>JAMRYA010000045.1:0-700752 GCA_024447215.1 Panagrolaimus sp. LJ2400 | reverse complement strand
GAAAATATGATCCAAAGAACTATTAAGTTAAGTAAAATTATTGTTGTTTTTTTCTTTGCAATATTGCTTTTATTATGTTGTTTCTTATTTTTTGTTTCTTTTATTGATAGTGCTTTTGCCAATATGAATTTGACCTAATACCAAGTGTATGTGATTGCTACAAAAACTAATCCGTTCAGTTTCTTCTGTTTTTTGTTTCTCTCATTTTTCTCCCTTTTTTTCTGTTAACAAAAAATATGCCAAAACTTATTAATTAAATTCTTCGAGATATCTTTATTCAACTTTCTTTGGAATAATTTAGAAAAGGGAAAACATCTCGAAAAATTTATGCTTTCTGGAAAAGAAACTTTTGAAGCAGTGTTAAAAAATTTTTCCACTGTTAAACGAGTTATCGTTGATAAAGATGGTTTTTATATAGTATGTTTTACCTTTGTAGAAAACAATACTAAAGTTATTTATATGTTTAGTCATTCGCAAGTGGTCATCATTTTGTTGTGTCATATAATATAGTTGTTTTAAAGTCGATTCTAAAAGCTATGGCAAAATCGGGAAAATTGATTGAATTTCGTGAAAGACCTGTAAGCGCTGCAGAAGATACCGTTTATGATGCATTAATAATTCATGGTAATCTATCCCTTTAAAATAACTATAAATTTTATATATAAAAAAATTTAAAGGCCTCACAAGTGTTCATTTTTATTATGGTCATGTTTTGCCAGATATTTATAAGGATTAATATCCCAAAAATTTATAACATTCAATAATGTGACTTTAATAAAATTTAAAAAATGCCGTTTAATAAAATACACCTTCCCTACAACGCAAGGAATCCTATTAAAAATAAAAAGAAAAAATTTATTGTAAAATTCAAAGAATGTGATGTTGTTGTTGTTGGTTGGGATTGTTTTGTTGTCGTGAGTAATGCTGTGGTGTTGATTATAGAAGATGTAGTAGTTGGTTCATTTTAATAAATTGTTTCAACGAAAATTCGAATATTGCAATTAACACTGGAATAACAAAAACAGCTGAATTTGACGTGAGATGGACCAAATTTGAATGACTTTCGTTCAGAAGTTATACTAAAAATCGTGTTTATAAACTGCAGATTTAAAGACACTCCCCGATTAACTCGGGGAGTGTCTTTACTGGACCTAGTTAAGTCAATTCAAATTGAAAGGGAAAGAAAAATAATATTTAAACAAAAAATAATCAGGTAAAATAAAACATACTTTAATTGATGTGTTCCCATATAAAAAAGTTCAGTTATAGAAAAATAAAAATAATTTGGTTCCAAAAAAAGTTCAGTTATAGAAAAATAAAAATAATTTGGTTCCAAAAAAAAAATTTTATTCGAGATCCAGAGTTTGTGAATTATGAAAAATCTTTTGTTAAACTTCCGCTTTTCTCAGGCCTGATCCACACATCCAAGGCGTAAAATGCATTACGCTGACGGTTAAGCCGAAAGCAGAAGTCATCAGTGATGACTGAGTGCACCACGAAATACCTAAATACTGAATTATCATCTGAGACGTATGATTTGATTGAGCTTCTAGTGATAATAACTTGACCTAATTTTTGAGGTGGGCTTTTATTTTTATAGAGCACTGTAGAAACTGAATTCTGCTCAAGAGACTTACTGTATGTTTTTAGAATCGATCAGCAAAGAATTAAACAAGAACCCCCTTTTCGCACGATAAATTTTTAGTATAACATCTTTATCACCTTGGCGCAATTTATATTTGTTTCAAAATATTTACGTGATTGAAATACCCTTAAATATTGCTATGATGATGACATTTTATTTTGATGTAGACGTAGAATTTGATGACTGGATTTTAGTAAATTTAACAAACATTCCATATAAAACTATTTTGACATCACCATATTACGGCAATAATGCAGTTATACGATATACCGAAGGTCCTGATCTTTGTCATGGAAAGTCTAGCAAATTATTTCTGAAAGCAGCTCTAAAAAAGCTTATTCAAAAATACTTACGTAAAGACTCATTGAATGTTCATAAAAGCTTGCACTTTCAAGTGAGACGAGATTTTTTATTTTTTCCATATAAATATCTGGTAAAACATGTCCATAAGAAAAATGAACACTTTAAGGCCTTAAATTTTTTATATATTATATTTGTATTTATTTAAAAAAGATAGATTACCTTCAGTTATTAATGCGTCATAAACGATATTTTCTGCAGCGCCAGCAGGTCTTTCTCGAAATTCAACTACTACCGATTTTGCAATGGCTTTTAGAATTGACTTTAAAATAACAGTGTCGTAAGAAACAACAAAACTTTGTCCACTTGGATACAACTAAAAATTTAGATGCCTTTAGAATTTTTTCTACCAAAAAACATACAATACGGAAGCCATCTTTATAATAATAAATCTTTTAGCAGTTGAAAAAAAGTTAAGCACTGCTTTGAAATTTTCTTTTCCAGAAAGCATCAATTTTTCAACATGTTTCACATTTTGTAAATCATTTCCAACAAGTTGAATAAAAATTTCTCTTAGAATTTCAGTAATTAATTTTTGGCATTTTTTGTTAATACAAAAAGAGAAGTAAAGTGAATGTGGTCAAAAAAATGGAAGGAAGATAAACTGAACTTATAGCTGTTGCTTCTGCAAATAATTGCACGTGCCACTAGACAGACAATCAATAAAAGTGGCAATATTGCCATTTTTATTGATTGTCAATACTATTAATGGGATACTACTTTGGGCTCCCATAGGTTGATATATAGGGCACAATGGCCTCAATATGTCATAACACCAAATGCGGAAATATAAGAGCGAAGACAGTCTTTTTAAAGTTCTAACATGTTTTGTTGTTTGAAATTGGACAAGTTTAAAATGTTTACGATTACTCAAAAATTTTAATTTCAACATTAAAAAAACAACAGAAATAGGCTATTTATTTATTAGCATAATTTAGAACTTGTTTATTTAACAAATCTGCAGAAAGAAGCAAAAGACAAAAATAATCACAAACAATTAAATGAAAACATAAACTAATAGCAATGATAATTTCGTGTCAGTTTTTTATTGAAAAATACGTATCAACCCCGTTCTTTGAAACGTATTGTTGAATATTCTGGGAAAGGAGGAAGTGTTAGAGTGTCTTCGATAAGGCGAGGGATATAGATAATGTTTTTGCTGAAACACAGTTAATACGATTTTTGTACTCGATTTAATGTTATCTTACTCAACATTACTATCTTTATGCTTAACTACAATGTTGTCGTTGACTTCATGCACACCTTCACTATGTCCACATCCAAAAATGCACAAAAATAAAAGAGACAAATAGAAATGCTTTAGCTTCATTATTTTTTTCAGACAATCCCTAAAGTAATCAAGTTAATTACTATTTTTAAAAAATGGTTTAATATCGCAATACACTATGACTAGTGTTCATCCCTCCCACCGTATTTCAAAAATTACGAGGGCGTGGATAAGGAATTTTCACGGCAAAATTCCGAAAATTCTTAGAATCGATTCCCGTTGACTATAAGCAATCTTTATAACGTCAAACAATGCCAATTAAACCATTAGAACAATAGGAACATGTAAAATTCAAGGGGAAGAGACTTTTGCGGCGATGTGGACGGTAATAATTATGCGGATGAAAATCTTAAGGAGACGGAGAGCGTGATGTTCCCATCCCCCTTCACGCGGAAAACGAGTGGGGGAAAGGGGGCGGGGGGGGGGGGGGGGGGGGAGGGGTAAATGTAAGCTAACTGGGACCAAAAAAAGATGTCAAATGTTATGCTTTTAAACATCAGAATTATTTACGAACGCGTTCAACAGCAGTTAAAGCCAAAAATGGATTATATTTTTCCCACCGAAATAAAAAACATTTTTGGCATGACTTATTTTAAAGAAAAAACGTCAATTTGCTTTTTCTGTGGAAAGCTTACTGAAACCCGAAAAACACACGCAATTTTTTGAGGCAGAGAATGCAAAAAAATAAAAAAATGAAACAAAAATTTAACATGCTTTACAAAGTGCATACTTGTTTTGATGTTTAAAAAAAGAAGAATTTTTTTGGAGGTAGTTCTTTCATGGCAGTGTTAGGAGAAATGCCTTACTCTTACCACAGAAGAATGCATATTTGAAAAAAAACAACAGCAGCGCTCAAAAAATGATGCAAATTTAAAATTTCTATAACTTCAGAATACGTTTTACTGAGGACAAAGCTTGCTTTCCATTGATTATTTTCCAATAGTATTTCTTACTATATTTTGGTAATGAAAAATGTGCAACCAAGTCTCTCAAACTTAGTTACGCCTTTTTCCGACTTTGTATAAGTAATTATTCATAAAATTAAATAATGGGTATGGATCTCCATCTAATGAAGGTTCATGCGTTTTTGAGTTTTCACATATATAATAGTTATACAGGGTGCATCAAGAAAAATGCCGATTGAAAAATAGCTGGCAAATCCATTATGTTGAAGTTATGTAAAAACCCACTATACCATTGAAATCAGCAACTTATAGGAAACGTTTTTCATCAAAAATATCAAAATTTCGGGACAAAAAATTTTCGAGTTTAGCTAGGTCCCCCCTGCGAAAAAAATTGAAAAAAACAAAAAGAAATAATAGAGCGAAGTTCATATAACAAAATTTTATGAAGAATTCGAAAAAAATATTTTAAAAGATTCTGTCGGCATCTGAATCCAAGATTCAGGTGGCCTAAAAAACTTTTTTTGTCTGGATATGCTTTTAGGTTAAAATTTCATGGAGAATTCGAATATCATAGACTGGTCAACAAATAATGGTAAAATGTGTGTTGCAAAACTAAAGCAAAAAGTATCTGGACTACTGTAACATCTTGAAATGGTTTAAACAAACTTTATATTCAACACAAAAAATAAAAACTAACAACAACAAATGTAAACATAAAATGATAAACATAATTTGTAATGCAGTTTAAACAACAAAATTACCAACAACAATAATCCAAGGATTATCAGAGCCATAAAAATATTCCATAACAACTACATTCCTGAACAATAGTAAAAGATAAAATAAATGATGATGAGAATACAATAACTGTAAAAGTTATTTCAGCTATTTCAAAACAAAAAACCCCATTTATGAACCATCAAAAAGAAATGCAAAAAAAGTGGAAACCAAAAGTGTTATTGTTAACTCTGAAAACCACAAAGGAACATCTTCTAATCACATGGAGAGAAATGAGATTTCTATGTGCACCAATGTTTAATGTGAACATGCTCTTAAAGATTCAAACCAACATAAAGATTTTTTTTCATTTTTCGCTTGCTTTTTTTAAAATATACTTCAAAACAGGTTTACCTAATTTTTTTCAAACAGCTGCTTTTCTTTCTTTTTTGATACACAGAAAATTAAAATCACAAAGAAACACGCAAGCCAGACTTTTTTGTTTCTCTCTAACTTTTCTACAAGTCTTTTGTTATCTTCGATTTTATTTAAAAAAGGCAAAAACTGCTGCCAAGATATCTTCCTCTTCTTTAACTTAATGCATTTCAGCAGCTGTTGCCTTTTGACATTTATACTTAACGGAAAGCTTGTTTTTGAATATTTGAGAAATCTTAAAACAATAAGAATGGAAGCAGTAAACCAAATAAATAGTTTTTGTGATTTTTTATTTGTAGAATTTTTAACAATTTTTCTTAAAAATCATAAATTATTGTGTTTATTTCGTTTATCAGCTGTCTGAAAACAATTAACCGAAAATTTTCACTTGCAAAGGGTTGATATACAGGGTGCATCAAGAAAAATGCCGATTGAAAAATAGCTGGCATATCCATTATGTTGAAGTTATGTAAAAACCCACTATACCATTGAAATCAGCACCTTACAGGAAACGTTTTTCATCAAAAATATCAAAATTTCGGGACAAAAAATTTTCGAGTTTAGCTTGGTCCCCCCCCCCCCCTCCCCTGTGAAAAAAAAGCTGAACTTCGCTCTATTATTTCTTTTTGTTTTTTTCAATTTTTTTCGCAGGGGGGACCTAGCTAAACTCGAAAATTTTTTGTCCCGAAATTTTGATATTTTTGATGAAAAACGTTTCCTATAAGTTGCTGATTTCAATGGTATAGTGGGTTTTTACATAACTTCAACATAATGGATTTGCCAGCTATTTTTCAATCGGCATTTTTCTTGATGCACCCTGTATAACTATTATATATGTGAAAACTCAAAAACGCATGAACCTTCATTAGATGGAGATCCATACCCATTATTTAATTTTATGAATAATTACTTATACAAAGTCGGAAAAAGGCGTAACTAAGTTTGAGAGACTTGGTTGCACATTTTTCATTACCAAAATATAGTAAGAAATACTATTGGAAAATAATCAATGGAAAGCAAGCTTTGTCCTCAGTAAAACGTATTCTGAAGTTATAGAAATTTTAAATTTGCATCATTTTTTGAGCGCTGCTGTTGTTTTTTTTCAAATATGCATTCTTCTGTGGTAAGAGTAAGGCATTTCTCCTAACACTGCCATGAAAGAACTACCTCCAAAAAAATTCTTCTTTTTTTAAACATCAAAACAAGTATGCACTTTGTAAAGCATGTTAAATTTTTGTTTCATTTTTTTATTTTTTTGCATTCTCTGCCTCAAAAAATTGCGTGTGTTTTTCGGGTTTCAGTAAGCTTTCCACAGAAAAAGCAAATTGACGTTTTTTCTTTAAAATAAGTCATGCCAAAAATGTTTTTTATTTCGGTGGGAAAAATATAATCCATTTTTGGCTTTAACTGCTGTTGAACGCGTTCGTAAATAATTCTGATGTTTAAAAGCATAACATTTGACATCTTTTTTTGGTCCCAGTTAGCTTACATTTACCCCTCCCCCCCCCCCCCCCCCCCCCCGCCCCCTTTCCCCCACTCGTTTTCCGCGTGAAGGGGGATGGGAACATCACGCTCTCCGTCTCCTTAAGATTTTCATCCGCATAATTATTACCGTCCACATCGCCGCAAAAGTCTCTTCCCCTTGAATTTTACATGTTCCTATTGTTCTAATGGTTTAATTGGCATTGTTTGACGTTATAAAGATTGCTTATAGTCAACGGGAATCGATTCTAAGAATTTTCGGAATTTTGCCGTGAAAATTCCTTATCCACGCCCTCGTAATTTTTGAAATACGGTGGGAGGGATGAACACTAGTCATAGTGTATTGCGATATTAAACCATTTTTTAAAAATAGTAATTAACTTGATTACTTTAGGGATTGTCTGAAAAAAATAATGAAGCTAAAGCATTTCTATTTGTCTCTTTTATTTTTGTGCATTTTTGGATGTGGACATAGTGAAGGTGTGCATGAAGTCAACGACAACATTGTAGTTAAGCATAAAGATAGTAATGTTGAGTAAGATAACATTAAATCGAGTACAAAAATCGTATTAACTGTGTTTCAGCAAAAACATTATCTATATCCCTCGCCTTATCGAAGACACTCTAACACTTCCTCCTTTCCCAGAATATTCAACAATACGTTTCAAAGAACGGGGTTGATACGTATTTTTCAATAAAAAGTTGATACGAAATTATCATTACTATTAGTTTATGTTTTCATTTAATTGTTTGTGATTATTTTTGTCTTTTGCTTCTTTCTGCAGAATTTGTTAAATAAACAAGTTCTAAATTATGCTAATAAATAAATAGCCTATTTCTGTTGTTTTTTTAATGTTGAAATTAAAATTTTTGAGTAATCGTAAACATTTTAAACTTGTCCAATTTCAAACAACAAAACATGTTAGAACTTTAAAAAGACTGTCTTCGCTCTTATATTTCCGCATTTGGTGTTATGACATATTGAGGCCATTGTGCCCTATATATCAACCTATGGGAGCCCAAAGTAGTATCCCATTAATAGTATTGACAATCAATAAAAATGGCAATATTGCCACTTTTATTGATTGTCTGTCTAGTGGCACGTGCAATTATTTGCAGAAGCAACAGCTATAGTTCAGTTTATCTTCCTTCCATTTTTTTGACCACATTCACTTTACTTCTCTTTTTGTATTAACAAAAAATGCCAAAATTAATTACTGAAATTCTAAGAGAAATTTTTATTCAACTTGTTGGAAATGATTTACAAAATGTGAAACATGTTGAAAAATTGATGCTTTCTGGAAAAGAAAATTTCAAAGCAGTGCTTAACTTTTTTTCAACTGCTAAAAGATTTATTATTATTAAAGATGGCTTCCGTATTGTATGTTTTTTGGTAGAAAAAAATTCTAAAGGCATCTAAATTTTTAGTTGTATCCAAGTGGACAAAGTTTTGTTGTTTCTTACGACACTGTTATTTTAAAGTCAATTCTAAAAGCCATTGCAAAATCGGTAGTAGTTGAATTTCGAGAAAGACCTGCTGGCGCTGCAGAAAATATCGTTTATGACGCATTAATAACTGAAGGTAATCTATCTTTTTTAAATAAATACAAATATAATATATAAAAAATTTAAGGCCTTAAAAGTGTTCATTTTTCTTATGGACATGTTTTACCAGATATTTATATGGAAAAAATAAAAAATCTCGTCTCACTTGAAAGTGCAAGCTTTTATGAACATTCAATGAGTCTTTACGTAAGTATTTTTGAATAAGCTTTTTTAGAGCTGCTTTCAGAAATAATTTGCTAGACTTTCCATGACAAAGATCAGGACCTTCGGTATATCGTATAACTGCATTATTGCCGTAATATGGTGATGTCAAAATAGTTTTATATGGAATGTTTGTTAAATTTACTAAAATCCAGTCATCAAATTCTACGTCTACATCAAAATAAAATGTCATCATCATAGCAATATTTAAGGGTATTTCAATCACGTAAATATTTTGAAACAAATATAAATTGCGCCAAGGTGATAAAGATGTTATACTAAAAATTTATCGTGCGAAAAGGGGGTTCTTGTTTAATTCTTTGCTGATCGATTCTAAAAACATACAGTAAGTCTCTTGAGCAGAATTCAGTTTCTACAGTGCTCTATAAAAATAAAAGCCCACCTCAAAAATTAGGTCAAGTTATTATCACTAGAAGCTCAATCAAATCATACGTCTCAGATGATAATTCAGTATTTAGGTATTTCGTGGTGCACTCAGTCATCACTGATGACTTCTGCTTTCGGCTTAACCGTCAGCGTAATGCATTTTACGCCTTGGATGTGTGGATCAGGCCTGAGAAAAGCGGAAGTTTAACAAAAGATTTTTCATAATTCACAAACTCTGGATCTCGAATAAAATTTTTTTTTTGGAACCAAATTATTTTTATTTTTCTATAACTGAACTTTTTTTGGAACCAAATTATTTTTATTTTTCTATAACTGAACTTTTTTATATGGGAACACATCAATTAAAGTATGTTTTATTTTACCTGATTATTTTTTGTTTAAATATTATTTTTCTTTCCCTTTCAATTTGAATTGACTTAACTAGGTCCAGTAAAGACACTCCCCCGAGTTAATCGGGGGAGTGTCTTTAAATCTGCAGTTTATAAACACGATTTTTAGTATAACTTCTGAACGAAAGTCATTCAAATTTGGTCCATCTCACGTCAAATTCAGCTGTTTTTGTTATTCCAGTGTTAATTGCAATATTCGAATTTTCGTTGAAACAATTTATTAAAATGAACCAACTACTACATCTTCTATAATCAACACCACAGCATTACTCACGACAACAAAACAATCCCAACCAACAACAACAACATCACATTCTTTGAATTTTACAATAAATTTTTTCTTTTTATTTTTAATAGGATTCCTTGCGTTGTAGGGAAGGTGTATTTTATTAAACGGCATTTTTTAAATTTTATTAAAGTCACATTATTGAATGTTATAAATTTTTGGGATATTAATCCTTATAAATATCTGGCAAAACATGACCATAATAAAAATGAACACTTGTGAGGCCTTTAAATTTTTTTATATATAAAATTTATAGTTATTTTAAAGGGATAGATTACCATGAATTATTAATGCATCATAAACGGTATCTTCTGCAGCGCTTACAGGTCTTTCACGAAATTCAATCAATTTTCCCGATTTTGCCATAGCTTTTAGAATCGACTTTAAAACAACTATATTATATGACACAACAAAATGATGACCACTTGCGAATGACTAAACATATAAATAACTTTAGTATTGTTTTCTACAAAGGTAAAACATACTATATAAAAACCATCTTTATCAACGATAACTCGTTTAACAGTGGAAAAATTTTTTAACACTGCTTCAAAAGTTTCTTTTCCAGAAAGCATAAATTTTTCGAGATGTTTTCCCTTTTCTAAATTATTCCAAAGAAAGTTGAATAAAGATATCTCGAAGAATTTAATTAATAAGTTTTGGCATATTTTTTTGTTAACAGAAAAAAAGGGAGAAAAATGAGAGAAACAAAAAACAGAAGAAACTGAACGGATTAGTTTTTGTAGCAATCACATACACTTGGTATTAGGTCAAATTCATATTGGCAAAAGCACTATCAATAAAAGAAACAAAAAATAAGAAACAACATAATAAAAGCAATATTGCAAAGAAAAAAACAACAATAATTTTACTTAACTTAATAGTTCTTTGGATCATATTTTCGAGGTTTACATGTATGTTTCTTTCGGCTACATTCAACAAATTTTTCACCATTTTCTTTTTTCAAAAGTTTTACAATTGTGCATTGATTTTTTGAATTGCATTCAAGACATCTATAAGATTCTCCGTATATCCAACAAAATTCATATACAAATTCTTTCTTAGCAGAAATAAAAATGATTAATCTTCCATCAGCATCACCTTTAACATTTGGATGAAGTTCAAATAAATCGTGAGAAATAGTTTTTGATTGAACATATTTTTCTTTTATATATTTCCGAGGTTTACAAACATGATCTTGTTTTGACATTTTGAGATATTCTTCACCAGTATCATTTGTGCAAAGCTTGACATCAATGTATTTGTTTTTTAAAGCACAGCCGAGACATTTGTAAATTTTGTGGGTTATATTGTAACTAAATTCATAACCTTGATCATGCTCTGGAGTGGTAAACACAAAAATTCTGGTAACTATAGCATTATCAGAAAATGTCACAAAGTCAGGAGCATTTACAATTTTTTGTTCAAATAGTTGAGCTTCGTATTTGACAGGTTGACATTTGTGTTCAGTTTTTCCCAAAATAATAAATTTTTCACCATCTTCGTCAACTTCTAATGTTGCTCTACCATTACACCGAGGTGATCGTTGGCTGCATGCATAACGTTTTTCAGCTTCTCGATAAAAATACTTGTATCCAGTTGTTCTTCGTTCATCAGAATGAAAAATAAATAGTATTGCATCTGCGACACCTGCTTTATTTGCACGTAATTCAAAATTTGGTAGCTTTACAATTTTCACTTCTTTTATTTCAGATTTTTTATTGATTGCTCCATCCACATGGATTTGATTTCTTTCAAGTACAATAAATTTAGGTTCACAAATTGATGAAACTTCGATTGGTTCACAAATATGCTTCTTATGATCGTGAATGAAATATTCTTTTCCATTTTCGTCTTCTTCAATTTTTGAAGTAATAAATTTTCCTTTATGCTCACATTTGTTGCATCGAAAACAAGATTTTGATTTACTATAATTCAATCGAAAACATAAATTTTTGTTATCGGAATGGTAAAGAGCAACAGTAATTGAATTTGGTAGAGCTTTTTGTCTAAAGAAAAAAAAGTCATAACATTTTGCAGTTTCTATATGTTTCTCAGCTTCATATTTTCTTGGTTTGCAAACATGTTTTCTGTCATTTATTCGAAGAAATAGTTTACCATTTTTATCTTTGCATAAACTAGCATATACTCCAATAGTAGCATTATCTTTCTTAACTGCAGTTCTTCGAATATATTCACATCCAAGGCAATAATAACTATCTCCTTTCCCTCTTTGAGAAAATTCAAAACATAAATTTCGATTATTTGATTCAGTAAATATGAATAACTTTTTCACTCCATTTGAAGTATCTTCTATTAATTCAAAATCTGGTGGACGTAAAATAATTTTTTCTTTCGGCACATTTGAATATGGTCGTAATTCACAAACATGTTTTTTAGGTGATAATAATACATAATCTTCACCATCAGAATTTTTTAATAATTTTGCAAAAACATACTGTCTTTTGTCGATGCAACCAAGGCAAATAAAATTGATAACACAAAATGAATAAACGTAACATAAATTTCGATCATTTGAATTAAAAATTATCAGTCTTCTTCTATCTTTTCCATTTTTAAATACATTTTGAATTTTAAAATTTGGTGATACAACAAATTCATTGAATTGATAATATTTTTGTGGTTCATATGGAACATATTTGCACTGGTGATTTGCGTTGCCAAATTCAACATATTCTTTTTCAGTATTTTCATTCCATATTTTTAGCCATGTCTTACAATGACAACATTTGAATCTTTTATAAAATTTACATTGACGGAATTCCCAACATTGATGTTTATCATTTTCACTAAATATCATAACAATAATACCAGAAGCAGTGTGACAGTTTTTTAATATTTCATAGCCAGGTTTTTTGATGGTTTTTGTTTCAATAAAGTTTTCGATTGCATACGGTATTAGAGCACAAACATGTTTCTTATCTTCCATTTTAATACATTCATTACCATTTTCATTAATATCCAAGAACGCAGTAATATCTTTTTTTCCAACATAACAACCCTTACAGTAATAAATCTTTCTATGTTGAGACCACAAATATTCGTAACAATTAGTTTTTTCAATGGAAGTAAAGACAAATAATTTTCGTTGCAACCATCTCCCGCGTTTCACATAACCAAGTTTAAACTGAGATTCATCAATTGTTTTTGAATAGATTTTTAATGATTTATATTTTTTGCATGGGATTCTAAAATGCATATAAATAAATAGACATAAAGAATAAAAAAGCTTTTACGGCAGCTGAGCAACAGTTTCGTTATCATCCTTACAGTCAAATGTATGATTTAGATTAACATTTTTTATTTTACTATGACGTCGTTTTCTAAGATTACATTTTCTGAAAAAGTTTACATACTATTGCTCATTAATATTTAAATCTTACTTTTTTGCATTGTCAGTTTCTGTAACTTTGTCAAATGCTGAATGATTCGCAATTTCAGTTCCGTTTTCGCTATTTTGAACTGTAAAAAAAATTAGATCAAAAACATTATTTTCTTTCAAAAATTCTATATGCTTCTTCTTTTCAATATTATCATGCTTATCAATCCATTTCAGAAGAACTTTTTTCATTGCTAAAGTTGTATCATCATTTCGAGTAATTCTGTTGCAAAAAGGAAGCAAAAATCGTTGAAAAAGCATCTCTTTTTCAAAAACATTTTTTTCCTAAAAGTAAAGAATTTTATAGTAGATACATAATTAGTAATTATATACCTTTTCTTTAACAATAAAATCATAAACTTTCTTGCATCTATCTTCTTCATCAAAAATCAAAGCAAAATCAGATAATTCATGTTCACCAAATACAAATAAAATATTCTATAATTTAATGTAAATAATTAGGGAAAAATAAGAAAGATATACCTTGTCCATGAGAAAATTCCATATAAACATTGCAGATTTCATTTTATATTCTAAAAAACGATATTCAAACTAAAACAAATTATTTTAAGGACTTACCTTCATTTTCAGGTTCAACAAGAAGCATTTCAGAAAGACGATCAATTCTTAGCTTGCATTTTCCTTCATACTGCAGATTGTGATCTCTGTCGAAAGCAAGTAATTCAATTGATTTGGGTTTCATCTGAAAATTACTGAAATTAAAAATGGTTAACTCTAGTAATGTAAAAAACGGATGCAGAACAAAAATTATGGAAACAAATAAGATAAATAACTTCTATAAAATTGTCAAAACATTGGTCAAATTAAAAAATAACAGCATGTTGCCGCAATCTCTATCACCATGGAATACGTAACATTGAAACTCAGATTGTTGCAATTAGTTTCAATGAAAAAAAATTAAAGTTAGTGTTCCCCATTCCTGTGAGATTTTCTAAAAAATTAATTATACAATCAATGCAAGCTTGATTTGCTTAAAAAAAGTGACCTAATTTCAGTAATATATGACAAATATGCATCAAAGAGATACACACATCAAGTAAAGTTTTCCTGGACAAACAAAAAATTTTTCTGTTATTTTGCTGAATATATGCAGAAGATAGATGACGCTCATTGTCTGTGATCCATCGTAAAACTTTATTAATTACAATTTTTACAGAATCAATCTATTTTTTAAATGCCTTGTTTTTTACCCTGTTTCTTATTACCAACTCCAAAAATATCGCGAATGTTAATGATCTCTATTATTCTTTCGTTTAAAATTTTCTTTTCGTTTATTTTTATTAGAGTATCTTTTACAGCTATGGCAGTTAGCAATAAATTTGTTCATTTACAACAAATAAAATATGATTTATTCAAAGCCCAAAATCCTGAAAATGGTCATTTTGATGTTATGCTTGAAGTTGAAGGAAAGGTTTGTTACTATTTATATCATCACTTTTCTGACAATAATATATTTTGGATACTTTATGCTCATAAGAATATGCTTAATTTACTTTCTGAAACTTTCAATGCAATGCTCTCTGATCGATGGAATACCAAGAAAGATGAACCAATTAAAGTTCAAAATTATTCTTATGATGATTTCTATCAATTTCTTACTTTTTTGTATTCTGCACAATGTCAATTAAGTAATGGCAGCATTCATGTTATGCTTGATATGGCAGAATTTTATGGTGTTGATCTCTTCAAAACTTATTGTACTGATTACATGTCTTCCATGAAAATTACCATCGAAAATATTTTTGCTATAATGGAATCGACAGATAAATATTCAATTATTCAACTCAAAGCTGTTACACGTTACTTTATTGCAAAAAATTTTCAAAGCATCTTTGATGCTGATGGATTTATGATGCTTAGGAAAGACCTTGTTGAAGAAATTATTGTTGCTGCAAAGGATAAAGCAAAACCAGAAAATCTTTTTCAAGCTGTTAGTGTTATGTTTGCTTAGTTACTTTGTATATGAAAATATTACCTTTTAGGTATATAAATGGGCTGAAAAACAAGCTAAGGATAAACAAGTTGCTGATCCAAATTTAAATCTCGATGATACAATCAAAGCTCAAATCTCTGTTTTTCTTCCACATATTTATTTTCATGGAATGACATTGAAATTTTTGGAAGAATGTGTTGGTATGTTTTTTTTGTTACTTTGCTAAGAACCTTATACATTTCTATTATTAGTACCAAAACGCTTTATTTTTTCACCTGCTGATGAATTAAACAAAATTTTAAATGATATACGTTCACAACCAACAGGTTTGCTTTTTTAGTTTTTTTTAACTATTGTTTAATCATTTTTGTTCTTAGTTATAGTAACAAATGTTGGTAGACAAGCATTGTATGGAAAACTTATCCCTTATAAAACTGTTATTGATGATGTTAAATCTTTACGTTCAATGAATTCTTACGATTCTGATACAAAAGGATGTTGGTGGCAACCAAAATTCAAAGTTCCTTCTACTCCAAGTCCGCTGGAAAAAAGAATTTCATGTCCAAATGCAAAAGGAGCTGGCGATATATGGTATTTAATTTATTACCCTGATGGAAATATTGGTGTTTTACATTCATCTTTAATTACCGAAAAGTGTTATTTGATTGCTGAAATGACTGCAAAATGGGGATTCCAAATGAGCCGTGGTTGTGAAGTTCAAATTGTATAATTATTTTTTCAAGTGTTCTATTACTTTTATACAAATGTTTGTTTGTAATTTTTTCTGATATTGTTTTTGTTACCTTTCATGTTTCTTTCTTTATTGACAAAATAAAAAATGTGTCACTTTATGTTAATTACCGAACAATCAATAAGTTTATGCAACTTTTTGATGTTAAACAGACAGCGACAAATCATAGTTCTTAGTTTAACACGGAATAAAACATTAAAAAGTTTTTTTCGATTTTCTAAAATATTTTTATGAAATTTCAGCCTAAGGGTTCGTCCAGATCTGACGTCGGCAAAAAATCGAGGAGCCCCCACTCCCTCTGTCAGATTTTTCCTTTGATCTTTGCCGCATTTAAAAGAAGAGTCATAATTTGGCTGACCCCCTCTCTCCCCTCAAACTGCCGACGTCAGGTCTTGATGTGTTAATGGAGTCATGTTTGCCTACTAAATTTATTACTGATTACAAAAGATTTCCAACAGATCAAAAATCTTAACTAAAAGTTTTCATCTGTGATTCTTCCACCCCAAAACAAATGTTTTGTGAACTTTTACATCTATAGAGTACAAAACTAATGGATTTTTTTAGCACAAATAAAAACGTGGCAAACATGACTCCATTAACATTGTCTGAAGTTTTTTTTATTTATTCATTCATTTTGGACGAAAAAAATCATTCATTCTGAATAACCAAAAAAAGATGAAATTCGTTATTTTTGCTCTTGTCTTCTTTTTTGCAATAATTTTTGTTGTCACTGCACAAGATGATTGCTGTGACACAGTTCCTACTGCAAGTGTAAGTTTACTTTTGTCAAAACGCATAGAAATAATAAATTGTATTAAAGGGTCGAATTTGTGGTGGGCCTGATAAGGTTGAGTGTCCAAATGGCTACGCATGTAAACAACCAATATGTCCCACGTGTTGTGCCGATTGTATGGGTACATGTGTACCGTTTCGTCCATTATAAACTAAATATATATTTGAATGAAAATAAATAAAATTTTTTTTGAACATTTTGGTTTTTTCACATATACAGAGAAACTTTTTGTGTGTATTCTTAGGGACTACCAAGACCTGACGTCGGCAGTTTGAGGGGAGAGAGGGGGTCAGCCAAATTATGACTCTTCTTTTAAATGCGGCAAAGATCACAGGAAAAATCTGACAGAGGGAGTGGGGGCTCCTCGATTTTTTGCCGACGTCAGATCTGGACGAACCCTTAGGCTGAAGTTTCATAAAAATATTTTAGAAAATCGAAAAAAACTTTTTAATGTTTTTTTCCGTGTTAAACTTGGTTTTCAAATGGCTGCCATTTAGTCACTACTGAAGTCAAAAGGCTGATTTTTTTACTGTTGTGTGCAGAAATGTCTGAATTTTCATAATCTAGGCAAGTTTTGAGATAGTCGCGAGATCAAATTTGAATTTGGCGCCGTTTGGCAAAGTGTTCTCACAGAGCAACTAACTTTGTAAACTAACATCTTTGTTGGTTCTTAAATAGTTGTTCGGCCAATAAAAATCGTACTCTTTGGGATTATATTTTAAGTACTTTCCAAGGGGTATCGACTAATAGTCTCTTTTTGATTGATATCATCAAAAATCATCAATTGTTTGTCTGTTCTTTAATAAAAAGATACGAAATTTGCCCATCTTTGCAACAAATTTGTTCTTCTTTTTTTGCGCTGTTTCTTCTCATTTTCTTTTTTGAATATTTTTGAAAATCTTGTTTTTCGTTATTAAAGAATGATTTAAATATTAAATTCTAATTAATAAAAAGATACATCGTAAATTAAATTCAATTTCTGTTTGTCCTAACTTAATCATTATTTTTTCTTTTAAAAAATGTGGTGGCTCGAGTAGTTGGTTCAATATAGATTGAAATCTTCTACATGTAATCCTGTGCATATAATATTTTTCATACAGCTCACCAACCTATGACCTCGACTGCAATTGTTTTTTAGTAACTTTCTTTTTACTTTTTTACTAAATATGTTAGAGCTTTACTTTGTCAATCATTTTTAAAAACGATACTTAAATTTTTTTCTATTATTATTAATGACCTCCATGTGGAAATATGATGTCAGTTAGAAATGTCAGAGACAAAGAAATCCATTAATTTTTATTATAATTTTTGTTAAAAACTGAAAACTCGAATAAAAAACTGTTTTAAAAACCCTTAAAGATCATCAATTTTGGATTGTGAGTCAAAAATAAAAAATAATTCGAGAATTAAAACAATTTTTTACCCGTGTTTTTACAGTTTAAACTGCACATTGTGCGTTTCATACCACTTAAATATTTAAAAAAAAGTTGTCACTATTTAAGTTTCAATAAAAACTAAAAACATATAACTTGAGAAAAAATAAAGTTTGTTCACTGTCTTGAAAAACTAACAGCTGTTAAAAACACCATTAAAAAAGAGGTGAGGGGAGCGAAAAACAAATTTGAGTGTTAGCTTTAAAAATAGTTTTTTTGTGGTTAGCTTAAATGAAAACAGAGAGTTTATTTTTTTTCGTTTTTTTGGGCTAGTGAACAAAGAGCAAGACAAAAATTTGTTATTGTGAGTGAGAACTTTTTTTGCATCGACAATAGTTGAAAAATTGGACTTGTTACTTTCAAGTATTTAACAAAATGTTATCTTTGAGATAGCCGTATGAACACCTCTTTTTAGTTTTAATTTAATCAATGACTGAAATAAATAAATTATTTTTTCGCAATCTTGCTTAAACAATTCACCAAATTTTAAATAATTAGAGGGTAGGACCTCCATATAATAGCTAAAGAGAACGTGATGAAAAATCATGTTTCACATATATGCGTTTGCGATAAAAAAGTTTTGGGAAGGTTAAAAACCAAAATAAACAAAATATTGTGTAACCTCTAAATGTCAGAGAGAAAACGTTAATTTTTTTACATTTTAAGGATCACAAAAAACTGTTCATTTGGTTTATCCTTCCATTTAACTGTTTTATAATTTCTCAAATATTCCAAGCATCATCGTAAAATGAAAATGTGACAAAGTAAAAAAAGCACCTAATGGAAGAAATATAAAGTTAAAAAGAAGAAAACCCCATGGCAACAGTTGTCATCTTTTTTTAATTGAAAGGTGAGAGAACGAAAGACATGTAAAAAATAAAAAGAAATGAAAAAAATTTTAGTCCATTTTTGTTGTTCTGTTTTTAAAACAACTAAAGCACACTTTGGAGCTATGCCCTTATTGACTGAAATAATATTTGATGTTACAATTTCTGTATGTTGTTTTTAATACTTGATATCATAAATGTGTTTTTACTTTCCAAAAAATGTCAGTTGTAATACTTTTTACAAATTATGAATGGACCTCCATAAAATGATTGAGGTGTATAAGCATCCATGATAAAATTAAGCCAAAACATTATTAATTTCAATCTCTTTATAATTCTTGCAAATGCGAAATACTGCAATAAACGATAGTTTTACTAATCCTCAAAATGACACGTTTTTAATTTTTTTCCAAAAACACCATAAACGTATTAAAGTGTGGATCAAAACAAATATTTACCTTAGTTTTCGGACTTTTTGTAGTGTGTGTTTTAAATATTTTAAATATTCAAAAAAAAATTTTGTTTTTAAAAATTGTAGTCTGAACTGGAAAAGTAAAAATTGAAAAAAGTCTTTCCATTGCGTGAAGAAAAATTGTAGTTGTTCATTAACAAACACTCAACGGAGAGACGTTTTTCTACATTCTTGTATAAATAAATATTCACAAAGTTTTAATAATGGGGCTATAGAAAGGATGTCATAGCATTTTTGAGTTTTCACATTTATGTATATATACAAAAATTATATAGTTTATAATCTTTGATTTCTCAAATATTCAAAAACAAGCTTATCTTCGAGGGAAAAATGTAAAAATGCATTAAATCAAAAAAGAAGAAAATCTCTTGGCAACTGTTTTTACCCTTTTTTAAAATTATAGAACAAAAGAGTGAGAAAAAAATAAGAAACACTGGTTATTGTTTTATGACTTTATTTTTCTTGGCTTTAAAAAAAAAGAAAAGCAGCTGTTTGAAGAGATACCTGAACTTGTTTTTAAAATTAGCAGCACGCCTGGGGAAGTACTATTTTTAATTTTTAAAAAACAAATGCCATTTTATAAAATTTCTTAATGCTGATTATAGTGAAAACTTATTTTTTTGTGTAGCTTTAAATTGGGATTAAAATATTATATATTAACTTTTTGATATTTATGTCAAAAACTTATAGTGGCCTTTTGAGATTTAAAGTCATTTTAATCCTTTGCTAAAACTGATCAAGGTCGAAACAAACTGCATCAAAAAATCACAATAATGTAAATGAGTGGGAACATTAAAATAAAATTCTGAAATAAAAAATCAAAGAGTGTAATATTATTCAAAGCAGATTATGAATTTTAAAAAGCTTTTGCAAATAGAGAAAAAATGCGGAAGAAAGGTCGAAAAACGCCCCTGTAATTGTTTGACATGAAAAATCAAAAAGTTAATATATAATATTTTAATCCTCACTATTTATTCAAGTTTGAACAATATAAAAGAAAGAAGAATTTTTTAAAACAATCATATTCATTCAAGGCATTTGCATTGCGTTTTGCAGCAACTAAAAGTGACTTCCTTTCTTTTTATTGCTGTTTGTTTCCTGATTTTTGCATCAGAAATACTTCCACAAACTCCTTCTTCTTCAATCCCAATTTGCTCAAACAGTAATTTTCAATTAACGTTGAATAGCTGCTATATTAGTTTGAATTATTATTAACTTATAAGTATAAAGTTGTGATAATGAAGCCGCACTTTTTTTATTCATGTGGTTCCGCTTGGTATAATCCGGAAACAGAATTTCAAAAATTTTTTCAGCCAACAACTTCATGGCTTACTGAAAATGATATTAAAGGATATGGCAATAAATTAATTAACGAATTTTTTGTTGAAAATTCAAACTTTAATTTCCTCTCGCAATCTTCTGCTTATTCGACTCAATATCCAGCTGCTTTTGCTTTAAATGACCAAGCTACATCCTTTGCATGCAACATCAAATATTGTTAACGAAATACTCCTGGTTTTCCATATTTTCATTTTATTTGTCCTGCAAAACTTTCTGCTCCACTTAATAATGGCCTCCTATATCAGCCTTATTAATAAAATATTCTTTCGTTTGATATTGTTATTTTAATGTTTTTGTTGAATAAAAAATTGTTTTGAACAAATTTCATAAAAAATATACAAAACAAGGATGTGGTTTAAAATATAACATAGATGGAGTAATAGTTTTAAAAATTTGCAGAAAGAATTCGAATTTTAATTCTAATTGCATGCCCATCTGCGTTGCTACAAAAAAAAATAAGTTTTCACTATAATCAGCATTAAGAAATATTTTATAATAGTACATTTGATTTTTAAAAATTAATAAAGGTACTTCCAAGGCCTTCTGCTGATTTTTAAAAAAAAGGTTGTTTTTCAAACAGCTGCTTTTCTTTTTTTTCTGATACAAAGAAAAATAAAGTCACAAAAAATAAATAATGTTTCCTATTTTTCTCTTTTTTTTATAACTTTAAAAAAAGAATAAAAACAGCTGCCTAGAGATTTTCTTCTTTTTTAGTTTTAGTAGTTGTTGTTTTTACATTTTATTTTTATTTGACGGTAGAGCATGTTTTTTAATATTTGAGAAATTTTAAAACAATAAAAATGGAATCATCTTAAAAACCTTTTATCTTCTTATACTTTCACATTTTTCATGCCAGTTTTTAAGAAAATACTTTAGGTCAAAATCTAATCTCATGCTTATTTTCATTTTTGACCTCTGAATTCAAAATACGCTAGGCTGATGTAATGCAAAGATGTTGTTTTAACATAAGTGGAAAAATTAATTGTTGGCTCAACATCTCCTGAATGAACACTAAAAACATTTTTTTTAAAACTATGCTTTATTACAAAAGTTTCTAAAACAATTTAATCATCCAAATGGAACATTATTTGTTTCATAGCAAACTATATGAGTTAAGCATGGATTGCTATTTTTTGTTTGACGTCATTTGGAGTTAGCGTATCAAATAAATTTATACTTTGCATGAATTTTTTCCTATTTCATAAACATATAGTCTTCCACAAAATTAATTTTTACTTTCGATTTTTACTGTAGGACTTCCATTTAATGGTGTTTACGAAAATGGAATGGATCTTGTGAAAAATATTACATTTCGTATATTGATATTGCAAGGGGAAAACCAAAACAAACAAAAATTTCTGTCACTTTTTAAATGTTTGGAGCAATCATTAAGTTACAGGAAATTGTTTTACTGGTTTTTTATAGCTCTTATCTGGAATGTTTAAACATTTTTTAAATATTCAAAAAACTTTGCCTCTTTTTACTGCTAACATGTCAATAACAAATAAGGTTAAACTTAAAAAAGGAGTGTGAGAGCTGCCGATTTGATGAAAAAGAAAGAAAACACAAGACGAGATAAAACGTTAGAGAGGAACAAAGTTTCTTGTCTTGTTTTTTTTGTGTGCGTTCACACTGCTCATATTTTAGTGCATTAATTAGTTGTTTAAAAATAAAACTAGTTTTAAATTAACGATTATGTGTAGTAAATATATGCTGTGACACCATTGTAGACTATTTATTTTCAAGGGTAACAGTTTGAAAAAACTAAACTGAAATGATTTTTTCGATGGAAAGGAAAAAAGCTCACTATTAAAATAATTTCAATAAAAAACATTTTAAAACTTTTTGTCTTCTTAAGGGGAACTGTGAAAAAAGTGACAATAGCAAAATTAAAAGCATAAGGATAAAACTGCTTCAAGAATAAAAATAAACGAAATAAGGTCAAATTTGCAAAGCATGAAATCATAAAATATCTCATTTGTATAGTAGAATCTGTCATAAGCAAATTACAGATAATCTTTTTATCTGAGATTATATTTTAATATCATACAGCTATTTTTTAATACAAATATGAATTGGAAAGATGCTGATTTTTCTGGTGGAACTTCTCTTGCTGCATTAAATGTTTACAAAATGCAACGTGGTAAATACGAAGCTTTCATAGGTCAAAATTCTGAAAATGGTCATTTTGATGTTGTTTTTGAAATTAACGGAAAGGTATGTATTAAGCATTTTAAATTAATAATAGTATTTCTGTTATAGAAACTTTATGCTCACAAACTCGATTTAGTATTAACTTCTGAAACTTTCAATGTCATGCTTTCTGATCGATGGAATATCAAGAAAGATGAACCAATCAAAATTCAAAATTATTCGTATGAAAATTTCTATCAATTTCTTTGTTTTATTTATTCTGGAAAATGTCAATTATCTTTTGAGAATGTTTTTCTTTTGGTTGATATTGCTGAATTTTATGGAGTTTCTGTTTTTAAAGATTATTGTGATATATTTTTGCATTTTTCTAAAGATTTTGTTAATGCAGAAAATGTACAAAAAATGGCAGAATTTGCAGATCAATATTCATTATCAAATTTTAAGAAATCTGTTTCTTCTTTTATTACAAGCAATTTTAAGAAGTTTATTAGAGCTCCAGAATTTTTGAATTATGAAAAATCATTTGTTAAACTTTTATCTACACATCCAAGACGTAAAATGCATTATGGTGAAACGGATGAAGAATTATTCTTTGAAGCAGTAAGTTGAATTTTTGTCTTTACATTTACCTTTTAAAAAATGTGTGTTTTAGATTTTTAAATGGGCAGAAAATCAAGCAAAATTGAAGCAAGATGAGTCAACGGATACGAATTTTAACTTTCGAGAAGCTTTAAAACAAGAATTATCTGACTTTTTACCGAATATTAACTTTTGTCAATGGAATGCTAAATATGTTGCTGATTCAATTGGTAAATATTAAATTTTTTTCTCTTACAGTCTCTAACGTTTCTTTTTAGTAAAGGAAAAAGCATTTCTTTTTTCCTCTTTACAATTGCGTGAAATTTTAATTACATGTATTCGTCGTCGACAAGAAGACAGTTTCTTCAATGCTGTAAGTAACATTTTTTCACATCCTTTTAAATAAAAATTTCAATTTAGGCATATGAATTTGCAGAAAAAGAAGCATTAGAAAAGAAAGAAGAATCCCGCAATTCCGAATTCAATGTTGAAAATGAAATTAGAACATAACTAGCTGACATACTTCCTAGTATTCAATTTAGAGAAACGAAGCTTGATTTTATAATTGAATATGTTAGTAAGTGTTTTTGTAATTTACAGAAAGGACATGTACTTTTTTAGTTCCAAGAAAGTTTCTGTTTAGTATTTCAATATTATATGAACTGATTTGGAATTGTCAACGTGTTCCAATTGAAGAAGAAAAACTGTTTGAAACTGTAAGCTCTTTTTTCTTCAACAAATATTACCGATAAAACTTTATTTTTATAGCTTTATAATTTGGCAGAAAAAGAAGTCTTAGAAAAGCAAGAATCATCAATGGAAGATAATTTTGATCTAGCGAATGCAATCAAAACTGAGTTGGCCAAATTTTTGCCTGATGTTAGATTTTATGATATGAGTACAAAATTCTTAATTGACTTTGTTGGTAAGCTTTTTGCATTTACAATGTTATATCGAATTTCATTTTTAGCTGCAAAAGGTATTATTCCTTACCAAGATGCAATCCATGCCCATGATATTAATGGTAAGTTGTCTTTTTTATTGTTGGCACTTTTTACCCATTATTTGCATGTTTTAGCTGAAATCAAAAATGGTGACAATGTCCTTACTGCCACATTCAAAGATAATTTACATATTTATAGTCACTTTTATTTGGGACAACAATACAGTGCAATTCGCGGCAATTGTTACAAACAACGCTTTTTGGATTTAAAATTCAGTATTCCAAAAACTCGAAGTACTGTAATCAAAATGAAAGGTAATGAATGGTATTTATGCTTGGAAAAAGATGGAATATTAACTGTTAAAAGATTCAACAACATTGCAAAAACTGATTATTTAATTGCTGAAATGACTTCTCAAAATGGTTTTAAGATTAGAAATGAATATTCAACTTTTATTTCTACTTCTCATTATAAAATGTTTTAATTAGTGTATCTCTTTTTTTGTTGTTACATATTATGTTTATTGTTGTTCTTTGTTTTGTTGATGATGATGTTTCTTATATATTAAATACATTTTTTTGGTGAATATCTTTAAAAGCATGCACATTTTATGTTAAGACAGAGACACTTAAAATAATTTTTTAAATTTGGATGCTGAAGAAAAATACTCTTCAAAAAGTAGGTTCATGGCATTGCATAATAAAATGCCTTCCTCCTGCCATATTTGGGGAAAACGAACCAAAATGTGACAAAACAAAAACTAAAGCTTTTGTTCTTATAACAAATAATTCTGTTATTAGTTTGAACAAAACCAAAGAAACATAATTGCAAAAATTTCATTGTGATAACACAAACATCGGACATAAAAATACATTACAAAAATGAGAAAATCACAAAAATCAAACATTAACAAATTTGCAAGAAATTTTCAAATGTTCACATGCTTCTGTGAGTTTTCCTTCGACACGTCTTTTTTCAACAGCATTAAATTTATCAAAGATGAAAAATCCAATTTCTTTCGGTCTTTGTCCTAGCTCTTCTTTAATTTTACGAATTTGTTCTTTGAGAATCATTGCCATAAGAAAAGAAGGTGTTTGAGCACCACGTGTTCCATCAGATTTAACAAACTCAAGCAAAAGTGGATGGTCAGAATCTTTGGTAATTTGAAATTTCCATTTTTGATCTTTTTTAATATTGCTGACAGGCATGGACATGATTTTGATGAGGTCTGAAATTGTTAATTAAAAGAGGGAAAATACAGTAGTAGGCGCATACCAAAAACAACAGAATTCATTAAAGTTTTGAATGGTATAATAGCAGATGAACCAAATGTGACAGGCTCTGTTCCAAAATTAATAAAAAGTTCATTACCGTATAATCCTGAAAAATAATTACACCCAAGTACAAATTGCAACACAGTCAATTAACTTACCACCCCATTGATCCAAAAACTTATATCCCTCACCATCTTTGCAAACACAAATTACAGAAGAATTTTCAAATAATCCAATAACAGGGATTCTTGATTTTTCGCTTTCTTCTAATTTATTTGGTAAGCCTTCAATTTCCGGAATAATTATTTCATTGGCTTTAACAGTTAAAAATTGATTAATATCCATTGCAACAGTAATTTCAACTTTGTGGCAGCTTTTTGGTAATCCTCGTTTACAAAGGAGATCTGTTTGAGCTTTATTGCTTTCATTGATTGAATGAACCTAAATATAATAGATGGTGTTTTTAATGACATAAAAAACTTTGGGTAGTTTGTAGTGGACGATGCAAGTAAAAAAAACATTTTTGTTTCTGTTAATTCATATTCATAAATCATCACAAACGGGAAAATGCTTTGAACATAAACTATTGGCATTTCAAATTTGGACTGTCTGACCAATTGTTTTCAAAGGCCAAAAATTTAAGAGCAAAAGATATTCACCACAGTGTTTTTATGAAAAAATGAGTTCACAAAATCCAATACAAGTAATTTATAGTCGAAAGAGCAATGTCTATTTTACTTGATCTTTTGTACTACAGTATACTTAGTATCAATAAATTATTACTTACCAAATAATGAGAATAAATCTTTGAAACGATAACACTTTCTTTCAGCGGTAATTGCCAATCACAATTAAGATATAAAATTTTACATAAATCTTTTCCCATAATTCCACCAATTCCTGTATTCTTCCATGCAATAGGTTGAATATAAAATTTTACATAACTTTTATCAAGCATCCATTTAACTGTTTCACCAGGATATTTATAACCATGAAGCTTAAGATCAACCATAACAAATCGATTTTCTTCTTTCATTATTGAAGCAAGTTTAGCAGTTGAAACATCGTTAAATGGAGAAAACCCAACAATCACTGTAGGATTAGAATTACCCATAATTTTTGCTTTTGTAGTAGATATTGTTTCGGTTTCATATGGAACACTCCAATTATTGATTGAAATATATCCATTTTCAGTAAACTTATATTCAATAACAATGAACATCTTTTTTCCGACAAGAACTGAGAGAACAATATCATCCAGCTTTGATGAAATATTTGCCCCAATTAATGCTGAAGAAGTATTCTTTTCTGTTCGAGCAGAAAAATGATATGGAATTTTGAGAGCAGTAAGGCGTTTACGAATTTCACAACAAAATTCATAATTACTTCGAAAATTTGTTGGTTGAAATTCAAAGAGATGAATAATAACACCTTTAAAGCGTGAATCAAGAACGCTTGAAAGTGATTCAAGAAAAGCTGTATCATCCATCTGTTGAATATTATCAGGACTTTTAGGATTTTCTTCATTATAAATTATAAAATTAATAATTCCACGTTCACCATTCTGTGCTAAAGCATAATAGCTTTTTCCATCATTTCGATTAAGCATACATTCTGGAGCAGCTCCAGACTTGTTGGTAGAAAATGGAAGGATTGTACACATCCTAAAAATTATCTTTTCATCATAAACTTGCAAAGTAAGGAAAAAAAACATGATCGCAAGAAAAATGGAAACATTTATTTGAGGAAAAAGTTAAAGTTTATGCAATGACTCCACAGCGGATACATCATCAGTAATAAGAACCTGTCAAAATAGTGAAACAAAGATGGCAGCTGCTCGCATTATTGAAGTGAACGGACGAACATAAAAAAAATCGATGTGCGCAAAAAAGGGCAACAGTGAATGTGCAACAATCCAAAAAAGAAGAAGGAAGCAACACTAAAAAAATATTGTCTAGTTTTTTTCAACAGAAAATAAAAAAGTCTATTTATTTATAACGCTGTTTTTCTCAAAATCGACTACCCTAGTTTAACACGATTTTTTTTATAGTGATCGTATCGACTTGAAACTTTCAGGATTAGTTCATATGGACAAAAAATAATATTGTAGGGGTTTTCTGGTCATTACCGTATCCCGGAAACGAGATACCGTAACCCAAGTACCGTATACTGGGAAAAATGGAAAATGTCGGATTCCACAAATTTTTATGATTGCAATCGATTAAGGGACTCAAACTGAGTCTAAAAATAAAATTCCAGAATTTGTTGACATCCAAAACTAAAATGGCGACAACTTGAAATTTCAAAAAATTTTCATGTACAGTAAAAAAATCAGTCTCTGTGACACGGAACTTTTGATATTCTTGAAAGATGCACAATTATATGAGGCTAAAGATGGTATATGACTCACTTAAAAAAAAGCGGGGGAACCCGGTTTTTCCAACGAAATACCGCTAAAAACAACTAGCATTTCCTCAATCTTTGTGGGATGAATTACATGCAAGGACGTCAACAGGAATCTCTTAAAGGTTGATCAATTTGCTGTACCCAAGTTGTCACAACATCCTAATAATTTCAGAGGGGGCATGCCTAAAACCATCCGGATGCCGCTCAAAAAAACAAACGTGCTAAAACAAATGACATAAGCGTAATGATTATCATTTGGTGGACCACAAAAGTGACGGCAAAAGAACTATGTAATATAATGAAAAGGAGAATAGTTTAAATAGCCGAAAAAATGGTAGAAACGACTAATTAAGATGGCAGAGAGGCGATGATTAGACATCTTACTAGCATGATTACTAACAAAAAGAGGGTAATAAGCAAAATAGTTTTAAATTTTTGGCATTTATAACTGGTTCGATAATGCTTTTACTTTATGAGGTACAATCTTCTTTAGTTTTTTAAAATTTTTCGTAAAGAAAAGTCAAGCAGAAATTAATCCAGATGATAAATATTATTCCCAATACATCAGTGTAACTTATTTTTGTCATATCAGAACGTTTAAAACAACTGGCGCGAATTGCGCACTCTTTAAATTATCACCTTTTTGTTGTTGAGGTACAACCTTGTTTAGTTTTTAAAAATTGGTCGTAAAGAAAAGTCATGTAGAAATTAATCCAGATGATAAATATTATTCCCAATACATCAGTGTCCCTTATTTTTGTCATATCAGAACGTTTAAAACAACTGGCGCGAATTGCGCACTCTTTAAATTATCACCTTTTTGTTGTTGAGGTACAACCTTGTTTAGATTTTAAAAATTGGTCGTAAAGAAAAGTCATGTAGAAATTAATCCAGATGATAAATATTATTCCCAATACATCAGTGTAACTTATTTTTGTCATATCAGAACGTTTAAAACAACTGGCGCGAATTGCGCACTCTTTAAATTATCACCTTTTTGTTGTTGAGGTACAACCTTGTTTAGTTTTTAAAAATTGGTCGTAAAGAAAAGTCATGTAGAAATTAATCCAGATGATAAATATTATTCCCAATACATCAGTGTAACTTATTTTTGTCATATCAGAACGTTTAAAACAACTGGCGCGAATTGCGCACTCTTTAAATTATCACCTTTTTGTTGTTGAGGTACAACCTTGCTTAGATTTTAAAAATTGTTCGTAAATAAAAGTCAAGCCGAAATTAATCCAGATGATAAATATTATTCCCAATACATCAGTGTAACTTATTTTTGTCATATCAGAACGGTAAAAACAACTGGCGCGAATTGCGCACTCTTTAAATTATCACCTTTTTGTTGTTGAGGTACAACCTTGCTTAGATTTTAAAAATTGTTCGTAAAGAAAAGTCATGTAGAAATTAATCCAGATGATAAATATTATTCCCAATACATCAGTGTAACTTATTTTTGTCATATAAGAACGTTTAAAACAACTGGCGCGAATTGCGCACTCTTTGAATTATCCCCTTTTTGTTGTTGAGGTACAACCTTGCTTAGATTTTAAAAATTGTTCGTAAAGAAAAGTCATGTAGAAATTAATCCAGATGATAAATATTATTCCCAATACATCAGTGTAACTTATTTTTGTCATATAAGAACGTTTAAAACAACTGGCGCGAATTGCGCACTCTTTGAATTATCCCCTTTTTGTTGTTGAGGTACAACCTTGCTTAGATTTTAAAAATTGTTCGTAAAGAAAAGTCAAGCAGAAATTAATCCAGATGATAAATAATATTCCCAATACATCAGTGTAACTTATTTTTGTCATATCAGAACGGTAAAAACAACTGGCGCGAATTGCGCACTCTTCAAATTATCACCTTTTTGTTGTTGAAGTACAACCTTGCTTAGATTTTAAAAATTGTTCGTAAAGAAAAGTCAAGCAGAAATTAATCCAGATGATAAATATTATTCCCAATACATCAGTGTAACTTATTTTTGTCATATCAGAACGGTAAAAACAACTGGCGCGAATTGCGCACTTTTTAAATTATCACTTTTTTGTTGTTGAAGTACAACCTTGCTTAGATTTTAAAAGTTGTTCGTAAAGAAAAGTCAAGCAGAAATTAATCCAGATGATAAATATTATTCCCAATACATCATTGTAACTTATTTTTGTCATATCAGAACGGTAAAAACAACTGGCGCGAATTGCGCACTCTTTGAATTCCCACTTTTTGTTGTTGAGGTACAACCTTGTTTAGATTTTAAAAATTGTTCGTAAAGAAAAGTCATGTAGAAATTAATCCAGATGTTAAATATTATTCCCAATACATCAGTGTAACTTATTTTTGTCATATCAGAACATTTAAAACAACTGGCGCGAATTGCGCACTCTTTAAATTATCACCTTTTTGTTGTTGAGGTACAACCTTGTTTAGATTTTAAAAATTGTTCGTAAAGAAAAGTCATGTAGAAATTAATCCAGATGTTAAATATTATTCCCAATACATCAGTGTAACTTATTTTTGTCATATCAGAACATTTAAAACAACTGGCGCGAATTGCGCACTCTTTAAATTATCACCTTTTTGTTGTTGAGGTACAACCTTGTTTAGATTTTAAAAATTGTTCGTAAAGAAAAGTCATGTAGAAATTAATCCAGATGATAAATATTATTCCTAATACATCAGTGTAACTTATTTTTGTCATATCAGAACATTTAAAACAACTGGCGCGAATTGCGCACTCTTTGAATTACCACTTTTTGTTGTTGAGGTACAACCTTGTTTAGTTTTTAAAAATTGTTCGTAAAGAAAAGTCATGTAGAAATTAATCCAGATGTTAAATATTATTCCCAATACATCAGTGTAACTTATTTTTGTCATATCAGAACATTTAAAACAACTGGCGCGAATTGCGCACTCTTTAAATTATCACCTTTTTGTTGTTGAGGTACAACCTTGTTTAGATTTTAAACATTGTTCGTAAAGAAAAGTCATGTAGAAATTAATCCAGATGTTAAATATTATTCCCAATACATCAGTGTAACTTATTTTTGTCATATCAGAACATTTAAAACAACTGGCGCGAATTGCGCACTCTTTAAATTATCACCTTTTTGTTGTTGAGGTACAACCTTGTTTAGATTTTAAAAATTGTTCGTAAAGAAAAGTCATGTAGAAATTAATCCAGATGTTAAATATTATTCCCAATACATCAGTGTAACTTATTTTTGTCATATCAGAACATTTAAAACAACTGGCGCGAATTGCGCACTCTTTAAATTATCACCTTTTTGTTGTTGAGGTACAACCTTGTTTAGATTTTAAAAATTGTTCGTAAAGAAAAGTCATGTAGAAATTAATCCAGATGATAAATATTATTCCCAATACATCAGTGTAACTTATTTTTGTCATATCAGAACATTTAAAACAACTGGCGCGAATTGCGCACTCTTTAAATTATCACCTTTTTGTTGTTGAGGTACAACCTTGTTTAGATTTTAAAAATTGTTCGTAAAGAAAAGTCATGTAGAAATTAATCCAGATGTTAAATATTATTCCCAATACATCAGTGTAACTTATTTTTGTCATATCAGAACATTTAAAACAACTGGCGCGAATTGCGCACTCTTTAAATTATCACCTTTTTGTTGTTGAGGTACAACCTTGTTTAGATTTTAAAAATTGTTCGTAAAGAAAAGTCATGTAGAAATTAATCCAGATGTTAAATATTATTCCCAATACATCAGTGTAACTTATTTTTGTCATATCAGAACATTTAAAACAACTGGCGCGAATTGCGCACTCTTTAAATTATCACCTTTTTGTTGTTGAGGTACAACCTTGTTTAGTTTTTAAAAATTGGTCGTAAAGAAAAGTCAAGCAGAAATTAATCCAGATGATAAATATTATTCCCAATACATCAGTGTAACTTATTTTTGTCATATCAGAACGGTAAAAACAACTGGCGCGAATTGCGCACTCTTTAAATTATCACCTTTTTGTTGTTGAGGTACAACCTTGTTTAGTTTTTAAAAATTGGTCGTAAAGAAAAGTCAAGCAGAAATTAATCCAGATGATAAATATTATTCCCAATACATCATTGTAACTTATTTTTGTCATATCAGAACGGTAAAAACAACTGGCGCGAATTGCGCACTCTTTGAATTCCCACTTTTTGTTGTTGAGGTACAACCTTGTTTAGTTTTTAGAAATTGGTCGTAAAGAAAAGTCATGTAGAAATTAATCCAGATGTTAAATATTATTCCCAATACATCAGTGTAACTTATTTTTGTCATATAAGGACGTTTAAAACAACTGGCGCGAATTGCGCACTCTTTAAATTATCACCTTTTTGTTGTTGAGGTACAACCTTGTTTAGATTTTAAAAATTGTTCGTAAAGAAAAGTCATGTAGAAATTAATCCAGATGTTAAATATTATTCCCAATACATCAGTGTAACTTATTTTTGTCATATCAGAACGTTTAAAACAACTGGCGCGAATTGCGCACTCTTTGAATTACCACTTTTTGTTGTTGAGGTACAACCTTGTTTAGTTTTTAAAAATTGGTCGTAAAGAAAAGTCATGTAGAAATTAATCCAGATGATAAATATTATTCCCAATACATCAGTGTAACTTATTTTTGTCATATCAGAACGTTTAAAACAACTGGCGCGAATTGCGCACTCTTTGAATTACCACTTTTTGTTGTTGAGGTACAACCTTGTTTAGTTTTTAAAAATTGTTCGTAAAGAAAAGTCATGTAGAAATTAATCCAGATGTTAAATATTATTCCCAATACATCAGTGTAACTTATTTTTGTCATATCAGAACATTTAAAACAACTGGCGCGAATTGCGCACTCTTTGAATTATCCCCTTTTTGTTGTTGAGGTACAACCTTGCTTAGATTTTAAAAGTTGTTCGTAAAGAAAAGTCAAGCAGAAATTAATCCAGATGATAAATATTATTCCCAATACATCAGTGTAACTTATTTTTGTCATATCAGAACGGTAAAAACAACTGGCGCGAATTGCGCACTCTTTAAATTATCACCTTTTTGTTGTTGAAGTACAACCTTGCTTAGATTTTAAAAGTTGTTCGTAAAGAAAAGTCAAGCAGAAATTAATCCAGATGATAAATATTATTCCCAATACATTAGTGTAACTTATTTTTGTCATATCAGAACGTTTAAAACAACTGGCGCGAATTGCGCACTCTTTGAATTCCCACTTTTTGTTGTTGAGGTACAACCTTGTTTAGTTTTTAAAAATTGTTCGTAAAGAAAAGTCATGTAGAAATTAATCCAGATGTTAAATATTATTCCCAATACATCAGTGTAACTTATTTTTGTCATATCAGAACGTTTAAAACAACTGGCGCGAATTGCGCACTCTTTGAATTACCACTTTTTGTTGTTGAGGTACAACCTTGTTTAGTTTTTAAAAATTGTTCGTAAAGAAAAGTCATGTAGAAATTAATCCAGATGTTAAATATTATTCCCAATACATCAGTGTAACTTATTTTTGTCATATCAGAACGGTAAAAACAACTGGCGCGAATTGCGCACTCTTTAAATTATCACCTTTTTGTTGTTGAAGTACAACCTTGCTTAGATTTTAAAAATTGTTCGTAAAGAAAAGTCAAGCAGAAATTAATCCAGATGATAAATATTATTCCCAATACATCAGTGTAACTTATTTTTGTCATATCAGAACGGTAAAAACAACTGGCGCGAATTGCGCACTCTTTAAATTATCACCTTTTTGTTGTTGAAGTACAACCTTGCTTAGATTTTAAAAATTGTTCGTAAAGAAAAGTCAAGCAGAAATTAATCCAGATGATAAATATTATTCCCAATACATCATTGTAACTTATTTTTGTCATATCAGAACGGTAAAAACAACTGGCGCGAATTGCGCACTCTTTGAATTCCCACTTTTTGTTGTTGAGGTACAACCTTGTTTAGTTTTTAAAAATTGTTCGTAAAGAAAAGTCATGTAGAAATTAATCCAGATGTTAAATATTATTCCCAATACATCAGTGTAACTTATTTTTGTCATATCAGAACGGTAAAAACAACTGGCGCGAATTGCGCACTCTTTAAATTATCACCTTTTTGTTGTTGAAGTACAACCTTGCTTAGATTTTAAAAATTGTTCGTAAAGAAAAGTCAAGCAGAAATTAATCCAGATGATAAATATTATTCCCAATACATCATTGTAACTTATTTTTGTCATATCAGAACATTTAAAACAACTGGCGCGAATTGCGCACTCTTTGAATTATCCCCTTTTTGTTGTTGAGGTACAACCTTGCTTAGATTTTAAAAATTGTTCGTAAAGAAAAGTCAAGCAGAAATTAATCCAGATGATAAATATTATTCCCAATACATCAGTGTAACTTATTTTTGTCATATCAGAACATTTAAAACAACTGGCGCGAATTGCGCACTCTTTGAATTATCCCCTTTTTGTTGTTGAGGTACAACCTTGTTTAGTTTTTAGAAATTGGTCGTAAAGAAAAGTCATGTAGAAATTAATCCAGATGTTAAATATTATTCCCAATACATCAGTGTAACTTATTTTTGTCATATAAGAACGTTTAAAACAACTGGCGCGAATTGCGCACTCTTTGAATTATCCCCTTTTTGTTGTTGAGGTACAACCTTGCTTAGATTTTAAAAATTGTTCGTAAAGAAAAGTCATGTAGAAATTAATCCAGATGATAAATATTATTCCCAATACATCAGTGTAACTTATTTTTGTCATATAAGAACGTTTAAAACAACTGGCGCGAATTGCGCACTCTTTGAATTATCCCCTTTTTGTTGTTGAGGTACAACCTTGCTTAGATTTTAAAAGTTGTTCGTAAAGAAAAGTCAAGCAGAAATTAATCCAGATGATAAATATTATTCCCAATACATCAGTGTAACTTATTTTTGTCATATCAGAACATTTAAAACAACTGGCGCGAATTGCGCACTCTTTGAATTATCCCCTTTTTGTTGTTGAGGTACAACCTTGCTTAGATTTTAAAAATTGTTCGTAAAGAAAAGTCATGTAGAAATTAATCCAGATGATAAATATTATTCCCAATACATCAGTGTAACTTATTTTTGTCATATAAGAACGTTTAAAACAACTGGCGCGAATTGCGCACTCTTTGAATTATCCCCTTTTTGTTGTTGAGGTACAACCTTGCTTAGATTTTAAAAATTGTTCGTAAAGAAAAGTCATGTAGAAATTAATCCAGATGATAAATATTATTCCCAATACATCAGGGTAACTTATTTTTGTCATATAAGAACGTTTAAAACAACTGGCGCGAATTGCGCACTCTTTGAATTATCCCCTTTTTGTTGTTGAGGTACAACCTTGCTTAGATTTTAAAAGTTGTTCGTAAAGAAAAGTCAAGCAGAAATTAATCCAGATGATAAATATTATTCCCAATACATCAGTGTAACTTATTTTTGTCATATCAGAACATTTAAAACAACTGGCGCGAATTGCGCACTCTTTGAATTATCCCCTTTTTGTTGTTGAGGTACAACCTTGCTTAGATTTTAAAAGTTGTTCGTAAAGAAAAGTCAAGCAGAAATTAATCCAGATGATAAATATTATTCCCAATACATCAGTGTAACTTATTTTTGTCATATCAGAACGGTAAAAACAACTGGCGCGAATTGCGCACTCTTTAAATTATCACCTTTTTGTTGTTGAAGTACAACCTTGCTTAGATTTTAAAAATTGTTCGTAAAGAAAAGTCAAGCAGAAATTAATCCAGATGATAAATATTATTCCCAATACATTAGTGTAACTTATTTTTGTCATATCAGAACGGTAAAAACAACTGGCGCGAATTGCGCACTCTTTAAATTATCACCTTTTTGTTGTTGAGGTACAACCTTGCTTAGATTTTAAAAATTGTTCGTAAAGAAAAGTCATGTAGAAATTAATCCAGATGATAAATATTATTCCCAATACATCAGTGTAACTTATTTTTGTCATATAAGAACGTTTAAAACAACTGGCGCGAATTGCGCACTCTTTGAATTATCCCCTTTTTGTTGTTGAGGTACAACCTTGCTTAGATTTTAAAAATTGTTCGTAAAGAAAAGTCATGTAGAAATTAATCCAGATGATAAATATTATTCCCAATACATCAGTGTAACTTATTTTTGTCATATAAGAACGGTAAAAACAACTGGCGCGAATTGCGCACTCTTTGAATTCCCACTTTTTGTTGTTGAGGTACAACCTTGTTTAGTTTTTAGAAATTGGTCGTAAAGAAAAGTCATGTAGAAATTAATCCAGATGTTAAATATTATTCCCAATACATCAGTGTAACTTATTTTTGTCATATCAGAACATTTAAAACAACTGGCGCGAATAGCGCACTCTTTAAATTATCACCTTTTTGTTGTTGAGGTACAACCTTGTTTAGATTTTAAAAATTGTTCGTAAAGAAAAGTCAAGCAGAAATTAATCCAGATGATAAATATTATTCCCAATACATCAGTGTAACTTATTTTTGTCATATAAGAACGGTAAAAACAACTGGCGCGAATTGCGCACTCTTTGAATTCCCACTTTTTGTTGTTGAGGTACAACCTTGTTTAGTTTTTAGAAATTGGTCGTAAAGAAAAGTCATGTAGAAATTAATCCAGATGTTAAATATTATTCCCAATACATCAGTGTAACTTATTTTTGTCATATCAGAACATTTAAAACAACTGGCGCGAATAGCGCACTCTTTAAATTATCACCTTTTTGTTGTTGAGGTACAACCTTGTTTAGATTTTAAAAATTGTTCGTAAAGAAAAGTCATGTAGAAATTAATCCAGATGTTAAATATTATTCCCAATACATCAGTGTAACTTATTTTTGTCATATCAGAACGGTAAAAACAACTGGCGCGAATTGCGCACTCTTTGAATTCCCACTTTTTGTTGTTGAGGTACAACCTTGTTTAGATTTTAAAAATTGGTCGTAAAGAAAAGTCATGTAGAAATTAATCCAGATGATAAATATTATTCCCAATACATCAGTGTAACTTATTTTTGTCATATCAGAACGTTTAAAACAACTGGCGCGAATTGCGCACTCTTTGAATTACCACTTTTTGTTGTTGAGGTACAACCTTGTTTAGTTTTTAAAAAAGTTCGTAAAGAAAAGTCATGTAGAAATTAATCCAGATGTTAAATATTATTCCCAATACATCAGTGTAACTTATTTTTGTCATATCAGAACATTTAAAACAACTGGCGCGAATTGCGCACTCTTTAAATTATCACCTTTTTGTTGTTGAGGTACAACCTTGTTTAGATTTTAAAAATTGTTCGTAAAGAAAAGTCATGTAGAAATTAATCCAGATGTTAAATATTATTCCCAATACATCAGTGTAACGTATTTTTGTCATATCAGAACATTTAAAACAACTGGCGCGAATTGCGCACTCTTTGAATTATCCCCTTTTTGTTGTTGAGGTACAACCTTGCTTAGATTTTAAAAGTTGTTCGTAAAGAAAAGTCAAGCAGAAATTAATCCAGATGATAAATATTATTCCCAATACATCAGTGTAACTTATTTTTGTCATATCAGAACGGTAAAAACAACTGGCGCGAATTGCGCACTCTTTAAATTATCACCTTTTTGTTGTTGAAGTACAACCTTGCTTAGATTTTAAAAATTGTTCGTAAAGAAAAGTCAAGCAGAAATTAATCCAGATGATAAATATTATTCCCAATACATTAGTGTAACTTATTTTTGTCATATCAGAACGGTAAAAACAACTGGCGCGAATTGCGCACTCTTTAAATTATCACCTTTTTGTTGTTGAGGTACAACCTTGCTTAGATTTTAAAAATTGTTCGTAAAGAAAAGTCATGTAGAAATTAATCCAGATGATAAATATTATTCCCAATACATCAGTGTAACTTATTTTTGTCATATAAGAACGTTTAAAACAACTGGCGCGAATTGCGCACTCTTTGAATTATCCCCTTTTTGTTGTTGAGGTACAACCTTGCTTAGATTTTAAAAATTGTTCGTAAAGAAAAGTCATGTAGAAATTAATCCAGATGATAAATATTATTCCCAATACATCAGTGTAACTTATTTTTGTCATATCAGAACGGTAAAAACAACTGGCGCGAATTGCGCACTCTTTAAATTATCACCTTTTTGTTGTTGAAGTACAACCTTGCTTAGATTTTAAAAATTGTTCGTAAAGAAAAGTCAAGCAGAAATTAATCCAGATGATAAATATTATTCCCAATACATTAGTGTAACTTATTTTTGTCATATCAGAACGGTAAAAACAACTGGCGCGAATTGCGCACTCTTTAAATTATCACCTTTTTGTTGTTGAGGTACAACCTTGCTTAGATTTTAAAAATTGTTCGTAAAGAAAAGTCATGTAGAAATTAATCCAGATGATAAATATTATTCCCAATACATCAGTGTAACTTATTTTTGTCATATAAGAACGTTTAAAACAACTGGCGCGAATTGCGCACTCTTTGAATTATCCCCTTTTTGTTGTTGAGGTACAACCTTGCTTAGATTTTAAAAATTGTTCGTAAAGAAAAGTCATGTAGAAATTAATCCAGATGATAAATATTATTCCCAATACATTAGTGTAACTTATTTTTGTCATATCAGAACGGTAAAAACAACTGGCGCGAATTGCGCACTCTTTAAATTATCACCTTTTTGTTGTTGAGGTACAACCTTGCTTAGATTTTAAAAATTGTTCGTAAAGAAAAGTCATGTAGAAATTAATCCAGATGATAAATATTATTCCCAATACATCAGTGTAACTTATTTTTGTCATATAAGAACGTTTAAAACAACTGGCGCGAATTGCGCACTCTTTGAATTATCCCCTTTTTGTTGTTGAGGTACAACCTTGCTTAGATTTTAAAAATTGTTCGTAAAGAAAAGTCATGTAGAAATTAATCCAGATGATAAATATTATTCCCAATACATCAGTGTAACTTATTTTTGTCATATAAGAACGTTTAAAACAACTGGCGCGAATTGCGCACTCTTTGAATTATCCCCTTTTTGTTGTTGAGGTACAACCTTGCTTAGATTTTAAAAATTGTTCGTAAAGAAAAGTCAAGCAGAAATTAATCCAGATGATAAATATTATTCCCAATACATCAGTGTAACTTATTTTTGTCATATCAGAACGGTAAAAACAACTGGCGCGAATTGCGCACTCTTTAAATTATCACCTTTTTGTTGTTGAAGTACAACCTTGCTTAGATTTTAAAAATTGTTCGTAAAGAAAAGTCAAGCAGAAATTAATCCAGATGATAAATATTATTCCCAATACATCATTGTAACTTATTTTTGTCAAATCAGAACGGTAAAAACAACTGGCGCGAATTGCGCACGCTTTGAATTCCCACTTTTTGTTGTTGAGGTACAACCTTGTTTAGTTTTTAGAAATTGGTCGTAAAGAAAAGTCATGTAGAAATTAATCCAGATGTTAAATATTATTCCCAATACATCAGTGTAACTTATTTTTGTCATATAAGAACGTTTAAAACAACTGGCGCGAATTGCGCACTCTTTGAATTATCCCCTTTTTGTTGTTGAGGTACAACCTTGCTTAGATTTTAAAAATTGTTCGTAAAGAAAAGTCATGTAGAAATTAATCCAGATGATAAATATTATTCCCAATACATCAGTGTAACTTATTTTTGTCATATAAGAACGTTTAAAACAACTGGCGCGAATTGCGCACTCTTTGAATTATCCCCTTTTTGTTGTTGAGGTACAACCTTGCTTAGATTTTAAAAATTGTTCGTAAAGAAAAGTCATGTAGAAATTAATCCAGATGTTAAATATTATTCCCAATACATCAGTGTAACTTATTTTTGTCATATAAGAACGTTTAAAACAACTGGCGCGAATTGCGCACTCTTTGAATTATCCCCTTTTTGTTGTTGAGGTACAACCTTGCTTAGATTTTAAAAATTGTTCGTAAAGAAAAGTCATGTAGAAATTAATCCAGATGATAAATATTATTCCCAATACATCAGTGTAACTTATTTTTGTCATATAAGAACGTTTAAAACAACTGGCGCGAATTGCGCACTCTTTGAATTATCCCCTTTTTGTTGTTGAGGTACAACCTTGCTTAGATTTTAAAAATAGTTCGTAAAGAAAAGTCAAGCAGAAATTAATCCAGATGATAAATATTATTCCCAATACATCAGTGTAACTTATTTTTGTCATATAAGAACGTTTAAAACAACTGGCGCGAATTGCGCACTCTTTGAATTATCCCCTTTTTGTTGTTGAGGTACAACCTTGCTTAGATTTTAAAAATAGTTCGTAAAGAAAAGTCATGTAGAAATTAATCCAGATGATAAATATTATTCCCAATACATCAGTGTAACTTATTTTTGTCATATAAGAACGTTTAAAACAACTGGCGCGAATTGCGCACTCTTTGAATTATCCCCTTTTTGTTGTTGAGGTACAACCTTGCTTAGATTTTAAAAATAGTTCGTAAAGAAAAGTCATGTAGAAATTAATCCAGATGATAAATATTATTCCCAATACATCAGTGTAACTTATTTTTGTCATATAAGAACGTTTAAAACAACTGGCGCGAATTGCGCACTCTTTGAATTATCCCCTTTTTGTTGTTGAGGTACAACCTTGCTTAGATTTTAAAAATAGTTCGTAAAGAAAAGTCATGTAGAAATTAATCCAGATGATAAATATTATTCCCAATACATCAGTGTAACTTATTTTTGTCATATAAGAACGTTTAAAACAACTGGCGCGAATTGCGCACTCTTTGAATTATCCCCTTTTTGTTGTTGAGGTACAACCTTGCTTAGATTTTAAAAATTGTTCGTAAAGAAAAGTCATGTAGAAATTAATCCAGATGATAAATATTATTCCCAATACATCAGTGTAACTTATTTTTGTCATATAAGAACGTTTAAAACAACTGGCGCGAATTGCGCACTCTTTGAATTATCCCCTTTTTGTTGTTGAGGTACAACCTTGCTTAGATTTTAAAAATTGTTCGTAAAGAAAAGTCATGTAGAAATTAATCCAGATGATAAATATTATTCCCAATACATCAGTGTAACTTATTTTTGTCATATAAGAACGTTTAAAACAACTGGCGCGAATTGCGCACTCTTTGAATTATCCCCTTTTTGTTGTTGAGGTACAACCTTGCTTAGATTTTAAAAATAGTTCGTAAAGAAAAGTCAAGCAGAAATTAATCCAGATGATAAATATTATTCCCAATACATCAGTGTAACTTATTTTTGTCATATAAGAACGTTTAAAACAACTGGCGCGAATTGCGCACTCTTTGAATTATCCCCTTTTTGTTGTTGAGGTACAACCTTGCTTAGATTTTAAAAATTGTTCGTAAAGAAAAGTCATGTAGAAATTAATCCAGATGATAAATATTATTCCCAATACATCAGTGTAACTTATTTTTGTCATATAAGAACGTTTAAAACAACTGGCGCGAATTGCGCACTCTTTGAATTATCCCCTTTTTGTTGTTGAGGTACAACCTTGCTTAGATTTTAAAAATTGTTCGTAAAGAAAAGTCAAGCAGAAATTAATCCAGATGATAAATATTATTCCCAATACATCAGTGTAACTTATTTTTGTCATATCAGAACGGTAAAAACAACTGGCGCGAATTGCGCACTCTTTAAATTATCACCTTTTTGTTGTTGAAGTACAACCTTGCTTAGATTTTAAAAATTGTTCGTAAAGAAAAGTCAAGCAGAAATTAATCCAGATGATAAATATTATTCCCAATACATCATTGTAACTTATTTTTGTCATATCAGAACGGTAAAAACAACTGGCGCGAATTGCGCACTCTTTGAATTCCCACTTTTTGTTGTTGAGGTACAACCTTGTTTAGTTTTTAGAAATTGGTCGTAAAGAAAAGTCATGTAGAAATTAATCCAGATGTTAAATATTATTCCCAATACATCAGTGTAACTTATTTTTGTCATATCAGAACATTTAAAACAACTGGCGCGAATTGCGCACTCTTTAAATTATCACCTTTTTGTTGTTGAGGTACAACCTTGTTTAGATTTTAAAAATTGTTCGTAAAGAAAAGTCATGTAGAAATTAATCCAGATGATAAATATTATTCCCAATACATCAGTGTAACTTATTTTTGTCATATAAGAACGTTTAAAACAACTGGCGCGAATTGCGCACTCTTTGAATTATCCCCTTTTTGTTGTTGAGGTACAACCTTGCTTAGATTTTAAAAATTGTTCGTAAAGAAAAGTCATGTAGAAATTAATCCAGATGATAAATATTATTCCCAATACATCAGTGTAACTTATTTTTGTCATATAAGAACGTTTAAAACAACTGGCGCGAATTGCGCACTCTTTGAATTATCCCCTTTTTGTTGTTGAGGTACAACCTTGCTTAGATTTTAAAAATAGTTCGTAAAGAAAAGTCAAGCAGAAATTAATCCAGATGATAAATATTATTCCCAATACATCAGTGTAACTTATTTTTGTCATATAAGAACGTTTAAAACAACTGGCGCGAATTGCGCACTCTTTGAATTATCCCCTTTTTGTTGTTGAGGTACAACCTTGCTTAGATTTTAAAAATTGTTCGTAAAGAAAAGTCATGTAGAAATTAATCCAGATGATAAATATTATTCCCAATACATCAGTGTAACTTATTTTTGTCATATAAGAACGTTTAAAACAACTGGCGCGAATTGCGCACTCTTTGAATTATCCCCTTTTTGTTGTTGAGGTACAACCTTGCTTAGATTTTAAAAATTGTTCGTAAAGAAAAGTCATGTAGAAATTAATCCAGATGATAAATATTATTCCCAATACATCAGTGTAACTTATTTTTGTCATATAAGAACGTTTAAAACAACTGGCGCGAATTGCGCACTCTTTGAATTATCCCCTTTTTGTTGTTGAGGTACAACCTTGCTTAGATTTTAAAAATAGTTCGTAAAGAAAAGTCAAGCAGAAATTAATCCAGATGATAAATATTATTCCCAATACATCAGTGTAACTTATTTTTGTCATATAAGAACGTTTAAAACAACTGGCGCGAATTGCGCACTCTTTGAATTATCCCCTTTTTGTTGTTGAGGTACAACCTTGCTTAGATTTTAAAAATAGTTCGTAAAGAAAAGTCAAGCAGAAATTAATCCAGATGATAAATATTATTCCCAATACATCAGTGTAACTTATTTTTGTCATATAAGAACGTTTAAAACAACTGGCGCGAATTGCGCACTCTTTGAATTATCCCCTTTTTGTTGTTGAGGTACAACCTTGCTTAGATTTTAAAAATAGTTCGTAAAGAAAAGTCAAGCAGAAATTAATCCAGATGATAAATATTATTCCCAATACATCAGTGTAACTTATTTTTGTCATATCAGAACGGTAAAAACAACTGGCGCGAATTGCGCACTCTTTAAATTATCACCTTTTTGTTGTTGAAGTACAACCTTGTTTAGATTTTAAAAATTGGTCGTAAAGAAAAGTCATGTAGAAATTAATCCAGATGATAAATATTATTCCTAATACATCAGAGTAACTTATTTTTGTCATATAAGAACGTTAAAAACAACTGGCGCGAATTGCGCACTCTTTAAATTATCACCTTTTTGTTGTTGAGGTACAACCTTGTTTAGATTTTAAAAATTGGTCGTAAAGAAAAGTCATGTAGAAATTAATCCAGATGATAAATATTATTCCTAATACATCAGAGTAACTTATTTTTGTCATATAAGAACGTTAAAAACAACTGGCGCGAATTGCGCACTCTTTAAATTATCACCTTTTTGTTGTTGAGGTACAACCTTGTTTAGATTTTAAAAATTGTTCGTAAAGAAAAGTCATGTAGAAATTAATCCAGATGATAAATATTATTCCCAATACATCAGTGTAACTTATTTTTGTCATATAAGAACGTTTAAAACAACTGGCGCGAATTGCGCACTCTTTGAATTATCCCCTTTTTGTTGTTGAGGTACAACCTTGCTTAGATTTTAAAAATTGTTCGTAAAGAAAAGTCATGTAGAAATTAATCCAGATGATAAATATTATTCCCAATACATCAGTGTAACTTATTTTTGTCATATAAGAACGTTTAAAACAACTGGCGCGAATTGCGCACTCTTTGAATTATCCCCTTTTTGTTGTTGAGGTACAACCTTGCTTAGATTTTAAAAATAGTTCGTAAAGAAAAGTCAAGCAGAAATTAATCCAGATGATAAATATTATTCCCAATACATCAGTGTAACTTATTTTTGTCATATAAGAACGTTTAAAACAACTGGCGCGAATTGCGCACTCTTCGAATTATCCCCTTTTTGTTGTTGAGGTACAACCTTGCTTAGATTTTAAAAATTGTTCGTAAAGAAAAGTCATGTAGAAATTAATCCAGATGATAAATATTATTCCCAATACATCAGTGTAACTTATTTTTGTCATATAAGAACGTTTAAAACAACTGGCGCGAATTGCGCACTCTTTGAATTATCCCCTTTTTGTTGTTGAGGTACAACCTTGTTTAGATTTTAAAAATTGTTCGTAAAGAAAAGTCATGTAGAAATTAATCCAGATGATAAATATTATTCCCAATACATCAGTGTAACTTATTTTTGTCATATAAGAACGTTTAAAACAACTGGCGCGAATTGCGCACTCTTTGAATTATCCCCTTTTTGTTGTTGAGGTACAACCTTGCTTAGATTTTAAAAATAGTTCGTAAAGAAAAGTCAAGCAGAAATTAATCCAGATGATAAATATTATTCCCAATACATCAGTGTAACTTATTTTTGTCATATAAGAACGTTTAAAACAACTGGCGCGAATTGCGCACTCTTTGAATTATCCCCTTTTTGTTGTTGAGGTACAACCTTGCTTAGATTTTAAAAATAGTTCGTAAAGAAAAGTCAAGCAGAAATTAATCTAGATGATAAATATTATTCCCAATACATCAGTGTAACTTATTTTTGTCATATCAGAACGGTAAAAACAACTGGCGCGAATTGCGCACTTTTTAAATTATCACTTTTTTGTTGTTGAAGTACAACCTTGTTTAGTTTTTAAAAATTGGTCGTAAAGAAAAGTCATGTAGAAATTAATCCAGATGATAAATATTATTCCTAATACATCAGTGTAACTTATTTTTGTCATATAAGAACGTTAAAAACAACTGGCGCGAATTGCGCACTCTTTAAATTATCACCTTTTTGTTGTTGAGGTACAACCTTGTTTAGTTTTTAGAAATTGGTCGTAAAGAAAAGTCATGTAGAAATTAATCCAGATGATAAATATTATTCCTAATACATCAGAGTAACTTATTTTTGTCATATAAGAACGTTAAAAACAACTGGCGCGAATTGCGCACTCTTTAAATTATCACCTTTTTGTTGTTGAGGTACAACCTTGCTTAGATTTTAAAAATTGTTCGTAAAGAAAAGTCATGTAGAAATTAATCCAGATGATAAATATTATTCCCAATACATCAGTGTAACTTATTTTTGTCATATAAGAACGTTTAAAACAACTGGCGCGAATTGCGCACTCTTTGAATTATCCCCTTTTTGTTGTTGAGGTACAACCTTGCTTAGATTTTAAAAATTGTTCGTAAAGAAAAGTCATGTAGAAATTAATCCAGATGATAAATATTATTCCCAATACATCAGTGTAACTTATTTTTGTCATATAAGAACGTTTAAAACAACTGGCGCGAATTGCGCACTCTTTGAATTATCCCCTTTTTGTTGTTGAGGTACAACCTTGCTTAGATTTTAAAAATTGTTCGTAAAGAAAAGTCATGTAGAAATTAATCCAGATGATAAATATTATTCCCAATACATCAGTGTAACTTATTTTTGTCATATAAGAACGTTTAAAACAACTGGCGCGAATTGCGCACTCTTTGAATTATCCCCTTTTTGTTGTTGAGGTACAACCTTGCTTAGATTTTAAAAATAGTTCGTAAAGAAAAGTCAAGCAGAAATTAATCCAGATGATAAATATTATTCCCAATACATCAGTGTAACTTATTTTTGTCATATAAGAACGTTTAAAACAACTGGCGCGAATTGCGCACTCTTTGAATTATCCCCTTTTTGTTGTTGAGGTACAACCTTGCTTAGATTTTAAAAATTGTTCGTAAAGAAAAGTCATGTAGAAATTAATCCAGATGATAAATATTTTTCCCAATACATCAGTGTAACTTATTTTTGTCATATAAGAACGTTTAAAACAACTGGCGCGAATTGCGCACTCTTTGAATTATCCCCTTTTTGTTGTTGAGGTACAACCTTGCTTAGATTTTAAAAATTGTTCGTAAAGAAAAGTCATGTAGAAATTAATCCAGATGATAAATATTATTCCCAATACATCAGTGTAACTTATTTTTGTCATATAAGAACGTTTAAAACAACTGGCGCGAATTGCGCACTCTTTGAATTATCCCCTTTTTGTTGTTGAGGTACAACCTTGCTTAGATTTTAAAAATTGTTCGTAAAGAAAAGTCATGTAGAAATTAATCCAGATGATAAATATTATTCCCAATACATCAGTGTAACTTATTTTTGTCATATAAGAACGTTTAAAACAACTGGCGCGAATTGCGCACTCTTTGAATTATCCCCTTTTTGTTGTTGAGGTACAACCTTGCTTAGATTTTAAAAATTGTTCGTAAAGAAAAGTCATGTAGAAATTAATCCAGATGATAAATATTTTTCCCAATACATCAGTGTAACTTATTTTTGTCATATAAGAACGTTTAAAACAACTGGCGCGAATTGCGCACTCTTTGAATTATCCCCTTTTTGTTGTTGAGGTACAACCTTGCTTAGATTTTAAAAATTGTTCGTAAAGAAAAGTCATGTAGAAATTAATCCAGATGATAAATATTATTCCCAATACATCAGTGTAACTTATTTTTGTCATATAAGAACGTTTAAAACAACTGGCGCGAATTGCGCACTCTTTGAATTATCCCCTTTTTGTTGTTGAGGTACAACCTTGCTTAGATTTTAAAAATAGTTCGTAAAGAAAAGTCAAGCAGAAATTAATCCAGATGATAAATATTATTCCCAATACATCATTGTAACTTATTTTTGTCATATCAGAACGGTAAAAACAACTGGCGCGAATTGCGCACTCTTTGAATTCCCACTTTTTGTTGTTGAGGTACAACCTTGTTTAGTTTTTAAAAATTGGTCGTAAAGAAAAGTCATGTAGAAATTAATCCAGATGATAAATATTATTCCTAATACATCAGTGTAACTTATTTTTGTCATATAAGAACGTTAAAAACAACTGGCGCGAATTGCGCACTCTTTAAATTATCACCTTTTTGTTGTTGAGGTACAACCTTGTTTAGTTTTTAGAAATTGGTCGTAAAGAAAAGTCATGTAGAAATTAATCCAGATGATAAATATTATTCCTAATACATCAGAGTAACTTATTTTTGTCATATAAGAACGTTAAAAACAACTGGCGCGAATTGCGCACTCTTTAAATTATCACCTTTTTGTTGTTGAGGTACAACCTTGTTTAGTTTTTAGAAATTGGTCGTAAAGAAAAGTCATGTAGAAATTAATCCAGATGATAAATATTATTCCTAATACATCAGTGTAACTTATTTTTGTCATATAAGAACGTTAAAAACAACTGGCGCGAATTGCGCACTCTTTAAATTATCACCTTTTTGTTGTTGAGGTACAACCTTGTTTAGTTTTTAAAAATTGGTCGTAAAGAAAAGTCATGTAGAAATTAATCCAGATGATAAATATTATTCCTAATACATCAGTGTAACTTATTTTTGTCATATAAGAACGTTAAAAACTACTGGCGCGAATTGCGCACTCTTTAAATTATCACCTTTTTGTTGTTGAGGTACAACCTTGTTTAGTTTTTAGAAATTGGTCGTAAAGAAAAGTCATGTAGAAATTAATCCAGATGATAAATATTATTCCTAATACATCAGTGTAACTTATTTTTGTCATATAAGAACGTTAAAAACAACTGGCGCGAATTGCGCACTCTTTAAATTATCACCTTTTTGTTGTTGAGGTACAACCTTGTTTAGTTTTTAGAAATTGGTCGTAAAGAAAAGTCATGTAGAAATTAATCCAGATGATAAATATTATTCCTAATACATCAGTGTAACTTATTTTTGTCATATAAGAACGTTTAAAACAACTGGCGCGAATTGCGCACTCTTTAAATTATCACCTTTTTGTTGTTGAGGTACAACCTTGTTTAGTTTTTAGAAATTGGTCGTACAGAAAAGTCATGTAGAAATTAATCCAGATGATAAATATTATTCCTAATACATCAGTGTAACTTATTTTTGTCATATAAGAACGTTTAAAACAACTGGCGCGAATTGCGCACTCTTTAAATTATCACCTTTTTGTTGTTGAGGTACAACCTTGTTTAGTTTTTAGAAATTGGTCGTAAAGAAAAGTCATGTAGAAATTAATCCAGATGATAAATATTATTCCTAATACATCAGTGTAACTTATTTTTGTCATATAAGAACGTTAAAAACAACTGGCGCGAATTGCGCACTCTTTAAATTATCACCTTTTTGTTGTTGAGGTACAACCTTGTTTAGTTTTTAAAAATTGGTCGTAAAGAAAAGTCATGTAGAAATTAATCCAGATGATAAATATTATTCCTAATACATCAGTGTAACTTATTTTTGTCATATAAGAACGTTTAAAACAACTGGCGCGAATTGCGCACTCTTTAAATTATCACCTTTTTGTTGTTGAGGTACAACCTTGTTTAGATTTTAAAAATTGTTCGTAAAGAAAAGTCATGTAGAAATTAATCCAGATGATAAATATTATTCCCAATACATCAGTGTAACTTATTTTTGTCATATCAGAACATTTAAAACAACTGGCGCGAATTGCGCACTCTTTAAATTATCACCTTTTTGTTGTTGAGGTACAACCTTGTTTAGTTTTTAAAAATTGGTCGTAAAGAAAAGTCATGTAGAAATTAATCCAGATGATAAATATTATTCCTAATACATCAGTGTAACTTATTTTTGTCATATAAGAACGTTAAAAACAACTGGCGCGAATTGCGCACTCTTTGAATTACCACTTTTTGTTGTTGAGGTACAACCTTGTTTAGTTTTTAAAAATTGTTCGTAAAGAAAAGTCAAGCAGAAATTAATCCAGATGATAAATATTATTCCTAATACATCAGTGTAACTTATTTTTGTCATATCAGAACGGTAAAAACAACTGGCGCGAATTGCGCACTTTTTAAATTATCACTTTTTTGTTGTTGAAGTACAACCTTGCTTAGATTTTAAAAATTGTTCGTAAAGAAAAGTCAAGCAGAAATTAATCCAGATGATAAATATTATTCCCAATACATCATTGTAACTTATTTTTGTCATATCAGAACGGTAAAAACAACTGGCGCGAATTGCGCACTCTTTGAATTCCCACTTTTTGTTGTTGAGGTACAACCTTGTTTAGTTTTTAGAAATTGGTCGTAAAGAAAAGTCAAGCAGAAATTAATCCAGATGATAAATATTATTCCCAATACATCAGTGTAACTTATTTTTGTCATATAAGAACGTTTAAAACAACTGGCGCGAATTGCGCACTCTTTAAATTATCACCTTTTTGTTGTTGAGGTACAACCTTGTTTAGATTTTAAAAATTGTTCGTAAAGAAAAGTCATGTAGAAATTAATCCAGATGATAAATATTATTCCCAATACATCAGTGTAACTTATTTTTGTCATATCAGAACATTTAAAACAACTGGCGCGAATTGCGCACTCTTTAAATTATCACCTTTTTGTTGTTGAGGTACAACCTTGTTTAGTTTTTAAAAATTGGTCGTAAAGAAAAGTCATGTAGAAATTAATCCAGATGATAAATATTATTCCTAATACATCAGTGTAACTTATTTTTGTCATATAAGAACGTTAAAAACAACTGGCGCGAATTGCGCACTCTTTGAATTACCACTTTTTGTTGTTGAGGTACAACCTTGTTTAGTTTTTAAAAATTGGTCGTAAAGAAAAGTCATGTAGAAATTAATCCAGATGATAAATATTATTCCCAATACATCAGTGTAACTTATTTTTGTCATATCAGAACGTTTAAAACAACTGGCGCGAATTGCGCACTCTTTAAATTATCACCTTTTTGTTGTTGAGGTACAACCTTGTTTAGTTTTTAAAAATTGGTCGTAAAGAAAAGTCATGTAGAAATTAATCCAGATGATAAATATTATTCCCAATACATCAGTGTAACTTATTTTTGTCATATCAGAACGTTAAAACAACTGGCGCGAATTGCGCACTCTTTGAATTATCACTTTTTTGTTGTTGAGGTACAACCTTGTTTAGTTTTTAAAAGTTGTTCGTAAAGAAAAGTCAAGCAGAAATTAATCCAGATGATAAATATTATTCCCAATACATCAGTGTAACTTATTTTTGTCATATAAGAACGTTAAAACAACTGGCGCGAATTGCGCACTCTTTGAATTATCACTTTTTTGTTGTTGAGGTACAACCTTGTTTAGTTTTTAAAAGTTGTTCGTAAAGAAAAGTCAAGCAGAAATTAATCCAGATGATAAATATTATTCCCAATACATCAGTGTAACTTATTTTTGTCATATAAGAACGTTTAAATCAACTGGCGCGAATTGCGCACTCTTTGAATTATCACTTTTTGTTGTTGAGGTACAACCTTGCTTAGATTTTAAAAATTGTTCGTAAAGAAAAGTCATGCAGAAATTAATCCAGATGATAAATATTATTCCCAATACATCAGTGTAACTTATTTTTGTCATATAAGAACGTTTAAATCAACTGGCGCGAATTGCGCACTCTTTGAATTATCACTTTTTGTTGTTGAGGTACAACCTTGCTTAGATTTTAAAAATTGTTCGTAAAGAAAAGTCAAGCAGAAATTAATCCAGATGATAAATATTATTCCCAATACATCAGTGTAACTTATTTTTGTCATATAAGAACGTTTAAATCAACTGGCGCGAATTGCGCACTCTTTGAATTATCACCTTTTTGTTGTTGAGGTACAACCTTGTTTAGATTTTAAAAATTGTTCGTAAAGAAAAGTCAAGCAGAAATTAATCCAGATGATAAATATTATTCCCAATACATCAGTGTAACTTATTTTTGTCTTATTAGGACGTTAAAAACAACTGGCGCGAATTGCGCACTCTTTGAATTATCACTTTTTGTTGTTGAGGTACAACCTTGTTTAGTTTTTAAAAATTGTTCGTAAAGAAAAGTCAAGCAGAAATTAATCCAGATGATAAAAATTATGTCCAATACATCGGTTTAGCCATTGTATGTCATTTCAGAACATTTAAAACAACTGGCACGAATTGCGCACTGTTTGAGTTATCAACTCTTTACCGGTTTAATAACACACTTTCCGCTCATGTTCTTTCCTGGCTCATAATATGATAATATGATGATGTAAGATCCTAATAAACAACTTATTGATACCGCTACACCATTCTTTCCACACATTTACCAATTTTTTGGTTAATATGTGGCACACTATGTGTTTAACTACAAGTGTAACATTATCTGATAGCTTAATCTTATGAAATGCCTTATTTTTTGATTTGCTGTAATTGTTATAACAATTATATAATGTTGTTGGAGTATTCCAGCCAAGTTTCACACCTCCATCATCAAAATTGAGGACCTAAGGTGAATTACTACGTTTTGTCCTAAAAATTTATCAAAAGTGTACCAAAATGAATATCATCCTGTAAATATCTTTTTGAGGTCCGCTAGTAGCTCTCCTGAAAATTTCAGCCAAATCGACCAAGGAATGGCTTCGTAAACGTCACTTATATTTGCTGGAGAACTAAATAAGGGAAAATTCGATATTTAAAATTTTTTAAAAATATGCTTTTGATGTCATTTTGTAGCTTTTTGGATGTAGTATTTTATAGAAAATCTAAATCTGTGATAAATATGAATGCGGAAGCACGCCAAGCGTTTGTCCATCGTTTTCCCGGCCTGAGAGAGCTGTGCCTTAACTTCAAAAAAATTCGTGGGGGTGTTTTGGCGGTCAAAGGGGCGTCTTACCATATAAAATGCCAAAAAAATGTCATTTTACCTAGTATGAATGTCATTTTTGCATGTTAATTTGGAAATTCATGGTGGTGCCCGGACACCCATGACATTCCCTCAAGTTGCGTGCCTGATAGAGAGGAAAAATTTTACAAATTTATTAATGACCTCTATGTAATGATATGGTGTTTATCAAGAAATTAATGTTTTACAAATTTATAACTTAAACAATTTTAGTGCGTTCTTTTATAAAAAGTTGGTTTTGGGTTTTACATTTTCTTAAATATTCAAAAGGATTTTGTAACGCAAAAATGTCAACAAAATTTTTAAAAAAATGCTCTTTATGCACGATGAGTCGAATACCTTATTATAAACTGTCCCGCGAACACTTTTTTGATCGTCTGCTATTTTCCTTTTTTTCAAAGCAAAATTCAACCCAGAATCCTGAGAGAACGAAGCTATCTAAACGAATTCTGTAAACGCAGAAAAAAAGCTGATGATCGAATTAGTATAGTTTTGCAGGGATATCAAAAAATATGGATTCTGAATTCAACGGATTCAGAATCCTGATACTAAGTTTCTCAATGTTTCTTCAAAAATCACAAATTTGTTATCATCGGATGCACCTCGGCGAGCTGATTACAATGATAACAAAATTTTTATTTTTTAAGGATTCTGAAGTCGTATTCAGCTTCATAAAGGTTTTCTTACTTATGACGGAGAATCCGACTTCAGAATCCATTAAAAATAAAATTTTGTAATCAGCTCGCCGAGGCGCATCCGATGATAACAAATTTGTGATTTTTGAAGAAACATTGAGAAACTTAGTATCAGGATTCTGAATCCGTTGAATTCAGAATCCATATTTTTTGATATCCCTGCAAAACTATACTAATTCGATCATCAGCTTTTTTTCTGCGTTTACAGAATTCGTTTAGATAGCTTCGTTCTCTCAGGATTCTGGGTTGAATTTTGCTTTGAAAAAAAGGAAAATAGCAGACGATCAAAAAAGTGTTCGCGGGACGCTTCGACTCATCGTGTATGTGGTTAAAATTTGAGTCATTTATTTTACGTTGTCATGACAACTATAATGTATGTGCTTTTGCACTAATTCAAAGAAGTAAAAATAAAATGAAGCTTTTACTTTTTTTGCTGAGTAACAGTGTTTATTTTTTTATTTCAATTTAATTAACAATTTAATACATCATAATTTAAATGAATTGACAGTTATCAACAATGACCAGAAGGTTACACACTACACAAATTTTCATATGCATTAAAAATGTTTGATAAAAATTAAGACTATCTTCTTTGATTTATTCTTCGGGGTTAAATTCAAATCACAAAAGACTTAAAGAGAAGCAAGAATCACAAACTTTATTATAGTTTCTAGTAACAAAAGTTAATTTGATTAGTATAAAAAGTGTCTTCCGCGTTTCTGTCAATACTCAGTTTTCTAAAAATGTTGGTTTTACTTTTGGGTGCTTTTGTTTTTACTTATTTCTTTTTTCATTTATATTGGAAGCGAAGAAATTTACCACCAGGTAAGTGATTCGATAAGGATAAGGGGATATATGAAGGCTAAATGAAAGCACAAAATTAAATTTATGGATCAAAATTGAAAGTGAATATTGATTTTAGTTTATGTTTTGTTTCTATCCTCTAAAAAAACAATTTTTGAACATAAATATTTTAGGCCCAATTCCAATCCCATTCTTTGGTAACTTGTGGTCCTTTTATTTCACTGATACTGATGTACAACTTCGAAAATGGAAAAAGCAATACGGTGATATTCAAACAATTTGGTTTGGAGGCCTTCCAGTTATCAGCCTTCATGATGCTCCAACAATTATTGAAACATTTTTAAAAGATGGTGAAACATTTGCCGGTCGAGCTGATTTTAAATGGGATGATATAATCCGTCTTGGAAAGAACGGCATCGTTGGGTCTGATGGTCCAAAATGGCGTGAAAATCGAAGATTTGCGCTACATGTTTTTCGAAATTTTGGACTTGGAAGGAATTTGATGCAAGAAAGAGTGCTGGTAGAAGTTACAAATCTAATCAGCGATATCAAAGATGACCTTAAATATGGCAGCAAAGATATCAGCATCCAAAATGCCATTGATTTGGCAGTTGGTAGTATTATCAATGGACTAACTTTTGGATATCGATATGGAAAAGAAAAAGAAGAAGAATTTTTTAAAGTTAAAAAATTTGCACAGTATCTTGTCAGTGAAATTGGGAATCCAATTTTTAATATTATGAATCCTGACCCCGAGTACTATAAGAAGTTTCCAGTTTGTAGCGCCTATTATAAAACGTATACTGCTGAAATTCAAAAGATGAAGGATCACTTTTTTAAGTTGATTAGTGATCATAGAAAAGCAATTGATTTTGATTCAAATGAAGAAGCAACAGATTTTGTTGAAGCATATATGCGGCATCAGCATAAGCTAAAAATGGATGGAGTTGTTGATGGTAATTATGAGTAAGTCATTTTTTAGAGGAATGGCAGCACACTGAAGCTACCTCCTCCTTTGTTGGAAATCCTTTGATATTTTGCCGCTATACTCGAAAGATCAAAGACGTGCCGCCATCCAAACTTATGATGCTTATGGCAAAAATTGATCTTTTATATGGTTTTGCTTTTAAGCTATTTTTATTTTTTGTTTAAAATTTTATTTTTTTTGCTAAACTAGCCCTCAGGGAATAAGAGGTATTTGCATAAATTTATTATATTATCGGAAATTCAGCTTTTTGTATCACCAATCTCCTTGTAATAATCATGTTTTAGTGACGCTCAACTCTATGCTACAGTATTAGATTTATGGGTTGCTGGACAAGAAACAACTTCCAATACCCTTGCATGGCTATGCATCTATCTCGTTCAAAATCCTCAAATCCAAGAAAAACTCCACAAAGAACTCGATGAAGCAATTGGAAGTGATCGAGTTATAACCCTTGACGACAAAAACAATCTCAACTATGTCAATGCTGTAGTTGCTGAAACACAGCGATACTGTAATTTAGTCCCCATAAATGTTCCACATCGAACAACAAAAAGCACTGAAATCAAGGGATACAAAATTCCTGCTGATACAGTTATTACTCATCAAATTTCAACAGTTTTAATGGATGAAAGATATTTCCCAGAGCCTGATAAATTTAAACCTGAAAGATTTTTGGATAAAAGTGGAAAATTCTTTCAACCAGCGGAGTTAATGCCATTTGGAATTGGTAAACGGGCATGTTTGGGTGAAGGCTTGGCAAGATTGGAGTTGTATTTGTTTACAGCAAATATGTTAAATCATTTTAAGGTAAGGATTTTGAGAGTTATTGCAGTGAAAATTGATGAATACTTTTTAGCTTGATTACCCATCTGATAAAGCAGAATTTGGAAAACGACTCATTGGTGCAACTCTTACTCCAGTACCATTTATGTGTAATGTAACTAAAAGATATTGATTTTTTGTCTTTTTTGGCTGTTTAATAAAATAAATGCAGAAAATATTTATAAACAAATAACCCCAAGGTCATTTTAAAAACAGTTTAACATCGAAAATGACGGGTTTCTATTAATGTTGTCTAGCATTTAAAAACACTATAAAATGAAGAACAAAGATCGATTGAATAAATTTGTATTGAAAAATTTGATCGAATTATTGCTCAATATTAGATAGAACTGACTCAGTCAGACAAAATAAAAGAGAAAATTTTTTGCTGTCTTTTTTCACTGTTTTTTCACCAGCAGAAGAAAGCAAACTACAAAGTCAACTGCAGTTCAAACTACAAATCTTGTTTTTTTTCTTTCAAAATTGCGCATGCAAAAATAAAAAGTCTTTCTTCATCGTTTTTATTATTCCTTCTTTTTTTTTAAATTATTTTTATTTATTATCTTTAATCATGGATGAAGAATCAACATCATCAACAGCTCCAATTGCTATCCCAGTATATCCACCTTCAAGTGATTTTCCAGCAGATGTGCTAAAATGGATGAAAATCAATCTTGCCACATCATCATTAGCATCTCCACAGCTTGCATTAAAGCTTATGAAATCAAATAAATATTTTGTATATAATCAATTCCCCTTCAATTGCCTCAAATGTATTATTACTCCATTAGCAGAAAATGATGATGAATGGTATATTAAAAAGTTGGATAATAGCTGGCATTCTGATATAGAATTTGATGAAATTCCTGACAAGATATGGATAACTGAAAGTTTAATATGTGATAAACCAAGTTTAATTCCATTATTGCTACCAAAGATTGCAGTATGGGATATTAATGAATTATCATTGATGTTTTCAAATAATGATAGAATTTGTTCTTTCAATGATTTTAAGATGTTAACAGCTGGTGGAAATATTCAAAGATTATATATTCGTCATATATTGATTAATGATGAAAATGGTGAAAGTGTTCCATTTTATGAAGTGCTTGAATGTGTACCAAATCTGTATTTTTTAAATATGTAAGTTTTATAATAAGACTTTTGTAGCATGTAAATGTAGGGTTACAGTATTAATTCATGCAAAAATAGAGGGAATTTTTACTTAAGCTTCGGAGCTGATCATTTTTTGCAGAATTGCTCTGTCGTTTTTTTATAATGGAAAAGATGAGCTATGAAAGTCATATCCTTGGATTTTGGTAGTATACTGTATTAACTATTAATATAACAACCGTTTTCAGGAGCTTCAATTACTTAACCTTCAGACTATCAAATGTTATTGCAAAACTTATCTCATCAAAATTACAACGTTTAATGTTAACTGATATCCCACAATCTTTTGATTTTGAATCATTTTTGAATACTATTAAGGTACGATTTCTTTATCACTGTCTTTGTTTATCTTTCTAATCGTTTCTCACATTTTAGGAAAGTAAACCACAACTATATGTTCGATTACAATTTGTCAATTTTCTTTCAACAGGATACTGTAACAAACTTCAAACATTTGTAAATAAAATTATTGACGCTGGTTTAACTGCTTATTTTCCACCTCGATTGGATTTCCCTGGTTTAACTGAAACTTCAATGCTTGCTTTAAAACAACTTCGACATACTTATAAAATGAATCTTCAAGAACAAAATTTTCATAGCGGGTAGTTATTTATTTTGATATTTATAGTGTTTTACTTTCAATAAAGATGATTTTTTTGCTTTTACTTTATTTTAGTAGCTCTCAAACAACAAAATATAGATGTTTAAGTAGTGCAAAGAATCTTGATGTAAGTGCTCTTGGCATGTATAAAAATAAATAAATAAATAAAAAATAAATTGAAACAGCTTAAGACAAAAATGTTTACATTTTGTGTAAGCTCGAGTTTTATTTGATTAGCATTCACATGAGCCAAGAACGTAACCAATTGCTCCACCGATTGCTGCACCAATAACAGTACCAACACCTGGTGCTATTCCTAAAATTTTTTTTGTTGTTTACGTCCTTTTTTAGCCAAAAAAACAATACCAGTTCCAATCGTGGCACCAATTGAAGCTGTAACAAGTACACTAAAATTTATGTTTGCAATTATAAAACCTATGGCTTTAAATTAACGTATTCATACCTTGCACCTTGAATTACTTCGCTTGTAACTGTTTTAGCATGTTGTTGTTGGCTTTCGTTCTGTAAATCTTGTTTAGTTTCTTTCTGTGCATTTGGTTTCCTTTTGTGAGATTCTGTTGTTTTCGGTGTATTTAAGGACTCCAGCAGCTTTTCCTGGAATATGTACGGCAATAGTTGCTCCATATGTAGATGGGCGATTAATGTAAATAGATTCTCTATCATGTTTATTATCATTATACTGAAACCACATATCTATTTCAATTGCACTATTGGGATCAGATGCTAATGAACGAGCATATCCACGGTCACAATAAGCTATGCCACGATTAATCTGTAATTAGATTTACTTAAGGCAACTTTGTCGCTTTTCTCATATAAGTCACATAATAGATTCAAAAAAAACTACTTCAGCATTTTGCTGAAAAACATTGTCAAGATCATGACCATTTCCACCACAACACATTGGAATGATATGTCCAATATCATCCCCAGCATGACCATACGCTTGAACGGCTTTGCGAACAAATGTACTGATTCGGCTTCCATTCACTCTCATATTACCCCGAATTGTTCCATATGCTCTTATAATACGTCCACGACTATCACGTTCAACATGTGGAACTAATCCGTTGGTTTTTATTTTAACATCTGTTAACAGTGAGACACATACGACTATCAAATGCAAGAAAACAGTTAATCTTAAAATTTTGAAATTTATTTTGGTAATTAGATTAGAGAAATGATTAACACATACTTGAAAAACATTTTTTGAAAATTTTTATAAAAAATATAATACTATAAGACAATGATAATACTGGTAGTTGCTTCTTTAAGTACTAAAATATTCTTCGACATGAAAGAATTACATCGCAAAAATTCATTTACTGATAAACAATTTTAGTTTTGAAAATGGGGAACAAAGAAAATGATTCACAAAATTTAATTAACAAGATGCATTTTTATTTGTGTTTAAATTATTTTGGAAGAATAAAATAGGTGCGGCTTGTTTATTTTAAGGCGCCATGTTGCTGCATCAACAACAAATTATAGATATAAAGCAGAAGAAAATGTAAAAAATGATATATGCATTAGGAATATAAGTAACATAAAGATCCTACATTACACACTTTAAAAAGGCTATCAAAAGCACTGTAATTGTCAAAATTATAGCAACAAAAAACCACTGTTATTTATGTATTTTAATATAAATATTTACAAAGTAATGCTTTTATAAAAAAGTCAATATTTAGAAAACTTTTCTCAAACTATTCACCAACATGCTTTATCTTAGAATTAAAATCTTGAAGATCACACACATTATGCTTTTAAAAGATGGTCAGTAAAATTTAACAAAACAAAACTTGGTTAATCGAAATTACAGCTGTATTTATTTACTTTGTAAAATATTAAATTTCACATTTATATTGTTATAAATGCAGCTTCAAACATTAATGAAATGAAAAATTATGATGCACAATGTTTTTTTATGAAGATGATACGAAAAATAATAGATATCTACTGTTTCCCAGATTTTGAAAAATTCGTTAGTCATCATAGGTTGTTTCGTTGTTGTTATTATTATTCACTCTTTGCTTCTATCTTTTGAACCAATCTTTTCCCACGATTGCACAACATTATGTTTTTTATGGAATAAAATTTTCAACTGCTTTTGTTCCATTTCTACAATGATTTCGAAAGGTTGATTTTTTGCGTACATATAAATAGCCGACTCCGATGAGCTTATTCATTGAGTTTTTTTGTTGAGAAATGATATGTATAAAAAGAGATGTGAACTGATTAAGATCTGAGATTTTTGTGAAGAGAATTTAATAAAATTTGTTTTCAGTTTACTAACGTTAAAAGTTTAATATTTACGTTTGCGGGTGTTTTGAAATTGGTAGAGCTTAAATCATATAGTTTTCAGCTTAAATCAACTATAATAATGGATTCTGAACAACAAGAAAAAGTTCTTCCGCAATCTGATGAAAAAGAACATCAAACTAATGATGAACGTCAAAAAAGTGAAGAAGCTAATCGTCCAGAAAATGATAAACAGCAAACTGAAAAAGAATTTCTTCAAAATAATAACGAACAACAGAAGCCAGAAAAAGAAAAAGTTAAACAAAAACAGGAATTTCAAAATCGTAGAAAAGAAAGTCAGCCAGGAAAACCAAAACAACGTCAACGTGAAAGAGATCGCGGTCGCGAACGCGATGTTAAAATGAAACAATATTCAGATTATTAACTTGTATTATAAGATTATGTAGTAAAGCTTTTCTCTGATATTTTTGAATTCTTTCATTTGTATTAATAAACTTTTCGTTTTTAGGGCATGACTGTTTTTTTCTTTAAATTTATGTAACACAGCTTTATGTAATTAAAATCTCATTTAACAGAGAGTTTCCACAAAACTAATTTTTGAAATAAAAATTATTTTTACAATGCGAAAAACATTTTGTTCTTCTTCAATTATAATTTTCATGCTTTATTATAAAAATAACATAAAAAAATTCTGATAAAACAGTTCCATATTTATTAATCAACAACAACAATTTCTGGATTTGCAGCTTTAAAATAATTAATATAGCCGAATGTTTCATCTTTGCTAAATGGAATTTTGTTTTCGTTCATCACCTTTAAATTAATCAGAGATATTCGTTTTAGAAAAGGCGATAAAACAAAATATCTCAGGACATGAAAAGAGAATGAATCATTTTTGACACAAACTACACCAAAATGGGTTAAAAGAGGTGGCATTAGAAATAAACATAAAAAGTCCTGCAGAATCAAATTACCCCGAAAGCAACTAATGTTAAATGTACTTCCGGTAAAAAATGTGCAGCTTGTTTATTACACAACTTCATGTGTCTACACCAACAAGCGTTACGGATTCGCGCTTTTTTTAACAAATAAAAACATAAAATGCATTAAAGTTTGGAAAATGAATTATAGAATTCCACTTTTGCTTAAAAAATAAGATAAACGAGTTACAATAAATATTTTTTTGTTTCACTTTTTTTTAATTTGACAAAACCATTTTAAAATTAAAAATGTATAATGCTGTGGCAGAATCGTGTTTAACTTATTAATATAGGGAACAACACAAAAAATAAAATTTTCATTTTATAAATGAATCTTGTTTTTTTTTAAAAAATCAATTAAATATTTAAAAAACAAACGTTGTGGGCTTTGCAAAAAACTGTAAAGAACTGAACAGGCATATTAAAAAGGACGAAAAAGAAGCGGCGACGGGAAAAGCGGCGTCTTTTCTTGCTTTTCGATGAAAATTAAGAAATTGTCAGCAATAAAATGTTTATTTTCTCATCTTTGTACAAAAACAAAAAAGAAAGCTTGTGGAATTTTTCGAAATATCTTACTTTTTCGAATAGATTATCGAATTCCCTTTTATGTTTTAACGCAATCATACGGTAGTTTCTTTTTAAATATAACAACGCAATATTGTTTCTATCATTACAAAAAAATTGTAGCAAAAAGTGTACCGATGAAATGTGTTCTTAAAAAAGATTATCGAATAAAAACCGTTTAAAAAATAATGGATAATTATGGGCTCACACAATTCTAAATCGACAGCTCCTATTCTTTTTGTATATGTTTGTGACGTTATAAGTTTTATTATAATTTTCATTAACACTTTTGCCCGGATTCCACATCATGAAGAAAAAAAAGCTTTCCAGTTGACGGAAAAAACGTAAATAAGGAAGCCAAAAGATTGCCAACATAAATTTGGCTGAGAACGTGATGCTAAAATAAACAAATTTTTAACTTGTAATTTTAAATTATTGTGGTATTTTTGTACTAAACCACTTTTTTCCCTTTTAAATATGTAATAAATTTACCCTCATAGATTTTTACTTAATTTTTTATTTTTCTAACTGTGTTTTTCCTAACAAAGTTTTTCTTGCTCTTTCTTTCAAGTGAAACTTTTATTTATAATAAATTTAAAACAAATTAATAATTAAAAACCAAGTATTTATACATTACTAATGTAACATATTTGTAGAAGGCTTGAGATTTTGACTATTGTTAAGAATCAAAAATTGGATAAAAGCTATGATACTTTTTAATATGTTTTTTTGAAATTATTAAAATATTTAAAGAAAGTGTAACTTTTTCGTATTGCAAAATGGCGTTGCCTTTGAAATTAGGAAAATACAAAAAAGACATCAGTTCGTGAAAAGCTGCACCCTTTTTTTGCATTTTCATTGAAAAAAATAAAAATGTCTGAGAAATGCGCTTTTTATGTGTTGTTGTTTATTTAAAAAAATTGCACATCTTTCGCTTTTTTTAATATAGATTGCTTTTTTGTCTTTTTCAGCAAAAATTTTGCTATGACTTTTTCAATGTCTCTCATCTTTCGAAACATCTTCGTTGTTTTGAAGCTGCAAATCAATCAAAAATGGTGCAAAAAAGAAAAAAAGGCTGAAATAAATGTCTGTTTTTTGTCCTTTTTTCATCGTCTCTTAGAAAAGCGTTAAAAACAAAAGAGAAAATTTTAAACATCAGAAATAAAAGATTTTTTACGTTTTTAAATATTTAATTATAAGATGTTGCTATTTCTTTCACTATTGTCTTCATTTGTTACTATCACATTTAAAAAACAATAAAATGCATGTCTTTACCCTGTAGATATGAATCCTACAGTAAAAATAAAATATTTAATTGATAAATCTGCGACTTCATGTATTTAACCATTACACTTAAAATGAGAAATTTAAAACACATATTTCATTCATTGCAAAAACTGTATAAGTTTTTCGTTAACTCTGTTTATGGAATAAAAACTTTCACATCTTGACATTAAATGCTTTTTTTTCAAAAATACTGTACTTGCAACAAATTTGTAAAGTTATTAATAAACGTGCCAAAAAAAGTAATTAAAAGAAGTTCTAATTTAAAGTGTGTAGCTACGCTCTTTTGCAACTGCTGCAACAAGTTTTGGATGAGCATAAATACTTTCCCAATGCTTTTTAAGATTTGGATATTCATCAAGGATGGTAGATTTTGGGCCAAGGTTTTGAATCATTTCACAGAGATATGCTGCTAAGAAATCTTCCCAAGTAATCTAAAATATTGATTAAAAAAAATTTTCATATTACCTTTTAACATACCCTATCCCCAATCAAATATCCATTTCCATTTTTCTTTAACTGTGCTTCAAAATATTTTGCAAAAGTATCCTTGAATTGTGGAACACTAATATTCTTCCATGCTTCTGCAATTTTTTCTTCACTTTCTTTATGTAAGATTGTCCAAATCCAAGGCCGAATACTGATGATAGCATCTTGGCATTGATTTGCATACATTTCTGCAAATGCTTGATTCAAATGCCCTTCAGGTTCTAGGCCATGCTCTTTTGCAAGAAAAAGAAGAATTGCAGGAGTCTGAGCAAGTTTGACCGTTTTATCAATGACCAAAACAGGGCCTTGTCCAAATGGCAAAGCTGAAAAAGTATTTTGAATTGAGAAATAGGGAATTTATGTTTGCCATTAATGAATTAGCAGCCCTAGTTTTTTCTATTAAAAAGGCTTGTTTTTTTCTGTCACAAAAAATAATAAGCAAATATGCTAAAAATAAGCTTACATGGTTTCACAGACGGCCAATCGTTTTGCATATCAAATGTTGAATCTTTGTAGGGAATTCCAAGATAAGTTAGCATCAGTCGGATCGGTGTTGCACGGCCTCCCAAATTTAAATAAAGTAATTCATAATCATGCATTTTTTACCCAAACAATAACAACAACAATGTTACACTAATAAAATTGTAGACAAATTAACTGACAACTTTATTTGATGAACCGTGGTTTCCTTTTATACTCATTTTTTTACACACGCTTTCTTTTGTGACAATGATCAATTTTTCTTAAAATTAAATTTGTTGTATTGCAAAAAAGCACATTTTAAAAAGAAAAAAACACGTTTTTGGATAATTTGTCGTACTCATCTTTTGTGGTTCGGTTTATAAAAAGCAAAAAGGATGACAATTGAATGTAGGCTACTTATGAATATAATAGATTAACGAGATAAAGTAAAATGAACATTGGTATGAGTAGCTAATAAATATGGGAAAAAATTTTACCCGAATGATTTTACTGTAAAAAATGTAATCGCCTTAATATTTTTATTACTGATAAAATATTTTTCTATTTCAATTTAAGATCTGATAATATATGTGCCATTTTAAAAGGCATTAAATAACTTGTTAATGCAAGTAAAACAATAATTTTTAGGTACATAAAATTATAAAATATTCAAAGATAATTTCAAATACACTTCTTTGTGCATAAAAAGACTTTTCGCACATGTACTAGCTTGAGAAAACGGAAAGCTGTGTTTAAGACACAAATATTCTTTCTTTCTTGTCTTAAATTTCGTAATTTCTTTTTTTGGTATACACCCTTTAAAACAATCTTTTTAAAGAGCATCACACTTAAAACTGCCACATATGTTTGTGCTGAACAGTGCCTTGATTGCTTTCAGTCTTTTTTTTGCAACAGCCAATGTTAGTTTTTGTTGCTTTTCATTTTTCGAAACATCTTTTTCTTTTTTACATTTTGCTTCTGCACGTTTATCGAAAAACACAGCAAAAAAAGTTTCAAACATGTCTGTGTTGGTTGCTTCATTGCTCTAAAAAATCTAAAAGAGCAATAAAAAAGTTTGAATAAATGAGACAAAATTTTTTTAAATATTTGAATTTTTAATTTTATTCTAATGTTTTTCTTTCTATTTTTCTTTTTACATCAAAGAAATAAATAAGCCGGCACTTATTTTAAAGGGAGCGGGCTCTTTGATTGTGGAGAAATGCTGCCACACCAATCCACCAATTGCCACGCGGGACTTTTAAGAAGAGAGAGAAATAAATAATAATATTTATTACCACAAAAGAGACGAGTTGATAGCAACACAAAATGATGATACGAATGAACATAAAAATAGACAAAACAAAGAGGGTATTTATAGACAAATAAAGCAAGCATGTTGCACTATGTTAATTTCTTAACCTTCATTCTTTCTTCTGCTTGATTGTTGGCGACGAGTTGCAGCCGAGTCGCCACACTCCCGAGGGCTTGAAGAGAACACTTCCATTGGACAAAGAACAGTTGAACCACGAAATGCTTTGTGTTCCATATTCATAACACCACCCAAGATCACGATAATAGAAGATATATTTCCGCCACCATCAAATATAATAATAATAAAAGGAGCAAACAGAGTATAAGAATGTGGACCACGATCACTTTCATGCGATACAGTAACCCAAGCACTTGAGCAAGATCTTACAACACCATTACCACGAACATTTGATTTACATGAACCAGATCTTGCAACACCAGTATCACGAACAGTTGGTCTACGGAAAATACCATACTTCTTTCGACCTTCCATAACATTACTACCACGAGAGATAGGCATCGACATAGACGAAGCTTTCTCGGAGAGACCCTCCCGACCAACAAAATTTAAAGACATACCACCATCTTGTACACCAAAAGAACCTTGATCACGAGCTTGAACAGTATTAATCGATCGGCGACGATGAGGTAATAATTTTGTTGGAGTTGTTGATAATGTTGAAGTTGAAGCAACAGCAACTTCAAATCCAGGAGGAGCATTCAAATAGCTTTGCGGTGGTTGTTCAAATCCAGGTGGAACTTCAAGTAGTACTTTAGCTTGTACCTTGATTGACGATGTATTATATTCCATCTTTCTTTGAGTACCACCAAATGATGATTCATTTGAAGCCACAGAAGCAGCAGAATGTGGATAAGATAAAATTGCCTGGATATGGGCAAGCAAAAGAACAATATCATCTCGTATTGACTTTAAACCACCCGGCGAAAATTCTTTTTCATATATCTTCAATGCTTCTTGTTCTTGTTCAGGAGTAACAACACTGCTACATACTTCTTCAATCTTATTCAATAATCGAGTAATATTTTCTCGATATTCAATCAACACAACCATATCAGCTTTTAATTTACGTGACTTACATCCATCACCATAATAATCATCCAATGTTTGTCTTGCAGAAGTAACATTTGATGTTGAGCTTGCTTTCATTGAATTAATTTGAACTTTCAAAAAATTCATATTCATCGTTGAAAAAAAATATCAAAATTCAGCACCCGAAGAAAATAAGCTTTGATTCAACAGGAACGCTTTGCCAAATAATGATAGTAGTACTTCTTTCAGCTTGAAGCACTTTCTTTAAACACCAGCCAAAATGACCAAAAACAAAGACCAGTTAGGTCGATGCACCACTTGTGGAGAAATGCTGCCACACCAATCCACCAATTGCCACGCGGGACTTTTAAGAAGAGAGAGAAATAAATAATAATATTTATTACCACAAAAGAGACGAGTTGATAGCAACACAAAATGATGATACGAATGAACATAAAAATAGACAAAACAAAGAGGGTATTTATAGACAAATAAAGCAAGCATGTTGCACTATGTTAATTTCTTAACCTTCATTCTTTCTTCTGCTTGATTGTTGGCGACGAGTTGCAGCCGAGTCGCCACATTGATACTTTTTCTAAAAAAAAAGGGTGGATCATAGGAGTCCTATGATCCACCCTTTCCTTTTTTTTAGAAAAAGTATCAAAGAGCCCGCTCCCTTTAACATTTCGCAAACTAAAAAACAGATTGCCCCAATAATAAGAAAATAATTTTTGAATTATGCCTTGTCATTCAATCATTAAGCAATTTAAAATTTACTGTTTCTGCTTTTGCTTCAGTAATAGGAAACTAAAATCTTATTTTCTATAATTCATTTTTGCAGCACACAATTATTTTCTTTTATTTGTTTTTGCGTTTCATAATCTTTTGTTTTGTAAACACGTTTCAAATAAATTTTGAAAGGAAACCAATGAAGCAGTAATCGTAACTTCAAAATGAAGGTTTGTTTTTTTGCAAAATATTATTAACACTGATAACTGAGATAACAAAATGGATAGTGCAAAAGAAAGCATGTTTTTTTTTCATTTGAAAATGAAAAAAAATTTAAGCATTGCATTACTATTGTGTGATGTACCAATATCATAAAAATTTTTAGTTTTTCAAAAATTTATGTGGCTTTTGTTAAAGTGTATGCCGCCGAAATAACTCTATCAATTCAACAAACATTTAATTAAATATTTAAAAAAAACATATTTGGAAAAGAAATGATCTAAAAAGTTTTTGTTTCTTGGTCGATTGCTTTTTCTTTGGCAGAATTCGATCACTTTTCGACACACGTCTTTTTTTTGTCTATTAAAGTCTGAAAATAAAATGATGAAAACAATTTTTTCTGTCCGATAAGCATGTCGTTGAAAATGAAAAATCGTCAACGAAAAAAGATGTGCTTTTTGAAGATCAAAACTTTCGAAACATTTTTCTTTTTTTTCTGCAAAGCATTTTAAAAATTATTTATGGCAAGCCTAGAATTTCTTTATTTGAATATTTAATTTATTATGATACATTTTTCTATCAAAAAAATGTTTTGAAAATTAAAAAATTGTTAAAAGTATGCAAAGATTTCGGATTACCCGTTATTAATGTAAAATTGTTAAATAAATTTTCACATTAAAACAGATGTAAAATAGTTTTTTTCTTTGCACCGTTTAAATAAAGATATTAAAAAATGTCAATGAAACATTCATTGGACAACAGACATTTTATTGAAAGTTAGCAATAAGAATATTAGTGAAAAACTTGATCATTGATAAACAATGAAATACCTATTCAGATAGTAAGAGTTTTTTTTAACATTTTATTTTATTATAATTTGGCATGTTGTCTTCAGATGACAACTTGTTCATTAAAATTTCTTGTGCTAAAAATTTTGCTACAAATAAAGTATTGTGTTAAATTTATTACATATTCCTATTTACATAATCTCTTGGTATAATTTGTTTTATTTGCATTTAACAAGAATGTTTCCATCTTCATATTATTCAAAATTAGATCCAAGTTATCGTGAAGCTCTTCTTAAGCTTGAAAACGATATTAAAGATATAAATAAATTTTCTTATATTTACGAAGATCCAGCGATAAATGAATTTTTATCAAATTATTTAATGCCAAGGGAACTATGGGAACGACTTTGGGAGTATGTCTAATATTTTACAGTTAATTAAGCACATTAAACTTTTTCAGTAGTAGATTATTCCCATCTGAATATAATCGCTTAAAATTGCATAACCCTTCCTTGTATCATCTATCATATTTTGATATTAATTTTATGGAATGTAGTAATCAAATAGTGCCAGCAAGAAAAACATTGGATAAACCATTATCATATTGGGAAGGAGGTTTTCAAATATATTTTGTTGATGTTGCAGATTTATGTTATCCACATAATTTGCTACAAGTTTATCTTACACACTATGAATCCGATGCAGGTGAGCTTTTTCGGCGATCAAATATATCTTATTTATCTTTTACAGAATCACATCTGCCAAAGAAAATTATTGACCGCAATATGGAGATGAGAAAATTATATGATAAGATTAAAGCTGTAGAAGATAATGAAGAAGATTGGATTAATGCTATGATTGAAGCAGATGATATTGAATTTGTGAAGCATAATGTTGAATATAAACTTGGTCAAGATTTAACAAACAAAAAGCTATGGATTTTATATATTAAATATCTAAAAGAATACGATATACCTGTAAGCTTTGGGGCAAAACAGTGTTTATCTTATTATGCTTTTCTTTCAGGAACTGTTGAATACCTATTCAAAGTACTGCAGATTCTTTGTTGATGATGTTGCTATGAAAGAAGAATATCAAAAAGCTGCAAAAGTTTACGGAAAAGTTACAGTACCATGGAAGAATGCTTTTGATTTCGAAATTTATAATGAGAATATGCTAGAGGTCGAATATCCAGAACGTTCTGAAAGCTATGAGAGAGGTCCAAAGAAAAAGATTTTGCTTGATCATCACTTCACTTCAGAAACAGCTATGCCTCAAAAATTTCCATTTCGACCACATTTTATTGATTACATTGTTAAAGCTGCAAAAGCAAATGAACTTCAAAAACTTAATTTTTGTTGTAAATTCTTTTATTCAAAATACCGTATACCAGTTTGTTACCATTTATTTGTATTATCAGCTGGCCCAACCTGGAATCTTTTTGATTACGAAGAGGAGTCGCTTTATATTCATTCTGATACTTTGAAAGAAGTAGAACTAAATAACTTTTATATTTCAACGAAACTTTATTACCATCATCGTATACCTCTACGAAGCTTGATCTCAAAGATACATCGATGTGATGCAAAATTTATTGATATATCTTTATTAGAGCTAACTATGGATGAACTAAAATTTTTTATTGGACATGGAAATGTTGTTGAATTAAGATTTTGTCGTATAAAGATTATTGATGCAAATGGTGAAGATTTATTTTTGGAAGATATTCTTGCGCTAACTCCGAAACTTGAGTATTTGGTGTAAGTTATTTGTGCAGCAATATAAGCTTAATAAACTGAAACAAATTTTGGTTTAGAGCGTATGAAGCTTATTGTTCTCTAAATACTGCTCAGAAGCTTTGTGAGCTACCATTTGAAAGTAAGCTTATGAGATTTGATCTTCGAAATGGCACAAATGTTTTACTTGAACCAAATGCCTTTGGTGAATTTATTAATGTATGTATTATAAAATTAATTCATTTCTATTACATTTATCCTTTTTTTAGAAAAATGCCTCACCACATTGCAATATTATTGTAAATGTGTATTCAAATGACGGGGGAGCTGGTAATGCTTTTGCATCAACTGTTGGATCAGTAATCGACAAACACTGGGGAAAAGGCCAGAAGCCAAGTTTTAGTACAGTTGGTTACTAAATGTTTTTTTGTTTTTTAATGTTCTTCCTCGTAGCCATTTAAACAAATAAAGAAATTATAATATGTCTATTTCTTCCGCATAAACATATTGACAAAGGTTATCTCCAAAAGTAAGCGTGATTTAAACTATTTTATTGTCTATGAAAAAAAATCTTTTCATATAAACTAAAAAAAACTTTGTTAAAAAAAATTTGTCAGGCAAAAATAATTTTCACAAAACAAATACGTGTATCTTTCGATTGTTCTTGATTCATGCATTATTTTTAATTACATCTATGAATCAAGAATAGAGAGATTTTGTTTTGGGAAATATTTTCATAAATATAAATGGTACCGAAAAATTTTGTGTTCATTATTTTTCTTTGTTAAAAATGAAAATGATGAGTCCAAAGTGTTTTTTTGCTTTATTTCTGATTGTTTCTTTTGAAGCTGTTGTTGCTGGAGACTGTACCAATGAAGATTTTCAGGTTAGTCTAACAACGAATTTTGAAATTATAATCCTTAATTTTTCGCAAGAATACTTGAAATTTGATAATTTAAAAATTTTGATGACTTATTTTATCAAAATTTAGAACCTTCTTTTTTTAGAAAATTACTGGTTGCTATGTTGAAGCTAATAATAACATGGTACCATATTTAACAGATTTAGTTGCACCAATGTTTACCCTAAATGTTACAAAAGAATATTGGGCACCAATTTGTGAACATAAAAAGAAGTTAAATGATTGCATTGGAAAAGAACGAATTGATCGATGCTTTGATATCCAAAATATTATGAATCTTCCATTTGCTCCTGTTGAATCTGCTGCTAAAGTTGTTATTGCAAGCTTTCTTGAAGTTGATCATAATTGTGAAAATCTTTTTAAACGTGAGTTTTTGACTTATCGCAACTTGACAATATTGAGTACCAGTATCTTCTCCAAAATGAGCATTGCCCTTTGATCCATCGCTGTTGCCCACAAAATATCAAGGGCGGCTTTTCCCAAAGATTAATGTTTAACACAAATGTGGACCATCCCAATTTAATAACCACCAATTTTTTAGTTTCTGATGAAGATATTGAATGCTATCAAAGTTATGTTGGAAATGTTTCAATGGAATGCAAATCAGTTTCATTTTTATGTAATGATATTATGGAAGCAGTAAATTGTACCATTCATGCTGCATATGATAAATGTGGAAAGCGAATTGGTTGTTTTAATGAAAAAACTGCAACCCTTCAAAAATGCTATGTTAGCGTTGTTTGTCAAAATTGTAATAATCTCAGTGCTGTAAATAGCCCCATCAGAGGGTTATGCAATGATGATGAAGTTCAAAAAGAAGTAAAAGGAGGAAAAGCTGAAACAACTCCTGCAACTCCAAGCAGCGGTAAACCTGTTGAAACAACTCCTGCTGATACCACTGTTCCAAGTGATGCCACAACACTAGCTTAAAAATCTTTAGTAACATTTTTCTGTGCTTGAAAATTGTTTAATATTTTTATAAAAAATATCTTTATTATATTTTTGCCGTATAAAACAAAAAATTCATGCGTTCAAATAGTCGAGGGAAATCAGTTTGAAATTAAAAGACAAAAACTAACACAAAAATGATAGCGATTTATTATTTTCCAGTCTTAAAAAATATCGAAGTTTACTTTACGCTTTAAAAATTTACAAAAATTATTCATTGTTTTGTTAAAAATGTGTTAGTATTTTTTGTTGTTTTTTTCTGTTTGTAAATTAATGATTTTTCCATATTTGAAATGATGTTTTTCTCAAAGCATGGAAAAAAGCAACATTTTAAAACAGCACTTTTCACAAACCTAAATACTATTTAGAACATACAAAAGCCACAAATGTTAGGTAGCAATGCTCGTAAACAAACGTAAACAAATTTGAAAGTTCACATAAATTTATCAGTCAAAGCAAAATCAAAGACTGATCAAATAAAAGTATTGATTACGTCTTCATTTACTGATAACAAAAATAATCAATTTCATTAAAAATATCGGTTGCATATTAACAGTGATTCTTTTTAATAGCGAAAAAAGTCTTTAAAGAAGCCGCTTGCTTATTAATGTCCTCATTGACAGCAAATTCTGAACATCAGTTCTTTGAATTGAGTAATTGCACAGAAGTATACCTACCTTCAAAAGATGTTAAATATGCTGATTGTGTTTCAGATTTATTCAATCATCTTGATGCTTGTAATTATTTAAAAGTAAAAAACAAGAACTTAAAAAAACATTAATAACTAAATTTTTAAGGATCTTCATCAAGCAAGATCTTATTCTCATTACGCTATCGGTTTAATACCATTAATAATTTCAATTCCTGCATTTCTTATTAATGTAATATTTATTTATATTTGTGTGTACATCATAAAAGACAAAACAAATCCGTAAGATGCTAGATTTAACAAAAACTCATGATCTAATTTTTTAGCTGCCGACGAACATATTTATTTAATTTAACTCGTTCTATAAGTTCTATCACTGGTTTACTAGTATATTATTGTATATTGATAACATGGAAAATGGAAAAGCTTGAAAATGTTGTTGTTGTTATATTATTCACTATTGGTTGTTTTTCATTTTTTCTTCAAGCAATGAGCTATTTATGTATGGCGAAAACTATTGAATTAGGCTGTATTATTGCACCAGAAAATTATCATTTAGTTTTTACAATGAAATATTACATAACATTTTTTAAACTTATTTGGATATTCAGCTTAGCGTGTAGCGTAAGCTTTTCAACTTAAGTTTTATAATTTTTTGCTGTGTAAACGACATTTTTATTATTTTAAGGTTATTTCTGGTTTTTTATACTATTTTCTGCGATACGAAGTGGATTGTACTACTATGACCATTATACAATGTACTATTATGTTTATAGCACCTTTACTTGCTATTACCAATTCAACGCTCATATTAACTAACTTTTATATGCTGCGCCACATACGAAAATTAAGAGAAAACAATGAAGAAAGTGTTAGACATATTAATACAAAAAATAATATTGTGGTTTATCGGCTGATTTATGTTACAACTAATTGTATATTAACCAAATTTTCATTGATTGTTATAGCAGTGTTTTGTTATATTTCAATAGATGACCTTGATGATGTCATCCAATATGATTACAACTTTATAACCCCTATATGTCAAAGGTTTCTTCATGCAAAAACATATATAAAGATTTTTATATTTGGCGGTATAACACTAATTTCAATAATGATCGGTAAGAAAAATAAATCAAAAAAAAAGATAAATAAAATTTTTTAAGGAATGATAACAGATCCAGTAATTTCATTTTTGTGCGATTACCAAAACATTCAACCCCTGTTATTGGAACGTTATGAATTATGGTAAACTGGGATTATGTACTACATTTTTCTGATTTGTTTTACTATTTTTAGGAAAAGAAAAATAGATTCTCTTAGAAACGGGAAGCAAGAAGACGAATAACTTGTAAGTTAAGCAAGAAAAAAATCAGTGCACTTAGTTTTCCTTGTTGTCAAAATTTTTAGGTCAAAATAATACCGAACAGAATTTTAATGGCTAGAACTTTTTTATTTTTAATTTAACAAATCAGTTTATATCTTTCTTGTTGAAATGCGTGTAAATAAAAAATTGTTTTTAAAAAAAGCGGACAACTATGAAATAAAGACATATTTATATTCATTTAAAATTAGACAGCAACTTTTTCATAGAACTTTTTAGCTCTATAAATTTCGAAATTTCTCTTTGTTGTTTTTGTTTTTAATAGTAAAAAATAGAAATTTTTCTTTGATGACAAACGTCTTCAAAAAAGGTTTCTTCATAAAAAAAACAGAAGCTGAATCATTAAGTTTTAAAAATATTCTCAAAAAGAAAACGAAACATTAAATGTGTTTTTTCTTCCAGAAACATCAAACATTGAAAAATCGTTTAAAAAGCATAATGAAAACACTTTTATTTTCTTTATTTTCTTAACATTTTAAACTTAAGTTTTGTAATATTTTTTTCTTAAAGATGAAGTTTTTGATTTTAATTTTTGCCTCTATTGTTGCTTATAATGGCATGGTAACAACTGCATGTGGCCCTGAACTTAAAGAAGTAGGTTTCTCGGCAATGGGGTAATATATTGATCCACTAATTTTTTTACAGAGATTAAATCAATGTTACAACACCAGTAACTTTGCTCTGAATCCACTTACATTTCGTGATAATTTTCCAATAATCTTTCTTAATTCTTCTGATTTAACTGAAGTATGTAAAGACAAAGCTATTCTCGACAAATGTATTACTGCTGAAATGAAAGAAAGCTGTTTTAATGTTCATGATTTTGCTGGCCTTTCATTTTCAAAACAACATAACACAACTGTTCAAGATGGAATAAATGCATTAATAAATTATCTTCAACATGATTATGTTTGTGGTGAAGCACTTCACGGTAACCCATTGTCTTATAAGCTTAAATATACACTAGTAATTTTGCAGCACTCACAGATTCATATAATTGCATTGGTACTCAAGGTGCTAATGATAAATGTCCCTTAAATTTTGAGAATTATGATACTGCACGAGGACATGCAACATGTGCAACAAATCTTATTGGAAAACGGTGTGGACCTGCAGCAGGATGTTTTGCACAAAAATTTTTAAGTGTTCATCCATGCTATGCTACTGATACAGAACGAAATGAATGTAAAACTCTTAATTACAAAAATAATCCAATGACTGGTTGTGATGCTGATATCAAAGGTGGAAGTGAAAGTTTTTATGTTTTAAGTTTTGGTTTAATAATTTTTATTTTATTCTTTTTTTAAACACTACAATTTTTAAAAATAATTTAAATGTGTAATTTATGCTTTTGATTGTAAAGTTATTTTATTTTTTTAAATGTTTTTTGGAGTTTCTTTTTATTTGTCAATGAAAAATATCCCGGAAAAATCAAAATAATTTGCGAGTAAAATCTATGTAACATTTTTTAATTTTTTCCTTCTTTATAAGAGCATAACTCTCTTTTTCTTTGATTTCCCTTTAATGGAAAATAAATACCTACAAATGATAAGGCTTATACCTCCTTATTCTACTCTGCAAGAACTCTGTTTATGGTTTTTGCTGCTGCTGCACATTCTGTAGCATAATTATTGACAAAACAAATTGATAAAGTCGTAATAAAAATTAAGGAAAAAAGGCAAATTATTGTTTGTCAAATGCTTTCACAAAAATAATCACACGCCATTAAATAGTCATCAACAAGTGCTGCATTACGATCAGTTTTTCTTTTACAGCCGTTTTTTGAAAAAGGACAATAATTTATGTCGTTTTTGCTACTCATCTCAAACGAGGATGACAAATCTATCATAGCTTCTATTTTTCAGCTATTTTAGCTCAAATCTCACCATATTAATTTTGCGCTAAAATGGGTTAAAATCGCAAACATTTGAAAAAGTAAATCCATCTCTTTCGCATAAAATAAATACTTGTTTTTTAAATTTGTTATTTATAGATCAGCAATTTCTTATATTAGTAGAAAAAAGTGGAAAAAAAGATGTCATTGTACCATTAAGGTATATTATGAGTTTGCAATAAAATAACTATTGTGAAAATGAATCCTTCTTTTTTAGGGAACAAGTAAAAAAGAGTAATTTTTTAAATATCTTTAAAATTTGACCTTTGTTCCTTTTGCAAGAAGAGGAGTACTTCATGATTTTATCAGTTTTCGTGTTTGCGCTCTTCGAAAAAACCTTAGGGGAGGGAGGCGTGTCTCTATATTTTTAGATCGCTGCTGTTTAAAAGTCATATTAAAACTGATATTTTTTTCATTTTAGATTATAATGCAGAATGTCTTTTTATAAGCTAAATTTGTCGTCTTTACATGTTAAATGTTTATCTTTTAGCTATTTTACTGATGTCGTGATTTGAAATAAAATCCTTTTATGCTTATAAATGAAAAATTTGTTTTTTAGGCATGTCGAAAGTACAGGTTAAGCTTCAAGTTGATGAAAACAAACCAGAATCATTATTGATTCCCTTTGATAATGTGATTACTGTGGATGACCTAATTAACATTGTTTTAAATAAAGAGGGTTTAGAGCGTGCTAATTTTTTGATTCATTCTACGAAAGTCTTTGACAAAGCTTCCGGAACCTTTTGTGATATTGCCGTAGATTCTCCAATAGAACATCTTCAGAAATTTGAAATAATTATTAACAAAATCGTGGGTTTACAAAAAATAGACTACACATCTAACTATCCTTTTTCAGTATCACAATACACCAAACATTCAAGTAATATTAAATGATGACACTCCCAAATACTTATCACTTGATTTAACTAATATTACAAGTTTGCAAGTACTATCAAGAACCCTTCTTGAAACTTTAAAAGTTGATGCCGACACTGTTATGATTAAAAAAGTGGAAAATTTTGATCCTGATTTTGAGGAATATGTTAACTTTGATTCTTCTGCAGTTGAACCAACAATGATGTTTCGATATTTTCTCACATCAAAACAAACGTCAAACATATCCCCTTCGGTTTCATTATCTAACCATTCAGAAAATAACACAACTGTTTGTCAATTAGTCCCAACTGAAACAACTGTTTCTTGCGGATTTCAAAATGCTGAAACAGAACTGTGGTGAGCTCAGTTAAGCAAAATGATTTTTAAATTTTTTTTTGCTTTAGCATTCCCAAGGAAGACGTAATCACTCGGCAGGCTTTAGGAAGAATTGCTTCTCTAGGTGAACTCTATGATGCTCATAAAGATACTTTCTGCGGACATTTACTTTTCCAAAGCTCTGTCGATTCATATGTGAAAATCACAGATACAGAAAAAACGACCGTTGAATATGTCTATGAAGATTCCATTAATGCAAAATTTAAGAAACTTGAAGTTGAAGCTGAGCTTAAGGTTCATTTATTCAAAATTTGTTAAATATAACAGATGTATTTAGGCCAGTTTTTTATGTGGCATGATAGAAGCTAGTGGTCATGGAAAATATTTATCAACAACGTCATCAAACGGTCGTGAAGCTTCTGCATCACTTGTATGCCGAATGACTACGAGAGTAAGTCATATTTATAAAAATTTTCTTAAAAATGTTTTTTGTAGCACGAGTCCATCAATATTAGCAATCGTTTAATCATCAGTGAACTTTCGATTGATGCAATTCAAAATTCTCCAAATGCCACACACGTAGTAACAGCAATACAGTGGGGCGCTTGTGCAACTGCTGATTTATCTTATAAACACGACGATAATGAATCAAAGGAATCAATAGAAGCGAAATTAAAACTTGCATTAACTTTCATCAAAGTTAAAGGTGAAGGCAAAGGTATACATAACGACAATAGCCATCATTCATTCGACAAATTTCACCTGAAGTTTTATGTAGATGCCCTGCCTAATGGCGAAGATATACCACAAACTGTAGAAGATGCAACTGGATTTATGAGAAAACTCCCCAATTTAGTAAAAAATGCAAATGGTGGCAAGGGAGTTCCTGTTGCTTACACAATGATTCCATTGTGTTCATTTAAATCTTATTTGCAAGAAATGGAATTCTTAGACAAAATTATCCATAAAGTAGATGCAAATATAATTGAAGATATCGTAGAAGTATTTGATGAAGTCGCAAACAGTCAAAAAACTATCAACAGCATTTTTTCTGACTTCAATGAATATAACTACTGTCTTCGTGAAGACGTAATCGGGACGGTCTCTCAAAAGCTCCATGAACTCCGCAATATGAACAGCGCCCTGCAAAAAGATTTATATAGCATCCTCATTGACGTCAGAAGCGGGAGCAAACCACCTACTGCTCTTATGGATGTCCTCAATAGATACAGAAAAAGCAGTGTCATTCCGCAAGCTATAACCATGTTTTCCGATTCTCTACTTTCTTATAAAACAAAGATACAATATGCAAAGTGTCTCGCCAAGAAAGGCGTTATTTATGTTGGTAAAGACACATCGGTAGATATCAAAAGGCTTCATCATGAACTAAAAGATTATTATGCATATTTTTGTAATTGGGCAGATGACAACAATCTTGCTGACAATTCAAAACATTTTATTGATTTAGCAGACGACGGTTTGAAAGCCATGTTTGTAGATCTGCAAGTAAATCCTCATGCTCGAACTATTGAAGCCATTCCAGAAGGAAACCGAATTTGTCAGTATTTTAATGGTCGGTATATCGATACTGATGTTCTCGAAACTGCTAAAAAAGATGCTTCCAAATGTCTTGTAAAATGCGTTGAAAAGCGTCAAGTTGTTGAAGAAAAACCAAATAAGCGTGTAGATGTTGATTTACGTTGTCCTCAATCGTTCAAAGGAAAGTTTTGTGAACCAACTGAATGTGAATGGTTTTGCTTTGATTGTAATGGTCGCATACAATATGATTTTAAACAAAATTTTTATTGCCACTGTGGCTATGCTCCGGTTAACACTTTTGTTTATCGTTGTTCCCATCCCACACATGGAAACGAATATATCGGATTTGAAGAAGATCAGTTGCAAATTTTAATAAAAAAAATTCGCCCAAATAAAGAAATCAATATTCTGTTACTTGGAGAAACAGGAGTTGGAAAATCCACATGGATAAATGGTTTTGCAAATTATTTAACTTATTCAACTCTAGGTGAAGCTGAAATTTCACCGCCAGTGTGTTTGATCCCATCTCACTTTGTTATTACTGATAGCAACTACCAACAAAAATTTATCAAAGTTGGTGAATCAAAAAACGAAAATTTTGCAGCTGGTGAATCATGCACACAACAACCGTTAAGCCATGTCTTTACTTTTGGAAAGAAAACTATTCGATTAATTGATACTCCTGGAATCGGAGATACCCGTGGAGTTTCTACTGATAATCAAAATTTTGCTTCCATTTTAAATTTTATTTCAAATCATACAGAACTGCATGGAATTTGTATCCTCTTGAAACCAAATAACTCAAAGATGAACCTCGTTTTTAAATATTGCATTAATTCATTGTTGGCACATCTTCATAGAACTGCTGCAGTCAATATTGCTTTTTGTTTCACAAATGCTCGAAGCACTTTCTATCGTCCTGGTGATACCTTCCCAGTACTAAAAAGATACATTGATGAATTGTACCAAAGTCAAAACATTCAGATCGATCTAGGCAAAGAGACTATTTACTGCCTAGACAATGAAGCTTTTCGGTTTTTGTGTTTGTTGCAGCACGGTGAAATTTATAATGATGATGAGCGTAAAAATTATGATAACAGTTGGGATATTTCTGTCAAAGAAACACATCGATTATTAAGTCACTTTGAAAACGATGTAAAGCCACATGTTATTGGAGAAACCATCACATTAAATGAAGCCCGCAAAATAATTTTAACCTTAGCGAAGCCTCTAGCTGACATTAGTAAAAACATTCAAGTCAATATTAAAGCTATTGATCGAGAAAAAGAAGAAATTTCACAGCTGGATGCACATGAAGTTAAACTTCGTGGAAAGCTTATGATAACTCATATTGGTGTCAAAAGCGAACCTCTTGGTTATCCTCGAACTGTTTGCAGATCCGCACAGTGTACTGAGACAAAAAGTTTATCAAATTCAAATGGTACCCAAATTATTTACAAAACTATTTGTCATGATCATTGTTATTTGTCAAATGTAACACCTGAAATAGCACCAAATCCTGAACTTCAATCATGTGCTGCAATCGGACGTGATTTGAAATGTACTAATTGTCGCTGTGGATGGGATTTACATTTGCATATTACATTCAAGCAGGAAGAAGTTGAAGAGCAAGTCGAAGACGAACATGTGAAGAATTTATTAAAACAAAATAAAAGTGCAAAAGAGATTCAAGAAGCCGCCGTTAAAAGTCTCGAATCAAAAATTGAGCAATACAGAAAATCTCAAAGTGAAATTGATAGAATTGTAGCTCGATTTGCAGCATTTCTGAAAAAGAACGCGATTGTGGCTTATAACGACACCGTTGAAGATTATTTAAAATTAAATATTCAGCTGGAAAAAGAACAAAGTGGTAAAATAGATAACAGTGATTTGATAAAACAAATGGAAAAGCAACTTGAAACATACCGAGAAGAAAAACGCATTCTAGATTCAAAACTTGCAGCTGGTGAAGCTGTTGAAGTAAAAGCAAGTGAAATTAAAACACTTCAAAAGGAACTTGAAACCCTTCCCTTGGTTGGAAAAGACATCAAAACTCTTTTTGATGCAACCATTAGGGGACAGCAAGCTAATATTTCTTTTGGTGAACAATATTATGACCCTTATTATGCATCAAAAAAATACTCACATGCAACCAAATCTCGTAACTCGGTATCACCATCACCATTATCTCGAAAAAAACAAAACTATTCACATGGAGCATCACAACAAGGTCATCAAACAGAATCCAAATCATTACTTACCAAAACAAAAGAATTTTTTGGATTCTATCCAGATAATTAACACCAATTACTTTTAATATAATGTCTTTTAATTTTTTTTTATTCCTTGCAATATTTTTTGGTCTTAAAGTCATATTTTAGAAAGTACTTTTTAAATGTTTAATTTCTGTTGCTTAACTTTAATAATAAAAAACTTCTAGAATATAGTTTTTCAGATGATTTCATTCTTTTTAAAATCGTTAATAAAAATATTTTATATTATAGAAAACTAGCTTTATATTTACAAGAAGGAAAGCTTTTAACGCTGTCTGTCCACTAAAAATGCTTAAAAACACTATTTTGCTATTATTATTTATCACTTTGTGAAAAACAAAATTTTTTAAACTAACTATTTTTATACTCTCGAAATCTGTAAAAAATGAAATTTTTACGTTTTGCCAACTTATTTCTAATTATTGTTAATGCTTTGGCACTGGAGTTGTGCACCGATGTTGACAAAGTGGTATGTTAATTTTATAACTTTAAGTTTTTGTATCAATGACTTGGCAAGAAAAAAAAGGCATAAACAACAAGAATTGTGTAAAAATTCAAAAACATTTAAAATCTACAAAAACGTTTTACAGAAAATTGCACAATGCTACGATGATCACGTTTTTGCAACCTTACCAAGAAAGGGATTCAAAGACCATTTTCTTGCAGCAATTCGCAATCACACGAATCTACCTGCAATTTGCGAAGGCAAAAGGCATCTTGATGAATGCCTTGGTGAACCACTTATTAATAAATGCATCAACGTTGAAGACTTTAAAAATGTTACATTTGTCGAAAATGATGTCGATGCAAGAGCATTTGTTGCTATCTATCTTCAAATTGATTATGGCTGTGGAAAAGTTCCAGAATGTTTGTGAATTTGGCTTTTTAAAAACCAATAATTAGAAATAAGTTGGCAAAACGTAAAAATTTCATTTTTTACAGATTTCGAGAGTATAAAAATAGTTAGTTTAAAAAATTTTGTTTTTCACAAAGTGATAAATAATAATAGCAAAATAGTGTTTTTAAGCATTTTTAGTGGACAGACAGCGTTAAAAGCTTTCCTTCTTGTAAATATAAAGCTAGTTTTCTATAATATAAAATATTTTTATTAACGATTTTAAAAAGAATGAAATCATCTGAAAAACTATATTCTAGAAGTTTTTTATTATTAAAGTTAAGCAACAGAAATTAAACATTTAAAAAGTACTTTCTAAAATATGACTTTAAGACCAAAAAATATTGCAAGGAATAAAAAAAAATTAAAAGACATTATATTAAAAGTAATTGGTGTTAATTATCTGGATAGAATCCAAAAAATTCTTTTGTTTTGGTAAGTAATGATTTGGATTCTGTTTGATGACCTTGTTGTGATGCTCCATGTGAATAGTTTTGTTTTTTTCGAGATAATGGTGATGGTGATACCGAGTTACGAGATTTGGTTGCATGTGAGTATTTTTTTGATGCATAATAAGGGTCATAATATTGTTCACCAAAAGAAATATTAGCTTGCTGTCCCCTAATGGTTGCATCAAAAAGAGTTTTGATGTCTTTTCCAACCAAGGGAAGGGTTTCAAGTTCCTTTTGAAGTGTTTTAATTTCACTTGCTTTTACTTCAACAGCTTCACCAGCTGCAAGTTTTGAATCTAGAATGCGTTTTTCTTCTCGGTATGTTTCAAGTTGCTTTTCCATTTGTTTTATCAAATCACTGTTATCTATTTTACCACTTTGTTCTTTTTCCAGCTGAATATTTAATTTTAAATAATCTTCAACGGTGTCGTTATAAGCCACAATCGCGTTCTTTTTCAGAAATGCTGCAAATCGAGCTACAATTCTATCAATTTCACTTTGAGATTTTCTGTATTGCTCAATTTTTGATTCGAGACTTTTAACGGCGGCTTCTTGAATCTCTTTTGCACTTTTATTTTGTTTTAATAAATTCTTCACATGTTCGTCTTCGACTTGCTCTTCAACTTCTTCCTGCTTGAATGTAATATGCAAATGTAAATCCCATCCACAGCGACAATTAGTACATTTCAAATCACGTCCGATTGCAGCACATGATTGAAGTTCAGGATTTGGTGCTATTTCAGGTGTTACATTTGACAAATAACAATGATCATGACAAATAGTTTTGTAAATAATTTGGGTACCATTTGAATTTGATAAACTTTTTGTCTCAGTACACTGTGCGGATCTGCAAACAGTTCGAGGATAACCAAGAGGTTCGCTTTTGACACCAATATGAGTTATCATAAGCTTTCCACGAAGTTTAACTTCATGTGCATCCAGCTGTGAAATTTCTTCTTTTTCTCGATCAATAGCTTTAATATTGACTTGAATGTTTTTACTAATGTCAGCTAGAGGCTTCGCTAAGGTTAAAATTATTTTGCGGGCTTCATTTAATGTGATGGTTTCTCCAATAACATGTGGCTTTACATCGTTTTCAAAGTGACTTAATAATCGATGTGTTTCTTTGACAGAAATATCCCAACTGTTATCATAATTTTTACGCTCATCATCATTATAAATTTCACCGTGCTGCAACAAACACAAAAACCGAAAAGCTTCATTGTCTAGGCAGTAAATAGTCTCTTTGCCTAGATCGATCTGAATGTTTTGACTTTGGTACAATTCATCAATGTATCTTTTTAGTACTGGGAAGGTATCACCAGGACGATAGAAAGTGCTTCGAGCATTTGTGAAACAAAAAGCAATATTGACTGCAGCAGTTCTATGAAGATGTGCCAACAATGAATTAATGCAATATTTAAAAACGAGGTTCATCTTTGAGTTATTTGGTTTCAAGAGGATACAAATTCCATGCAGTTCTGTATGATTTGAAATAAAATTTAAAATGGAAGCAAAATTTTGATTATCAGTAGAAACTCCACGGGTATCTCCGATTCCAGGAGTATCAATTAATCGAATAGTTTTCTTTCCAAAAGTAAAGACATGGCTTAACGGTTGTTGTGTGCATGATTCACCAGCTGCAAAATTTTCGTTTTTTGATTCACCAACTTTGATAAATTTTTGTTGGTAGTTGCTATCAGTAATAACAAAGTGAGATGGGATCAAACACACTGGCGGTGAAATTTCAGCTTCACCTAGAGTTGAATAAGTTAAATAATTTGCAAAACCATTTATCCATGTGGATTTTCCAACTCCTGTTTCTCCAAGTAACAGAATATTGATTTCTTTATTTGGGCGAATTTTTTTTATTAAAATTTGCAACTGATCTTCTTCAAATCCGATATATTCGTTTCCATGTGTGGGATGGGAACAACGATAAACAAAAGTGTTAACCGGAGCATAACCACAGTGGCAATAAAAATTTTGTTTAAAATCATATTGTATGCGACCATTACAATCAAAGCAAAACCATTCACATTCAGTTGGTTCACAAAACTTTCCTTTGAACGATTGAGGACAACGTAAATCAACATCTACACGCTTATTTGGTTTTTCTTCAACAACTTGACGCTTTTCAACGCATTTTACAAGACATTTGGAAGCATCTTTTTTAGCAGTTTCGAGAACATCAGTATCGATATACCGACCATTAAAATACTGACAAATTCGGTTTCCTTCTGGAATGGCTTCAATAGTTCGAGCATGAGGATTTACTTGCAGATCTACAAACATGGCTTTCAAACCGTCGTCTGCTAAATCAATAAAATGTTTTGAATTGTCAAATAATAAATCTTTTAGCAGTTGAAAAAAAGTTAAGCACTGCTTTGAAATTTTCTTTTCCAGAAAGCATCAATTTTTCAACATGTTTCACATTTTGTAAATCATTTCCAACAAGTTGAATAAAAATTTCTCTTAGAATTTCAGTAATTAATTTTGGCATTTTTTGTTAATACAAAAAGAGAAGTAAAGTGAATGTGGTCAAAAAAATGGAAGGAAGATAAACTGAACTATAGCTGTTGCTTCTGCAAATAATTGCACGTGCCACTAGACAGACAATCAATAAAAGTGGCAATATTGCCATTTTTATTGATTGTCAATACTATTAATGGGATACTACTTTGGGCTCCCATAGGTTGATATATAGGGCACAATGGCCTCAATATGTCATAACACCAAATGCGGAAATATAAGAGCGAAGACAGTCTTTTTAAAGTTCTAACATGTTTTGTTGTTTGAAATTGGACAAGTTTAAAATGTTTACGATTACTCAAAAATTTTAATTTCAACATTAAAAAAACAACAGAAATAGGCTATTTATTTATTAGCATAATTTAGAACTTGTTTATTTAACAAATTCTGCAGAAAGAAGCAAAAGACAAAAATAATCACAAACAATTAAATGAAAACATAAACTAATAGCAATGATAATTTCGTGTCAGTTTTTTATTGAAAAATACGTATCAACCCCGTTCTTTGAAACGTATTGTTGAATATTCTGGGAAAGGAGGAAGTGTTAGAGTGTCTTCGATAAGGCGAGGGATATAGATAATGTTTTTGCTGAAACACAGTTAATACGATTTTTGTACTCGATTTAATGTTATCTTACTCAACATTACTATCTTTATGCTTAACTACAATGTTGTCGTTGACTTCATGCACACCTTCACTATGTCCACATCCAAAAATGCACAAAAATAAAAGAGACAAATAGAAATGCTTTAGCTTCATTATTTTTTTCAGACAATCCCTAAAGTAATCAAGTTAATTACTATTTTTAAAAAATGGTTTAATATCGCAATACACTATGACTAGTGTTCATCCCTCCCACCGTATTTCAAAAATTACGAGGGCGTGGATAAGGAATTTTCACGGCAAAATTCCGAAAATTCTTAGAATCGATTCCCGTTGACTATAAGCAATCTTTATAACGTCAAACAATGCCAATTAAACCATTAGAACAATAGGAACATGTAAAATTCAAGGGGAAGAGACTTTTGCGGCGATGTGGACGGTAATAATTATGCGGATGAAAATCTTAAGGAGACGGAGAGCGTGATGTTCCCATCCCCCTTCACGCGGAAAACGAGTGGGGGAAAGGGGGCGGGGGGGGGGGGGGGGAGGGGTAAATGTAAGCTAACTGGGACCAAAAAAAGATGTCAAATGTTATGCTTTTAAACATCAGAATTATTTACGAACGCGTTCAACAGCAGTTAAAGCCAAAAATGGATTATATTTTTCCCACCGAAATAAAAAACATTTTTGGCATGACTTATTTTAAAGAAAAAACGTCAATTTGCTTTTTCTGTGGAAAGCTTACTGAAACCCGAAAAACACACGCAATTTTTTGAGGCAGAGAATGCAAAAAAATAAAAAAATGAAACAAAAATTTAACATGCTTTACAAAGTGCATACTTGTTTTGATGTTTAAAAAAAGAAGAATTTTTTTGGAGGTAGTTCTTTCATGGCAGTGTTAGGAGAAATGCCTTACTCTTACCACAGAAGAATGCATATTTGAAAAAAAACAACAGCAGCGCTCAAAAAATGATGCAAATTTAAAATTTCTATAACTTCAGAATACGTTTTACTGAGGACAAAGCTTGCTTTCCATTGATTATTTTCCAATAGTATTTCTTACTATATTTTGGTAATGAAAAATGTGCAACCAAGTCTCTCAAACTTAGTTACGCCTTTTTCCGACTTTGTATAAGTAATTATTCATAAAATTAAATAATGGGTATGGATCTCCATCTAATGAAGGTTCATGCGTTTTTGAGTTTTCACATATATAATAGTTATACAGGGTGCATCAAGAAAAATGCCGATTGAAAAATAGCTGGCAAATCCATTATGTTGAAGTTATGTAAAAACCCACTATACCATTGAAATCAGCAACTTATAGGAAACGTTTTTCATCAAAAATATCAAAATTTCGGGACAAAAAATTTTCGAGTTTAGCTAGGTCCCCCCTGCGAAAAAAATTGAAAAAAACAAAAAGAAATAATAGAGCGAAGTTCATATAACAAAATTTTATGAAGAATTCGAAAAAAATATTTTAAAAGATTCTGTCGGCATCTGAATCCAAGATTCAGGTGGCCTAAAAAACTTTTTTTGTCTGGATATGCTTTTAGGTTAAAATTTCATGGAGAATTCGAATATCATAGACTGGTCAACAAATAATGGTAAAATGTGTGTTGCAAAACTAAAGCAAAAAGTATCTGGACTACTGTAACATCTTGAAATGGTTTAAACAAACTTTATATTCAACACAAAAAATAAAAACTAACAACAACAAATGTAAACATAAAATGATAAACATAATTTGTAATGCAGTTTAAACAACAAAATTACCAACAACAATAATCCAAGGATTATCAGAGCCATAAAAATATTCCATAACAACTACATTCCTGAACAATAGTAAAAGATAAAATAAATGATGATGAGAATACAATAACTGTAAAAGTTATTTCAGCTATTTCAAAACAAAAAACCCCATTTATGAACCATCAAAAAGAAATGCAAAAAAAGTGGAAACCAAAAGTGTTATTGTTAACTCTGAAAACCACAAAGGAACATCTTCTAATCACATGGAGAGAAATGAGATTTCTATGTGCACCAATGTTTAATGTGAACATGCTCTTAAAGATTCAAACCAACATAAAGATTTTTTTTCATTTTTCGCTTGCTTTTTTTAAAATATACTTCAAAACAGGTTTACCTAATTTTTTTCAAACAGCTGCTTTTCTTTCTTTTTTGATACACAGAAAATTAAAATCACAAAGAAACACGCAAGCCAGACTTTTTTGTTTCTCTCTAACTTTTCTACAAGTCTTTTGTTATCTTCGATTTTATTTAAAAAAGGCAAAAACTGCTGCCAAGATATCTTCCTCTTCTTTAACTTAATGCATTTCAGCAGCTGTTGCCTTTTGACATTTATACTTAACGGAAAGCTTGTTTTTGAATATTTGAGAAATCTTAAAACAATAAGAATGGAAGCAGTAAACCAAATAAATAGTTTTTGTGATTTTTTATTTGTAGAATTTTTAACAATTTTTCTTAAAAATCATAAATTATTGTGTTTATTTCGTTTATCAGCTGTCTGAAAACAATTAACCGAAAATTTTCACTTGCAAAGGGTTGATATACAGGGTGCATCAAGAAAAATGCCGATTGAAAAATAGCTGGCATATCCATTATGTTGAAGTTATGTAAAAACCCACTATACCATTGAAATCAGCACCTTACAGGAAACGTTTTTCATCAAAAATATCAAAATTTCGGGACAAAAAATTTTCGAGTTTAGCTTGGTCCCCCCCCCCCCCCTCCCCTGTGAAAAAAAAGCTGAACTTCGCTCTATTATTTCTTTTTGTTTTTTTCAATTTTTTTCGCAGGGGGGACCTAGCTAAACTCGAAAATTTTTTGTCCCGAAATTTTGATATTTTTGATGAAAAACGTTTCCTATAAGTTGCTGATTTCAATGGTATAGTGGGTTTTTACATAACTTCAACATAATGGATTTGCCAGCTATTTTTCAATCGGCATTTTTCTTGATGCACCCTGTATAACTATTATATATGTGAAAACTCAAAAACGCATGAACCTTCATTAGATGGAGATCCATACCCATTATTTAATTTTATGAATAATTACTTATACAAAGTCGGAAAAAGGCGTAACTAAGTTTGAGAGACTTGGTTGCACATTTTTCATTACCAAAATATAGTAAGAAATACTATTGGAAAATAATCAATGGAAAGCAAGCTTTGTCCTCAGTAAAACGTATTCTGAAGTTATAGAAATTTTAAATTTGCATCATTTTTTGAGCGCTGCTGTTGTTTTTTTTCAAATATGCATTCTTCTGTGGTAAGAGTAAGGCATTTCTCCTAACACTGCCATGAAAGAACTACCTCCAAAAAAATTCTTCTTTTTTTAAACATCAAAACAAGTATGCACTTTGTAAAGCATGTTAAATTTTTGTTTCATTTTTTTATTTTTTTGCATTCTCTGCCTCAAAAAATTGCGTGTGTTTTTCGGGTTTCAGTAAGCTTTCCACAGAAAAAGCAAATTGACGTTTTTTCTTTAAAATAAGTCATGCCAAAAATGTTTTTTATTTCGGTGGGAAAAATATAATCCATTTTTGGCTTTAACTGCTGTTGAACGCGTTCGTAAATAATTCTGATGTTTAAAAGCATAACATTTGACATCTTTTTTTGGTCCCAGTTAGCTTACATTTACCCCTCCCCCCCCCCCCCCCCCCGCCCCCTTTCCCCCACTCGTTTTCCGCGTGAAGGGGGATGGGAACATCACGCTCTCCGTCTCCTTAAGATTTTCATCCGCATAATTATTACCGTCCACATCGCCGCAAAAGTCTCTTCCCCTTGAATTTTACATGTTCCTATTGTTCTAATGGTTTAATTGGCATTGTTTGACGTTATAAAGATTGCTTATAGTCAACGGGAATCGATTCTAAGAATTTTCGGAATTTTGCCGTGAAAATTCCTTATCCACGCCCTCGTAATTTTTGAAATACGGTGGGAGGGATGAACACTAGTCATAGTGTATTGCGATATTAAACCATTTTTTAAAAATAGTAATTAACTTGATTACTTTAGGGATTGTCTGAAAAAAATAATGAAGCTAAAGCATTTCTATTTGTCTCTTTTATTTTTGTGCATTTTTGGATGTGGACATAGTGAAGGTGTGCATGAAGTCAACGACAACATTGTAGTTAAGCATAAAGATAGTAATGTTGAGTAAGATAACATTAAATCGAGTACAAAAATCGTATTAACTGTGTTTCAGCAAAAACATTATCTATATCCCTCGCCTTATCGAAGACACTCTAACACTTCCTCCTTTCCCAGAATATTCAACAATACGTTTCAAAGAACGGGGTTGATACGTATTTTTCAATAAAAAACTGACACGAAATTATCATTGCTATTAGTTTATGTTTTCATTTAATTGTTTGTGATTATTTTTGTCTTTTGCTTCTTTCTGCAGAATTTGTTAAATAAACAAGTTCTAAATTATGCTAATAAATAAATAGTCTATTTCTGTTGTTTTTTTAATGTTGAAATTAAAATTTTTGAGTAATCGTAAACATTTTAAACTTGTCCAATTTCAAACAACAAAACATGTTAGAACTTTAAAAAGACTGTCTTCGCTCTTATATTTCCGCATTTGGTGTTATGACATATTGAGGCCATTGTGCCCTATATATCAACCTATGGGAGCCCAAAGTAGTATCCCATTAATAGTATTGACAATCAATAAAAATGGCAATATTGCCACTTTTATTGATTGTCTGTCTAGTGGCACGTGCAATTATTTGCAGAAGCAACAGCTATAGTTCAGTTTATCTTCCTTCCATTTTTTTGACCACATTCACTTTACTTCTCTTTTTGTATTAACAAAAAATGCCAAAATTAATTACTGAAATTCTAAGAGAAATTTTTATTCAACTTGTTGGAAATGATTTACAAAATGTGAAACATGTTGAAAAATTGATGCTTTCTGGAAAAGAAAATTTCAAAGCAGTGCTTAACTTTTTTTCAACTGCTAAAAGATTTATTATTATTAAAGATGGCTTCCGTATTGTATGTTTTTTGGTAGAAAAAAATTCTAAAGGCATCTAAATTTTTAGTTGTATCCAAGTGGACAAAGTTTTGTTGTTTCTTACGACACTGTTATTTTAAAGTCAATTCTAAAAGCCATTGCAAAATCGGTAGTAGTTGAATTTCGAGAAAGACCTGCTGGCGCTGCAGAAAATATCGTTTATGACGCATTAATAACTGAAGGTAATCTATCTTTTTTAAATAAATACAAATATAATATATAAAAAATTTAAGGCCTTAAAAGTGTTCATTTTTCTTATGGACATGTTTTACCAGATATTTATATGGAAAAAATAAAAAATCTCGTCTCACTTGAAAGTGCAAGCTTTTATGAACATTCATTGAGTCTTTACGTAAGTATTTTTGAATAAGCTTTTTTAGAGCTGCTTTCAGAAATAATCTGAATGCCAAAAATTAAAATCTTTTTCAGAATTTTTCAATTGTTCGACCACTGCAATCAAGCGCATTCATTCATTTAGATTTTGCAGATTTAAATTCACAATTGGAAAAGTATGTTTAAAACTGAAAAATCGACTAAAAAAAGCTTCAAAATTTTTAGCATTTGTTTTCCTCACGTTGAAAATCTTGATATTTCTGGAATTTTTTATTGTACGAAAAAGAATTTAGCACTTATTAAAAAACTTATTGCAACAATATTTAAAATCTTTCCAAATCTAAAAATTTTTAATGCTACTTTCGGTAATATGGCGATAATTAAACCTGATGTATACAATCGTCTTGAATCCTCATTAAAAGCTGTTTTGGAAACTATGGAACTTGTAAATCCTGAAATGTTCGTCGGTATTCCAGAAAACGTTAATGGAGTTTTCAATTTTCAATGTTTACCTGGAAAAAAAGATGTTTTCAGCGTATGTTTTTCATTTTTTGTTTCTCTATCTCGTGAGCATTAGTTTTGAACGTTTGTATATATAAATTTTAGATTAAAGAAAAATTTGCTGATAAAGAAGGATATAAGGTTACTGACCACTGCATTGAAAAATATTTTATTATTCATGAAGGTATGCAATTAAGCTTTTGTGCAATTTGTGAAGACGTATGTATTGATGTTGTTGAAGAAAGCGATGAAGATTCTGAAATTGAAGATTATGATAGCGAAATGGAAATTGATGATGAGGAATGAGAAGTTGTTGCAGCAGATCATTAATAAATGCTTTTTATTTTTATTGGTGTTCAAATAAAATTTATTGAGAAATTAGAATGTACAAGCCCTAACACTTGCTGATGATTTAAACATAATGTGACAACCGTGAATCAAGAGAAAAATGGATGGGCTATTTTTTTAACACAATTGTCACCGATGGCAGCGTGTTTGTATATTTTAGGGATGGCTCTAGTACCAACATGCACATTTTTGCTAGTTTGAAATTTTAATATAATTTTAAATCCGCCAAGCACACAACCACTCGGTTTTTTTTATCACTATATCCGTCTGGATTCGAACCAAGGATAACCAGGTCAGACGCGCTAACCACTTGATCACATGAGCTAGCGAAGAAACGAATTGATGTGATTATGTGCGTCCTCTGTTGTATTTATCTATCTGACCTCAAATTAATATCTCATTACCATTATTATCGATTCTCTTGTGACAACTGTACTTTCTTGGGCAATAACCTATAGCTTTATTATTACTCCTTCCATTGCGTTGCTACTTTCATTTTCCTCCATTTTATTTCTGTTGATAAAAAATGCCGAAGCTTATCACTGAAATTCTTAGAGACGTATTTATTCATCTTCTTGACAGTAACTTCCAAGATGCAAAGTATGCTGAAAAATTTATGCTTTCTGGTAAAGAATCTTATGAAGCTGCGATAAAGTTTTTTGCAACTGCTAAAAAAGTTACCCTTATTAGAGATGATTTCGTTGTTGTATGTCTGATTATTAAACCGAAAATTAACAAAAAAAATTAAAATTTTAGTTTTTTCCAAGTGGTCATCATATGCTAATGGCATATGATTGTGTTCTTTTAAAACCTATTTTAAAAGCAATTGCAAAATCTGTTGAATCAGTTGAGTTTCGTAAAAGACCTGTTGGAGCTGGAGAAAATATTGTATATGAAGCATTGATTAAAGAAGGTAAATTTCTTTTTTAGCGCATATAAATTCTTATGACAAATTTAAGGCCTTAAAAGTGTTTATTTTTGCGGTGGACATGATCTACCAGAAATTTATATGGATAGAATAAAAAGTCTTGTCTCTCTTGAAAGTGCAAACTTTGATGATAAAATATTGAACATTTCAGTAAGTTTTTTTAACAGTTGCAATACATAATAATTCTTATTACAAAGTTTAATAATCTTCATAAAAATTTTTCTATCCAATTTTATGCACAAATGTTCTTTTAGGATCTTGCTGTTATTCGACCACCATGTTCCGAAGCATTTATTAAAGTCAACTTTGCTAATTTAATTTCTCAAAAGCTTGACAAGTATGTTTAAAATTGAAAACTTACATAAACTTCAAAATTTTTAGCGTCCATTTTCCCCAGCTTGAAACCCTTGATATCATTGGAGACTTTGATTGTTCTGTTGATAACCCACAATCTATCAAGCAAGTTATTGCAACAATTTTTAAAATTTTTCCAAGTCTCAAAACTTTGAAAGCATCTTTTGGGAATTTTATAAAACATAAAATTAATATTTTTGGATACGATCGTCTTGAACCATCATTAAAGCTAATTCTTGAAACTATGGAGCTTGTAAATGCTGAAATGTTTGCCTGTATTCCTAAACATGTAAAAGGAATTTTTACCTTTCAATGTCTCACTGATAAAAAAGATGTTGAAAATGTATGTTTTTTCATTATTAGGCATTTTTTCTTGTTACATGAAGAAAAATCAAACATAGTATCAAATTTTGTGAAATTGCATTAATTTTATTCCTTTGAATAAATTTTAGATTAATGAAATATATGCTGACAGAGAAGGATTTAGAGTTACAGAAAAATATGTTGAAAAGCATTTTAGCATTCATGAAAATATGGAATTTAGTTTTTACGCCATTTTTGATTACTTTGATGGCGTTGAAGAAGATGATCACAGTGCAAGTGATGAAGATGCTGATTCTGACAGTGACGACGTTGAAATGGAAGCTGATGAAGAAAATGAAAAAGTTGTAGTAATGGATCATTAACAAATTTTGTTTGGTGTTTTTTTCTTATTTGTTTTTACCTTTTGTCTGACAAATGTTTATTTCGAAAAATTCATATGAAGCTTTTTTATAAAATTCTTTTTTTTTATTGAACATAAACCTCTGCACTAAAACACACTGATGTTAAAAAATAAAAACGAATAGTTGTGAGATCTGTTTTTTTTTTAAATTTGATGTTGTCAAGAATCAAAAACTTTCCGATTGCGGCCACTTTCTGTTTTGTCAATGTCGAGATTCCTTTAGAGGAGGACTTTTCAACAAATACTTTTTATTTTACATATAAAACAGATAAACAAAACCACATTTATCAATATGCTGAAATTTTCATATTCAACTAAACAGTGTCAAATAACGATTTTAATGCTGCTTTTTCATCAGCAAAGACATTTGGACTAATATGCAATGATACTTACATTTTTGGTGCAGCATTATGTGTAGCAAACTTGGATACCATCGTTGGATCAAAATCATTTGAAAATAAAAGCAATCCGCATAGATAAAATTTATTCCAAAATTTTGTACCTTTTCTGCAGATCCTTCATCTGCAGAAAAGGTGTTATTTTCAAAGTCGATATAAAAGATTGGAAGACTGGCAAGTCAGTGTCACATTCATAATATGTTTCACAATTTGCATAACAATTTGTAAAGATTTTTCATCAGTTATTCTAAAAAATTTTTGTGACTGCAAAGAAATGCCCTGGGATGAAAAAAGTGAAGTCGAGGAAGACTCTACCACTACATAACTACGCTGGTGACCTTTAAAAAAAGTTGGTAGAATCGTCATGAAACCAAGTAAGGGAACAAATACGGGTTAATAAACAAAAATATTTATTGAGGATATTGAGCATTTGGAAAAACATTAGGATAAACAATAGGATACATAGGATAAGGTGGATATTGTTGATATGGTGGATATGGGGGAGAATAATAATTTAAATTCACAATATTTGGTTGAATTTGACAATAGCATTTTTCGAAAATCCTTTTACGAACTTTATCAATTGTTTTTATTTTCTTTGCAAAATGTTGGCGAATACTTTTACCGTAATGGAAATAGCATAATTTAATTTGTGCATCATTGAATACAGATGTTGCTGAATCAAAAGCTGCAACTTCACACTCAAAATCCATGTTTATTCAAATAAATAACGGCTTTTGAAAAATATTTACAAATCGGATTTTATTAAAAGAAAAGGTGAGCAATATTTTTCCTCCTTCAAGGCAACTAGATCAGGGGGCGTAAGACATAAAAGTTGTTGCATATTATGCTACTAGTTCTTATCCATAAAAACCTTTTTCTCGTCGTTCCCATTTTTCTTTGAAAAATGGGAAACGACGAGAAGGTTCTACCGTATGCCTACAGTATACACAACGAGAAGTTTTCCTTGTATGCCTACAGTATCCACAACGAGAAGTTTTCCTTGTATGCCTACAGTATCCACAACGAGAAGTTTCTATCATATGCCTACAGTATCCCCAAGGTCCACAATTTCATAATGCCACTTGAAGCACTTGTACATGAACAACATACAAATGCAAACACCATTAGTTTAGCATTGATGGATTAAAAAATTTAATAACAGTGTGAACGTTCCGTAAAATCTTACCGTATATCCCGAAGTAATCAACTGGGAATTACAAAAGAAAAATAAGGGATAATATGTTGTTGCGTTTCACCACAACATTGCCTCTATCTTCATTGCCAAGTAGAGATAGTCATCTCAAGAAACTGCAACACATGAACGTGAACCTTCGCTTACAAGTTTAGAAAATTAATAACAAATAATGGTTTCAGATTTAAAAAGCATTTACCCGTAAAATGTTTTAACAAGTTCAGTCTATCAGTTAAAGTTTTTGAAATTATGATACATGGAAATATTTGTACGCTGTACATGGTGTATTTAACGACAGTTAGTGTGGAGCTGCATTTTGACGATGCATTATTCGAGTGTCTTGAATGGCTTCTGATTCTGGATCCATATTTGGAAAAGATACATGAATAGCAGGAAAATTCATTAAAGGTGAAGTATTCATTTCATCGACAAAATCCTGGAGTTGATCATGGAAAGGTTGAGCTAAATGACCAATAAATGAAAGTTCAAATTGTATATCTGGAAGTGTCTAAACTTTGTGGTAATATTAATAGAGGTATAAAATTTGTAACACTGACCATCATGAATAATCGAAAAACATCAAGATTAAAGCCATCAGTAAGTTGACAAAGTCCAAGCTGTTGTAATTGTCCAGCATTAATATTATCAACAATGTTAGCAGCCGCTAATGGAGTTAAAGTTGGTGTAGTAATTTCATTGTACATGCTAAGACAATAATTTAATGTTATAGACTGTAAGCAAGAGTATGTAGTTTAAACAACTTACAATTTAAAGATATTAATGTTAGGAAGAAGAGCAAGGATATCTTCAATGGGAACAATTTCACCTGCAGCATTCGTAATACTTGTACCTAAAAGGATAACATTACGAAGATCTCCTGCTCCACGAAGGATATTGAATTCATGTAGAGTTAGTCGTTGATTTTGAAGGTTTAGCTCTTGTATACGGCAAACAGCTATCTTGGTAATAATACGGGAAGCCAATTGATGGAAAGTTGATACCACTTGAACCTTTCGAAGTACCCAAAGCTTTCTTCTATCATTTTGAATATCGTAAAAACGTAAACCACCTTGAATGAGTTGATATCGCCATTCTTGAATATTACCAGGTAAGCCACCAAAACGAATGGATTGACATCCAATGAACGGGAAATTATGCCCAAAGTATGTGCTAACTTGTCCAAGTTTTAAGGAAGCAACGGGATGTTCTTGATTGCGTTGTAGTATTCGCGCAAAGGATCCATGCCAACCAGAATTAGTATTCCATTGTTCCATTGATGTTACCACTGGTTCAACTGACCACTAAAATTGAAAGAGAAGTTAAATATATTCATTAGCATGTGAAAAAGAATTATGGGTTGATCAAACAAAAAAACAGTTTAAATTTTTATCACAGTAACTCCATTAATGTAATAATGATTTGCCTTTAATCATTAAAAGCATACGGATAGTAAGCAGAGCTCAGATGATATTAAAAAAACTATAATAAAAAAATATTAACTAGCAAGATTTTAAACACTTCTAAATACATTAAAAAGCAAATGCATCGAAAAAAAAGAAAAGACAGATAAACTTTTCTAATTGTAAACCGAACGAAACTTTTCTTGCTGTGGCATTTTGTGACAAGGCGAAGGCGTCAAAAAATTTATATATTTTTTTCCGACAGATTGCTTTGTTTTATAAAAAAAGAGAGAATTTTCGGCTGCAATAGCTTAAAAATATTACTGTTAAAAATTTACAATGTTTTAGCAAAAACTTTTTTAAATTTACTATACTATCGTCACAATAAAAAAACCATTTTTTAAAAATGTGGTAAACACGTTTTTTTTGTATTCAATCGAATTTGTCAAATACTATCTTCTTCGAAAAATGTAAGAAGAACATAACACAATTAACAAAAGAAGTAAGCTTTCACAATTATAATTGACTTTACACGTAAAGAAATTTTTGTATTCCGCGCCAGGAAATTGTTTGAAAGAAATGCAATCAGTCGTTTGCTGCGAGAAGCAAAAAGTGTTTAAAATCTTGCCAGCTAATAAAATAGAGTTTTAAAAAAGTTCTTTTTAAACATTATTTATTCATCCTATCATCAATTACAGCTCATGGGAAGTGGAATGATACCTAAATTGATATATAATAGTTGTGTGTAGAAAAGAGATATTGCTAGCAATGTTCTAAACATTTTTTGGTTCTTGTAATGAGCGATTAATTGCATTGAAAAATTCAAGCAATTTTCAGGTGCGAAATACAAAAATTTTTTGAGGTCGTTTGTGCTAATTTTTAATTTTTTTTATAGTAGAAAAAAATAGAGGCTTTGATGTTGGATATGCATATACAGCAACTCATTTAAAAAGACATTTTTAAACACAAGCTTTTACATTATTTTTTTGAACATTTTTTTTATCATTGTTACATTTTTGCCGTCCTTAATGTTTTTTATTGACTGATAATATTTGCAAATATATTTGTACTTACCAATTAGATTTTAACAACATTAAAATGCATACAATTTTTACAATAAAAAAGCAAGAAAAGGCACATATTGCGTTTTTTCAAAATTCTGTGACTTTATTTCGCTTTTGTGATTTTACCAATTATTGTCGTTCAATAGTTGTTTAACCCAATTTATATATTTGTTATAACACGTTATCTTTTTTATTGCAAATAAAATAGAAAAACCTGCATAATTCACAGTGTAAATTACAGCAATGGTATCATCCAACGAATATAATAAAAAGAAATAAAAAGAAAAACAAGCACAAGGAATACATATTTAATAGCTATAAGCACTTATTTGAAAAGGACGATGGCTTAGTATACGTTGTTTCTATAAGAATAACAGAAATATGTAAAATAAAAGAAAAATAAGCTTACAACATCAAAGCATTTTAAATAATTACATGTTTTAAATGATTCAGGCACATCCATAAGTTAAATTGCTTCCAAATTTCTGAATGGTGCTAAATCCCGCATCTTTTTGGCAGTATCTGTGGAATAAATGATATCAGAATGCTGAATGTGAGGTTGACTAAAAAATTATAACATTGTAAAACACTGGAAGTAAAGTTGAATTATACAGTAATATCTTTCTCACAATTTTTTTTTATTTACTCATTGTTCTAAAAACATGGACACTTCGGTATGCTTTATAAAAAGAAATGACAAAACTGATAACTTTTGTTCATTATTTATATATCATACCAAAAAGCCCATTTATTTTCTTTTTGACAGTTAGTCTTTTTTGTCGCTTTTAAATATTTTTCGGTTATATTTGGTTGTTCGAAAAGTTCCTGCAGGTGTTTAATCCGCTGGCATTTTTTTGATTTTATATGAAATTTTCTAATTTTTTTTGTAAAAGGTGCCCATGGGTGTCAGAAAACATGTCCCAAATGCATTTTTGAATATCTTTGATTTTGGCGGATTCTCGGGGGATATACTGGGATTAACCCGGATTTTCTGTTATTTTGCGCAAACATAAACCAAAAAATATGAGTAATATTCAAATTTCGGCATGAAATCGGGGAGAAGGATCTTAGAAAAGATATAAAAAATATTTTGCCAATGTTCGAAATGCCGGATCCGACATATGCAAATTTTTCTAGAATTAGTCAAATACCTATGAAAATCCGGGTTAATCCCAGTATATCCCCCGAAAATCCGCCAAAATCAAAGATATCCAAAAATGCATTTGGGACATGTTTTCTGACACCCATGGGCACTTTTTACAAACGAAATTAGAAAATTTCATGAAAAATCAAAAAAATGCCAGCGGATCAAACACCTGCAGGAACTTTTCGAACAATCTGATATTTTATAAACTTGCAATGAAAACCATTGTATAAAAGGAACTCTTTCCATCACATCTGCTAAAGGAACCAAATCATCATCGCTAAATCTTATTTCACATATGCAAATTTGAAGATTTTGAATAATATTTGATGAAACAAGAAAAGAATATTCTTTATAAGTTAATCTTTGATTAGAAATCCATAAATCCGAAACATCAAAACGAAAAAATTTGGGGAGAATTGTTGACAATATTAAATTTTGTTTTGCCTCAAAATGAAATTCACCAAACATCCAAATTTTCCTTTCAGCGGATACAACTTTCATTCGATTTAAAGATCCTGGATTTTTTAGTGCTCCTCGATAAGTGGCAAAATCTTTGATCATAGAAAATCTTTGTTTTGAAAAGAAATATTTGCAGGTGTTGATTAACAGTGAGAAAACAGTGGAATTAGCAGTTTTAGCTAAGTAATAAACAATGTTTGACGGAAGAGAAAAGTTTTGAATAGTCATATTTTGAAGAACATAAGAAGAATCACAAGCATTATAATACGCATGAAAAGAATCCATTGTTTTTGATTAAAAAATATAGCAAATGAAAATTTTGTTTTTGAGGGTTACCATTAATCACAACCATTTAAATGGCAGGAAAGTTTTTAGTAATGCCCTTAAAAACACTTAAGGAAATGAAAGGTCACTAAATGACTACAGAAAATTCATGTATGGATTTAATTTAGTTCACAATTGTGAAAAAAATAACGACAGAGAAGTAACTATTTCTTATGGAAAAAATATGATGGCTCAAACATGGATCTCTTTTTATGGAATTTTTAAAAGCGATGGTGTTTGTTACTCGTTTGTCTGTTGCGGAATTCAGCTTTTTTGCAATTTTTGATGGTGTTGAAGAAGAGGATCACAGTGCAAGTGATGAAGATGCTGATTCTGATATTGATGATGTCGAAATGGAAACTGAAAATGAACAAGCTGTTGCAATGGATCATTAATATATCGTATTCGGTGTTCTTACCTTATTTTTTTTCGTTTGACGGTTTTGTTTTTGGAGCAATACTATTTTAGTACATGTGTCAGTTTTTCGAATTTTTTCTTGATATTGGTAAATAAAAAGTTTTTTTTTTCGCAGAGCAGAAGTTTTTAACAAAACAAATCACATATGTACAAAGTCTGAATATCGATTGATTCATATGAAAAAAAAAGGATTAGTTGAAAATGAGCTTAAAAAGGCTTAAATCACATACATAATCCCTTTCTTGACTATAGTTGTTTATTGAAACTTGGTTGATTCATTTGTTTCTTTCAAGAATGAGTGTTAATGTGGGAATTGACTTTTTGTCTGGCAGATATATGTCTTACAATACGTTGGACAAAAAGTTCAACAACTATTATTATTCGAAATGTTTGTTTTGTTGTGTGCTTTTAAATAAAATAATTTTAAAACTTTTCAGTAATATTCGCTAATGAGGCAAACAATATTTAAAGAAATAAAATCAAAAATAAAAGGGCAGCTAGGATGTTTATGTATTTGTGTTTTGTCTTCTTATTACTCGAATCTGTTTCGGGCAACATTAGTGAAACACGCATCGCAATTAGCTTTTAGCTTTTCGATCAAAAATAAAATGTTTTTATTTTATGCAATTTTTTTTTATCTTTTCATTTTCATTTTTGTCTGAATAAAGAATAATGAGGTGAGGACGAAAAACTGACATTCTCGATTTATAGGGAGGAAACCACTTCTTGGAGTACAATGAATTCCATAACATATATTTTCAAAGCGACAAAACGCATAAAAACATATTTTTTGCGATTAATAATGTGCAAGCATGAAGCTGCTGAACCTGATAGTGATGAAGTTGAAATTAAAACTGATGTTGAAAATGGACAAGCTTTAGCAAGGGATCCTTAAGAAAACTTTTTTTATTGTTGCTTTTGTTATTTCATATACTGTTTATGTAAACTTTTTATATTTTTATTAGTACCCAAAATATCAAAAAGCTAGAAGCGAATTTGCTAAGGAATCACAATCAAAGAACAAATCAAATAAAATATAAATCAGCATGTACTAACCAACATAATCTTTTTTGTTTTTTATTTAAAACCATCTAACAAAACTCAAAAGCAACGAAGTAAATATTAACCATAAACTAATATTTTCCATTATTCCGAAACTGCTGTAGTATGCGTCTTCTGAACACATTGAATTAATAGAATTTTCGTTATAATCAATATATGGACAAATATTGCAGCCAGGTGCGTAATAGCATTCTTGAAGTGATAAATATTTTTGTACAAAGCAACTAGCTGATGCTCCACATGAATTTTTGCTTTCTTCAACTGCACATTTTATGTATGCGGCATCATCTTGACATGATGCTTTAAGGGCTCCGAAATTCCCACATTTTAATGGAATATTTAGAGCACATGCACCTTTATCAATAACCACTAAAATAATATCATATTAGTTTTTGTAGTATTGCTTAAATTTGAAGCGGCCCTTAAAGAACCCCCAAATTTTCAACTTACAGTTGTTTACTGAACCACAAGCATAATCAAGTTGAAGATAATTTGCAATCATTTTGTTTTCAATCATTCCATAATTTTTACTATAGCTGTCATTCCAAACAAACTGAACATATGCAAAATCATAGATATTAAAACAGTTTTGAACGACCGAATCAGTTAAACAAGCTGATAAAGCATGTTTTACATTGCAGATTTGATTGATATTCGTGGCATCGGTTGTAACGCTAATATAATAATTAATGTATTTCGTAGGGGACATATCCAACTTATATGGATCAAAAACATATTCCTTGTAACAGTCATATATTTTCTAAAAAAAATTTTAAGTAAATTTTTTTTCCGAATTAATATTTAATTTTCTTTCCTTTTTCAACAAATCATTTTCTTAATCATTTTATTTATCTTGTTTTACAATAAAAGCCAACTTACATTTTTGTCAGCATCACTACAAACAGCATTAATTTCCTTCAAAGATCCCACGATAAACACAAAAATAAAAACCGTATTTTTGAAAAAAAACATTTTCACACAAATGCTCAAATATTTTCTAAACAAAAAATGGGTGTCCTAAATATTTATGCTTTTTATTCATTCTGTTTTCATGATTTTTTATAAGAAGCTTAAAATGTTCAATTAATACTCAATTCTATAATTGCCAATAGCTTCTTTTGTTGTAATTAAAGGAGGCGGAAGGTTAATTTCAAAGTTTTTGAAAATGTTTGTTTTTTTAAGAAAATATTCATATCATCAAAAAAGTATGAGAAATTTTTTTTCTGCAGAAATGCAACGTAAAATTTGAAATAAAGTACGTAACTGTCCGCTCCCTTTAAGGCTAAATTTAGTGAAAACATTTAAACAATTAAACTTCTGTTGCAGCAGATTATTTTTATTTTCCATATTTATACTTTGTTTAACATGCTGATAAAAAATTTTTTCTTGTTTTTACCAAAAATCTTGTAAAAACAAAAAACAATAAGCATCAATATCAATTTCCAATGAAAAACACAACATTAAAACAGGCTTATTTAATGCTGAAATTGGTATATTATACGTTGACTAACTATGAACCGTACGTTATCGAATTCAGTAAAGATGGAAACGCATGTTCGCTTAAATAAAAAAAAAGCAATGTTTAAATAAAAACATTGTTTTTGAAAATTCTATGGACATTTGGCAGTACCGTAGTGATATTAGTGTCATCGAAAATTAACAAAATTCTTTGATTTTTCTCCGTTTTTGGCAAAATACTAAGTTTAAAAGCTGATTTTAATGCAATCAATATTATATTTTTGTGTGATAATTTGAGAGAAAGCATTGCATCTGAACTACACAATAGGTGTCACTTTAAGTATAAGTCGCGCCAATTCTTCTTGCAATTTTTCAAATTTAATGATGGTTGTTGTTATTGTTATTGTCAATAATGGAATTTTTTAATAGCATTTATTAAAAAATACTAAAATAAAAACATTTCAGGCGACGGTCTTTTTTTTATATTAAGAGATCATTATCTTTACGTGCATTTTCAAGAGAAAAGTTCCTATACAAATGGATTCTAAGAAAGTAAATAAACGCGCTTCTGTTGATCCTTTAAATTATATTTCAAAGAAATCAAAAATTATTTCACCCAATTTATTTTTCCCAAATTCAACACAATTTCATGAATCATGTTTGTCTCAAATATTTTTACTTCCAATTCCAATAATGAAATATATATGGGAGAATCCATCAACGCCTGAAGTGTATCAAAAATTAATTCAATGTTGCAAATTATTCTTCATCAAGAATTCAAAATCCTAATTTGAGTAATGAACACAGTAATGAATGGAGATATTGTACTGCAGAAAAATGCAATTTGATTTGTTGCTTTGAGAAAAGCAAAGAAATTGTTTTAGAGAAATTCAAAGATAATATTTGGTTAACTGGAAAATTTATTGTACGTCATGATCCCTCAAATTTAATTTCTTATTTAACTCCAAAAATTTATCGATCTAGTATTACAAAATTAGAAATTTATAATCAAACTATTTATTATAATGATCTTCAGTGTTTGGCATCTGGTTCAGAAGAAGGTGTTCTTTGTTGCAGTTCTGTCAAGTATGAAAATGGTGAAGAAGTTCTTTTGGAAAAAGTAATTCAACTATTCTCAAATTGCAAAACGGTTTCTATGTAGGTTTACGGCTTCTCAAATTTTTAACGTGATTTTATCTTTTTAGAATATTTTGTGATAACTATTATAATGCTGAATGTAAAAGCTATGTTGATTTTGTTAATGCTTGCAGTTCTATTAAAAAAATTTGGTTTCAAACGGTTTCACTTAGCTTTGATATTTACGAATTGTATCAACATTTAAAGGTTTGTTACTTTATTGTACTTAAAACATTTATACAAATGATCTTTTAGAATAGTAAAAATCGTGCCATGATCCGTATTTATTCTTCTTCTTCTGCTTCTCAACATCGCCTCAAAGAAGTTGTTGACGAAATTTTACAAACTGAAACATTTGACTTTGTTCCACTTGCTTTTGACTATTTCCATTCTGAGGATGAAGAAAAATATCAAAAATTGCTTAAAATTCAAGAAAATGTTGCTGCAAAATATTGTTAATTATTTTGTATATGTTTGAAATAAATTTTGTTGTTAAGAATTGACGGAATTACGATTGCTGAAAAAATTCTGAAAAGTTTAAATATATTTTTAGCAAGTGACATGTGATTAAATAGTCATATATGTGAGATTACGCGATTGGCGAAATTCCAAAAATAAATCATTATAAAAATTTTAGTTTTTTTGATAGTTCTATAGAATTACTTCAAACTGCAGCGCCAGACAATGAAAAACGTGAAGGTGTATTCTACGGAAACTAACCTTGTATGTGTTCACTTTATTACTTTAATTACATGACTTGCAAAATGTATTATAGACAGAGAAACTTGAACAAAATGTTTATAGATAAAAAAAGTTATTGATATCTTATATGCCTCTGTTAACAAAAAACAGAGAAAGGGCTTGTTTTCCTTATCGATATAAATGCAATTTTTACCACGATTTTTCTTAAAACATATTATTCGCTGATTTGTTTTTTTACATGAGACTTTGAATATTTAAAAAATTTTTCAACCAAAGATAACAACATATAAATTAATATAAACAATTTACAACTAACTGTTTGCGGCAATCGGTTGAAAATGAATGGAAAGCTTACAACATCGTTAATAAAGAAAAAAACAACAAAAAAACAGAAGCGGAAGCGAGAATACACTGTTTTAGATTTTAAATTGATTAAACTATGATGATAAGTTACAATGATAAAAAAAACTTTATGAGTTTCAATCAGAAGTGGAGTCGAACCAGCGAGAGATAAAATTCCAAAATTTAGATGAACAATTTGTTTCATACAAGCTTTAAAGTTTTTTTAATTTTTCCCCTCTTTTTTCCTTCTGTGTAATTGTTTCACACGGTGGATATCGGTAATGATTGTTGAAATGTAAAAAAAAACTGTTGTTTGAAAAAACGTTATTTTAAATGTTTATATTTTTCTGTGCATCTGTTCGTTAACAAAAAAAAAGACAAAAAAAGACTTGCTTTGCTTATCTATCGTAGTGTATCTAAAACCAGAGTCTTACTTAAAACACATTACTCGTTTAATTTAGTTACGGGCGATTTTGAATATTTAAAATATATTTTAAAAAGGGAAACAAAAATATTATTAAAACGGCTTACAATTATGTATTTGAATATTCCAAAAATGTAGTCATTTATCAGTTAAAAATGAATGGGAAAATTATAATATCGATTATAAAGAAAAAGTTTATTATAGATTTTAGTCGAATTTGTTCAACCGAGTAAACTCAAACAAAATAATTATGCATTTCCAAAATCAATTTGCAAGTTTGACTCTGCGTTTTGCTCTAAATGATATCTTTTGTTCTTGTATCGAATCAAGTGAACCACCGTTTTTTTCTCATTTTTAAGCTTTAGTTAGATAAGACCACAATAAGCATCAAAAATGACATGTGAACACAATATGACTTGCTAGCTACCTTTTTTGCATTCATCAGTTTTTGCCAATCAATAATTAATCAAAAAAAAGAACAGGAGCATCACAGTTCTTTACTTTTGTAGCCTATTTTTTTTGCTTTCACTTTCATTTGCAAGGCAATTCCGTTTTTGAAAGTTATTTGAGCTCCTTCTATTTTCATTATTTATTCAGTTTCGTTTTTTTTTTATAAAAAAGAGATCATTGGTGTTCCTCAAAAAAATCTTAAAAATTGAAAGAACTTTTATTTACTTTGTGAAACCCCAAAAAAACTTTTTTCAATGGTTTTTTTACGTAAATAAATTGTTGCATTTTGCAAACTCTTCTTTTTTTTAAAATTCTTCTTTAAATGAGTCAATTGTTAAATATTTGTTCACACTTATTTTTTGTGCTTCCATTCATCCATTTTTTTTAAAAGATTGTTTTGTAAGGGGCAGACTTTTTTTTGACAGTTTTTAATCTTTTTAATTTTTTGGCTGCTTTTTTTTCAACGAAGCTTCATTGTCACCTTTTTTACTTTTAAAAAAAATGGTACTCTTTTTTGGTGGACTTTCTTCCTTCTTTTCTTTTTTGCTGTCTTATGGAAGAGAAAATTTAAAGCAAAGAAAATAAAAGCTTTCAATTGTCTAGAAAAAAGTTCTTGGTGTTTTTTGTGTTCCTTTTTTTCACCCCAGACAAAAAAAAGAGAGGGAACACAAAAAATAACTACTTTGTTGAAAAAATTTTTTTAAAAGAAATTTGTGTACTTGTGCTTTTGGTTTTTAATGTTTGTTTTACATTTGTGTCTAGTAAAAAAGTGTATTTTCTTTTAAAACACATTTTGATATTTTGCAAGAAATTTTTTCGTTACAGTAATATTTACATATTTTACAACAATGCGTTTCCTGAAGTTTCTCCCATGATAAACTGCTGCATTTTTTTGAGTCAGCAGACAAAATTACCTCATTTTTGCTGATAAAATTATTGACTATTTTTTTGCTTTTAAAATAAGCATGACCAGATGTTTCATTAGTTTCTGTTTATTTTATATGAAAAAGCAATCTTTGATAAGTTTAAATAAAATTTGCTAAAAAAACTTTCTCGAGCCTTTTTAACATTTATTTAAATTTAAAAAATATTGAAGACTTCATTTCAGCTTTAAAAATAGTCATTTTAATTTTTGCAGTTTTTCCTTTTTAAAATTAACTTTATGTTTCACCTGCCTAGATAAATTCATTTTTATAACTGCAATTTTCCCGCTGTTTTATTTATCTTAATTTCTTAGTTAACTATATAATATTATCTAATAAAACATAATTTTAGAAATGAAGGTGCCTGGTAGTAAAGAAGCAAATCCAGATTTAAAACCATGTTCAATTTGTGGTGGCCCAAGTGAAAGTCGTCATTTTGGTGCTATTGCTTGTCATGCATGTGCTGCATTTTTTCGACGGTATATAATATAGCTTATACCAGTAAAAACACATTGTTATAGATCGGTAGCATTTAAGAGAACATATTTTTGTCGAAATCAACGGAAATGTCAGCTACTAGGTGTACCAGCAAGACAAATGTGCCGATTTTGTCGAATGCATACATGCCTGGCTGCAGGAATGCTTATATCAGGTTCGATTTTATTTAAGCAAGAATGCTTTTGTATGCTTTAATAAAAACAAATTTTTCAGAAGTAAAATCTAATGGAGCTGCAATAGCACTACCAGCAGCTTCCGATCAAGCGAGTTCATCATCAAGCTCACCAGCACTTATAGAATTGTCACCAGCAATTTATGTTCCAGATAATGTTTTGGGAGATTTGTTGAAAGCTAGAAGAGCAATATTTTATGATCGAGTAAAATGTGGAATGTTTAAAAGCAAGGTAAGTTGAAACTATAAACTTGCATTTTTAAAAGGAAAAAGTTCAGGATATATCTGCTGCTCGAAATACTGGTGCAACAATATTATCAATGCTTCATTTAATGTCAACAGAAGCTCAAGTATGCTTAAATTATTTACAAACAAGTAAAATAATGGACTATTTTGGAGGGAGTGATAACGTTGTAAGTTATTTTACATGGCCATTCTTGATTAATGCTATATGAAGCCACTGAAATAACATGTTATTCATTCATCTTGAAGCCATTGATACTAGCATCTGGTGATAACTCTATACATTTTAGGCAATTCTAATGCGACATTTCCTTCCAACTTGGGCAAAAATGGAAACATTTCAAAATACTGCAAAAAATGGTGGAGTTAGTATTAATCGAATATATTGCTTAAACGAAGAATACATTGATTTGGAGATGGGATTCTTAGAAAATTTTTATAAAGCTGAACCATCGCTTTCTAATCCAAAGCAATTAGCAACGTATACTTTTTACCAGCCAAATACAATCATGCAAATTTTCTTTTTAGTGTTGAAAAAAATTATTACTACAAAATGCTTTGTGGTGCTAAAACTATAGTTGATCATGAGCTTGATGATTACGAATTTGCAGCTTTGGTGCAACTAACACTAATATCAATCGGTAAACATCCAAAAACCTCCTTGTACAAATTTGCATATTTAATAAAAAGTTTTTTCAGCAGTTGAAGTCCTGCCTGACGCTCAAGCAATTCGAACCCGTCTACAACCATACCAAAGAGCTTTAATGAATGCGCTGCAAAAACATTACAATGAGAATTATGGTGAAGCTGCCGTAAGGCTAGGTAATTTAATTTTGTTAATTGGTGAAATGCAACAGCATCGTCGAATTTATAATGAAAGGGTTATCGTCTTGGATATGTCAAGTGTATGGCCAACTGGTCCTGGGGCATATGATCATTCTCCTTATAATATTCAAAAACAAATTGCTTCAACAAAAAATAAAACAGATTCTGATAATTTATGGTTACCTATTTGTGTTCCGCTTGAGCTATCAATAACTGATAGCTCTAAGGAGAATGTGAATAAAAATAAATAAAATTGATAATTTTAACAAAACTTTCTATAACATGTGTATGCACAGGCAAGAATGTGTTGTGACTGATAATTAAACAAAATTGAAAACGAAATTGATGTTTTTTGCTAGCAGTATTATTACTGGTGTAACACATTTGTCGACATACTGATGGAAAAAAAATTGATTTTTTTTGACTTTTTATAAATTTCTCTCGGACAAGAAAATTTAAAGTTTTATAATAAAGAATAATTATCGCAAGTAAGACTGTACTGTTGCCATTAAAAAGCACATTGCTGAAAATTTTTAATTTTAAACCAAAGCAAACATTCTTACATGCGATAATTATTTGTGATTTGTGTAAATAAAATATTCAAAAACGTACTGTGAAGAATGAAAGAAAAATCGAAGAAATAAATTTGTTCTTTTTTATTTCATTCATGAATACTGTAATTCAAAATGCTCTTCGACACTATCTTGAATCGCTTGATTTTTCTGAAATTCTTGTTAATTTTTTTTATATTGTATTTTTACAGTAATACTTTAATCCTAATTCAGTCATAACTTTTATTTCACTTTAATTAAATACGATGGTGTCTAACTCTGGTGGCTTTAAAGTGTCTCGAATGCAACAAATAACGTGTACGCCCTGTTTGTTGCCATAGAACATCCACCCTATTATCTTTATTAAACCGTGTTTTCTAATGAAGGCTTAAATTCTAGTTTGACTGTTTTAGTTTCAAAAATATTACTTTTTTGCTTTCATTTCAAAACTTTTTGTAAACTTTTATATTTCTTGTTTTTTACTTTTCATTGTATTTTTATTATGTTTTTTTTTGCCCACTCAGCTTTTTCTGGAGTGAATAAATAAATTAAATTAAATTAAATTTTATAGAAAAAGCAGCAAAGAAAGTTTTCAATTTGATAAAAAATTTAATCTTTTCACAATTTAAAGAAAATCATGAATGGAAAAAGTTTTAATGCTGCGAACAAAACATTTAAATGATCACATCATGTTATTGCTTTACATTAGTGCTTAAGTAAGAAAGACAACTTTTTGTGATATTTAAGAGCTTAACCATAGTAATATCTTTTTAATTTTTTAAAATATGGTTAAAACAAAATATTTATCAAAAGTTGCACTTAGTTGTTGTGATACTTTTTTACAAAAACAAATACAGTACGGGTGCTTTTGGAATAAGTATTATTATTGTAGACATAACACATCTTTCGACAGCTATATGAAAAAAGAAACTGATTTTTCGTTAATTTCAATCAAACGAGAAAACTAAAAGCCTTTTAATTTAGATCAATTATCGCAAATAAGGATGTATTTTCTGCATTAAAAAGCTCATATTTATGACTAAACTGAGTTTTAAACCAAAGCCTCATTTTTACCTGCGATAATTATGTGTGTGATTTGAAAATAAAATATTCAAAGACGTAATGTGAAGAATGAAAGGAAAAATCAAAGAAAAGACATTTCTCTTTTTTATAGAAAAGCACCTAAGGAATTTTTCTATTATTTGATAAGATGAAAATGTTTTTTTCACAATTGAAAGAATACCAATTAAATGCTAATGTCACGGGGAAAATCTCACATCATGTTATCACTGCTGTAAATACGTACTATCTTTTGCTAAAATAATTAGATTTTGAATTAAATTTTTCTGCTACCTGCAACAAATGATTATATTGTATTAGCATGTTTTTTTCTTACAAAAAATGTAAAAGATCGAAACATTAACATCAATAAATGAGTAAAATGTTTCAAGATGTTTGCGTTAGTTTTTGTTGATAAATCCGAGGGGCTCAACAATGTTTAGAAAAACCATTTTCTTCTTTTTTTTCAAGCTGTTATACTGTCTTTTTATCTGTTGTTAATTTTGTTGAATTCTTATGAAATGCAGACATAAAATTGAAAAAACAGTTCCCAATATGTTTTTTTAAAAAAAATCTTGGGAACTGTTGAAATTTTAAAAAAAATACAGTTAAAACAGGTTTTTAAATTTTTTTAATGTAAACACCAGGTCCTGTATTTTCAGTCCATGTGCATAGAATAATTTTTAAAAAGGGTTTTCAGTACTTTTGTTACTTACAGCCATTTTTTCTTGTCTTATACATCAAATATTCAAATAATAATTGCATGACTGCAACAGAAAAAAAAGTGCTATGTGGCGACTCGTCTCCAATAAGAATGAATGTAGCTAGAAATTAACATATGTCTCGTATAACTAACCTCATTTTCTCTATATATACTTTGTTTGTATTGTAATTTGTCGTCATTTGCATTATGTAAACTCTCTTATGTGAAGCTGTCTCAATAAATGTCTCTCTGTTATGTTCTCGTCGTAACATGCTAAGCATTGTTTTTACAAGTTTTTAACAATTTTTAAAGACAGACAAAATACGCTGATGCAGCTAAAAAAACAAAAACATTAAAAAAATACAGCAGCAGCCCTTTGTTTCTTATGATTGTTCGTCCTTCAGCAAATGTAAAAGAAAAAACACAAACTTATTTTATTTGTCATTGTTTTTTCAAAGGATTGAATATTTTGGTTTTAATAAAGGCATGAAAAAAACCGATTTTAAAGCCATAAAGATAAACGCTCACAAATTAAACCAAGAATTACAAATACGAACTTACAATACTTTTTTGTTAATCTTGTTGGTTAAAAACAAAAAGATTATAAACAAAAATCATTTTTTAAACAACATTTTATTAATTAAAGTTTACAAATTGGTCTAAGTGAAATATTCCGTTAAAAATTACTTTAGTGTTGTTCATTTTGTAGCACATATATGTCGTTTATTGGAACATTAATAAGAATAAAATTAACCTTAAAACAGCTGAAAATGCTTTTGCGCCTTTTTTACTAGAAAAAGAATATGTGTTAAACGAACTATTCTTTTCTCTCCTAGCAAGTGAAAATATGTTTTTGTGTGACCAATGACAACGGACATTTTTTTAATGTACAATTTTAAAAAGTGTTAAATCTACATTGATTTGATCAATCAAAGCAATAAAATGATAACTTTGTAAAAAATATCATTAAAAAGCGGTGAAGAAAAGTATCTTAATGTTTACTGATTAAACTGTTATATTAGCACCAACAACAATGAAGTTTATTTTCTTATTGATGCTTTTGCTTTCATTACATATAGTTCGTTTATTTCTTTTTAGTTAAAGAAAAATAAAATCATAGATATTTTAGATTTATGCCATTGAAGATAACAATTATGCTGATGAGGAGGATGACGAGAAGCCTTTTGATATATCAGATATGGGTTTTGGAGCTGGTGAATATGATCCTATAAAGTTTATGAATGTAATGTTGGCTCAAAAGCAAGATCCAAATAAGATGCTTAAAATATTTCGAGCAATTTTGTTAAAAGGATATAAAACAGATGATAGTATTACCATGTTTAAGCCAGTTATTTTGAGTGCTTTAATGGATAGTTAGTAAGTTAATCAGTAATGATTGAGGACAAGAAGTGGATCTAACTTGAATTAAGTGTTAAAGAAAAAAAAAGAAATTGTCCATAATTTTTAGATTTCATTAAAGAAAAAAATTTAAACTATTTAAATGTTTGATCCACTTTTAATTCCATCTTACGACATTCCCACAAGCTAATATCTTTCTATTTTTCAGTGTTCCGGGTCAAAAAGAAGCTCTTCGAGTGCTTGCTGTTCTTGCCGAAGCTCGAATTGATCACATTGAAAAAGATGTTCTTCGCGCATTAATTCATAACTACATGCAATCAAAAGATCCCATAATCCTTCTAAAAACTCTAAAAGCGCTCTCAGCAATCATCTCCCAAGATTCTGAACATCAAAATTGGTCTTTAACATTCAAAATCGACGATCAACTAGTCCGCCTTGCTTACGATGATTCACTTCCACTTCCAATGATGCAAGAAGTTACTGAAGTCATTAAATTCCTCTGTCTTTCTGGTGACAAAATTATGACAGAAAAAACCAAAACAAAGCTTACAACAATGATAGAACATTTTTTGTTGAAGAATTCTGATCCGAAGATTCGCTTCAATAGTGTAGCAGCTTATTATCGTTTAACAATGCCACCCAGGAAATATCAATATTACATAATCAATGAAATTGCAAAAAAATACGTAGAATTTCTGGAGCAGGGAGATGATGACCTTAAATATGCTACGCTGAATGTCATTGAAACTATCGTCGTAAAAGAAAAACCGGCTGACATTGAAATGTTTCTTGCAAATGGAATTATGGCCTTAATGCCATCTTTGCTGGCAAGAAGTAATGAAATGGTTCTCGAAAAATCATTAGTCGTTCTTGCAAGGCTAGCAGGAAGTGCTCCAAATCAAACACGTTCTGTTTTTGAAGAGGAAATACTTTCGAAAGTCATAAAACTAATGTACCACAAAAATATCAATGTTAAAAATTCTGCTGTATTGGTTCCTATTTCTATCATTATGCATTTTGATGAAGATGAAATTATCTATTTGATAAATGCCAAAGCACTTCATGGACTTTGTCATAATATTAAATGGTTTGAAAAAGTTGATCATATTGTTGAAGCCATTGTCACAGTGTATCGTGTTATTCTAAAAGAGGTTAAAAGTCATATCAAGCAAGTTTATGATATCTTGGATGAATGTGATGGCCTTAGAATTTTGTATCGTCTTAAAAAACGCCCAAATAAAATCATCAGTGAGTACTCAGAACAAGTTATTGAAATTTTTGATAACTTTAAAGCAGAAGAAAAACTGAAAAATGTTGAACTTTGAAATTGTTGTTTTTCAACTTTAATATTACCTGAAGCACAGCTTGTTTATAATTTGTCGGTTAATAAACTTTTGCTATTTTATTTTTGCTAAGACGTGTCTATTGTTTTACTGTAAAACAAAAGATTAAATTATAAGTAATGAAATAAAATAACTAACAATTGTAGTTTTTGTGCTTAAAACACATCTTAAATAAGTCATGATTTTGAATAAAACTAAATAAATACATCTACATATTATTTACTGACAAAAGCAGATCCACTGTCTCCTTTTAGCGTTAAAGTTTGAACAGTTTTTTACACTTTTTTAAACATTTATATTTGCTGTTGGCATTCTTTTTTATATAATTCAAATCTTCAAACATAGCTTGTAAAGGCAGAGAAAAAAAATCAAAAAATCTTTAAGAAAACGTTAGTTTGATATTTTTAACAATTTTTTGGAGCAAAAAAACATTTCTTTAAAAATAATTGAAAATAAAAAAAGTGTGTTTTCTTATTCTTTCTACATTTTTGCTAGCATGAAGAACAACGTTTTCTCAAGAAATTTCTTTAAATGAAAGCATAAGATTGATATTATTCAACGACGTTGTTGTAAATTTTTAAATTTTGTTTTTTGAAGCACATTTTTATTAATAAATTGTTGTTCAATAAAGCTTCGTTGTTACATTTTGGCTAACATACATCTTTATGTTTAGTGTAAAACGAATCATTAAGTGTAAGATTCTTTAATTAATAATTACTGTGGCATTTATTTATATAGCACATTTCATTTGGCAAAAAAGAGAAAACCAGTTTCATATATTAGTTGATCCAAAATAAAAATCAGAGAAACAACCGGCGCAATACAAAAAAAGGAAAAAAATTTTTAAATTACTTTTATTAGTTATTTTAATTTGTTACCCTTTTTTTCTTATATCAAATATTCAGACAAACAAAAAGTGTATAAAACGGATTGCTTTTTAAAGAATTTTTTTAGTCTAACAAAAAACAAAATTAAAGCAGCAAAAGTATGTCACACAGAGAATGCATTTTTCTTTTTGGTGAGAGTAGTTTGAAGTATGCACACGTTCGTCCTTTAAAGATGTCTTTTTAAGCGACAATAGAGAGACTGCGCATTTTATTCCATTTTTCAGCATGCCGTTTGAATATTTAATATTATAGAAATAAAACATCAAAACTTGCTTTAAATTGAGTATAAATATCTTTCATTAAACTTGTTACTTATTTGCGGTTATCTTACACGTGCACACGCAAAAGGCTATTTGCATTTGAAATTTTATAAGCTTTAAAATATACAAAATTTTGAGCGAAACCGTGTTTAGTTATTTTCTATTTAGAAACAAATTTATTATGTTTTCAGTCAATAATTAACACATTAAAGGTAGTGTGAAATAAAAGTAGCTCGAATGAAAACCAGTAATAAAAAACAAAAATGTAAGCTTATTTGCGAACGAAGATTGTATTTCAAATGACTATTCCGGCTCCCCTATCGCCGGCACTAGAGTTGTAATAGACTATTTTTAATATTTCTTGTGCGCTTGTATCAAATCATTTGAGCTTGGCAGTTTTTTTAATCAAATATTCAAATAAGCGAACGCTAAAATACGTTGATAAAAATTGTTTTTACGTTTTTCGAATGTTTTTTTTTCAGAATAAGATGAGGAATCAAGAAAAAAAAGAAAAACACAACATTTAAAAAAGAGTCAGCAATCTTTTGTTCCTTCTTTTGTTAACTCTTTTTGTTCGATCAAACAATTGATTTTTCAAGCATTTGAGTCTTTTGTTTGGAAGGTAGAATGATAACCACTAAACACATAAAAAACATTAGAAGTTTTTATCCACATTCATTTTGGTAAAGAGAAGACGAAGTCTACAACAATAAAATTTTAGACTATGCTGATTACGAACAGTGTTTAATTAAAAATGAATGTATTTCATTGTACAAAGAAATTATAAAAAATGTGATTGTGGATGTCTTAATGTCTATTTTTACTGATGACGGTGCTTCCACTGTCTCCGGTATATCCTCTGAAATTAAATTCCGATAACAAACAACCTTTTTTAGTTTGTTTAACTTGGTAGCATTTTTCTCCTTATATCAAATATTCAAATAAAAGCGGCAAATGCTATGTGCAAAAAAAAACAACAAAAAAACGGCTTTTTAACAAATTTTTATAGCAAAGCAGAAAAAATAAAGTGAGAGAATGAAGCATGTGTGTCAAAGATAATGCGTTTTTCTTGTGATGAGAAAATCATGTACTCGTTTGTCCTTTTTTTAAAAAACGACAACAGAGAAAGTGCTTTTAGTTTCAATTTTCAACATGGTGTTTGAATATTTAATTTCTTAGAAATGCAACAAGTTGTTGCTTCAAATTGAAATATTACGAATAAAAATATCTTTCATCACACTCAAGCGTTGTTATTTATTTACGGGTATCTTTTGCACATACCAAAGGCATGATCATTTAAAATTGTTCAATATTTCTAATTTTTTCACTATTTTAAACCAATCTTATCATTTTTTTAGTCAGTAATCAAAGCATTAATAAGGTATAATTCAATCATATATATTTGTAAAATAAGTTTTCAAATACCATAATAGCTCAACATTTAAAACGCATTCAGTAATTTTTTTTCAAACGAGCTGCACCGACAAAATATCATATATATTTTTTGTTACCGATGTTTTCAGCCATTCTTAAGAAGCTAGAAAAGAAACAGAAATTTATTAAATTAAGTTTTAAAATGCCTATTGTTTTGTCAGAATTGTTTGTTTAGTATTTAATATAAAAACAATTCTGACAATTTTTATTAAATAAGAATTGTCTATCGCTTATGTTTTATTTAATACGAATTGATTTAATTCTTTTTTTTTTCAATTAAATGGGACTGTATTTTTACGAAGCATTTTCAAAAGCAGAAAGTTGTCGCTGCAATTCATTATTATTTCTGGAGTTCGTAATTTGAAGCAAATCCAAGTACCCGTAGCCTTCAGTGATGCGCTCCAAAAATTTGCGAAAATATTTGATTAATTCTGTTGGTCTCGGCCTTGTCAAAGGATCAGCTTTCCAGCATTTTTGCATTATTTCATACCTGAAAAAAGTGTACATTTTTGATACTCCATTTTAATACTTTACATTTCATCTGAGCAAAAAATAGGTTTTGGAAGTCTATTCCCGTTTTTCAAATGTATCAACAGCTCTGTTAAGTCGTCGAAATTTACATATGGTGTTTCACCGAAACTGTACCTACAAATAAATTAGCTTTAGTTTATATCCTTTAAAATCTTGTCTTACATTTCATACAACATAATCCCAAATGCCCATCTGAAAAGTTTGTTAAAATTTAAAAAATTTTGTGAAATGTATTAGTTACATGTCTGTTTTTAAACTAAATTCGCAATTTTCTAATGTTTCAATTGCAAACCATTCTTTTTTCTCTGTTATTGGAGCAATAATGTTATCATCAATTGCTTTAATGGAAAAACCAAAATCAGTAATCTGTAAAAACCGGATACTTATATCATAATCCCTTTTAAATTAAAAAAAATTAATGCAAATGATCTCACCTTTGCATTATGTCCGACATCAATTAAAATATTTGAAGCAGCTATGTTACGATGAATTATTTGTTTAGCTGCCAAATATTGCTGAAATGAGTTTACTGTCATCGTTAAAATAAGGGAAAAAGCTTACTAAACCATGAGAAATTTGCCAAGCAAATATAAAAAATTCTTTCTTTGTATGATTTTGTTTTTCTTCCGCTACTTTCTAAAAACTTTTGAAATAACATTTAAACCAGTGTAAATTTATTTGATCACAAATATAAACTTTACGTGCTTTATCCAAGAAGAGATAAAGGGCATGTAAAAAAATTTCAAAATATTATAAATCCATTAACGAATATCTAATTGAAAATTTAATCGGATTACATACCTCATGTTTTTTCTCTCTAACATAGGATAATAAATCCAAATATAGACAAAATTCCAAAACTAAACATGGCTTTTCTTTTGAAGTTATGCAACCATACATTTTAACAATGTTACTATTTGGTCCCAGGACGACCCGAAGGGGAGTCTGGGACAATTTGGGTTCGCTTCCCTGGTTGCCATATCTTCCTAGGCTAACGATGCAGTTTTTCGGCTTATTTTTTGTTTTTTCACTTTTTTGTTGTTTGGAATATGTTTCCGGGCATATATTAAAGTAAAAAAATAAAAAAAAAATGAAGAAAAACGGGTGAGTACAAACTGAGATGCGAATCTTTGTCACTAAAAATGATGTTGATTCTCTCCTTCCGACCGACCGTCTGTCACAAAAATTTTTTCTTTTCTTTGGCAAAAAGTCTTACCGCGAAAAATAATAAAAGCGCGCGCTTTCTTTTTTATTTTAAAACTTTTAAAAGGAGTTGTTTTTTTCCACCACCTCTGCTATAATAAAAACTGCGGTCCGTATTTTTTTAGACCGGGCTGCAAAAAGTCCGACCCGAAAATTTTTCAAAATTTTTTTTCATTTTAGTGTGTATTATTTTTTGAAATCCATAAATAATAAAAGCCCCCAAAAATCAAGGAGTAGACCGTTATGGTTGGGCTGGCCCAAAATTCCAGCCCGCAAAAATTTTTCTTTTTTTTTTGAAAAAATATTACCACATAGCCCTAGTTCATTCTACACTTTAGTGTAGTTGTCATTGCGCTCAGCCCTGTATCATACCTCATTTAGAACAGTTGTCATTTTAACCCCAAGCTTAGGATGGGCTCGCGAGGCCGAAGGCCGAGCGTTAGGCTTAGTCTTAGGCCTTAGGGCTTAGGCACTCAGGTCTTAGGGTTACTGGAAAAGCGAATTCATATCATGTTTAGCATAGATGTTACCTAATTTAGTGTAGTTGTCACCCATCTTAGTGTTGTCACAGAACTAGCCTTATACATTTAAAAAAACTTCGTAGCCTTTGATTTGTTTTTAAAAATTGTTTTAAACTATTTGCATATCTTCGATATCAATAAAAGCAGTGAAATCGCTTTAAAAAACCTGCAAAAATACAAATGAAGAGAATTTGGGTGATGGCAATAAAAGCACTGAAATCAAATAAAATTCAACCCAATAAAAGTACAGAAATCAAAAGAGAAATTCCACAAATTTCTAAATTTTTTGAACTTTTTATGCTTTTGGGAATTTAGAAATTTGTGGAATTTCTCTTTTGATTTCTGTACTTTTATTGGGTTGAATTTTATTTGATTTCAGTGCTTTTATTGCCATCACCCAAATTCTCTTCATTTGTATTTTTGCAGGTTTTTTAAAGCGATTTCTGCATTTACTTGTTTCATCTAAACGTACATTATGGAAAGTCATAGTTAAATTGCAATAATGCAGTATACCATTTTAATTTCATTCAAGAAATTATTCTAAAATATTTTTAAATACATAGTGGAAATTACAAATATTTATTACCTTATTTTCCACAGAAGCATCCTTCTGTGGCATCTTAACTACTCCTTCAACACTGCTTTTAGAGCCATCAATAAAAATTGCTCGAGAAATTTGTTCATTCAAACCTGCTGATAGCTCTTCTTTAACAATTATCCTATTCCATGTAATCTCCCAGATATCATTGTTTAGAGACATAAACATCTTTGTATGATCTATAATTAATGTCTTCGTTTAAAGTTCGAATCCCATTAAAAAAAGTTTGTTACTTTTTATTAAATTTTGAAGAGCGGTACGTCGAATAGCAGCTTGCATTTGTTCATTAAATGCTGCACGCTTTCTTTTTCTACGGTATATGAACACAGCAATCCCTGAAATGAGCATAAAAACAACAGCAATTGATCCACAAATGATTATAATTGTTGTCTTATTTGAAGACTCATCTAAAACTTTCTTTTTTCAAATTTACCACTGCATCATCGGCTTACTAGTTTTTACTGAATGTAAAGATGTAGACTCGAAAATAGCAGTACTTGACGAAATTTCTGTATCCGCTTTCGTTGAAGATTCCGATGCTTCAAGCTCATAAATAATGGTAGTCGATTCCGTTGCAGAAGATGTTGTTTTAGCTTCTAAGGTCTCATTTTCAAACTGTGTACAACAAAACTGTGCAGAATAGACAGCATCTGAAAATGGTACTGTTCCATTTATCCTTTCCCAGCAGTCATTATCTTCAGTATATTGAGCGTAAGTATTTTTATAATATTTTCCGAATGCATAAATAAATTCCCCAACAATTATTCCGCCGTAATAGATATCGTCATGATTTCCTTGGCCTTGAAAAGTAAATATCATTTCAAGATTTACATTGTCTTTTTCTGAAATATCTTTTAAGACGCATTTTTAAAGTATTGTTTCCGCTGCAGAGATTGATTTCAAAACTTGGTCCAAAAGAAAATGAATATATCACAAGCGATCACAATCTCAAAATCAATGTTCCAGTTTTGAGCAATTTTGATATAGTTTATTATCAATGTAATGACAATATTTTTTGTTTCGTCAACAATCGTTGCATTTGTTTGAAATGCATTACACTGAACTAAACAACTTTGACATTTTTATATAAAAAAAAGATTTTTCAAAACACGAACCATTTAAAGGAGTAGGAAGTTCATGGGGAATAAGTCTGTTAATACAAATATTTTGGTTACCATTACCTAGATGTGAGTTGTCTTGTATTTTTCAATAACTTATGGATGTATTCTTACCGCTTTTAGATGCGATGCATTTTTCATCATTTGTAAAAAACTTTCCATTTTCAGCTTTAAACATAGTTCCATCACGAACAAATATACCAACTGAATCTATAGCTGAGCTGCTATTTACAAGTGTGACACTCTTCACAGAATTTGCTGCTAATAAATTAAATGACCAAAGCAATTTTCCACTTGGAACAAAATCGTTCACCTCACATTGATTTGGTGCATCAATGAGAGTGCAGTTATAAAAATTCCGAAATTCATTAAAATATAATCGTAATGGAGGTACGAATTCAAAGTAATTTGGAGGTGAAGAAGTCAAAGTAAATTCGAAAATTTGGATTTTATTTGATAAGACTGGATTCAATTTCGATTCATTTGTAGCATGCAAAACAAAGCTATAATTATATCCCAAATTTTCAGAAATATAATATTCTCCAAAATATTGTAAAGTTGTCGTTAAAAGCAATTGATTACAATTTATTTGCTGAAATAAAACTGCAGCAACAATTATAAGAAACATTTATTTTTATTTCTTTTGTCTTAACGTCAATGAATTTAAAGAAATATCGCTTTAAAAATTTAAAGAGCTTTTTTTTATTTTCAATTTTAACGATGATGAATTCAAAGTCCGTATTTTGATCTATTTCTTAGAAAAATTCGAAGAGCTTAGATTTTCATTTCTTTTGGGGGAGAAAATGATTCTTATCAATGTGTTATAATCGGCTTGAAAAAAAATTCATCACCCAAAAACAATTCTGTCGGTATTATTGACGCATTGTGTTACTTATTGTTTGAAATTGTTCCATGAGGGTGTGACTTTAATCTTTATCAAAGACAAAAAAATTGAAAATAAGTTGATGGTTAAAATTTGTCACATTTTAAAAACATTTGTACTTTTATATATTAATATAATTTTTATATTCTTTCATAATATGAAATATTTAAAATTTGTTACAGCGTTATACTGTAAGTTCATAGCTACCTTAAAACTCATTTTGTTGAACTCTTTTGCATTGCCAATTATGTGCGATTTTCTCTGTAAGCAGCATCATTAGTTGGTGTTAATTTGTTTAAAATTTTTGCTAAAACAGTGGTAATACCGATCTGTTCCTAGTTTCAGTAATAACATTGTCATGCAGTGTTCCTTTTCACACATCCGAAAACAGTGAATTCTATCTAGAAACCCCAACAAATGAATGTGAGATTTTTATTATATTTGATCTGTCAAAACGTGTGACGTCAAAAGCAATTTTCAATATTACCATTAAAAAATTTTTAAATTTTATAAATCAATTCTGTCAAAAATTTGAATACACAACAATGTGGGAAGAAAAAAGTTTTGCAGAAGTAGATACAAATATTACAATATACAACTGTGAAGACGCAGCTGGATGTGAAAACAAAATTCAACTCATAGATTACAATACTATGACGATTTCGTATTTTGATGGAATATACAAGAATGACACAGATGTTTCACAAAGCTATTTGCAATTTTTGAATGCAAGTTTATCAGTAATAAATTCAAGTGATAGAAGTTCAGTTTTGTTGCTTACAAATAGAATTGTTTATATGGATTTTGAAAATGTAAGGTTGTTAAATAAGTAAAAAGTTATAATTGCTTTTAATAATTTAGGATTTTTTACAAATGATTGAAAACTCATTGTTGCAGTTTACAGTAATACTTTTGGGAAGTGATGACGAGAATGCAACAATGAATTTGGAAGAGGCATACAAAAGTCTTCCAAATGCAAAAACTTTAAATTTTGCAAATTTTGATTGTTTAAATTATTTGCTTTATTGCATTTTACCATGTTCGAATGAGACAATTGACTGCCTACAAACTGACGTCGATGACTGCCATAGCTTTTCAATTCTAACACCAAATAAAAATCCGGTAAGAAAATGTTGTAAAAAAATTGCATGAGTGTATCATTTTCAGGAACAAACTTTGCATATTTGGTTTATTCCAACTTTTTCTTTTTTAACAAATCATAGCCAAGTATTTTTGGGTTTGCAAAGAGGCATATTGTCTTATATGAATACCTATGGGAAGCCACAAATTAGATTTCGAATGGTCAGTGGACTAAATACCATCGACAAAGTATGTGAGAATGTTTACGAATTTTCAACTGACGATTGTTCCACTGAATTCCAACGTGTTCCTGCCCCACTTGGTACGAAAAAAAGTCTCCGTCATAGAATTAACCAATTAATTAAAGAGAGTGTTTAAGTTAAGCAAAAAAACATTCGTCAGATCTGGAAAAATCAAAAAAAACACATAAAACAATCAGCTGAAAATCAAATTATATCCAATCATTTTTTTATGTTGATACCGTTTTGATATCTTGACTGAGACACTCCATTTAGCCAGTTCAATTAATTTTTTGAAAAAAATTTTTGTTCGGTAAATTAAGTTTTTTTTCTTCATTTTTTAGGATACTATGATTTCAATGATACAAGACATAGACTAACATTCATTCCATGGAGCGGGACATTGATTGAGACAAGAATAGGAATCTTGTCTGTGATCATTGCAACAGATTATGCCACATATTACTTGATCCCTTATAATGATGATCAAAGTTTGTTCGCTCAAATATATGTTTTTGATCAAGACGCATACAAATTTTATTCTAAAAGATTTGAAAACACTGTTAATTTCCATATTTCTCAAAAGAATTTTTCTAATGTTGATCATGAGCCTAATAATGTCATTTCTATAATTCCTATTGAGAATGGAGGGTTTCTTCCTATAAAACTTTCAACAACATCTTTTTCTTCTAGCAAAATGACCACAACAACATCTTCTTCTGTTACAGTGACGACGAAAGCGTCTGAAGTTATCACTTCCGCGATTAGAAATAATCAACGTAAGATCTTTAATATTACAATGGCAACATTTACTTTTTTTACTTTTTAAAGATACTTCGGCAAATCATGCAATAATAATAATAATCTGTGGATCGATTGGCGGAACTTTCATTGCTCTCTTCACAGGGTTACTTGTCTGTTGGAGAAAAAGAAGAAGGCAAGAAAAAATAATACAAAAACTATTTCTTGAAAGTTTCCTAAAAGGTAGTTTTCGGTGAAAATCGAATTCAATTGATTCCGTTACGCATATCGTAAGCAAAACTGAGCGGAAGAAAATTTTGATTCCGATCAGTCCTATTTTTTAAAATTCCTATTTTGCGTAACTATATATAAAGTAATCAATGAAAACATTATATTTTACTTAATTTGTCCTGCTGTTTTACCAGAATTAATTTGCATAAATTTAGAATCACAAAAACATGATGAAAGCACTGCAATTTTCGATGAAGTGTTGGGATTGTGTTTTTTTTTCGATTTTCCAGATTAAACTTTTTTTTAAAAAAAACTGAGCTTACCATTAAATTCTCCATGGTCGAAAACATAAATGTGCAAAAAATTGAAAAAAAAATTTTTTTTAGTGGTCGCCGCCGGATTCGAACCTACGACATTTTGCTTGTTGAAAAGGAAAAAAACAAAGAAAAAACATTTTTTTTGTTCGAAGAAATTTTTGAATTGCGCGCGCTTGTCCCCCGCTGCCAACAAAAACGCCAAAGCAAAAGGAACGCAAAATGAGCCACTGAGTTTGATGTGATCTGAAGAACAATTTTATAGCAACAATTCTTAAAAGAAATTTTTGTGGTAACTTTTTCATGTTCAACTTCAACTCGAAATCCCATTTCTAACGAAGTCATTTACAGATGACAAAAATATGCGGCCATCAGAACATTGTGCAAATGCTGGGTTGCATTACCGTTGGAGAACGAATTTGTTTGGTGCTAGAGTTCTGCGAAAATTATGATTTACTGAAATTTGTAAAAAACTTGAAAAATGAAGTAATTCTTTAGCTAATTAAAATAATACAAAATTGTTTCTTTAGATCGAAGAAAATGAAGTGGATATACAGAAAACATTCTTCCATTTCATTTTACAAATTTTAGAAGGGATGGTAAGTAGAGTTAAATTTTATAACCGTTCTATCAATAATGCTTTAATAATAATATTTCAGGAATTCTTGGAGACAAAAGGCATTATTCACAGGGACATTGCAGCAAGAAACATTTTAGTGGATGCAAATAAGAATGCAAAGGTACGGCTTTTTAATGCGCATTTGAAAAGACATAAAACTCTTGACAAAAAATTCTCGAAAGATTCAAAAATTACAACACTAAAAAAAGTATCACAAGAATTATTGACATTCAACCATTGATTTTTAATAATTGTTTTCTTTTTTTAGATAACAGATTTTGGCCTATCTATTGAATCTTATCAAAAAATAATTGTCGTTCCAGCTGTTGCATCACTAAAACTACCCATCAAATGGATGGCACTTGAATCACTAAAAACCTATGAATTCAGTTTTAAAACTGACATGTAAAGTTTTATTTTAAATTTGCACATTTTTTAAATAGTTTTTATTTCAATTTTAGATGGGCATTCGGCATTGTTTTGTTCGAAATGTAAGACTACTGTTATAACGTGTGTAGCTAATCTGAAAAAAGTTTTTAGGTACAGTATCGGAGAATCTCCTTATGCAGATTTTGAAGGCATCGAGTTAATAGAGTACTTAGAAAACGGTAAACGGTTGGAGAAGCCTGAGTTTTGTTCGAATGAAATGAAAGTGTATTAAATGCAAATATTTTAACAATTAATTGTAGGTTTTAGATTTGAAATAATTAACAACTGTTGGTTAGAAAATCCATTAAAAAGACCGGCTGCAGCTGAATTAATGAAAACTTTTACCAAATCGGGCCCAGCTCTTTTCCCAAGATCAATGGTGTTTAGAATGGAATGAATTATTTGATTATGAATATAACAAGGAATGAAAATTTTGGTGAAAACAAATTGATTCAATAATGCTTTCTTTGTGAAATGAAATCATGAATGCATTTAAAATGACTAATTGCAGTTTCCCCCTTGTTATGTTTCCACATTCATTTTTTTGAAATAATGATTGCCATTTCTTACTTTCTTTGTTCGTTTTTTATTTAAAACATTCAAGCAAAATCATATTCAATCATCTTATAAAATTTATAGAAACCTTCCCCCCCCCCCCCCCCCCCCCCCCCCCATATAATCAAGAAAACAATAATGTAAGCCTATTTGCGAACAAAGATTGTGTTTTAAATGGCCAATCCCGCTCCACTGTCACCGGCGCTAAAATTGTAATAAAATATTTTTTATATTTCTTGCGTTTTTGTATACTTACGATTTGAGCTTGGCAGTTTTTTATTTTATCAAATATTCAAACAATATCAAGAAGAAGCATCCCAAAAATAAATAAAAAAAGCTTTCTCGCTCTTGCATGCTTTTTTCAGAAAAATCAAATTGATGACGAATCAAAAAAAAGAGAAAAAATGAAAAAAGCTGCAGCAATGATTTGTTCCTTCTTTTGCTGACTCTTTTTGTTAAACAAATTGCCTTTTAGAATGTTTGAATCTTTTATTGAAAAGGTGAAACAGCAGTTACAAAAAAGATTAGAAACATTTAAACGTTTTTATTCAAATTTATAATGTGACGATGGAGTCTATAGTAATAAAATCTTTGATTATTTTTAGTATTAGTGTTAATTAATTTAGCATAGCAGTATTTTGTTGAAGAAGGTTTTTTATTTTCATTGTTACAAAAAATGTGAGTTAGGATGTTTTCATATCTACATCTTAAAAGCTGAAACAATTTAAGTTGGTTTGTATTATTTTGTGAAGATCATTAAAAATTATCAAATATTTTACTGATAAATAGGACTACCACTGTCCCCATTACATTATCTTAATTAAAATTTCAATAACTTTTTTTAGTTTATTTAACTTGGTAGCATTTTTTTCTTATATCAAATATTCAAACAAAGATTGCAGATATTAGTTGCAAACAAACAAAAAGTGTTTAAGAAAGACTGCTTTATAAAAATTTTTAAGTCTGACAAAAAAAAAGAAACTGAAGAAGCATGTGTGCCATCCTTGCAAATGTATTTTTTTTGGTGAATGTAGTTTGAAGTATGCTCTCGTCTGTCCATTAAAAAGGTTTTTTAAAGTGAAAACAGAGAAAGTGCATTTAGTTTTATTTTTCAACATGCTGTTTGAATATTTAATATTATTAAAATACAACATCAATAGCTGCTTAAAATTCTATTAGATCTTTTATTTAACTCAAAGTTGTTACTCATTTACGGATATTTTTTACATTCACATGCTAAAGGCATAATTATCATTTAAAAAAATGAATTATATACTGATCAATGGTGAACCACTATCACCGTCGCATCTATTTAAATATTTGATCAAAATTATTATGCATATTCATGTCATCTTTTTTAGCATCTTTAATCAAATATTCAAACATACCTTGCAAGAGGTAAAAGCAAAAAGTTTCTGATAATTTTCACTAATTTCTTTAAAGTATGATAAAATCAATTGTTACAGTTAAAATAACACACAAAAATAAATGAAAACAAAGGAACAGCCTGTGTGTCGTTTTAAAGGCAGAAAAAGTATATAATTTTCACTTTGCTCAATCTTCAGTTTGAATATTTAAAATATTGGAAAAATGGAATGCAAAGCAAAAAACTTTCAACTGAACAAGTGAAAATATCTTCCAGTAGATTGAAATATAAATTTAAAGCTGAATTTAAATGGGATCACACAAAGGATCACTCATTTTAAATTGTTTAGGCTTTTAATTTTCCAATATATTTTTTTTATGATGACATTGAAAGAAGATTTTTTTATGTTATATTAAAACAAATTAAATGTTCATAAACATTAATAGTTCGACTGTGTGTCATCGTAGCAAATGCATTTTTTAGGAGTAGTTTGAAGTATGCTCCCGTTTGTCCTTCAAAGATGTTTTTGAAAGCGACAAAATAAAAAGTTCATTTTGTTCCATTTTTCTGTTTGAATATTTAATTTCTTAGAAATACAACATTAAAAGTTGCTTAAAATCGAGAAGAAATGTCTTTCATTTAACTCAAGAATCGCTATTTATTTCTTCCAGACGCTCATGCAAAAGGAATGCTCAGTTGAAATTGTTCAAGCTATAGGTTTTACTACATTTTTTGTGAAGATTTTAATTTTTTTCTTCATTTTTATTAAGAAATAAAACAAAAGTGTTTAATTGTTTATTGCACATAAATGAAGTTACACACGGATTAAAAAAGCTGGGGATATTAAAATCTGGAAACAAAAAGTTTTGCGATAATAATAAAAGCAGATGTTCCAATAAGAACATCTGCTTTTATTATTAGAGGTTGCAAATAAATGAATTTTATTGTAGGCAAGTAGTCTTGAAGTAGAATGAAATGTAAAAAAATTGTTTTACGTCAAGATATGATTGTACAAAATTCATTCACAAAATTTTATAGTTCAACATTAAACATATTACTCATTAATTTCTTTCTTGCACACAGTATTTAATATTTTTGCAAAGCATTCTAAATTATCTCATTCTGTTGGTGCTGCATTCCAACCAATCTCACAAGGTTGACTTATCCACATAACAACACAATTCTGTATACCTGGATTATCAGGTTCATTCATGCCCCAATTCGTATAATCAAATAGAGTTCCGTCTGTCCATTCCCAAGATGTATTGTTATCAAGAGTTGAAAGACCAATCCACATTTGATCATATTTGGTAAAATAATCAGGTCATTCTTTAGAATAATTTCTTAAAAATTAAAACCCCACATTGATCCGAAAAACATTTTTGTTTCTAATAATAATTTATCATTTTTTTCTCTAATGTCTCTCTGATGATTAATTTGAAAAACAATTCTTGGTGTTTTTGTACAATCAAGCTGCAAAAACGAAAAAAATCTAAAAGTGCGTTTTTTTTCAATTTCGTGAAGACAACGAAAAAAGGTGGTTTTGCAGAAAGGTGTAACTTTGTGAACAGACTATTACTGTGAGAAGATTACTGATAACGTTATTTTTAGTATTGTCACACAAACATTCTGAGATCCAATTCTCTTAGTTGCTTTGTTATAAGTTTTAAATTTTCAAATATATTGGGATAAAAGTGATAGTAATGTTTGAAAGTAAGGAGCTCTAAAACTGTTTCACACAAAAAAATGCTTGAAATAACAACCGAGATACGAAAAATAACAAGATAAAGAATTAACGACTCTTTGCAGCCTCTTTTAATTGAATTTCTTTCATTTTTTTAAGCTTTTCTTTATCACATCCGTAGTAATTAATTACAGGCGAAACAAATTCGAAAAATTCTGTTTGCAAAATTTCATCCGTAACTTCATTAAGGCGATGAATTGCATGATTGTTAACCAGGAAATAAATAGAAGAACGGCATTTACAGTTCTATAATGTTTATTTTTTTATAAATTTCAAAAATGATAGCATACTTTTATACATTGATATATTTCAGGAACATCAAAACTCACAGGTGTATTTTGTATGTTAACGTCATTAATAGAATTACAAGCATTAACAAAATCGCGGTAGCTTTTGCATGAAGCATTTGCAACAGAAAAGAAGTCTCTAAAACATAATTAGCCAACTTCAGACGAATCAATAATAGAAAAAACAAACAATAAGATTTGCAGGCTGCTTGAAAATAGTTTAATAATATTTTCTAATGGAACCATTTCACCATTATCATATTTTACTGCGTTGTAATGAAGAAAACAGCGTTTAACACCAGGTGAAAGAAATTTAAGTTCATCATAAGAAAGATTTTGATGAAAAATATCCAAAACTTTGACATCGTAACGATAAACTTTGGGAATAAAATTTGAAGCAATATTTGAAATCTGCTTGCCACGTTGGAATCACTCCATGCATTTTAGGGAAATAGGACTTTCTCGCTTAATCCTGAACTCAGATTTAATTTTTGTGTGATGAACCATATATATTCTGAATCAGCAGAACACGCTGAGTCAAATAGAATATAGTTTGTTTTGAAACTTAGTTTCTATAAAAATATATCGATGAAATACTTGAATGAATCGCGTTTTCTCAAAAAACGCATTTTTAACAGATCCTGAGGTTCTGGTATACATGTATTTTTAAAGCTATATATATTTACATTCAGCATAAAATTTTGAGAAAGATAGCAGAGAGTTTTTTTAAATATCATGTTTTTATAAAAATGTTATGGTAAAAAACATGAAAAAAATGCATGTTCCCATACTAAACTTTCTCAACCGATTCTGGGATTATACTAAAGTTATATGATATGAGCCTTGTATATTCTGAATCTCATTATTGGAAGTGAAATTGAAAATTCTTGTGATGTACATGTTCGACGAAATTGGAATGAATTAGGGAAAAATGGTGACGAAATTGTCTTTGGATTCATTTGCAACTAAACTAGAATTGTTTTGTTTATATAATAATTTATCAAATAGTCGAAAGTAGCTACTAAATAATGAAAAAAAAAGAATGACGATGCATATTGTATGACTAACCAGGAGTATTTCTTCAATATATTCAATAAACACTTGGTTTGTTAATATTGCTATAAACGGGTGACCATAACGAACTGTCTTTTGTCCATTTGTCATATTTTAGAGGTGATCATCATATAAAAACAAATTTAGGGTCACTTTGCTGTTCGGCTGAAATATTTATCATATTGATTTAAAGAAAAATCAACAGAGCATGCTGTAATAACTTTAATAACGGCTGTTTTTCAACTAAACTTTAAAAGGGGTCAAAAATGCACAAAACTTAAATGAGGTTGACCTCTATCATGAATTAAAGCACGTGTCTGCCAAATTATATTGATTAGAAACAAAAAATTATTTAAAAAACTCTTTGTTATAATATTTTAAAAAAAAAGTAATGAAATGGCAACCAAGAAAGACGAAAAAAGAATTCAAACTTTTTTGGAGCTTTAATTTTATTGGTTGTAAATGTTTTATCAAAAACAGTCAAGAAGATTTGATAGTAAGCCATGATTCTGTCCAAGGGAAATAAAGAATTATAAAAAAGTGGTTTTAGACGATGATGATTGTTCCCATCTTCATATTATTCTTTTTTTGCTATATTCAATTATGGGTACTATCACCTATAAAAATATTAGTACCAGGACAATGGGAAGAATATTTAATAAAATGCAATAGTACACAAAATATTACCCTGAAAATGTTTTATGAGAATCGAAATGCGAAAAAAGCGCTGGAAAATGTAAGTTTAAAAGATTGTTATAGCAGTAAAAAAGCATCATGATTGATATAGTCCCTCAGTCGAGGTTGACCTTAAATAATTGGTTATGTGATTGCTAGCTATCGAAAAATAAATTATGTTTTTTAGATGGAGGAATACATGCAGTATTATAAAAGGAACCCAAAATTTCATCATATGTTTAATTTATCTTTAGCAGAAAGTAAAGAAGCTTTTCATCAAAACGCAGAAATCTATTTTGAATGTTTTAAGAAAATTGATGGTATACAGAAAGAGATTTTACATCAGTTGTGTATAGAATCATTCTGGACAACTTTAAAAACTTTTATTGCTTTAACGTCAATCTTTAAGTTCCTTGGATATTTTTCAACAAAACATCAGTTTAAAAGAAGTAAATACCAACTGTCGTTAGTCATGTATTCGGCATTGCAAATTGTTTTTGGATTGCTTCTTTGGTTATTATCATTTTTACACAGCTTTTGTGGATTAGATATGCCTGAAAATATTTCAGAATTTGAAAAGAAAATTTTACAGTATGCTATTTTTCATTATAACGAATGATTCAATTTTTTGTTATATTTTGTTTAATAAAAAAGCATTTTTAAAAAAACAATGTTTTTACCATTTCTGTTTTTCAAAGAGCATCCAGTGTGCCCTAAGAAACTTTCCTGTATGATTTTTTGTGGCATTTTTTTGTTTAATTTTCAAAAAAACAATGCCACAAAGATTGATTGTTCTTGTTCTTTTACTGCCTACAGATTTTGTGTTCTTAATAGACGAACAAGTGTTTGCCAACTGCAACAGAAATTGTTCATCAATTTGGTTTATTATGCCATAAACCTGCAAACCATATAAACGTATAATGATGTACATATGGGTAATGGGTAAGGAGAAAAGTTAAGTGATTGAATGAACAAATCTTCACTCCAAAAAGACAAACAAAAAATTAGTTGATTTCTAATGCAGCAACGGCAATTAAATATTTTCCACTTTCCATTTTTTGCCAGCATTTTATTATGTGTTTTCGAGCATTATATAAAAAACTTTTTAAAAAAGAAGTTAAGCATAAAAAAGTAATATCCTTCGCTGCCAAACATGTTCATCAACAGCTATTTCCATTTTCTTATTCAATGATGAATTACATTTTTGAGAATGCCAACTCCAACATTTTTAAAAAATTTAATCAAAGCTGTAAATACTTTTTTGCAAAATTTCGTTTCGTCATTATGGATCACTTACTTGACAATACTGATTTTATACCACCATGTCCACGATTTATGGGTTACAGCTTTTATGCACGTCACCAAGATGAATTCAAAATTCTTCCTTCAAATTTATGGGTTACACAACAAATTTTTTTTGTAGACGCAGATTTGAATTTTTATAAATCAATGATGCCAAAAATTATTCGTTGTGATATTAAAAGATTAAATATTCATACATATGGAATGTACTTTTCTCACCGTAAATATGGAAGCATTCCATTTGAATATTTCAAACAATTTACTGCAGCAGGAGCAATCGATGACATAGACCTATGCAACACTGCAGTTGTTTATTCAGATGGTACTCCTATGCCATTCGAAGAAATATACAAATGTATTCCCAATGCTACTATAATTAAGTTTGTTTTTTGAATTCTATGTATGCAAAGTCTTAAAACTTTTTGATTTTTCTTTAATTACCATAAGCAACGCCCAGAAAATACAACAACGTTATTTTAGTGCATAGATAAAGCTGCTATTTCCAATTATAATTCACAAAGATTTAAAAATTTTTTAGGTTAAGCCCTGTTTATGTCAACAATCAAACAATGCAAAAATTAAATTCATCAAAAGTTCGTGATATAAAAATATCTACCTTGGTTTTACGTGACATAAACGGTTTATTAAACAATGAAGAAGTTTTTCAATTCATGAAAGTGAGTTAACAGTGTTTAAAGTTATAATTTTTATAAAATATTTTTAAGGATTATTTTGACAGAAATCATGTTAAAACAAGAATTGAATTTGATTTCATTAATGAGCAACAAAATTTTTCCAACGATCTCAAAGAAATGTTAAAACACATTTGATGATAATTTGAGATAGCCTAATTTTTTTGATAAAGTACATATGACAGTTATCTCGTATGTTTAACAAGTTTATGCTTATAAGGAGTGCTCCAGAATTACTTATTTTTGTAAGACTGTGTTCAAAAATTTTTTTTTAAAATTGTAACGGCCCGCCGGAATCACCAGTGTTGTTTTATCATAGTTCATAGGAAGTAACAAACATCAATATGTGAGTACATATTGTGTACCCAAATATGGATGTTTTAAAATTTCATTACTATACTTTTCGCTGTTAAAAATTTTTAAAAAATTCAAACATTTTTGTTTTTTTGTTGTTTGTTTGTGAATGTCGAATGTAATAAAGTGATAAAAGAGAGGAAAACAAATTTTTTTTCATGCTTTTGTCAAATGTGTTATCTTTTTAGTTTTTTTGTTCATTGATTGTCTACTGGGGAAAAAAAAGAAAAAAAATCATTTTTGTTTTGACAATTTGTTTTGCTACATTAGTTTCAGAATATTTTAGACATATTAAAAAATTATAAAAGACGAAAAAGTCTTAAAAATTCAGTTCGTAAAAAGTGATGCATGGTAAACATGCATTTTAACTATTAGTTATGCTGCTGACATCATAAAAAACGGAAACACTTTCAAGATGTCAGCAGCATAACAGTTGAAGAATTCTTGATCCCTTTTTCAAAATGAAATTTTCATTATCGATAAATATCTAAATTTTTGAATGAATTGAAAACAAATTAGGCTTATTTAAAATTTTCTTTTTATTTAAAACAAATATTTGGGCCAAAAATGGTTTCAACAAAAAAACAACGTTAAAAATTATTGAAAGCATAAAAGCCATTTATCGCTATAAAAAATATCGAAGAGGCAAGAAAAGGGAAGATATAATTAAAGAAAGCTATAAAAATTTGATAATAATATAAGCTCAAACGCAAAATATTATTTCACGATTCAAATTTCTATGCAATAGCTTCACGAGCAACTTCAACATGAAAATTGTGTGAATCAACAAATGATCGAATTTCATCAGCATAATGAGTTGGAAATGGAATAATGAAAGATAAGCACAAATATCCATTAGCTGTCATATGCTTGTTGATAAATGCTGCAACATCTTGTGGGGGTGGAAGTTCAGAGATGCAATCAATCTTTAATAATCTCATTGATGTTGTGCTATCTTGATTTGCACATCTTCCAAATGACATAATACCATGTTGCCATGAAAGCCTAAAAACATTTCTACATTGTAATTGACGATAAAAAGTGTAACATTTCTTACATAAGTTCTTGTAAACTAACGCAGTTTTTGAGTAAATAGCCCAAAACATCATCTGGATGGGGAAGAGAATTATCGTCTGGCATTATAGATCGACTACCAAGAGAATATCTAAAATCCTAAAAAATGATAGGGTCTTTCATTTTATCTTAAAATATGTAACAATTAAGGATAAAAATAATATCGTGCACGATTTAACTCGTTTTATAAAAATATGATTAGAATGCTTGCAAACAGTTTATAGCACGTAAAAAAGTTAAACAAATAGACAAAAGTAACAACAATAATTTCGATACGGATTTGTGGGGTAACGGTTATTGTGTTGTCATCAAATAATTGTTAAACGAAAAAAATACAAAAATTAATATGTTATAGCCGAATTAGCGGACCAGCTGAATTCGTGGAGTCTAACCAATAATGTAGAGTTTTTTAAAAAACATAAAAAAATAAATTTGAAACAAAACCGAATTCTGCTGATCCACAAACTCGGTAATAGCAAATGCGAATAAAACCGAAAAATTCTGGATATCAATTTTTCGCGGATATAACACACAATGAATCGAAATCAAGATAGCACACTAAACAAATCAAGAACTTATAAAATTTCGTAAAAGTTATACAATTAAAAAAAAGATTTTCTCTATTTTTAACGATATTATTTCACAAGAGCCACACAATAAAACTGTCACAATCAAAAAGCCACCAACAAAAAGAAGAAAGACTGCGTTTGCAGCTTAAACGGCTATGACTTTCTTCAAGCGATAGTGTCTTGTGATACGGACAGGCACAATCGATCGAAAAAAACAACAATAATCGAGAAAGGATTAGACATCAATCGAACGATTTTTTAATGCATTGCGAGTACAAGAAAGTTTTAAGAAACAAAAAATTTTATTTAAATGTAATAAGCAAAATTTATTATTATTGTTGTAAAAATAAAATGCATATTAATTTTTTCAACAATAGATACTTTTCTTTATTGGAATTTTTTCAAACTGCTAGATCAAAGATTACTCCGCAATAGACGTTTTTTTAGACAGTTCGTTGAAAAGCTCAAAAGAGAAATGTAGAAAATGAACGTCTTTTTGGCTCTTTTTATATATGTCTTTTTATTGCTGTTGAAGAAACAGACAAATCGCGATGAAGAAATATCGAGGTGTTGTGTAATCAAAATATTGCCGGAGTGGAACATCTATGTGACTAGAAAGAATAGCTGGGGTTTTACTAAAAAGAGAAAAGATGATGAGTAATCAAATAGTAAAAAAAAACATCTGTCAAAAATGGTTCCCATGACACATAAACATGTCAAAATAAAAATCAATAAAAATTTTGAAACACCGCAACTTTATATGCACTTAAATTTTTTATATTTATACAACACTCTTAGTAATAAAGCATGTTAAGGAAGAGCAATAACAAGTTTTTTTTCTGCCTTTTGCTTTTACGAATATGTTGTGATTTGTTGAAAAGCAGCAAACTATAAATCAATAACTTTTTGCTTTTTGTAAAAAACCCCCTTCGCTTTATTTGTGGATTCCAGTAAACTGAAGAGAAAAACCTTTGAATATTTTTTTTATAAAGAGGGGTTATATAATAAATATTTATTAAAGCGTCAATAACAAAAAACTGTTTTCTTAATTACAAAAAACTTGAAAATGATTCACTAATGATCAAGAAATTTAACAACAGTATAAAATTATTTCATTTATTTCCACACATCTTTTAATCCATTGAAATGTTCATCAACAGTTTGATTGGCATTTATTGTTTGTCCCAATGTTGTTTTCACAGTTCTCACTTTTATTGTAATAACTTCTGATGAATCATTTAGCTGCTTTTGAATAATGCTATAAAATTTTGTCAGCTGCGATGAAAACCATGCTGTTCGATAGATCCAATAAATCGATAATGTAATAACATTCAAACAATATAACTAAAAATTAATCTTTTTTTATCAAAGACAGCTGCAGCAAAAACTTACAGAAAGAAAACATGGCACCCGATAAGGTTCATAAATATTTCCAATGATGAAAGTTGAAACAATTGTAAAATTTGAAAATAAAAAGCTTATTGTAGCTTGTGGAAATAACAAATTCAGTGAACGAATGTTTTCAATTAGTTGATATTTACTTGTAAGTAATGCTTTCTGAGAATTACTGAGTTTTCGAAGTAAACGGTTTTGCTTTCGTAGAACGTGCAATAACTGAAAATGTGGGAAAATTATAGTAAAATTTGTATTTTTCCATGTCATTCTTAAAACACGCTAATAGTTATGACACAATGTTTGCACATTTCTTGGACACGATAAAAAAATGCTTACAAATAAAATATCGGAAGTACAAAAAGGAAAAATCGATAAAAACGTGTTTTTATTTTTTCTGCTTTTAACAGCTTTTTTTACCATTTTACCAATAGTTCCAAAGAGTGATTCAAGAAAAGTGCTAAGTTGGTTCTGTACGACAAATTGCTTCTATTTGCTTAGATAAAAGTCTTTACTGAAGCGAGCCTATTATGCACTGTAATTATGGCATTTAGGAACATCTTTTTAAGGGGCGCCAACACAAATCTGACCTGAAAATCGGTTAAAAATAGACGTGGATTGTGTAAAATTAAACTTTTGTAAAATCAATTTCAAAAAAAAATTGCATAATTTTAAGAAATAACGGAAAATTGTTTAAAATTTCATTATGTTATAAATTGATTTTTCGAATGGCTGCTATTTTACCATTTTCAAGTTAAAAGGCGAATTTTTTTATCCATCATGTATTCTGTCACCTTAAAACGCCAAATTTGGATTTGGCTCAGTTTGGGAAGCTGTTCGCAGATGCCAAAATTTCATGTGTAAAAGATGCTCTGTTCATTGACACTCCATGTCTTCACTTATGACCTTCAAGAAGTTAATAAGAGCAACTTGTCTTCCAAAACCAATTTGTTACATTTCTTGAATAATACCCTGTGATAGTCAAAAGTTTAAAAATCGACTTACAACAAAATTTGTTGTTTCTACCGTAATTAAAAAACCATAAATAACATTCGCATGAACGCGTACTAAAAGTTTTAACTCTTTTATATATCTTTTAAGCTTCATTAAACTTACTAATATTAAACAAAAATGAAAAACAAAATCCCATTAGCACAGAAAATGCTACAGCAATAAAAGAATAAATTTTAAAAATTTTAACAGTTTCATAATTTTTGTAATAATATGTTGCTAAAAATCTTTCGAAACTTATTGAAGTTTCAGTAACTCGGAATCCATATGCTGCAGAAGTAGCAATTAGCTTTGCAGTTTGATACTGGGGTAGCTGATAGAGAAGTGGTGGATCTTCTTTTGCTTCTAGAATTAGAAAAAACAAAATGCCGCCAATAGAAGTTAGACACCATAGAATTCCAAGTGATACAATTAATACTCGAAGATTGAAATGAACAGTTTTGAGACAATAAATAGAGCAAATTAATCCAATTGGTGCAAAAAATGCTGTAACACAAGCAATATAAACAAATATTTTATATAGCAGCTGTGTTGTAGGTTCCATTTTGGCACGAATGGAATGAAATGGAGAAAAAAGGTGAGAGAAAAAATTGTTTTTGAGAAAAAGTAATTTGTAGCAATTAACCACATATAATAATTGTAGTAAATTAATGTATTAAAGTTAATTAAAACTAATGCCAATGAATACAAATAAACTTTTTCAGCCATGTGTAAAAGTGTTTTTGCAATAAATTGTTTGTTTATTAGTCTGTGGGAAAAATAAAAGTAAAAAGCTATGATTGCAAACTCAAAATTATGGCGCAGAAATAACCACTTTTAATTACTTATTTTGGACTACGGTGAAAATTTTTATTTCATAAACATTTTTTACCTAAAATACTAAGTGGGCAAATACTTTTGTTCGCTACTGTCACTGCAAATACTAATTATTTATTTGTTTCTATTTTAATTTTTAAAATTTATAATGGGACCTCCGCTATCCCCATTTGCTTCAACGTTTTATTTTATGATTTTTCATGGCAAACACGTGTAATATTTTGGTAGCTTAAAATGTAAGCAAAGTTTGTTTTTCTTTCATTAATTTTAATATATTTTAAAAATTCAAAGGCGACTTCAGCCAAAAAAAGCAAAGCTTTCAATTTTTTTTTAAGATGTAATGCTTGATTTTTCTCAGCCATACGACTGCTGAAAGTTTTCTATGATTATGCTGGTGATTCTTTTATTCATTGTCTGTTTGATAAAAAAGTCAATTAAAAAACGCTGTAAAAATATCAATTTCCTCAACAAAAAAATTTTGTGATATGAAATGGAGTGTGTTAAATGCTGTGATTTACCTTATTTTGAAAAAACTACTTTTTTTGTATTTTTATTGAAATTTACAGGAAAAAAGCATTACAAGGTTGCTAAAGCTTAGCAAACAAAAGTAACACTGAAAAAAACCTATAAACTTCAGAGACAATGAAAACAAATAAATACAAGAATTATCAATAAAATAGAGATAATGGTAAAAATTGAGACAAATAAATATGCATTTGAAATATGATGAAATACAAATAAATAGAGATAATTAAGACAAATGGATATGCAAAAAATTAAAACAAAATTAAGATAAAAATAACAAAAAGAAAAATAGACAAGTAAAAATAAATAAAAGTTTATAAAAAGATAATTCAAAAAATGAATTGAGTTATATCTAGACAGTCTTGCTCTAAAAAAGAGTAAGGAACTTATGATGATGATGTCTGTTGTTGTTGCAGCTTCTGTTGATCATTGGCATCCAAGCGTTTTGTAATTGCTGTTGTTAATTCTTTGTAGAAACCAGGAGCAGTGACATTGAACTCAGTTTCCTCAGGGAAATATTTTTTATAAGCAGTTAGCATTCTATGACCAATGTAAGCAGCTTCATCAGCTAAAAATATTGGTGCTGGTAAGCTAATTGGACCACAATTTGATTGATGAATACTGCAAAGAGCGAGTACGAAGGTTTGAATGTCTTCCATTTTAGCATCAATCTCATTTAAGAGAACTGTAACCATTAATGCTTTTGCTGAACCTTGTCCAGCTTTAACATGATGTGGAATGACATGAAACTGTTCATAAATATCTCGATTGCAAAGGGCAACAACAGAACGTGGTGGAAGGTTATTGATGATACCTTTTTGAGAAGTATCAAAAAATCTGGTGTTACCGCTTTTAGTTGCAATTAAGGCAAGAATTTTGAACTTTGTTGCGCCAAAATATGCTTCTGCTACTTTTTTGATGACAGAAATTTCTTTATCAATCACATCACCATATTGAGTTTCAGAAACTCCGTCACGTGTGTAAATAATGTCTGCTTCCTTATCACGTGAAAATCCATTTAAGATCTTAGTAATATTCTCATAGAACAATTCTGGTTCTACTGCTTCCATTTCTGAAGTGATAATATCTTGGCCAGCTTTTTGATAAAATATGCTTTTGTTAAAACCAAATGGATTCTTTTCTGAATTGGCAGCAATCCCAACGCAAGCAGCTTTATCAATTAGATTACGAGCATTACTTTTGGTAAATGGACGACAAGTATCAATGGCAATTACAATTTTATGTCGGGTTGTGGAATTTAAATCAAGCTTATCCCTACAATAGATTTACATAAACATAAGCTTTTAGCTAGCGTTTAACTTACGATTTGTAATCCAATTTCCAATTAAAGCCTCCAGCTCTGACATTCAGCTTCTGTACAATATTATGAATGCAATATTTTTCGGTTGTTTCTTCCAAAACATGTTGGATTCTAATACCAGTTTTAATTTTAAGCAATTCTAGCAAATCATGGATTTCTTGCGTTTTTGTAACAACAATAACGTAATCTTTAGATGAACTAATATTTGCAAATTTATCTTTCCATTGCGCAAAGCTCGTAATATCTGCAGGCCCTTGGATGCATTTAATATTGTTAAAACTAATGCGCATTTTTTGGAGCTGATTCCTCAGAATATTATTCCACTTTTTGGGGCAGTCAAAAATGTATAAATTTCTGATGCTAGCAGTTTCATAGCACTTACTAAGCTGGAATGAACCATCCTCTTTGGGTGTCATTTGCTTCCCATCTCCAAGAATAACGGATGGCAAAGAATGTTGAACATACTGGGCTTTTATCATTTCAGGTGACACTTTGATTCCAAATGCCTTGGTGATAGAATTATCAAATTTCATTTTTTGATGTTGATCTTTTATAGCTTTATAACGTTCGCTTGCAGATAACTTTTTAATTTTATCAATTCCAAGTTTCGACAGCTTTTCTTTAGAAATTTTTTGATCCGGAACAATGACAAGTGTTTCTAACGGATATATGCAGTTAGAATTACGTTGAACAGCTTTATAATTGGCATCCAGATGAATGCCATGTTTTCCACGAAAATATTCTACCATCGTTTGCTTTTCAACTTTAAGATCGCTCACATTTTCTTTCGTGAAATTATCAAAGTTAAAGCATTCCCATGGACGATGTTTAACTTGTAACTTAGCATTTTTGTATAATTCATTTATTTTATCGTAGCTCCATCGGTTTGATTGGCATGTCTTTACGATATCCAAAAAACTTGCATTCCCGTGATAGAATACACTTTTCTTATAATCCATTGCAAGTTTTGCTTCTTTATTAATTAAATGAACACCTTTGCTATTACCATGACGAATAACAAGTCCGTATTTTCCAAAAAACTCAGCTTCCTTTGAGTTATCATTAGCCACTTCATAAACTTCTCCTTTGCCAACAGAGGAATATTCGTTTTGGTTTAAAACATATTGATTTACAGCCATGATCAAGAATGTGCGAGTTTCATCAATATTTTCTGTACCAAATGTTGAGTAGAGGGTAATTGTTATTTGAAGATTTTGATCAGTGATACTTTCTTCAATATCTTTATCTAGCTTCTTAGGTAGATAAAGCGTTTCGCGATTGTCATAAACATAATCAATTCCAGTTAATATCTCATTAATAGCTTCCTTGCACCGTCTTTTATATTCAACATTTTGTCCTCTAAAAATTAGAATTATATATGATTATTGTTGTAATAATGAAAAAAACTACTTACTCCTTACACAAATTTTTAGATTTTTCACCATTAATAAACATGACTGAAACAATATATTTGAACACTTGAAATCCACTTTTGATGCTTATTTTCTGTTGAGAAACTTCGCAAAGCTTTTCGTCCGGCTGAAAATTAATATTTATTATACTATGCAAGACATTAAACAATTATGAAAAAGCTTACATCTTTATTTTTTCCAGACATTTTAGATCTTACTTTTTACGTCAAGTATACAAAGTATCTTTTACCTGAAAAAGTATTTTTTAATCCTAATGTTTTACTTTTGTGAAAAAATGATGACAAATGAAGCCATATAGTGTTGAAAAGGTATTACCTTTTTTTCACCCTCTGCTAAAAAGGGAGAAAAAGAACAGAGATAAATAAAGGTGTGTGTGTGCGAATTAAAAGAAACGAAGAACGGAAAAAAACGTGTAATACCTTTTTGGTAAACTTTTTTTTGAAATGAAAAAACATATTTCGAAATACATATTTGCTTCCTCAGATCCACGTGTACTACCAAGAGTGGCAAAACACAAACATAATGAAAGAAAAAGAGAATATCTAAAATGAATCTTTTAAAATTTTTAAAACAATGTGCCACTTTTTGGGGTAATATTAGCCTTCACAAAATTTCAGATATCGAACTCGAAATTGACTCTTTTTCTTATTTTGACACATTGAAAAGTTAAGAAAAGTTTAATTTATAATATCACTTGCTATCGAGATTTATAAAGGCTACTACAGTTTTATTTATTGTTTTAATTTAATTAAAAGCTTTAAAACACTTATTGCAAAAGTTGATTTATTTACATTCAAAAGTTGTTAATAAAAATCAAATCTAGCATGAACTTAAAAATTATATTATTAAAGTTTATTTATGATAACATTAGTTTTGCAAATATTACAACAGCAATAATACCAATAAAAGAATAATTTTTGTATGCTGAATTACATAAATCCTTATCACAGCAATATAAATCAGCATGAAGGCCATTTTTGTCATATGTCTGTTTACCAACCTAATAATAATTAAATTTAATAAACACCTTTTTAAATAAGTTTTTCATTTTTAAAGCTTACTCCAATTTCATCGCATGTTTTTGCACCATATGGACGGACTTCATCTGTCGTTATTTCATCTCCGCAACCTTGGCCGCCTTCATCTATCTTTTTCCCATCAAAATTTCCACTTACATGTGCAGTGTAACAATATTTTGCAGCGCAATTTTCATTTGTTGTTGATTTACCGTCATCAGAAGTTGTAACACATTTAAGCCCAGAAGCAATGGTGAAGCAAAAAAGAAGGGAAACAAAAATGACTGAATTCATGTTGCTTGTAATCAAAAAAGTAGAAAACTAATATCGTTAAATTTATTGTATTTTTTATAGCTTTTATATATGCTTTTCCGACAAAGAAATTTTATCAGTGAAATTTAGGTGTGAACGTATATTCGTCATTGCAGTCTGCATTAAAACGAAGAATATACGTGACATTTGTGCTGGTAAAAGAAACGATATCAGCCTAATTGTTAGTTTTTATGATGATGATGATTATTGCGAGCAACATTTTTATGTGTGTTCTGTGAAGCAAAATGCAAATTCATTGTCATTTAGGAAAATTTTTAAAGATTTAATTTTCTCTGATGAATATTTTTATGTGCAGCAATATTCTTTAATGTTTTTGAGTAATGTGACTCTGCACAGTAAATTCAAAAATGGCATGTTTATTAAAAAACAGTGGTAAACACATTTTTCTCATTTTTCTCATTTGATCACAATTTGTTATTTATTACTTATTTTTCATTCATATTTAAAAAAATCGTTTACCAAAAAACTGACAGTTATTTTCCCAAGAACACAACTCCCAATTTAATTGTTTTCATCTCGGGATAATAAGGGTTCTTCAACAGCTGCATCATTTTTTGGAATTTCATAACCGTCTTCATCATTGAATGCCGCTGTTACCTTGATATCTAAATGCTCTGCATTCTGAGATGCATCTGTTGTTGCAAGTGCATATTCATATATATATTCTGCTTTAAATTCGGTAACGACGTTCATCTTTGCCGGCTCATTGTTTTCGATGTCATTTATGATTAGCGTAATACGTTCTTTTAACGTATCAAATGTAGGGCGTTCCAGAGGATTTACATGCCAACAGTGCATCATTACTGCATATCTAAAAATAAAATTTTTGTTTCAGTTTTTTTGGTTGGGATAACTCTTTTGAGAGACAAGTTTTAAAAGTTTTAGCCTTTTTAAGATTGTGAAATCCACGGCAGATTCTTTTTTGTTTTTGAACGGAGTTAAAAAAAGACGCAATGGTTAGAGAACATTTGCACGAGAAAAAAGCGACAGACAACGAAAGAGAGAAACTTTTTTCTTTTTTTTTGTACTTTTTTACGCAAAAAATTACTATTTAACCAGGATATCGGCGCATATTACACTTTTTCCAAATGTTCTCTATACGTTTTGTAGAAAAATCAATGGGGAATCTGAATATATAAGTCATTAAGCTGTATCTTCATTGTGGACGAAAATCCTGCCACAAGAAAATAAGACACTTTTCAGCTATCCTTAAAATCGTTATATTTGTTTGATTTAAATGCAGTAAAAGACTATAATGCTAGTCATAGTTGTTAAAAATGTGATAATAACAAAAAATATAATTTTTAAAAACACATTTGCTAAAACACCATATAATAAAATGTATTACTTTATCTTCAACATTAAAAATGGTGCGCGAAAATGCTTTTGACACGAAAATAAAAATCTTGTTGTAGCTTTTTTCAACTACGCTTTGAATCTGCCGTGTTAATCATAATAAGTTCGAACTTATTATACATTTAACGTGTAAAATAAGTTCGAATACAAAAGGCAGGTCTGTACTCACAATTCGTCAGGGCAATGCTGGGGGCGTCGAAGTCTTTCACCGTTTAGAAGGAACTGCTTGAATTGTTCGAAATCCATGCCATAATACGGTGTGGCACCCCTTTCAAACATTTCCCAAATAAGCACTCCAAAAGACCAAATATCCGTTTTTGATGTAAACTAGAATATTGCCATGAGGTAATATTCGATCAAAATCTGCAAACCTTTTTTCGATTTACTGCATCCATAACTTCCAAAGGAAACCATCTCAATGGTAAAGGGCGTTTTTCTTCAGTGTAATATTGGTAAAATTGGTCCATTTCACGAGCTAACCCAAAGTCATTTATTTTTACAACCGTATGAGCTTCATTCAACCTTAAATCACTGTTTATGTTCATTATATTGTCTGGGTACTTACAAACAATTTCGTGCTGCAATATCTCGATGCAAAATGTGCATATGATAAAGATAAACCATAGCATCAACAATTTGTGTAATATAAGTAAAAATCTGTGATACCATTATTGCTTTATTTGGATTTATCAAATGTTGGAGAAGGTCACCACCTTCCATAAATTCTGTAACAATACCCACACCATCATCATTTTGTACCCATCCAATAAAGCTAACTACATAATTGTGTTTACAAGATTTAATAGCTTTTATTTCTCTTAGAAGGTCACTTTCATCATATGGTTTATGTAGGTATTTCACTGCCACTTTTTTAACTTTGTTATTAACAATGAGAAATTCCATTCGAACATATCCACATACTCCTAAAGCAACTGTATTGTTATGATAAAATATATTTCTGTATTACCTCGTCCAAGTATTTTATCTTTCACCATTTTATCCCTATTGATTTCACCGTATTGGTCAATACTGTCATATTCTACAATAGGAGTAATCGGAATTTCAGTTGGTTGGGAAATAGATGTTTGTTGCAAATCATTCAATTGAATGTTGTTTGAAGGTCTTTCATGACCTTTTTGTCTCGGTATTAGCTTCTAAAATAAAACACTTCAAAAATTTCAAAATCGCAATAAAAACTGTTGTACCTTGATTACGAATACACTGCATATAATGATTGTCAAAGAAATAACAAAAGCTGTAATAATTATCAGGGTCGTGCTAAAAAATTGCAGTTAAACTTTTAAAAACATTTTGTTAATTCCGAATAAAAAAAAATTTAATTTTATACCTTAGAAAATTGTCTGAATTAAATTTTTTAATCGGTGAAGGGATTATTGGAGCTTGAAAAAAAAGAAATTATTTTGGTATTTAAAAACCAGGGAAATACCTGTTAAAAAACTTTTATGTTGATCTTGTAAGTTATTGGTACATTTATCTTTTCCCTTACTTTTTACAGGCAGACATTCTATCCTAAAAAAAGGAAAATTTAAAAACGTTTTTTTACCATTCGCGGTACGCACTTTTTGGTACCGTTTTCGGATGTAATTGTGCTTTCTAAATTATAGGCAGTTATATTAAGCCATAATGGTCCACAAAAAATATAGTGTTCTTTTTTTAAGCAATTGTCTTCTTTGTTGCAAAGCGAGTGTGTACATTCTACATGCAAATCAAAGAGATATTCTGAACATTTGCCGTTTGGACAAAATGTTGTTTTAAAATATATCTAAAAATTATAAATTTTGTGTTAAATTAACTATGTTTATTAAACTAACTGCGTTTTGAGCTTTTGCGTCAATGTAGAATACACCTTTCTGAGAATCCCATGGTACAATAAATTTATCACTGTCAATATCAAATGCAACCAAAATTCTTTGGCTTTGATACTTTATAAGAGGTTCATCAAAAATCTGTAATTATCACGCTCAAAAAATTATCTATCAACAAGCATTAAAGAAGATAGGAGATATTTTTGTACACACTGAAAAAAAAGAAAAAAAAATATTTTTGTCAACGCTTTATCAAAGGGCCGTTGACAAAAAAATTGGTAAAGTTTTTTTACAGTGCATTTAAATGCTTACGCTGCTATTTATTTGACGTTTTCGAAGAATAATAAATTGTTCACGAGTTGCTAGTATTCCGTAATTGTGCCATTTCCCAAACGTGTGGGTATTTATGCCATAAATAAGATTAGTGTCTTCCTTTGCAACATAGGAACTATTTAAAATTTCTGCTACTTGACAGCTATTACCAAGATATTTTTGATGCTGAAATTTTTTTTACCATTGTTAAAAAATATGACCTAAAATTTATTTTTTACCAGTATTGGATTTTCACAGTAATCCGTGGAAGTATCTTCTTTGAAACATAGCGCACCAAATCGCTTTTCATCTTCTTCACATTCCTAGAAGTACTAATGTTTTTATAAAATTACAAAAAGTTCTTGTGTATTTTTATGATCACTCTGTGTAAACACAAGATGACCAAATAAACTGGTAAAAGATTCTTGAATGCTTCCATTAGTAATGATAGTGAAATTATGACCTGTCAGAAGTTAAAAGTAACAAGTTCCAGGCCAAAACGAACTTGGCCACTTTTTTTTATTATTCAAAATTCAATATATAAACAAGCGATTCTATATATATTTTATGTAATAAACTCACTTTTGAAAATTTTCTAAGCCCTTTATAAGGGTTTTCTTGGCAATAATTCCATGTGTTACAAAACGACTTTTTGATTGTGATCAATTCAAAATTACAAAAAAACGTTGAATTTGTTGAATCTTCTAGCGTAAAGGTTAACGTATCCTTTAGTATATTATAAAAAACTCCTCGATATTTTAATTTTTCTGTATCAGAAGAATTTGAAGTGCCACACGACAGCATTAGGTCCATTCGGGTGAGCAATCCGGCGTCCGAATTTATAGTGCAAAACTGTGTAAGTATAAAATAAATTTCATTTGATTTTGTTTCAAATTTCTTTGGAAATAAACAAGTTGACATATTAGATTTTTCAAATTTAGTGATAAAATAAAAATGATTATCTTGAACAAATGAATAAAGCGACGTAAATACTACTTTAGGCATTAGACGATCCGGGTGTCTTCTAATTAAACGATATTCATCACCAACATATTTATACATATTAAAAAAAGCCATATACTTGAACATTGTGTATCGAAGGAAAAGAATATCATTTTCCTGATGCGCATTGATACTATCATAATGTGGCATATGATTTTTTCGATTATCTATTAATATTTTACATTTATCATCGGCATCATACATTTGCAATAACTTAAAAAAAATGTCAAAAAAACATCCATGAAATCTAATTCCAAAAAAACATACCAACAATCATAATCACTACAAAGAATTACAATATGTTTTTGAATAAATTTAAATTCCATTATTTCACTATCACTAATTACATAAGATGTCAAATGTTTGATTCCGACTTCAACAAAAGTAAAATTTGTACCTATCATCCCAAAAATCACGGAATCATTGGTTGCAATTGCCAAAATAAAATCATTAAAAGCAATACCCCGATACTTTTCATATTTTGGATTTTCATAAATTTTATAAAATGCATTGCCAAAACTGGTACCTAAGAACAACAAAACTATTATGAATATATTGATTTCACGCATGTTAGAAGAGAATAATGTTTGATTGTTTTTTTGTCAAAAAAATTTTTTTTTATGTTATAACAACTTTTCTTTATCAGTAGCCAAACAAGCTTATTGTTTAATCCTTTTGTGCACAATTCAACTTTTTTTGGTTATCTATCACACGATGAATTGTCAACAGTTTTGTTAAGCTCTAGAAGAACTTAAATTGAAATCTACATTAACTCCCTTAAATTAAGCAAAAGTGTAAAATTTTTATAATACTAAAACTTCATAAGAACTAGCAAGGGGTTGTAAAAATTAGCTTTTTCGCAAAAAGTTATTTATAACTATAAATGAAAATACGATAAACATCATTTAAATTCACGATACTAGACAAATCGATATAGGTTGCATAACATTTTCCTTCATAGTTCTGCTAACCTAAACATAAATTAAATTGAATAATTTTTTAATCACTATTATCATAGCAATCGGTACCGATGCTTGATCTTCTGAAATTGATGACTTTATTTCCATGGCGTAAAGTTGTGAAACGATAGACAACATATATTAATGATACTCATCGAAAGGAGTGCAAAAATTTGTGTTCATTTTGGCATTCAAAATAATTAAACATTTTCAACGTTTCCAACCATCTGAAAAAATGATCAAAAGTATGTTGAATGCAATAAAATAAAACATGTTTGTCAACCTCAAAAAATAAATCCTAAATGTTGAAATTGATTTGAAAATTTTTTGTAATATTTCTTATTGTTTTTTTTTAAAGTTGTGAATAAAAATTTGGAGTATGCTTAGCATGACAAAAATAGCTTGAAAAACTAAACTACCAGATTTTGATTTGATTCTTTGTTAATACTACTTAGTGACGATGTAAATTATAGATTCTTTTGTTTGAAAACTGCTTTTGATTTCCCACATGGAGTAATTTTTTATCTACAAAAAAGTTACCAAAATTTATACTTTCTATTTTTAAAATTCTTGTTTTAAAAAACCTTTTTTCATTTGTTAATTTCTGCATATAATTTCTGCTCCGCTGTCTTCAAACGGTTGATTTCATTAAAACATCTTTTTTAAAATAAAACGAAATTGCAGCATTTTTGTTTTAATATTTATTGTTTGAGGAAAAATATAAAAAATTCAAGCATTAATAAAGCAAAAGAAAATCAATGAACTCTGAAAAGAAAAAAAACACGTGCTCTTTTATGTCTGCAAAATCAATAAGCAAAAAGTGGGAAACATTTTTTAATATTAAAAAATGTTAAAAAGTTGTTGAAAAAAGTGTCGATTGATAGTCAGTCAAACATTTAGAATTTTTTATATTGCAAAAAGTCGAATTTTAATAGCTGAAGCTGCTATTTTTAATAGTAATACTGCTTCTTGATAGATTGATAGGATAAAAAATATGTTGATTACAGGAACAATATAAAATTATTGATTTGTTTATCTTTTAGTTTTTAAAATTTATAATGTAGAGCGGTCCACCACTGTCCCCGTTTACATTCCTTTTTTACCACTTTTTCTGGCTGATTGTTTTAATTTTTTACTTATTGAATTAAAAGTAAAACGTTTTTCTCTCATTGTAATATATTTTAAAAATTCAAAAGCGACTTCAGCTAAAAAAAGCAAAGCTTTTAACTTTTTTTAAAAAATTTAATGCTTGATTTATCAGCCATGTTAAAAATCTTTATATACGACAGCTGAAAGCTTTTTAACATTATGCTGGTGATTGATTCTTTATTCATTGTTTGGTTGATAATAAAGATCGATAAACCAGAAAGGCTATAAAAATGTAGAAGTTGAAATAGTTTTGTGACCAAAAAACGTTGTTTGTTTTATGCTCTGATTTTTGAAAAACGCTTTAGTAACTCTTTTTTTTGTATTTTTATAGAAATTTACAGGAAAAAAGCATTACATGGTTGCTAAAAATTTAACAAACAAAAGTAACACTGAAAAAAACCTATAAACTTCAGAGACAAAGAAACAAAGAAAACAAATAATTATAAGAATTACAATAAAATAGAGAGATAGTGATAAAAAATGAGAAAAATAAGTATACATTTAAAATGTGATGAAATGTGATAAATAGAGATAATTAAAAGAAATAAATATGCAAAAAAGTTTAAATACAGTTATAATGAAATAAAAATAAATAAATAAGAGTTTACAAAAAATAATTCAAAAAAATGAATTTAGTTATATCTAGACAGTCTTGCTCTAAAAAAGAGTAAGAAAAAGAAACTTATGATGCTGATGTCAGTTATTCTTGCTGTTGATCGCTGATATTTAAGCGTTTCGTCAGTTCTGTTGTTAATTCTTTGATGAAACTAGGAGCAGTGACATTAAATTGAATTTGTTCCTCTTCTGGCATATATTTTTCATAAGCAGTCAGCATCCTACGACAAATGTAAGCAGCTTCATCAGCAAGAAATATCGGAGCAGGTAAGCCAATGGGACCACAATTTAATTTATGTAAATTGCAAATGGCTAACCAGAAGCCTTGAATTTCTTCTGTTTTAGCTCCGATCTCGTTTAAAAGAATTAATTTATGCTATGTACATATACTCGCGCACTTATGGCATTTAGGCCATTTTAGAAGTCCTTGATTTGATTTTATTCAAGGATTTGTAACAAAATTTAGCCTAAAATTCTGTTGGCTCTAATTAAAAGCTAGCAGTGTTTACCAAAATGAGAAATTCCAAAATTAATTTATGCTATGTACATATACTAACGCACTTATGGCATTTAGGCCATTTTAGAAGTCCTTGATTTGATTATATTCAAGGATTTGTAACAAAATTTAGCCTAAAATTCAGTTGGCTCTATTTAAAAGCTAGCAGTGTTTACCAAAATGAGAAATTCCAAAATTAATTTATGCTATGTACATATACTCACGCACTTATGGCATTTAGGCCATTTTAGAAGTCCTTGATTTGATTATATTCAAGGATTTGTAACAAAATTTAGCCTAAAATTCTGTTGGCTCTATTTAAAAGCTAGCAGTGTTTACCAAAATGAGAAATTCCAAAATTAATTTATGCTATGTACATATACTCACGCACTTATGGCATTTAGGCCATTTTAGAAGTCCTTGATTTGATTTTATTCAAGGATTTGTAACAAAATTTAGCCTAAAATTCTGTTGGCTCTATTTAAAAGCTAGCAGTGTTTACCAAAATGAGAAATTCCAAAATTAATTTATGCTATGTACATATACTCACGCACTTATGGCATTTAGGCCATTTTAGAAGTCCTTGATTTGATTTTATTCAAGGATTTGTAACAAAATTTAGCCTAAAATTCTGTTGGCTCTATTTAAAAGCTAGCAGTGTTTACCAAAATGAGAAATTCCAAAATTAATTTATGCTATGTACATATACTCACGCACTTATGGCATTTAGGCCATTTTAGAAGTCCTTGATTTGATTTTATTCAAGGATTTGTAACAAAATTTAGCCTAAAATTCTGTTGGCTCGATTTAAAAGCTAGCAGTGTTTACCAAAATGAGAAATTCCAAAATTTATTTATGCTATGAACATATACTCGCGCACTTATGGCATTTAGGCCGTTTTAGAAGTCCTTGATTTGATTTTATTCAAGGATTTGTAACAAAATTTAGCCTAAAATTCAGTTGGCTCTATTTAAAAGCTAGCAGTGTTTACCAAAATGAGAAATTCCAAAATTAATTTATGCTATGTACATATACTCACGCACTTATGGCATTTAGGCCATTTTAGAAGTCCTTGATTTGATTTTATTCAAGGACTTGTAACAAAATTTAGCCTAAAATTCTGTTGGCTCTAATTAAAAGCTAGCAGTGTTTACCAAAATGAGAAATTCCAAAATTAATTTATGCTATGTACATATACTAACGCACTTATGGCATTTAGGCCATTTTAGAAGTCCTTGATTTGATTTTATTCAAGGATTTGTAACAAAATTTAGCCTAAAATTCAGTTGGCTCGATTTAAAAGCTAGCAGTGTTTACCAAAATGAGAAATTCCAAAATTAATTTATGCTATGTACATATACTCGCGCACTTATGGCATTTAGGCCGTTTTAGAAGTCCTTGATTTGATTTTATTCAAGGATTTGTAACAAAATTTAGCCTAAAATTCTGTTGGCTCTATTTAAAAGCTAGCAGTGTTTACCAAAATGAGAAATTCCAAAATTAATTTATGCTATGTACATATACTCACGCACTTATGGCATTTAGGCCATTTTAGAAGTCCTTGATTTGATTTTATTCAAGGATTTGTAACAAAATTTAGCCTAAAATTCTGTTGGCTCTATTTAAAAGCTAGCAGTGTTTACCAAAATGAGAAATTCCAAAATTAATTTATGCTATGTACATATACTCACGCACTTATGGCATTTAGGCCATTTTAGAAGTCCTTGATTTGATTTTATTCAAGGATTTGTAACAAAATTTAGCCTAAAATTCTGTTGGCTCTATTTAAAAGCTAGCAGTGTTTACCAAAATGAGAAATTCCAAAATTAATTTATGCTATGTACATATACTCACGCACTTATGGCATTTAGGCCATTTTAGAAGTCCTTGATTTGATTTTATTCAAGGATTTGTAACAAAATTTAGCCTAAAATTCTGTTGGCTCTATTTAAAAGCTAGCAGTGTTTACCAAAATGAGAAATTCCAAAATTAATTTATGCTATGTACATATACTCACGCACTTATGGCATTTAGGCCATTTTAGAAGTCCTTGATTTGATTTTATTCAAGGATTTGTAACAAAATTTAGCCTAAAATTCTGTTGGCTCGATTTAAAAGCTAGCAGTGTTTACCAAAATGAGAAATTCCAAAATTTATTTATGCTATGAACATATACTCGCGCACTTATGGCATTTAGGCCGTTTTAGAAGTCCTTGATTTGATTTTATTCAAGGATTTGTAACAAAATTTAGCCTAAAATTCTGTTGGCTCGATTTAAAAGCTAGCAGTGTTTACCAAAATGAGAAATTCCAAAATTAATTTATGCTATGTACATATACTCGCGCACTTATGGCATTTAGGCCGTTTTAGAAGTCCTTGATTTGATTTTATTCAAGGATTTGTAACAAAATTTAGCCTAAAATTCAGTTGGCTCGATTTAAAAGCTAGCAGTGTTTACCAAAATGAGAAATTCCAAAATTAATTTATGCTATGTACATATACTAACGCACTTATGGCATTTAGGCCATTTTAGAAGTCCTTGATTTGATTTTATTCAAGGATTTGTAACAAAATTTAGCCTAAAATTCAGTTGGCTCGATTTAAAAGCTAGCAGTGTTTACCAAAATGAGAAATTCCGAAATTAATTTTTGCTATGAACATATACTCACGCACTTATGGAAGAGCTTTTTCATCAAGATTTTGATCGTTTGTTTTCATTTCTTTCGTAGAATTTTCCATTAATTCAGAATTTGATAGATGTGGAACAATTTTGTTATTAACGGTTATAGCAGGATATGGTCGTAATTTACAAATATGCTTGGTTTTTAAAAGTATAACATAATCTTCACCATCTGGATTTTTCTGTAACTTTGCAGAAACTCTTAATTTTTGAACGTTACAGCCATTACAGTAAAAGTAGTTATTATTAAATGAATAAACATAACACATTCTTTTATCATTTCTATCAAAAATAGATAATCTTTTTATTTCTACACCATTTCTTGCAGTAACTGTTTGAATTTCAAAATCAGGTGACAAAACGAATTCGTTGAATCGGTAACACTTTTCAGCATTATATGGAACATATGCACAACAATGTTTTGCATTCTTCATTTTGACATATTCATCTTCACTATTTTCATTACATAATTTTGCTGTTCTATTACACCGGCGACACTGAAAAAACTGTTGTTTTTTCATCATTCCTCGAAATTCCCAGCATAGTTTTTTATCATTTCGATCAAATATAATAAGAAGTTTTCCAGATTTTGTATTGCAATTTTCAAAAATTTCATAATCAGGTTTCTTAAAAATTTGCATTTTCTTTCCACGAGGCATTGAAGTACTTGCTTTTATGCAGCCATTTTTATCTTTGCTTGATACTTTCTCAACATTGATCATATTTCTATCGAAGATTATCTGACCTTAAATTTTTTTTGTAAAACATTATTAGTTAAAATAGATTACCTTAAACCATCATCATCGCCATTGCCAGCTTATGAATCAGAATAATTATTGTAAACAGCAGCATAAACATTATTTTCTTTCAACAATTTAATATATTTTTCCCTTTCTTCTTTTCCATGATTATCAATCCATTTTGCAAAAATATTTATCATTGTTGAAGTTGTATCATCGTTTTGGGTGATTTTGTTATAAAATGGAAGAAAGAATCGCTGAAAAAACAACTCTTTTCAAAAAAAAGAGTTTATTTTTTTAGATATATTTTAGGATGTGTGTCTCTAGGCAATCTGCTTTTTAACAAACAAAAGTAGAAAAAATTAAACCTGTTTTTTTTTTAATTTATGCAATATAACCCTCCGCCGCTGTCCCCAATACATAGACATTTTATATAATCAAAAACTATCATATTTAATTTTCGTTTAATTCTGAAAACTGTTGAAAAAAATGTAAAACAAAGTTGCTGCATTTTTGTTTTAGTATTTATTTTTTGAGAGAAAATATCAAATTCAAACACGACAAATGCAAAAGAAGAGAAATGAATGCTGAAATAATATATGTGTGTTTTTTATGTCTACAAAATCGATAAACAAAAACTTAAAAAAAGTGTTAAAAAAGGAAAACGTTTTTTAATTTAAAAAAAGTGGAATTATATTGATAGAAGGAAGTTGCTGCTTTTAATAGTAACAATGCCGTTGTTTATTTTTAATGCATAAATTTTCGAAGCCATTTTTAAAACAAAATTCCAAAATTGACTTAACCTCGTTTGTATGCTACAATGTCAAAATCTAAGTCGGTTTGTAAACATTAAATCATAAGGAGTTTATTATTATTTTTGGCAAAATGTCTTTCTTTGACAAACTCTACAACAGACAAGTTTTTTTTTCTCAAATTTTCGAAAGCAGCGTTGAATAGTTTTTCTGTTGTCGGTGTAAAAAAGCTTTGGTTTTTCTTTGTTGTGCTTTGTTAATAAATAATTTTATTGAATTACTTTAGAAGCTATTATTAACTTGTAGAAATCCAGAGGGCTTTCATTAATTAATTCACTTATTTGTTAAACTAATGGTTATCTGTGAAATGTTTTAACCATAGCTACAGGGATACTGTAAGCGTGTATGTGTGATAAAAACAAAAATTTTCAACAAGAAAATAAAGTAGATTTACTTCCTTGTTTTTTTTTGAATCTTTTGAAACACAAGAAAATAGATCAAAATCATAAAAGAAAATAAAAAACAAACACATTACAAAAATAGGTTCGATTTCTAATTAAAGAAAAACACATATTAAACTTCCTTCTTGATTTTGTTGTTTTTGTTTTTCATCAAAGTGCAAATATATACTACCACGGAAAGCGGGCATGAAAAAACGTATAAAAAATATATTTTTTTCACGGTCACTTTTATTTTTTTCTTTTGCAATTAAATACAAAACCTAAATTTATAATCGAAATTTAAAGTTTTTTACTCCGGTTTTTGAAACAGGGGTCGAAAATGCGGCCGATATTTCCGGCCGGCCGCGGGCGCGGCCGAAAAATCGTCGGCCGGGCCGGCCTGCGGCCTAAAATTTTCGGCCGGCCGCGGCCGCGGCCGACCAAATTTCAATTTTTACTAGCGAAAAACAAAGAATTTTTCCAAAATCTTCGGCCGGCCGCGGCCGAAAAAATCAAGCCGGCCTGGCCCGCGGCCGGCCGCATTTTCGACCCTTGTTTTGAAATGGAAATTTTTTGATTATATCCATGTTTTTCCTTTTTGCGTAACGTTTAATATAATTTTTTACAGATTTTTTGATTTTTAACTAATTCAATAATAATATGCCTCCTCAAAAGTTTAATATTCGTGAACACGGCTTTTCAAATGGTGATTTTAGTATAAAAGATGATAACGGCAAAAAAGTTTATAAAGTCCGATCTAAAGTTTTTACTATCGGCGATAAACTTCTAATGGAGGATATGGCAGGAAAGTAGGTCATTTTTTATATAAACAAGATAGTCTGTGAAGCAGTCAAAGTATTTTGGAAAGACCAAAATCGAAATTTTCATATATCCGACTTTGATCTTTTTGGTCATAAATTTTGGGTTAATATGGATTTCAGTTTTCCGGTTTCGAAAATTTTCGGTGATTCTGATAATTCAGTTTTGATCGGCTTTGTATTTTCTGAACTCCTATTACTTTTTTATAGTCCATTGCTGAAAATTCGACAAGAAAATTGTCCAAGATATTCTATTCTATCAGCTCAAACCGATGAAGAAATAGCAGTTGTGAAAAAGATATTTTCATTTTTTCATCCAAAATTTACAATTGAATCAATTTATGGTGAATATTCTTTGAAAAGTCCAGAAATAACAGCTCAAAATTTTACACTAGAAAAAAATGGAAATCTTGTTGCAAATGTCAGCAAAAAGCTTGCAACTTTCCGAGATTGTTACGGCGTCGAAATTGCTGATGATAATGAAGATCCGGCATTTATTTTAGCAGTGGTGATTGCATTGGATCAGTATTTGTATTCTGGAAGTAGTTATTCTGCAGTATTTTAATTAATAACAATTTTCAATAATATTCTAATTTTATTGTATACCACAAAATACACAATGTTTTTTGATAAAAAATGGTTCAAAAAAGTTCATAATTTTTAATTTTTCTTTTTATAAATAGAGACAAATGACACACAATAAAAAACAAAGCTCCGAAAAACTTGTTTCGTTCGAAATTGCAAAAAAAGTGAAAATGGTTGCTTGTGAAGGAAATCGATTTTTGATAGTTATTTTTAACAAAAAGATCAAGGGAAAGGGATAATTTTATAAAATTTTTGTTAGATTAGAAAAAGCGTTTTATCGTTTATTTATAATCAACGTTCACATTTCTACTTTTATAAAAATAATGCCAAAAAACTTTTTTACTTTTAATCGCATTCCGGGTACCTACTGGTGACGCAACCGGAATATAAGCGATACTAATTTTCGACCTATAATTTAAAGACCTAAAGACGTCTAGGGTTAACGTAGAAACGTCAAACTTTTTCATGTCCAAAAAAACTTCAAAAATAACTTTTATTAAACTTTTTTTACTTTTTTTCAAAAATTTATCGTTTATTTTGCAATAATAAAATATGTTTTTTATGATCCTCTGCTGCATAAAAGCAATTTTTTTTTTCACGTGCTATGGCCCAAAAGTTTAAAACTTATTTACAGCCAACAGAAACTTTTCCAAAACTAATAGAGTTTTATCCAGTGTTTAATATATTTATTCAAAAACTGTTTTATTTACATTTTATCAAAAATAGTATACATCAAATTTTCTAAAAACTTATTAATTATTATTTTTTATAGTTTTTTTATGACAAAATTATTTTTGCAAATATTACAACAGCAGTCAAACCAATAAAAGAATAATTTTTGTATGCTGAATTACATAAATCCTTATTACAGCAATATAAATCAGCGTGAAGGCCGTTTTTGTCATATGTCTGCTTGCCAACCTAATAATAATTAAATTTAATAAACACCTTTAAAAATAAGTTTTTCATTTTTAAAGCTTACTCCAAATTCATCGCATGTTTTTGCACCATATGGACGAACTTCATCAGTCGTTATCAGATCTCCGCAACCTTGACCAGTTTGATCAATCTTCTGTCCATCAACATTTCCACTTACATGTGCAGTGTAACAATATTTTGCAGCACAATTTTCATTTGTTGTTGATTTACCGTCATCAGAAGTTGTAACACATTTAAGCCCAGAAGCAATGGTGAAGCAAAGAAAAAGGGAAACAAAAATGACTGAATTCATGTTGCTTGTAATCAAAAAAGTGGAAAACTAATATCGTTAAATTTATTGTATTTTTTATAGCTTTTATATATGCTTTTCCGACAAAGAAATTTTATCAGTGAAATTTAGGTGTGAACGTATATTCGTCATTGCAGTCTGCATTAAAACGAAGAATATACGTGACATTTGTGCTGGTAAAAGAAACGATATCAGCCTAATCGTTAGTTTCTATGATGACGACTAATGCAAGCAACAGTTCTATGTGTGTTCGGTGAAGCTAAATGTATGTTCATTATGTCATTTAGGAACTTTATCGTACAAATCTTTTTGATGAAAGTTTTTAATGGTGCCACTGAATAAAATTTATTTTGATAAAAAACAACACGTAAGTTTACAAACACAAAAAAATTTAATAACAAAGAATAGCGTATTAAAAATCAAGTGAAATAATTACAAAAGAAAATTATTATTATGATTGTCTCATATGCTGCCGAATTGCATTAAATTCATCAGAAAATACTGCCATAACACAATGACCGAAAACAATTGCACCATCCAAAAGTGAAGCAACACGAGCATAATCATTACTGGTAGAAGTGATCAAATCACGAATTCGGTCAGCAGTTATTACAGAATCTTTTAGAACATTTGCCTTCCAAAGAAGACTCCGTTTTTCCATGTTATGAGCTTCTTCAAGATTTTTAGCAATAATATTACAGTCATGTCTTCCAGGATTGTAATGACGAGAAATTGCAGAAGTAACAATTTTGCCACAGCTGTAACAACGGACCGCTCGTGAAAGTGCTCGAACATGTTCAACATTGAAGTTATTCACATCATCATTAACTTTTCGATTTTGGAGAGCATATGTTGTCAACGGATTATTTTGTTCAGCAGCTGTGGCATTGCTACCACCAGGAATACCACCATTATTTTTATTTGCTGTACTTGGAAGAGCATTTTCATGGAGATTTGGATTATTTCTTCTCATTTCATTTGTAGTATTTTCCATTAATTCAAAATTTGGTGGACGTAAAACAATTTTGTTATTAACGATTACAACAGGATATGGTCGTAATTCACAAATATGCTTGGTTTTTGAAAGTATAACATAATCTTCACCATCAGAATTTTTCAGTAACTTTGCAGAAACTCTTAATTTTTGAACGTTACAGCCATTACAGTAAAAGTAGTTATTATTAAATGAATAAATACAACACATTCTTTTATCATTTCTATCAAAAACAATTAATCTTTTCTTTTCTACACCATTTCTTGCAGTAACTGTTTGAATTTCAAAATCAGGAGATAAAACGAATTCATTGAATCGGTAATAGTTTTCAGCATTATATGGAACATATTCACAACAATGTTTTGAATTCTTCATTTTGACATATTCATCTTCACTATTTTCATTACATAATTTTGCTGTTTTACCACACTGACGACATTGAAAACACTGTTGACGTTTTTGCATTCCTCGAAATTCCCAGCATAGTTTTTTATCATTTGGATTAAAAACAATAAGAAGTCTTCCAGATTTTGTATTGCAATTTTCAAAAATTTCATAATCAGGTTTCTTAAAAATTTGCATTTTGTTTCCACGAGGCATTGAAGTACTTGCTTTTATGCAGCCATTTTTATCTTTGCTTGATACTTTCTCAACATTGATCATATTTCTATCATTGTATCTGCGCTTTCGAAGATTATCTGACCTTAAATTTTTTTTGTAAAACATTATTAGTTAAAATAGATTACCTTAAACCATCATCATCGCCATTGCCAGCTTGTGAATCAGAATAATTATTGTAAACAGCAGCATTTTTGTTAAACGAATAAACAGCATCATAAACATTATTTTCTTTCAACAATTTAATATATTTTTCCCTTTCTTCTTTTCCATGATTATCAATCCATTTTGCAAAAATATTTATCATTGTTGAAGTTGTATTGTCGTTTTGGGTGATTTTGTTACAAAATGGAAGCAAGAATCGCTGAAAAAACAACTCTTTTCAAAAACAATGATAGTCTAAGAAAGAAAAATGATAAGAAGAAAATAAGTAAGTGCTTACCTTTTCTTTTACGATAGAATCATAAACTTTTTTACATCGTTTTTCTTCATCAAATACCAAAGCAAAATCATTCATTTCATGTTCACCAAAAACAAATATAATATTCTAAAAAAAAGGAAGTCAGTAAAAATTAGCCAAAAAAATAAAAATCAAAACGTACTTTATTCATGATAGATTTTCCATGTGAACATAGCAGATATCATTTTGTATTCTAAAAATTAGCGCATAATCACAATAATGTATTTTAACAAAAACACATACCTTCATTTATAGGTTCAACAATAAGCATGGAAGATAGTTGATCAATTTGTAGCTTACATTTTCCTTCATATTGTAGCTGATGATTCTTGTCGAAGGCAAGTAACTCGACGGATTTCGACTTCATCTAAAAAAACAAGAAACTACCAAGCTGTCAGTTTTTAATTCAGCTCTTAAAAACAACTCAATTATTTTTTATTCACAAAAAGAGAGGCAACTTTTTAGCAAATTGCTTGCCAAAGTTTTGGCATTGGCAAAAAAAGCGCTCGGTACAAAATACAAAAGCTTGCTTAAATGACGAGAAAACAAAAATTGAATCAAATCTTTACTTTTTTTAAATAAAAAAAAGATTAGGTACGATGAAGTGAGTTGTTTCTTTGTTATAAATTATTTGATTCAGAAGGTTTTCTTTCAATTTTTTTTTAAATAATAAAAGAGTTTACATTTTTACAAATATTTTAGAATGTGTTTCTGTAGACAAATAGCTTTTTAACAAACAAAAGCAGAAGAAATTCATTTTGTTTTAATATTTTATGCAAAGTAATCCCCCTCCGCTGTCTCCAGGATATAGAGATTATCAAAAACTATCATATTTAATTTTTGTTTAGTTCTGAAAACTGATGAAAAAAATACAAAACAGAATTGCTGCATTTTTGTTTCATTATTCTTTTTTAAAGAAAATATAAAAAATTCAAACACGATTACCCAAGCTTAACTAAATGTCTGATGCATTTAATGCGCATTTAATTCCAGTAAATGCGTGCAGCGCGCTTCCATGTATAGGAGGAAGCTTAAATTGTCTAGAACGTCATATAAATATGAATAATCCCATATTAGGAAAAATGTTTATTATTAACCATATTTTTAGAAAAACAAAAGCCGTGCTTCAATCACTATTAATATATGGCATCAAATTCCTGGAATTCAAGAAATTGTCGATGAAATTTTAGCAGCAGAAACATTTAATTTTGTTCCTCCAGTTATTGATATCCTTCGAAATTTTGATAACCTTTATAAAATGATGGCAATTCAACAACGTGAAGCTGCAAAATATCGTTAACTCTCTTTTTTTTGTTATGCAATCTAGTCTTCAGGCCTTAGAATATGGTTAACTCTTATTTGTTCTTTTATGTTACTTCCTTTCTTTGGTTTTTCTTTGTTGTGCTTTGTTAATAAATAATTTAATTGAATTACTTTAACTGTTATGAATAACTTGTAGAAATTCAGAGGGTTTTCATCAATTGATTTATTTACATATTAAACTTTTTGTTATCTGTGCTTTTTAACATTATCTTTGATATACTTATGTTTTATACTTAACTTTAATTAAGTGGAATTTTTTACAATGGTTTTAACCATTGCTACTGGTATACTGTAAGCTTGTATATGTGATAAAAACTAAGAATTCCAACATTAAAAAAATCAGTTTTATTTCACAAAAAAAAGAGCCAATTACATTTTATTATTATGCCTGCTGTTCTTTAGATGTTAAAACTATCACTTCATTTCTCTTCCATTCTCCACCAGTATATAGCCTTAACATTCCATCTCTAAATGGTTGATATGTAACTAAAACATAAATTTCAATCGCGTGTAACGTAAGATAGCTAAACACTGCAAAATCTTCAAGCGGTTTATAAAAATCCCAATTTCGATATTTAAATTGCCATACATATGTCCAAATTGTCATACATGTTTGATAAATGAATAGCAGAAGTAAACCAATGAGGGATTCAATAATAAATGCTTTATCAATATGACTAATCTTTTTGCCTTTTCTTTGTCTATGAAATAATTTCCAAACGATTACTATCATAACAAATGCCGCAACAAATGTATATGAAATTAATATAAGAGCAACTGCCATCAGTTTTTCTTCACATCCTGTAAAATAGACGACACATTCCGGTTGATAAAGAATATAACCAATAACAATAAATGGTAATATGAAATTTGCTATTAGTGCTAGTGTAGTTCCAGTCTTGTTCCAAATTCGGTCATATAAATGTTTGTACCAAATGTCTGTAACTCTTTCAAAGATAAAGGTAACATTCATTGAAACCATAAATACTGCACCATGATAAACTTGAAATTCCATGATATATGTTAGAATTTCATATCCTGGTGTACCAACTGCAAACATTTAGACTTTTAGTTTGTCTTTCTTTGGCTTTATAAAATTCATGTTTAAGTTTTTCATACTTTTTTTATTTTTGCAAAACTTAATTATTTTAAAGTTTGATATTCAAATTAAGAAATAAACAGCTGTACCGGAAATGATTACGGTACCAAAACTTAAAAAATTGCAAATTGTATTAAAAAAATACTGCAAATTAGTTAAATAGACTACGGGATTTCTTAAAAAAATTTGGATTTTGGTAAATGTAATTATTGTTAGTATTTCAATGAACAGCAGTTTTTTGTCTCTAATGCATAGACAGTTCCTAATAGAATTTTAACAGCTTAAATATAATGACGAGATTTAGCAAATTTTATTAAAAGAATGCCGCAGCTTTTTTCTCTTTTTAAAGCCTCAAAAATGCAACAAATTAAAACTTGCCTTTTTTAATTAAATTTTAATTTTTGCAAAATCTTGTTACTGTTTTTATTTCCGGAACATCGGTCTTTTCTATTTATCATTTTCTAACCAAAGAGCGTAAAAAGCCAAAAGACAAGCTTCAGCAGCAAAAGAAACACGAAAATCTCTCCTGATGTGAGAGTTTTTGAAGCACTAAATGCTAAAAATAAAATTATGGTAGTTCGTATTTGGCGTCTTTTGTTTGTGCATTAACGCATTTTAAAAATTGTAAGCCTGGCACAAGATTGACTTTTAACAGCTATATAAAAACATTGTATATTTTGCTCACTTTTATAAAAAGAGTTTTTAACTTACCAACATCATTAAAAAAGTAATACTGAACAAGTTCAGAAGTATGACCCATGATATCAGTACACATTCCAACAGCAAGCATAACATAGTAAGAAGCTTTGAATTCACTTTCTCTTTGGTGAAACTGTTCAAAGAAAAATGCAACAGTAAAAATTTGAAAAATTATGATAATTGCAAACATTATACGCTGAACTAAATCAATATGTTCATAAACTTCTGACCATTCAAGTGGAGGTTCACCAGTTTCAGTAGAGTTTTCAGGGATGGAAATGTTGTCAAATGCTGTGGTAGTGCTTTCAACTACGGTATTTTCAGTAGCATTTTGTTTCATGAGGTCATTATCTGATGTTGTTAAATTTTGTTGTTGTTGATCAATGTCTTCATATTTTGATGGAATTTCAACACGAAACCCAAATACTGTCATCCATGACGCTCCATTACTACATTGAAGATTATCTTTGCATTCATCACTTGCAGATAGAAAGCTTAGTTTCAAAATGAGTGCAAAAAAGACAGCAAAAAGCTTGAAACGAGCCATAGCAAGTTAAAATTTCTTTTTGACAGAATGAATAAATATGAAAAAAAGGAAATGCTTGTCTTATATATTACTATGGTAAAGCGTTTTTCAAATTAAATTTAAGAATGTTATTAATTTAATAAAAGGCAGTTTCTAAGCTTCCACAGAAGTTTGATGTTGATGTTAGAAATTTTATTCTACCATCTACTTCTGTTTTAACAAATTTAATTTTAAACAAAAGTTGGTGAATAAGATTTCAAAATGTGCCGTTATTCATATTTGATTAACAGTATGAAAAAAGCACATGCACATTTTTAGGGAAAGTCAGTGTTACTGTCATGAAAGAAATTTCTTTGTGTCAAATATTCAAAAACAAGCAAAACACAATTTTTTTATTTAATTGCTTTTGTGTTAATTTTTAAAAATGGATCTTTGATACAGTTACATTTCATTTATTTACTGTCAAAGAGTTATTAAATTTAGTTGCCATTTTTAAGCTACAAAAGTCTCTATTCCGGAAATAACTGCCGTAACCAAATTTGTCAGTTGCAGAAATCCATTTAAAAATACAGTACTCTATTTAACCACTCTGTGATTATTATTTAATGAGATTTAAAGCTTGCAACACCGGGAAACTGTAATCATTTCCGGTGCAGCTGTTTTTTATCGCAATAAGAAAAACTTAAAAAGATTTAATTTTTGCACAAACATTTTTAAAAATGTATTAAATTCAGTTCTTCATTTGCAAAGTTTTATTTTGTTGGTTAAAGGTCATTCTTTCTTCGGATGATTTTAATTTTATTTAATTTTATTTATTTCACTCTTGAAGGTTGAGAGGGTAAAAAATAAAAAGAATAACATACAATAAATAGTTTAAATAAATACTGATCAGTCAGTCATTGCTGGTATTCACTTAGTTAGTTTGTCTCTCCCTGATTTTTTCCTTGTTTGTTTGCTGAAAAATAAAATAAATTAACGTGTGTTTTTTGCAGAAGTAAAGAGAAAATGCGTAAAGTGAACTATTTCTTTTCATAACGACAACAAACGCAAGGTCTTCTTTCTATCCAATTTCTTTCTTGTGATTTTCGATTGATTTTTTTAACGAATAATTCAATCGAGCAATATTTTTTGTAACTTTTTAGAGACTGTTCAAATATCTCGTGATATGCAGTCCCACTTTTACTCCCAACATCAAAGACACTTTTTGCCGCTCATCAAAGGATGCACGGTCATTTACCCCCTCTCTCCTATCTCGAGATATCTGGTCAACCCCTCAGCAATTAATGTTTATTGTTTGTATTATTTTTGTTGCTGTTAACTTTCAAACACCATTAATTTTGTAGACTACTGTTTCCATCTCTAACTATTTACATCTTTTTTGAACAGTTATCATGGATTCGTCAAAAATGGATTCAGCTTCACATGATGCATACAAATTATCATTTCCAAGTGCAAAACAATTTCGCGAAACCTGTTTACCACAAGAATTTCCCTTTCCAATGACAATTATGAAATATATTTGGGAAAATCCAGTATCACCAAAAGCTTATCAAAAGTTGATTCAGTGCTGCAAATTTTTTTACATTAAGAATCCAATATTAATCATTGATATATTGTCACATAGTAGGATTGGATGGGCATATTGTGATAATGATGAATGTGAAAGTCATTATAATTGTTTGCATGTTCAAAAAGAAATTGACATCGATAACTTTGTTGGTAAACTATGGTTAACTAAAAAATTTAGTGTAAGGGGGTTCAGCGAACGCTCAATTATTGCTTCAAATTTAATTCCTAAAATTTATAAATGTCAAGTTAAAAGAATCGTATTTTCTAATCAACATCTTTCTTATAATCAACTTAAATGGTTTTCAACTGGTGTAGAGAGTTGTAAACTTGACAGTTGTGTTGTGAAGTATGATAATGGTGAACAGGTTCTTTTGGAAAATCTTATTAAACTTTTTCCGGAAGGCGTAAAACTTTTTCTGTAAGTTTTTTATTTCACGGTAATGTCGGTTAATTCTAAATTTTACAGTAATTTCTCTAAGAATCCTTACAATGCTACTGTTAACAGCTATGCTGATCTTGTTGATGCTTGTAAAGACGTCAAATTATGGTTCATCCCTGATACTTTTAATATCCCTGAATTTTATCGACAATTAAAGGTTCGTTTATTTAATAAAGGTTGATCTTTGAGGTTTTAAAAAAATTCAAAGATAAAATGAGCTAAAAGGATTTTAGATCTTTAATACAATTTTACTAATAATTTGGATGCTTCTTTTTTTAATTCCAATTGTATCGATTTTGTTTTAGTCGTTTTACTCGAGTTGTATTTTTGTAGAATAGCAAAAGTCGTGCTTTAATTGCCATTCACGCTCCAAATCAGTATCGTAATCCTGCTGTTAATGATATTATCAAGGAAATTTTACAAACTGAAACTTTTGATTTTATTCCTCCTGCAATCAATGTAAGAAGCACGGCAGAAGTTCAGCTACGTGAAGCAGCAAAATATCGTTAACTTCTGTTTGTTTTTTAGTGTTACCTTTTTTTTGATTTTTCTTTACTTTGCTTTTTAAATCAAACTTTTATTGAGCTTTCTTATAGTGTTATTTTTCGTTTATGTACTCCCAAGTAAGAATTGTAGTTGTAGTAATATGAAGGAAATTTATCTTTTGTTGAAAAATTTATATGTCTTTTTGTGTTTCTTTTTATCGTTACATTTCTTTAGTTTAAAAGTGTCTCTTTTGATGATTCATTTTATGTTTCTTTCTTTGTGCTTCCTTAGTGCTTCTTTCTATCTATCTTTTTCTTAATTTGGCTCCGTAAAAAGTAAAGGCTATTGTGCGCTGCTGTTTTCCTTAGACTCTCTTGTTGGGCATCCGTGTCTGCAAACTGGCAGTTCAAAAAGATTGTCATTTTTTGCTAGAGGCGGAGCTGGACCTGGCAATTGCCGTGCTGCTTGTTTTAGTCCTTTAAAAGGAGCCGCAATTCCGTAAATTTCGTCATTTCGTCGGAGCTACTCTCTTAGTTAGCTGGTTGCTGTTTCTTTTCTCTTTTTTTCTTAATGTTTTTGTTTGTTGATTTAAAATTGTGGTTTTGAAGAAATAAAGAGTCTGAATTTATTTAGCAAAATTTCAAAAAAGGGATTGTTTCATGTATTTTATTTGAAGTTTTACAATTTTCATGTACGTCAAAGTCCCCTTACTTTTTATTGAGTAAGCAATGAAACAAAGTTATTAAATGCATATTTTTATAAAATGAAGTTTTAAAAATATAATTTAACACAAAAGAATAAAATCATCAGAAAGTTCGAGAAAAACTCATTTTTTAAAAGCAACATGAAGTCCATCTCCAAGTGTTAAAAGAGTACTATGGCTTGATTCATCCGCAAAAATGTATTTATTGCATTCGTCGATGGCTTTTGTTGATTCATCAAAAATTGATGGATCTTTTGTAACAGAATTGTTCCAAAGTGCCTAAAATAATTTTTACTATAGATGAAAAAATAATCAACAACAATAAGACTTACATTATCAACAAGAATTACACCACCTGGACGTAAAAGCTGCATACATTTTTTGTAATAATTTGTATAATTATTTTTATCAGCATCAATAAAAGCCAAATCAAATTTCCCTGCTTCACCTTTGGTAATTAGCTCATCAAGTTTATCAACAGCAGGTCCAAGATTGAAGGTAATCTTTTTTTCAAGATCAGGATGTTTTTGAATGATAGGAAGCCCAATCGCTTTTAAATTTGTATGGTCAACATCAAATGAATGAACTTCGCCATCTGCTGGAAGTGCTGTGGCCCAGGCTAATGCAGAAGCACCAGTGAAGGTGCCAATATCAAGGACACGTTTGGCGCCAATTAAATGAATGAAGTTTTTGCCAAATTGTAGAACTTCTGGAGCACCAAGCATAAAATACATGGAGCAATTTTTGATGGTTGCATCTTCAAGTTCTTTTTCAGCAGGAGTTTGATTTACAGTTAGCTAAAAATACAAGGATAAATGTGATGACACATCTGGTGGATACGGTAATTTTGTCACGTCAAAAAAGTGAATAAGAATTTACTTTTTTTTAGCTTTTGGAAACCCCAAAATCTTCTTTTCAGAATTAGTTTTCGGCTAGGTTTGGGATATGAAAAATCCATTAAAAAAAGCAAGACATACCTTTGTGCAGTAACCAACAACTGGATCATCAGGGTGTTCATAGCTTTTACTCATTTTTACAGAAGAGTTTTTGCAAAAAGTTGAATTAAATCAAGAAATAATAAACTCAATCAAATGTGTTTTGCTTACTCACCCTCAACTCTCTCACTTAAATACTAAAAAAAATGTTCTTGAACTTTGTCCATTTATTTTTCTTTTAAAAATACTCACGTTTGTGCTTTGTTATTTTATGTGTTACCTTTTCTCTACTTTGTGTCAATGCAGCAGTTCTCTTTGCTGCCTCGCAAGAATGTAGTGTACAAAGAAATTTTTGCAATAAAAAGCACAAAATAAAAGATGAGTTTTTATTTTGTGTCTCTCTTTTTTGCTGCGTGAAAATGGTCAAAATTAATGAATAATTTTAGAATAGATAAACTTTTATTTCAGAGATCACAAAAAAAAGTGTTTTTTAATTTTTTAATGTTAACGCCTTCTCATCGGAAAAAAAATTTTTTTTTAAAATAGTTGAAGAAAAAAACGTTATGAAATAACAAGGGCTATTTATTCTTAATGTTTTGTTTATTGCTGGAGGTTTATGATTCTCTTACTGTAGTTAGTGTACCGAGCAAAACGTCTTTGGCAATGTATGACAAAATACTATTCAAATATGAAACTTTTTTTACTTTTTTTCGTGTTATTTTTTGTTGATGTTTTCATTAACGTTTTTTTGTTCCGTTTCTATTTATGCTTATTATATTTTTTTAGTATCAGATATCTCTAGATTTTCAACATTTTCTTTGCCAGCCTCGTCTTCAAAATGGTAATATTTATTCATTCAAATTTGCATAATCCTATTCTTCATTTTCAACTTCCAACAACACTTTCACATCGACTCATTTTTCTTCATTCCTTTTCAACGATTGCCGACAAAATTGCCGCTGCTGCACCGATTGATTTTTTTTGACTGAAAAAGCTGACAGAAAATTATGGCACTGATTATTCAATTTTTATGGATTTCTTTTATTTTTATTCAAGGATTTTTGGCTATTACAACTTTAACTTTATGTAAAAAGAAGAAAGCAGGTAAGTATACTTTATTTAAGCATGTTGGATTTAATTAATGTTTGTATATGTATTTTTAGCACCTCCTACACCTGCAACAACTGCAACACCTGGAGTAGAAGGTGATAAAAAACAACAAGATAAAACTGCGGACAAGACAGCTGCTACCTCTCCTACTGGTGCTCAAAAAGGTGGTGCTGCTGGTGGTGGCGGCGGTGGTGAAACAGCAGCAGCAGCAAATAAAGGTGGGGCAGTTGTAGCAGCACCATCAGCAGAAAAAGCAAAAACTGAAAAAAAGGTATGTCTTTTTTTATTTTTGGAAGGGATAATTGGTGGATAAATTTGGGAGTGATCAGGGTATCATACTGTATCAATGATTCTAGTAATCCTATGCTTCTCTTGTTTTTACTAATAATATATATAAATTCTTATAGGCAGCTGCAGGAGCATTCGATGATACTGATCTTAAATCTCTTCCAACTGATAAAAGACCTCTACCACCACCTCCTGCACCTGCTGAAGTTACACCGATGTCAACAATTGTTCCAGTTGGAAATGATAACAAATTTATTAGCAAAGGAAATGGCGTATTTGTTGACAAAGATGGCAATCCTATTTCTGTATTGGCTCAACCTGCAGCAAAAGATGATGCTCCAGCTGGTTAATATCAACAACAAAGAATAACAACAACAACAATAAAGAATGTATGAATGAATTTATATTGACTATTTTTTCAAATTTGTGAATATATATATAACTTTGTGATGATAGATAAATATTTTAACTCTTTTTTTGTGTGCTTGTTTGTGAGAATTTAAAGGTAAATGTGAATCTTCGGAAAAGATATCTTTTTTTTAAATAATGTGTTCTTCATGCGGCTGGTTAATTTGCTGTAAAAGAATAATTTTCTAATTAAATAAAAAAACTTTTAAGAAAAAATATCAAAGATTTGCTATAAAAATTATTAAAATATTCAACAGAAAACTGATTTTTCGCGTTTTTCTGTCTGTTCATTTAGCAAAAAAGAAACAGTAGAGTTTGTTGCAAATTACATTACACACATCGAAAAAGGGTTGTGTCTGTTGCAAAGGTTGCTCCAAACGAACGTTCGTTTATTGTCGGCGTTTTGTAATCTTAAAAAAGCGATCTTAAATTTGTTCATTTTTACAAAAAGAAAAAAAGCTGAAAAAAGCTCACAGCTTGTGTTTCAAAGGATATTTTAATTTTTACAGTACATATGTCTAATAGTTTTGAATATTTGATATCCCATTACTACGTTTATACATTCATGCGTTAATTTTTTAAAAAATATAAAAAATTTTTTCAAATGAATTTTAAGAAAATGAATCAAAATGTTCGCACAATATTAATCTATAAAATTTTTGATTTTTTACAGTCATTTTATTGATAACTATGTTTCTCACAAATTTGATAAGCTTTTATTAATTCTGTAATTTATGTTCCTTTTATCATTTAAACTCCCAACATCACCGTTAAAAAACACATGAAGCGTAAAGAAATGCAACGACAAAATGCTAAAAAGAAACAAAAAAAACATAAAATTTTAGTTTTCCCCTTTTTTCTGTGCTTTTGGTAAAAAACAAGCAACAAATTCGGTTGAAAATCACATTACACTTTTTGCTTACATCAGCACAGTGAAAAAAGGGTTGTGTCTGTTGCAAAGGTTGCTCCAAACGAACGTTCGTTTATTGTCGCTATTTCGCAATCTTAAATAAAACGATCTATAATTTTTTTATCTTTACAAAAAGAAAAAAAGCTGGAAAAAGTAAAGGAGCTCGCAATTTATGTTTCAAAAAACATTTAACTTTTTAAAGCGTGTCCGTTAATTTTGAATATTTGATATTTCATTATCACATTTATGCATGTATGCATTTAATTTTAGTTTATAGAATGAAAAATCTGTCTAAATCAGTTTCAGAAAATGAATGAATTAATAATAATCTCACCAATAATAATTTAAAAAACTGCTTGATATTTTACACATTTTTTATTTATAATTATGTTTCTTACGAATTTAACAAACTTTTATTAATTATATAAGCTATGTTTCTTTTCTCATTTCAGCTCCCAATATCACACTTAAAATCATATGAAACATGAAGAAATACAGTTGTGAAAAAAGGTACTAATTTTTATCGTATACTTTTAATCAACAAAAAATAATGAAACAGAAACACATTTTAACTATGGTCATATTTGCTTTAAAAATACAATAAAATAATATGGATATTTTTATAGGAAGATAAAGCCGATGATGTAACATTGTTACAGTAACAAGCAATGAAAAAGATCTTCGATAAAGAAAAATAGTGTGGTTTGGCAAAATGACGACACAACGCCCACCACTTTAACAAAGAGCTCTTTAAAAAAAGCTTTGAAACTTTTTTTAAATTTTTTTTCCTCTTCAATTCATTTTCTACAATCCACATTCTTCTTTTCACATTAAAGTTTCTAATTAACTAGTTGTTTCATTTAAGCTATAAATCTAAACATTTTTGTATATGCGCGTTATTACCTTTGCATTTCGTTAAATTCCTTTGTATATATCTTTCTTTTTAGATGAAAGATAAATCAATACGATTGTTTGCTTCTGATGGAAACCACAATCTACAATATGAAGGAAAATGTAAACTTACAATTGATAGAATTTCTTACATGCTTATTGTTGAACCTGAACATGAAGGTGAGATTTTCCGTTAAGATTCTAAAGTTGTTAAACATTACTTTTTAGAATGTAAGATCAAATCCGCAAAGTTTGAATGTGGTTTTGTCATGAATACAGTATGTTAATGTCTTTCTTGATGACAGTTTGTGCTAACTTTTGATTATAGAATGTTTTATTCGTTATTACTGAACAAGAATTGAATGACTTTGTGTTGATCTTTGATGAAGAAACTCGCTGCAAAAAGGTTTATGATTTAATTATGGAAGATAAGGTTAGGATTTGCTGCTTTTCGTAGTTTAGTATAACATTTTTAGACTCAATGTGATGTCAAAGAAGACGTGCTATTTGATCGATTTCTGATTAAACTTTGTAACAGATTTACACAAACTGATGATGCAACTGTAAAGCTCAAAGAAGTTGTGGCACAATTGATGGATAAACAAGTATACGAAAATCAAACGAAGAAATACACAACTGCATTGAATGATGCTTCTGATCTCCTTTATTCTTCCACCTCTGCTACTTCTTCTTCCAATATGACTTTCTTTGAATGTGGTGATCAAGATACTGAAAAGTAAGTTCGTTAGAGAATTTTAAAAAGCTGTTTCTGCACCCTACCCTATCGATGCTTGACATTAGCTAATGCATTAGTAACGTTGACCTTCCACATCTTTAAAGTGGTAACGCTCGGTTTCTTAAGAAGCAGAGCCATCGCCACCGGGCGGCATGTCGCTTTGATCGGCCTATGATCTTTTCGCAAAATCTCCAGCGGTGGCGCCACCAGAAGCAACAGGTGGTACGGCAACTGTGCGATGATCATCGGATGTGTTTTATTATTCTTTCTTGTATCAATTCTTTTTAGATCATATATTCAAAGAAAGCGACGACATTCTCAACTTGATGGTATTCATATACCTGCTGATGATGGTGATATACTGTATGCTTATTGTGTTGTATTTACTGCATATATCATCTACATTTATAGGGAACAAACTAGAACTTATGTTCAAACTGTTAATCAAGAATTATATAAACTTATTTATATCAAATCTGGAATGTACATTCGTCAACGATTATTCATTTTTACAAATGCTTCAAAGAATCATTGTTTTGAATATTCATTGTCTCAACCAAGAAAGCTATATTACTGTATTGGATGCGAATCTCTTGGAAAAGATGTAACTGCTATCTTTGATAAAGATGAAAATGGATCTGAATGTATCAAAATAGTAGATAAAGAACATGTTTGTACTCCAATACCGTATACACCAGAGAATTATATTGAAATGAAAAGTTTTGTTAAACCTGATTATAGAATTTATGGAAATTCTAATACTGCTTCTGGAATGATGCTTATTATTTTTGCTAAAAATAATAGAAGTAGATGCTGGGAATTTCAAGCTGCTAAAACGAAATCTTTATTCTCTTGCTGCAAATGTAATACTTCTGCAAAAGTGTTGAATATGAATACTAAAAATGAATACGTTGAATTAACAGGTGCTAGCCATGCATGTGAATATATTCAATTTGTACCAGACAAGTATTATCAATTCAGCGATGATCTATCAACTGATTTTGAAGTACAAAGATATATTATAAATGGACAAGAAAAGAAAAGATTGATTATTTTCGATAAAACTGATCGAAAATTGTGCTATAAATATACCTGTAATAATCGAAAGAATTTTAAATGCCTTGGTTGTAGGGCTAGTGGTATTCATGTTGCTGCAAGATTGTTACAAACTCCAAATGGTAAAGAATGCGTCATATTTTCAAAAAGAAAACATGTTTGTGAATTACGACCATATGTTGAAGAAGTGATTAAAGAAGAAATTATCTTACATCCACCAGATTTTGAATTAATGGAAAATACTGGAAATGGTACAAAGAAATTATTTGTTTTTGATTCAAATGATCGCAACTTGTGTTATATGTTTGCTTTTCATAAACACAGCCGTCAGAAATATTATTGTCAAGGTTGTGCCAATAAACAAAGGTATAAAGGAAGTAATGTTAAAAAAATTACTGCTACTTTGTGCAAAGATAAAGATGGTGAATATTATGTTCGATTAAATGATTCAAAACATGCTTGTCAACCAAGAAAATATGAACCTCAAAAATATGCGAAAAAAGAATTTCAAAAATGCTATGATTATTTTTTCTTTCGGTTAAAGAAGTTCAAAACTTCAGTTAATGTTGCCATTCATCATCCTGAAGACAAAACTTTATGCTATCAATTTCTGCGCAAAAAAGATATCTTTCGATGTATAAGGTGCGACATAAAAAGGAAATACTTTCAAATAAAGATTGAAAAGGATGCTGATGAAAAAGAATATTTCAATCATGATTACAAGAAGCATGCCTGCGAACCAATTAATGTTTCTTCAATTTGTGCTCCAAAATTTGTTATTCTTAGTCGTGATGAAATCCATTTTGATGAAAAAAAGAAAAAGAAGCTTGAAATTGATGAAAGCAGAATTGTGAAATCTTCAAATTTTGAATTGTGTCCAAATCAAAAGGGTGTTCCTGATGCATCATTACTCATCTATAATTCTCATGATCTAAATATTGGATATAAATATAGCTACAGAAATGATAGAACATATTATATTTGCTGTAAATCTTCTTGTTGTGCTAGTGCAAAACTTCAAATTCAAGATAATGGAGAAATGTATGTTGTTTTGGGAAAAGGTGAACATAAATGCAATCCTATCACTTTTATTAAAACCTAATATTATTACATTTGTTTGATTTTTTTATGTTTAATGTTGTAATAAATTTTATGAAAATTGAAACCGGTTTTGTGAATAATAGATAGATAATCTTTAAGTATATCTTGTGCCATAATTGTGCCGTTGTCCATTGATTTCATTACAGAGCAAAAAAGCTGAAAAGAAAACGTTATTGCGCAAGGCTACATCATACATCATTTTTGTTGTAGAAAAGGTTGAAAATCACCGACGACTACATTATTTAATGATGTCACAGATCCCTCTCTCTTTCATATTTCACTTTTTTGTACCAAGAGAAAAAGAAAGATCAAATAGCGTGAGAATGTAATGTATCTCGCGCATTTCAATTTTATTGTATTTGTTTACCTTCGAAAATGATCTTTTTTGAGCATTACTATGATACTACTGAAACCACTGCTGTCCTTTTTCTTTCATTTAAAAGGTTTGGTTCTTTTTGTCATCATCGTTCATGTAGATACGAAAAAAATTGATTTCTATCTATAAAAACACCATAAATGAAAGCACAAAGAATAGAGAGGGTTTTAACGTCTTCAGGTTATTATGTAAAAATAGAAGAGGACAAAAGTTCAAAATGGATTTATATTCACCTTGATTAAAAAAAGCAAAAGAAGATTGACATGCATTTGTACTCAAACTAAATCTTTGCGCATTTTTTGGAAAACCATGGTTGCTAAAAATTGACTCAAAGCAAATCCCCAAAATAAAAAATAATGAAGGATATCTATTGTTTGTTTTAAATGGAACGGATATCTGTGTCACTTTTTATTTAGCACCTATTTACATTTTACCTTTTTTTAAATACGTGTTTTTTTCTTAACTTAAGGTGTAAAAAACATTTCAATTGTTTCGTACCATTTCCATTTTAAAGTTTTAATTGAGGAATCATCAAGTGGCATTTGGGTAGGTTTTAATTCATTTTTTATTTTTGTTTCGCTAAATGAAACGTTGTGTTCGGACGGATATTCGACATTAGAAATATCAGAGGAAAATCATACTTTAAATAATGTTAAAAATTTTTGGTTTGGTTTTTTAGTTTTTTAACATCAAGTTGATTACGGTATTGGATAACATTTGTTTTGCTTTTTTTAAACAATTCATTAATAATTTACCTATTGTCAATGTCCTAATAGAAGCTGTATGTAAACATAAGATTACTGTAGACATGTTATCTTATTTAAGCAACTTCATATTTATTTACCTTTTCATAAAAAAACTTTTTCTCAATCTTTTTTCTTATTTAATAAACTCAAGTCTCATTAATGATTTCTCTCAAGTATGGGTAACTATCACTTAACGAATTTTTAAAGAGTCTTTTTTTTAATTTCAAAATCTTCAAACATCATCCACAACGGGGATCATTGTTTTTAATCAACGAACAGAAAAAAAGTAGACAATGAAAAAAGAAATTAAATTAAAACATTTATTGCGCAAGCGAATATATGAGTTTTCTTTGTTATCCGAAATAGAATAAAGCTCACGTAAAAACAAGCAAGTGACTGAGTAAGCAAATGTGAGTAAGCTAGATGAATATAATAGAGGTAAAAAAAAGTGAGAGGGTGGATTAAATAAAGAAAGGTGTCTTCTAACAATAGGTCACTTCTTTTTTTGCAAATATTATTTTTGAAGTAAGTATGTGAAAGTAATTTTTACGTTAAATATTTGTTTAATGTTTTTGTTTTTTTATATCTATATTTCTGACTATATAAAAGCTTGGAGGTGTGAGGGTCATTTAATTTGCAGACCTTCATTACCGTTCGATTAGTGTTGGTTTAAAGCTCCTGTCTATTTTTGTGTTAGATTAATGCGTTAATAGAAGAGCTTCTATCGCTAAAGCGGTCTTCAAAGGTGACAAGCGAGCCTTTCTCCAGTTTTTACTGTAAGAGAAACAATTAATTACTTTAGTACTTAATTGTTTCTCTTTGAAATCCTTTTTTAAGATATTTTTTTCTTCAGAGCTTCCAAACTTTGTATTTTGAAAAAAAATATAAAAACCTTTTTACCCCTTTTCTAGCTGCTTGCACTTTCTGAGTCAGACAAGAAGCTAAACGGTTTCTTCTTATTCAAAATCTGAAAAGTTTCATTTTACCGTTTTTTTCCTTTGCTGTTGCGGCTATTTTTTTATGGTTATGTGTTTTTTTGTCGTCTCTGTTAATGACCGCCTGTCATACTTGAGATTTGAAGAGCAAACAAACATTGATTTTTTTTATTTCTTTTGTAATTTATCTTTTGTCGTTCGATTCTGTTTTCTTGGATTTTTATTGTTTTTACGTATTTTAAAGACTAAATGCTTTTTATGGATCTTCAAAATGTAATTGTAAACTGACAAAAAACGTTTAAATAGGTTTTGTTGTTTTTTGTTGCAAACCTTTTTTTGCAAAAAAACGAGTTCAAGCTCTTTTGTTACAGTTTTTGTTAGCATGTGCATGTGCATTTGAAGCAACTCTAACTATAGGATAACTGAAATAATAACAAAAAATACAGCATTTTAACAGTTCCATTTTAACGATTTCTATACAGAGCATCTCGATGAGAGCTTTGTGATGGATGTTAATAGTACTGTTTTTTATCTAAGAATTAGCGCTTTGTTGTTATTTGTGGCAATAAATATGACTCGAGACAACGAATTTTAATTTTTTAAATTTTTTCCACAACTTTTTGTGGTTGTTAAAGTTTCCATAAATGTCTAGAAAATTTTCCTTACTTTTTTTCTCATTTTAGCACTTTTTGCAAAGTCATCGCTCTAATATTGTCACGTTTTTAAGCAACAAGTATAATCTTCAACTTATGCAAGAAATCCTTTTATGGTTTAACTGCTTACAACTTTTTTTTCTGCATTTCACTTATTTCTTAACCCTATGACTAAACCCCCAAAAACCTATTGTTCAATTTTTTCACGCATTTTTATTCGATTCAACTTCGATTTTAAGCTTGGTTTTTTTGCTCTCTCACTTTCTTATTTAACTGGTCCCTTGCAAGCCGCCTTTGTTCCATTTCATTTTCCCAAAATTTTAATCCAAGTTCACGGGTTTTTTTCGGATACCAAAAATAATAAACCATCTTTTTTTGCTGCTACTGGTGTTGCAACAAACACCACTGCCCGAGGGGGTCAATAACTACATATGTTTCTTTGATGCTTTTTTTCACTTTTTTTCGATTTTTTTAAAAAAAAACTTTTGTTGATTTTTCAAATGCGCGAATTTTAAGCTTAACACCTTTTTTTGCAGCCGTCTGATGATTCCTTTTTTAGAGAGAGCTTTTTTGAATCAAAAAATTTTGCGTAAAAAAGTTTTATTTGTTGCTGCTTACAATTATTATTGTTTACAAAAGTTCTCGTGTTCATCTTCTGACACTTATGTGATCCATATTTTTATTATTTTTATTCATTGTTATTGGTGGAGAAAGAATTTTTGTTTCAAAATATAAAAAAGGCTTTGTTCCTGAATCAAAGAAGAAGCATCATCACCGTGATCTTTGGTGTTGCTGCATTTTGCAGTATAATTTTCGTTATTCATTTTATTGTTGCTGTTTTGGCTACAGTAATGAAATACAGTACTTTTATAAACGGGTTTATTGATATATGTATTATAAATTATTTAGTATTATTTTTTTATGTTGTTAAAGCAGATGGTAAGTTTATTTTAGCAAAAACCAAATTTTAATTATTTGACATAAAATTCTTTCAATTTTGAAAAAACTGAACTTAAAAATTGCTTGTCTTTGTTTTACAGCATGCTTCTACTTTTCTTAAGCAAATTTCGATAACATTACAACAAAAAATAGGATTGTAAAATTTTTGTATGCAAGTATTGTATAATAAAAATTTATGCAAGCGCTTACGTAACTACTTTGCAATCATAGAAATTTAATATCAAAATTTTGCTTCAAATTTTTTATGTTTTTAGTTTGATTTCTGTGCAACACCTTTATTTAATTGCAATTTTAATAAGCCACTTATTGCGTAAATTGAGTGTTTCTGCTTTTTTATTTGCAATGGTAACTTGATCCTTTTATAGTAGTGCATCAGTTATTGTAAAGCTATTTTCTTGCAAATTTCAAGTATCCAATAAAAATGTATTTTGTAAAAACATTTTTAATGATTCTTTTGATAAACAAAGTTCCAGAAATCTTGCACTATAGTCTATAGAAGATATTTAGTGAAAAATTTTTTATGCAATGAGCAAGTTAAAAGACTTGCATTGTCACGTTTAAAAAAATTTCTAATAAAGGTCATGTTTCAAAAGTTTAAGTTTTATTACTTACTTCTAAATACAATAGAAAAAAATAGCAATCAAAAAAAAATGAAAATCAGTAATAATCCCCTTTTTCTTTTTACAGATATCTGTAATGCTCATATAGATGCCACATGTTTACCGGGTCATATAATATCACCATTTCCTTGCCAAATAACAGATGATTGTAAAATTTTTAATACGGTTAATATTAAATCTGAATGTATTAGCAATCGATGCAGGTCAATATTACAATGTCCAATAGGATATTTATCATGGGAAAATGGTTGCCTCCCGTATGCCTCAGCAAATCAAAAATGTCCAGCTGGTTCCGAGCAATGTATACAAGGGCTACTATGTGTGGATGGAAGATGCCTGGGGGCATGTGGTGAAGGGGAAATATTAGTGAATGGAAAATGTGAATATCATGGTGAACCCGATTGTATTGATACAAATTGTGAAGAAGATGGTTGTCCAACAAATTATCCCATTTGTACCTTACATGATTCCAGCAATGTCTATCAATGTTGTAAGCCAAAGTCATCGAGAAGGGCAAATCGGCATGCTGAAAAAAGTACTGATGAAATATTTGAAGAACAAATTGAAGCTCAAAAACGTCCTGTGAAAAGAAGGAGACCAAGGATATTGCCAGCAACATTTACAAAATTCAGTATTGCAAAACCGCGGAAAAGGATATTACCATCACCAGGAACAAATATTTACATCTATAAACCTGCTCCAAGGACAACAAGCAATGTAGTGAGATCGATTAATACAGTGAATACAGCTACGATATCACCATTTTTGGCAACTTTAACAATTCCAACTCCAAGAACGTTGTCATTAACAAGTAAGATTTTTCTACTTTTTTATCAAATTTAAAATGGAGTTGAAAAAAAACTACAATGCGTGTTTATCACGTTTTTTCATTTTTTAATTAAAGGATTTGACAAAGAGCAAATTACATGGAACTTTTAGGAATTAGTCCGGGGAATTAATTATATATCACTCTTGAACCCCTATGTATCCTTTGACCCCGTCTGGAACCCCAACAACACCCCAAATCCAGAAAATGACAAGAAATAAAAAAAACAGATTTAAAAAATTGTGGAAAAGCGTGCTCAATTTTCCACGATTTTCTACGACTGTTTACGATTTTTCACTATTTTCCACGACTTCCTACGATTTTTTACGAATTTTTAAAAAAAATTTCCATTGTTTTGTCATTTTTCGGAGTTTGACTTCCAGATGGGGTCAAAATATATATAAAACTGATATAGATATTTTCTCAAGGTCCATATGTATAATAAATTTGTTTACTATCCTTCATTTTTTAAAAACGATTGTAACAAAAAATTTACTAATTTCCAACTTTGATAATAAAATGTTTTTACAGATTGTGTTACCTATGCTGAAGTACAAATTGGTAATCAATGCTATCCTCGAGTTGCAGCTGGCCAAGGATGTACCTTCACAGCACAATGCCCTTCAACAACTACAGGCGCTGCTGTTAGTACTCCATATCGATGCATCAACAATATTTGCCAACTGAATATTATCTGCAGTGCTGGATATTTTCGATTTAATAATGCTTGTGTCAAATATTCTGCTACTGGGCAATCTTGCACTGCTACAACCCTTCAATGCATCTCTGGATCAACTTGTATCAATGGCACATGCTATTCTGGTTGTGCCACAAATCAGCTTGAACTTGATGGAGTTTGTGTTGGATATGCTGATTATGGATGTATTTTGAGATCTTGTGAATCAGATACATGTCCAACAACTTTTCCTGTTTGTAATTATTTAAGGTCACAAAATGCGTATGTTTGTTGTACGGCATCTTTAACAAACGCGCTGGTGTGTGCAAATGGTGAAAGACCACAACTAAGTTTTGGAACAAATTTACCCATTGATTGCATTGCTCGTTCATGTGCTCGAGGATATTCTTGTACCCATTCAATCATTGATGGAACAAGTCGATATATTTGTTGTCCAAGAACTTTGTTAAGTGTTACAACAACTACTGTTGCACCGGTATATGGAAATCGTAAGTGAACTTTTTGTTTTTGAAATTGTTGCAACCTTCTTTTGATGCAATTATGCAAATTTTGCTTACCAACTTTTTGCAATGTCAAAATTCCGATTCTGAGTTTTTCTTACTCGAAATTGAAATCAGTTTTCGATTTTCAACAATAAAATTTTGTAATCGATCTTTGAGTTTGACAGTTTACATTTTAATTTTGGTTTTGATTTCGAAGAAAGTATGAAAACTTTCATCTTCTGTTCTACATTTCTTCATCGATCCATTTTTAGCTCTCAATGGTTTTCTATCAGTTTGTATGAAACAATCGATGCGACCTGGCTGTCATCAAGTTTCACAACAGCTATGTTTCTGCAGTTATCCCACCACTGCTACCACCTATGAAGCTCCACTTGCAACATTTACAACAGCGCTACCAAATACCACGACAACCACAACAACAACCACCACTACTACTACAACGACAACAGCTGCACCAACAGTGCTATGCCAGACATGTGCAGCTGCAGATGTTGCATTGATACAAGGAACATTGCCAGGAGAAAACCCTAATGCTCCTGCAGGGATACAAGTTGTGAATGGTTGTAATCAACTGACTGTCATCTGTGCAACCGGAGATCCAAATATTGATGCAGTGATGGAAGTGAGTTTAACAAAAAGAGTTTCAATTCTTTTAACACTGCCAATTTTCAGTTCAATGGCTTCATTGGTGGTCCATCAGATACCAATAACAGTCCACTTGTTGTCGCAACATTACGATGTGATCTAAATGGAAATTGGGTTTATTCTGAGCCTGGTACAGCTGAAGTTGTCATCAATCAAATTCAATGTTTCTCTAGTGCTGGTATGCAAATTTTTATCTTTTTAACCCTTTCTTATGTTACTTAACACCTACATTAAAGATACTGGTATAACAACTACAACTTTAGCAACCACTGACTGCAATTCTTGCACTTTCCCTCCACCTTCCCTTGATCCTGGTGCTGATATTACACCTACTTCGACGGGTATCACTGTTGATGCAAATGGTTGTCAACAACTTACAGTAGTTTGTGATGGTACTGGTACTCCAAATGGTGAAGCTGTTTTTATGCAGGTGAGCATATACTGACGAATTTCAACCCTAGAACTAAAAACTTCAATTTTAGTTTAATGATGAAATTGGTGGTCCTTCTTCGGTTGTTGGTTTACGCGTTGAAGGCCAACTTTCATGTAATGCTGGGGCATGGTTCTTTACGCAAGATGGTGCAACGCTTGAAATTGACAGTGTACAATGTTTACTTCAAACAACTCCCGTTGGAAAATAATAATAATGTCGAAATATTTACTTGCATAATTCCCAGCAAGTGTTGTTGCCACTAATGTCAAAAATTCGACAATAAAAAATTAATAAGTTTTTATAGAGTATGTAAAATCCTTAAAGGATAAATATGGTATTTTAAAAATTATTTTTGTTATGTTTTTTTGGTGATTGATTTGTTCGCTTTTAATCTTGAAGGACAAATCTTTGTTGTAAAAATACGTGTATGAAGGTTGTTAAATAAATAAATATTTTATTATTTTCATGCGACTGTTGCAATATCATTTTTTATGATTGTTACATAAGAGCTTATAGCAACATTTTTATAAACTGCCAGACGGCATAAAAAGCTTTTAAACCTTTAATAATAAAAACATAATGCATTCAATAAAGTGTTTTAGTTATGTATGTCTGTATTTGCTTAACGTATTTATATCGGTCTTGTGTTTTTAAAACTATAGTTTTTTAAATTTTTCAAGAAGTTGTTAGGTTAGGGATTTTTTCCCAATCAATGATGTGCAGAGTATTCCCCAAAAATATTAATCTCGAGTTTGCATAAATGACCAGATTTTTGTGTATCACGCAATTCTTTACTTTAACACAAAAAATTTGTTTATAAGCGTTAATTCATCCATTTATAGGAAAATGTCAAAATTTTTTGTCATTTTTTGCATCTTTGCTGCCATTCTTGCATATGCCACGGCAGCACCAGCACCAGCTGATGCCCCAATTGGATTTTACTGTGGAAAAGAGTTTGATCAACTTTTAGAAAATGTTTGTCATGAAGCACCTCCAGTGGGTTCATGTAATGGTAAAATTTATACCGTACAAAGAACATTTTTATTTTACTGTTATTGCTTTTTAGGACAAATGTTGGAATGTTGTCAAAATGGTTGTAGAAAACTTGACACATTACATTGTTGTTTTGGAAAATAATAAACAGTTACAATAAACTACAGAAATAATTTATAACTGTCTTTTTGGATAAAGAATAAAGAAAAATAGCAAAAGTTGTGCTCCATTTATAGCTTTCCCTGGAAAATGGCTGAACAGGTTGATGGTAAAGAAAAATCAAAGACTTCATTTCTAAGGCTTAAATAAATCAAGAATATTCCTTCTTCCGTGTGGAGAGCATCTGTCGATAATCAGGCAATCTCATTTTGCTCGATATTTCCTTGACAAACTCGGCATTTTCTTTGAGTTTTTCATTTTCCGTTGAAACTTTTAAATCAAACTAAAACATTTCCAACACCTTCAAAAACATACATAATCATTATTTCTTTTTTCCTAACAAAAACATATTTTCACCCCTTTCTAATCTTTGCTTCCTTCCCCCCCTATTATTTTTAGGTAACATTTCACTTCATTATACTTTTCTTTCTCCTTTTTTTCTTCATTTGATGCAACAAAAAAATATTCCTTGCTTTTTCTTCTATCTATCTTATTTTTGGTAAAAAAATATAATCTAAGAACCACCAAAAACTCTAGGAAGAAGAAAAGAGAGATGAAAGACGACGATGCTCATGACATTCTTTTCTTTTTTTGCTGCTTTGCTTTTTTTCTTCAGCACTTCTTCTTCTTTAACTCTTCTTCTCCTCTTCTCTTCTTCTTTTCTTTTTTCTTCACTACTATTGATCGCAGCTATGTATTTTTCTTTTTCCGACGTTTGTTGCTCTCTCCTTGTTGGTGGTGGTGGTTCGGTTCTTCTTTTTCTCTCCTCCTTTTTCTCTTTTTTACCCCCCTTTTTTATTTCAACCCTTAAACACAAAAGAGAGATCTTTCATTCATTTTTCTTCTCCTTTCTTTCCTCTCTTCTTTTTTTCCAGTAAAAAAAACGTATAAAATTCTTTTCTCCTTTCTTCTCTTCCCCCCTAACGCTTTGTTTTGCTGTGCTTCAGTCGTCGTCTCATCACCAGCATCACAAGAAGAAAAACGAAGAAAAAAGAAATATTTTTTTTTCATCCTTTCTTTTTTTCCTGAAAATTAAAAACAAAACTAAAAATTGTGTTAAAAAAACATTCTTCCTTCCTCTAAAAAAATGTTTGAATGTATTGGATGTCCATCACTTCAATTTGAATCCAAGCCTGATCTAGAAGCCCATGTTGCAGCGAATCATTTTAATTATTTACCGTATGAATGTGAAAAATGTCGATTCGCAAAATTCCCTACAGAATATGCAATAAGATATCACTGGGAATTTGAACATCAAATAACTGAATATTGTGTAAGTTTTTTTTGTACGTACCTATCATCTTTTTATTGCTATGTTTTTTGATTTCTCATTGCTTGCTTTCTTTTTTTCTGACAAGAAAAAGAATTATGACAATGATAATTGAGAGAAGAGAAGAAAAAAAAGAAAAAGGAAGAATAACATTGCCTGAGGCAATAAGTCATTGATAGTGTTGCTTTCAAAAAAGAAAAAAAATGTGTGATATTATTGAAAATTGGAAAAATTGTAAAGTAATAGTATTTTTTTCTCCTTCTATCATCTATGCCAACCAAGCTTTTATTGAAGAAAATGGTGATAAGATATTGTCCAAATAAATATTAAGATAAAAAAACCGCAGAGAGCAATAATTAGACTTGTTTTTGTTCGTCTAGAAAATTATACTTTCTGAAAAGTGATAAAATTATCTGATTACTAGTCAAAGAGATATCAGCTTTTAAAGACAAATTTTTCTTGCTTCCAATTTCTCTGTTTCTCATTTGCCATAAAATTAACGTTTTCTCTAAAATTGCCGTAATCCCTGTTTCAGATCCGCTATCGTGTTTCTCCAGAACTTATCAACAAGCGCGAAGAAATTAACACCTATGTCCAGCAATGTGTTGATCGACAAGCTACAGTACCAAGCCAAAGTAAGCTTATTTCCCTTCTTAAAACTTCCCTAAAAACCCCTTCCTTCAGATGCCGATTACGATAATGAAGCCCTTGAAGAAAAACCAAATCTTGAATCAACAATTACAGAAACAAATGGAAATTTTCCATCAGAATCTATTTCACCTGTTTTAAAGCAACTTTTTGGAAATGTTAATGATTTAAATGCCAATACAAGTCTTGGAGGTAGTAATGATGATAATACTGAAATTCCTATTGCTAAAACTAAAAAAACATCGACTAATCGAAAATCAAAAAATGTTGCTTCAGATGCTTTAAAACAAAAGAAGAGAAAAAGAACTGCTGAAAGTATTGAACCAACTACTTCATCTTCTTCATCTACGTCATTGGCAGCTTCAACAGAACCAACCGCTTCATCACCGGTACTTAATTCTGCAACTGTTGAATGTACAGAATGTAAAAGAGTTATTGCAAATCAAGCTACAAGTGTTATGTATCATACAAATTCGAGGTACCATTTCTTTTTAAATCTCAGTAGAACAATTACTTTTAAAAAACCCTTTTGCCCCTGCTTTGCTATTTAGGTACTGCAACTTTTTCTCTATCTTACAGTAACCCTCTTTTTCAGACATCTTCAATTACCCGTCTTCACCTGCACCCCATGTAAAAGAATTTGGACAACGATTTCTCGATCTGATTTACTGAAGCATGTTAAAAATTTTCATAATAATGATATGAGTGTTATCGTTGACAAAAAAGCAGAACACATTATTAAAATCAAAGAAAAATGCCGTCAACTTTTCCCAAACCGAGGCCATATGGTTTCTAAAAGAAAATGTTATGATAACTCAGCTACCGAAGAATCGGTTGAAGCTGAATGAAAATAATGCTTATGGAACTTTATATTCTTGTTTTTTACATAATAGTTTTCAAAAAAAAATAAATTTTTTCCTTCTTTAACCGATTAGCGCCATACTACGGTATCAAATAATTACCAAAGCCTGTTTTAAATTTCACTAAATTTATTAAAACATAACAACTATAACAAAATAAACAAACAATTAGAGCAAACCTTTATTGAGTTTTCATAAAATTGACAGGTTCACATTTATGTTCAGCTTTCCCCATGATTACATATACTTCTCCATTTTCTTGAATTTGAAGTTTTGCAGAAACATAACAAAGACGCTTAGAGCATACATAAGATTTTTCATCACTTCTGTAATAATATTTATATCCAGTATTTCGATCTTCAGAAAGAAAAACAAATAAAAATCCATCTATTAAACCATTTCTGTTTGGATGTAATTCGAAATTCGGTGATTTAACAATTCTGTCTTCATCAATTTCACGCTTCTTTTTCTCTTTTTCATTAAAAATTATTTCATTTCTTTCAAGTATAACAAATTTTGGAGAACAAATTGATGAAACTTTGACTGGATGACAAACATGCTTCTTGTAATCATGAACGAAAAATTCATTACCAGTTTCATCCTTTTCAATTCTTGTATTAACACAACCTCCTTTCTTATAACATCTATTGCATTTAAATTGAGAGGGTGATTTATTGAAATTCAGCTGATAACATAAAGTTTTGTCTTCAGGATGATAAATAGCAACATTTATTGAATTCGGAAATCGTTTTTGTTGAAAGAAAAAGAAATCATAGCATTTTTGATCTTCTTTTCTAGCATATTTTTCTGGCTCATATTTTGTTGGTTCACATACATGCTCAGAATTAATTAATCGAACATAATATTCACCATTTTCACTTTTGTGCAAGGCAGCACTAAGTCTTTTACCAAAACTTCCTTTATGCATTTTCTTATTTTTACAGCCATGACAATAATATCTATCCAGTCTTTGGGGAATTAAAGAAAAAGTATAACATATATTTCGATCATTTGAATCAAAGATAAATAATTTCTATATTCCATTATGAGTATTATCCATTAATTCAAAATCTGGTGGACGTACAATAACTGCTTTTTTCGACAATTCAGAATACATTCGTAATTTGCAAATATGTTTCTTTTTTGATAACATAACATATTCTTCACCACTGGCATATTGTAATACCTTTGCAGAAACTTGAATACCTTTAACACGACAAGGATAGCAAACAAAACGAAGTCTATCAGTACAATAAACATGACATAAATTTCGATCAGTTTTATCGAAAATAATTAATCTTTTCTTTTCTTGTCCATTTTTAGTATATAGTTGTACTTCAAAACCAGGTGATGGAACAAAATCATTCAGATGACAATAGTTGTTTGGTTCATATGGAATATATTCACATACATGAACTGCATCTCTCATTTCTACATATTCATTTCTAGTATTCTTGTTCACAAGCTTTCCAGAAGCACTGCATTTACAGCAAGAGAATAATCGTCTTGTACTATCAGCTTGAAATTCCCAACATCGACTTTTATCATCTTCAGCAAAAATAATAAGCATCAATCCAGCATCAGAATTTCCCACAATTTCATAGTCAGGCTTCTTGTAAATTTTTGTGTAACTTGTAGGAGTATACGGTATTGGAGTACAAGAATGCTTTTCATCTTCCAGCTTAATACACTTAAATCCATTTTCATCTTTATCAAAGACTGCAGTAACATCTTTTCTAAGAGCTTCACATCCAATACAGTAATATAGCGTCCTTTCTTGAGACCAAGAATATTGATAGCATTCAGTTTTTGCAACATTTGTAAATATCAATAATCTTCGACGGATGTACATTCCTGCTTTAATATGAATAAGTTTGTACGATTCTTGACTAGCAATTTGAGCATAAGTTTTAGTTTGTTTACTATAAATGCAAATTAAAGATCCGTTAAACAGTACATAATAAGCTTACTGTATATCACCATTACCATTCGGTATATGAATTCTATCAAGTTGATAATGTCGTCTTTTTCCATGAAGCAGTGATCTAAAAATGATACAATGAAATACAAACATCTTCGAATATGGTGTTGCAACGAGATAACTGTTCTCGTCTGAATCATAACACCACAAAAAAAAGAGAAACTCATTGTTTCTTTACTGCAGCGCTGTTACAAAAAAAGAAAAAGCGTTGAAAAGAATCGTTAAAATTTTTTCCATGGTTTTAAAGGAGCACTACGGTTGGATCCCCGGAGTTACAATGTGTTTCAAAAGTTTCAATCCATTTCTTCCATTTTCTACTGAGATTGGCTGATGTCAGCGGAGAACTCATTGCCAATTGTTATGCATTTTTAGAAAATTTTAAAATCTTCAAACTTATTGTTTTTTCGGGTTTTAAAGGTAATTAAACATAAAAAACTTAGTAATAATTAATTTGTGGTAAGTTTAGTAATAAGTAATATGTGGTAAAGTGGTAAACTGTTATAATAGTCAAATTTTGCTGTTTTTTGGGTAAAAAAACATGGGGAGTTACATAATAGTAGCCATTTTTTATTTTGTAATAATTTATTTGTGGTTTTGAATTGTAGTTACATGACCATTTCCATATCGATTATCCACATCAGAATAAGTTGAAGTTGCAGAAGATGATTGTCTTCGAAGAGGTGTAGATGATGATGGATTACCATTTGGATCAACAAGTTGGATCAACAAGTGTACTAAAAAAGAAAGAGTCTAATTCAACCAAAAAAAGAGTTCAAAAAAAAAACTTACAAATCAGTTGCATGAGTATTTGAAGATGTTGATATTGACATATCATCATATCCGCCAGAACCCCGTGAAGAAACAGTACCATCAGAAGTCCAAGATTGTGGTCGAGAAGATGAAGTTGAATGATTATGTGATGATGAAGAAGTAGATTGTTGATCTTGTTTATTATTACCACTACCATGATGATAATGTACAAGGGCAGTTGTAAGTTTGATCAGTCGTTGAATCCATTTAGCTTTTGCTGCTTCAACAATTGTTTGAACTGCATATCCATCATTCTTTGTACCATCCCAAATATCAAGTTTTTCTGATGCGGAACGAGATGATTCGGCAAATCCTAGATCTTTCAATGGAATACTCATTTTATGTTCATAATATTCTGGAGCATACGGTAGTGGCTGGGTTCGCTTCTTGCAGAATGTAACTCCCCATGTTTTTTTACCCAAAAAACAGCAAAATTTGACTATTATAACAGTTTACCACTTTACCACATATTACTTATTACTAAACTTACCACAAATTAATTATTACTAAGTTTTTTATGTTTAATTACCTTTAAAACCCGAAAAAACAATAAGTTTAAAGATTTTAAAATTTTCTAAAAATGCATAACAATTGGCAATGAGTTCTCCGCTGACATCAGCCAATCTCAGTAGAAAATGGAAGAAATGGATTGAAACTTTTGAAACACATTGTAGCCGTTTCCTCTTTTTTAAAAGGTGGGTCTACGTGTATCTGGCATGAACGTCGCAGTGGGTCAACGCGCAAGCTTTTTGATTAAAAAAAGAGTACGGGTCAAGCAGCAGCTAGTAAAAAAAAAGAAAAAAGAGGGATTTTATTTACTTATATCAAATCATAATCACCAACTTAAAACTTTATTTAAAATGCTTACCTTTCATTATCATTATCATCAGCTTCAACTAAAGCAACATACGATTGTGAAGCTGTAGAATTTGAAGAACAAAGTAGACCAGAGGCATTATTCATTTCTGTGGTATTCTTTTCTTTTTTAACATCTTGTTTATCTATCAGTTGTGCCACAACCTCTTTCAGCTTTATAGTAGCATCATCATTTTCAATAAACCATCTACAAAGTGGAACCAAAAATCGATCAAATAGCATATCTTCTTTTACATAATTTGTAGCCTACAAATACAACATTATTCCACGTAAAAGTGCTAATCCTAACCTTATCTGCCAGAATCAAATCATAAACCTTCTTGCATCGTTCTTCGTCATCAAAAATCAAAACAAAATCATTCAATTCTTGTTCAGCAACAATGAATAAAACATTCTACAATCAAAAGTTAGCACAAACTGTCATCAAGAAAGACATAAACATACTTTATTCATGACATAACCACATTCAAACTTAGCAGATTTAATTTTATGTTCTAAAAAGTAAAGTCCAACATTAATAATAGGTAATAGGTTAACGCAAAAACCAACCTTCATGTTCAGGTTCAACAATAAGCATGGAAGAAATTCTATCAATGTGCAGCTTGCAATTTCCTTGGTATTGAAGATTATGCTTCTGATCAAAAGCAAACAATTGTATTGACTTGGATTTCATCTAGATCATCTGAATATCTAAAACAGTTCTTACAGTAATGAACAAATTGCTTTGCTAAAAAGTAATAACACGCATTGACAAAAAGCTGTAGTATATTATACTTTTAGAGTAAGTCAGTGTTCATGTATTAAACATAAATGCAAGAATTGTGACTTCTTTTGATTAAAGAATTGAATGTTGCGAAAAAACAAAACAGAAAGAAAAATCAGCGCTCGAAAAAATTCAAGCAGGTGTGAGAGATCATTGTGTCGCCATTTTGCCAAAACTAAATTTTTTCAAAAGCAATCACTTTATAATTGAAAAAAATACGGTATTTTTTTCCTTCTTTATCACGTATCCACGTTAAGGTAAAAAATTTCGTTTACCAAAATCTTAGCTCATACTTTACTATACAGAGCAAGCAATGGCTCGAAATATTGGAATTTTATACGTAAAAACCACAGAATATAAAAAAATAAGAAAAAACAAAAATGAATTCAGAAATAGGAGGAATCTGAAGGAGCTCATTTTTTCAAAGGAGAATCGTTAAAAAAAATTTTACTTTGAAAAAAGTTTTTTTTTGTGTCATTTTGCCAAAACTCGACAAAAAAATTAAAGTTCGTTAATCCTTGATCTCAGAATCTTCAAAAACAGCGTATAAGCGTTACTTTTAGACACTTTTAAGTTTAATAAGTGATAATAACTATATAAATTACCCATATAAACCTTAAAACAAGAAGAATGGTTAAGATATAGCAAAATGCAGCTTTTTCGACGAATATTTGGATTACGGTATTACAGATGTTCAACATGGTATAACTAATAAATCCCTTTTTTCAGACATCTCCAATTGCCAATTTTAACTTGTACACCATGTAAAAGAATCTGGACAACAATTTCACGATCTGATCTGTTGAAGAAAATTTTTATAATAATGATATAAAATGTCATCTTTGAGAAAAAAGCAAAACAAATTATTAAAATCAAAGAAAAATGCCGTCAACTTTTTCCCAATTGAGGCCACATGGTTTCTAAAAGAAAATGTTATGATAATTCAGCTACCGAAGAATCTACTGAAATAAAGATACAGAATAAAAAAATTCTGATTATAAAATATTATACTTTTTTGTTTTTATATAATAGTTTTTAAAAAATAAACTACTGCAAATTCATTCTTCTTTAACCAATTGCTTCCAAACTACAGCACCTACTAAGAATTAAAAACCGTTTTTTAAAAATGTTTTATACAAAAGGTTATGCTTCAAAACACTTTATAAGTTTTCAAGATAATCATGGCATGATGCTTTTTTAAAAAAAGGCAATGTCGCAGTTATAGCATCAAAAGCGGTAACAGATTACCATTTACTAAATCCGTTTTAATTTTCATAAAATTTATTACAACACATAACAACTATAACAAAATAATCAAACAATCAGAGCAAACCTTTATTAAGTTTTCATAAAATTGACAGGTTTACATTTGTGTTCAGCTTTTCCCAAAACAACATAAATTTCTCCATTTTCTTGAATTTGAAGTTTTGCGCTAGCACTACAAGAAGATTTGCAGCAAGTATAATATTTTCTAGCATTTAAGTAGCCATATTTATATCCAATATTTCGATCTTCAGAAGTAAAGATGAATAATGATACATTTTGAACACCTCTTTTGCTTGAACGTAATTCAAAGTTCGAAGATTTAACAATTCTGCTTTCATCAATTTCACATTTCTTTTTTTTCTCAAATATTACTTCATTTCTTTCAAGTAAAATAAAACATGGTGCACAAATTGATGAAACTTTGACTGGTTGACAAACATGCTTCTTGTAATCATGATAGAAAAATTCTTTTCCAACTTCATCTTTTTTAATTGTTAAAGAAAATGAATGCTTTTCTTTGCTATGACAAAAATTACACACAAAACAAGTTTGTGACCTGCTGTAATTCAACTGAAAACATAAAGTCTTATCTTCAGGATGATAAACAGCAACATTGACAGATTTTGGATAAATATGACGGCGAAAGAAAAAATAATCATAGCATTTTTGAATTTCTTTTTTCGCGTATTTTTGAGGTTCATATTTTCTTGGTTCACACGCATGTTTTGAATCATTGAATCGAACATAATATTCACCATTTTCGTCTTTGCATAAAGCAGCAACAAATCTTTTAACATTCGGTTCAAACTTTTTCTTGTTGTTACAACCGCGACAGTAATATCTTTGCAGGCTTCGTTTATCAAAAGAAAAAGTATAACATAAGGTTCGATCATTTGAATCAAAAATAAATAACTTAGGTATTCCATTATCAGTATTATCCATATATTCGAAATCAGGTGGCCGCAAAATAATTTCATTTTTTGAATAAATTCGTAATTTGCAAATGTGATTCCTTTTTGATAATATGACATATTCTTCACCAGATGGAGTTTGCTTTAAGTTTGTAGAAACATAAACATTTTTGGAAATACACCCATAGCAAATAAACAGATTATGACGAGAAAAATAAACATGACACGAATTTCGATCAGCTTTATCAAAAATAATCAATCTTTTCTTTTCCTTGCCATTTTTAGTATATCTTTGTACTTCAAAATCAGTCGATGAAACAAAATCATTGAGATGATAATATTTGTTTGGTTCATATGGAATATATTCACATGCATGACTCGTATTCTCAAATTCAACATATTTATTCTTACTATTCTTGTTCACCAGTTTTGCAGAAGCACTGCATTTACAGCAAGAGAATAATAGTCTTGTATTATCTGCTCGAAAATCCCAACATCGGCTTTTATCATCTTCAGCAAAAATAATAAGCATCAATCCATTATTAGAATTTCCCACAATTTCATAGCCAGGCTTCTTGTAAATTTTTGTGTAACTTGTAGGATTATACGGTATTGGAATACATATATGATTTTTATCTTCCATTTTGATATATTCAGATCCATTTTCATCTTTATCAAAGACTGCAGTAACATCTTTTCTAAGAGCTTCACATCCAATACAGTAATATAGCTTCCTTTCTTGAGACCAAGAATATTGATAGCAATAATTCTTTGCAGCATTTGAAAATATCAATAATCTTCGACGGATGTACATTCCTGCTTTAATATGAATAAGTTTGTACGATTCTTGACTAACAATTTGAGCATAAGTTCTAGTTTGTTTCCTATAAATGTAAAAGATAAATGCAGTAAACTGAACTTTAAAAGCTTACTGTATATCACCATTACCATTCGGTATATGAATACTATCAAGTTGAGAATGACGTCTTTTTCTATAAATATATGGTCTATAAAAATTGATACAATAAAATACAAACATCTTTGAATGTGGTGTTGCAACGAGATAACTGTTTTCTACTAAATCATAACACCACAAAAAAAAGAGAAACTCATTGTTTCTTTACTGCAGCGCTCTTACAAAAAAGATAAAGCGTTGTAAAGAAACGCTAAAGTTTTTTTCTCCATATTTTTAAAGGAGCACTATAATTAGGGAATGGTTAAACGCGCTCCCGGAGTTAGGGATTGTCCAGAGCTGACGTCAGCAATTTAGGCATGGATGGGTTTTTGCCAAAACTGATGAAATGCTGACGGTATGCATGGATGGGTATAACGCCAAAGCTGACGTCAGCATATTTTTATATTTTTAAGTTGTGTCTTTTAATGACCTCTAATCTTAAATTGATTTTTATCACGCAGTGGAAAGATTTTGCACAGAGGCATGACCTCGCTAAAAAATCTTTAATTGAGTAAACAAATTTTTCTTTGCATTTGCGGATCCAATTGCAAAGCTTTTTTCTGTCATATTTAATCGAAATTTTGGAACACAAACTGTAATACAGAAGCTATGAATTTCGAGACGTCTAACTCTTTGTTTGATCCTGGTGAATCAGTTAATTTAAAAGAATTGTACAAGGCTTTTATGAAACTTTTTCGACAATGGGCTGAACTTAAAACCAAATATAACAAAACTGAACGAGAAAATGTTGGAGCTAAAAAATGGAAAGAATTTGGAGGAGATGTTTCAAAAATCAAACTTCAAATGACACAATGGACTGCCGATATTGACATAAAGCTGCAAATAGTGTCATAGGCTTTTTTGCTAAAACTATTCCACCATCTTCATCATCCAAGGTACCTCCATCTTCTACTTCTTCAACATCAAATGCAGCTCTATCTCATACTTCTACAACAGTACAATAATAATTTAACTGATTTACCAATAATTAATGAATCTTCTGATCCATATGCATTTAATAATGTTTTTGCAAACTTGTGTATTTAAATTTTGCTCGATTTTAATAAAAAAAATTTTTGCTGACGCTTTTTGCTGACGGAGGCATGGATGGGTTTTGGGACAAACTGATGGTTGCTGATTTAGGCATGCATGGGGGAAAAATTTTCGGTTTTTTTGCTGACGTCAGCTCTGGACAATCCCTTAGCCGTTTTCCCGTGAAAGAAAAGCGGAAATCTATCTTTTTAATAAGTCGATTGAATGTCGCAGTGGGTCAACGCGCAAGCTTTTTGATAAAAAAGGGTACTAGTTCAAGCAGCAGCTAGTTTATTTATTTTTATCAGATTGTAATCACCACGAACTTGAAATTTCTTTCTTAAAACGCTTACCTTTCGTTATCGTAATCATCAGCTTCAACAAAAGCAACATTCGACGGTGAAGCAACAAAATTTGAAGAACAAGGAAGATCAGAAGTATTAATGAACGCAGTTGCATTCTTTTCTTTTTTAACGTGTAGTTTAGCAAATAATTGTGATACAACATTTCTTAGCTTTATAGTTGCATCATCATTTTCAATAAATCCCTTACAAAGAGGAACCAAGAATCGATCAAATAGCATATCTTCTTTTACATCATTTGAGGCCTACAAATACAATATTATCCCACGTAAAAGTGCTAATCCTAACCGTATCTGCCAGAATCAAATCATAAACCTTTCTGCATCGTTCTTCGTCATCAAAAATCAAAACAAAATCATTCAATTCTTGTTCAGCAACAATGAATAAAACATTCTATAATCAAATGTTAGTATCAACAGTCATTAAAAAAGATAAAAGCATACTGTACTCATGACATAACCACATTCAAACTTAGCAGATTTAATTTTATGTTCTAAAAAGTAATGTTTAATAACAGTAGCAGGTTAACATAAAGCAAACCTTCATATTCAGGTTCAACAATAAGCATGGAAGAAATTCTATCAATTTGCAGCTTACATTTTCCTAGATATTGAAGATGATGATGCTGATCAAAAGCAAACAATTGTATTGACTTGGATTTCATCTAGATCATCAAGAAATCTAAAAAAAGTTCTTACAGTAATGAACAAATTGCTTTATTTAAAAGTAATAATACGCATTCACAAAACACTATAGTATATTACAATTTTAGTTAGAGTTATTTTAATACTAAAGATTGCATTAAACATAAAAATAAATGCAAAAACTGCAGTTTAAACTGTGACTTTTTTAGTGCTGCTCATCGAGGAGAAAAAAGAAAACAAAAAAATTCAAAGCCGATGATGGAAAACATTGTGTCGTCAGTTCGCCAAAACACAATTTCTTCAAAATCAATCAAAGTTTGATTATCTAATTCTATACTTTTTTTATTAAAAATTTTAGTCAATAATTCATCTTTTTCAGCTGCCTCTTCTGCGTCATCGGCAGCTTCAACAGAACCAACCGCTTCATCACCGGTACTTAATTCTGCTACAGTTGAATGTACAGAATGTAAAAGAGTTATTGCAAATCAAGCATCAATTCCATCCTATCGTAATCACTATTTTCAACATCTCCAATTAGCAATTTGCGAATCTGAACAACTTCTTAATCGAATTTATAGTATATTTATAATTTCTTACTAAAACATCGTTGAAGTTAACATGTTTTTTTAAAGAGGCACTGTCGCATTTACGGCATCAAATGGGTCTTAAGATTATCATTCACCAAGAAATTTTTATTATATAATAAATTCATTATTACACAAAACAACGTTACAAAAAATGTAACAAATTAAGCCTTATTAAGTTTTCATAAAACTGACAGGTTCACATTTATGTTCAGCTTTCCCCATAATTACATAAATTTCTCCATTTTCTTGAATTTGAAGTTTTGCACTAGCACAACAAGAAGATTTACAGCAAGTATAACATTTTTTATCACTTCTGTAATAATATTTATATCCAACATTTTGATCTTCAGAATGATAAATAACTAATGATGCATTTGGAGTCCCTCGTTGATTTGGACGTAACTGAAAATGTTCAGATTTAATAATTTTGCTTTCATCAATTTCACGCTTCTTTTTTTCTTTTTGTTCCAAATCTATTTCATCACGATTGAGAATAACAAATTCAGGGCCACATATTGATGAAACATTGACAGGTTGACAGATATGCTTTCGATAATTATGGTTGAAATATTCTTTACCATCTTCATCTTTTTCAATTCTTCTAATAAATGCATAATTTCCTTTGCTTTTACATGAATTGCACACAAAACGAGATGTCGATGGGATATAATTCAATAGAAAACATAAAGCATTATCTTCAGGATGATAAATAGCAATATTGACAGTTTTCGGATAATTTTGACGGCGAAAGAAAAAGAAATTATAACATTTATGAATTTCTTTTTTGGCATATTTTTCTGGTTCATATTTCTTCGGTTCACATGCATGTTTTGAATCATTTGATTGAAGATAATATTTGCCATTTTCATTTTTGCACAAATATACAGAAACTACCCTAACAGCTTCATCTTTTTTCTTTTTATATTCACAACCCTGACAATAATATTTCTGTTTGGTGCCTTTAGCAAAAGAAAATTTATAGCACAAGCTTCGATCAGTTGAATCAAAAATAAACAATTTTGGTGTTCCATTTTCAGTATTATCCATATATTCAAAATCAGGTGGACGTAAAATAATTAGTTTTGGCGGTAATTCAGAATACACACGTAATTTACAGATATGTTTCATTTTTGATAGCATAACATATTCTTCACCATTAGGAGCTCGTAATACTTTTGCAGAAACTTGAATACCTTTTAGATGACAACTATAGCACATAAAAAGACCGTTAAGAGCTGAATAAACGTGACATAAAGTTTGATCAGTTTTATCGAAAATAATCAATCTTTTCTTTTCTTGTCCATTTTTGATATAAGTTTGAACTTCAAAATCAGTTGACAGATCAAGAGAGTAACTGTTGGGTTGATAAGGAATAGATTCACATTTATGGCCTGCACTTTTCAATTCAACGAATTCATTTTTGGGATTATTGTTCACTAATTTAACAGAAAAATTATTACATTTGCAGCAAATAAATAAAGGTCGTGTATAATCTGCTTGAAATTCCCAACATCGAGTTTTATCATTTTCATCAAAAATAATAAGTATCATTTCAAAAATAGCGCTAGAATTTTTCACAATTTCATAATCAGGTTTCTTTAAAATAATCGTGTAATTTTCTGTAGTATACTGTAATGGGAAACAGATATGATATTTTTCTTCCAACTTAACACATTCAGCACCATTTTCATCTTTCTCATAAATCGCAGTTACATCTTTTCTTTGAATTTCACATCCAATACAGTAATATAGCTTTCTTTGTTGAGACCAAAAATATTGATAACATTCAGTTTTTGCAGCATTTGTAAAAATAAACAATCTTTGACGAATGTACATTCCAGATTTTATATGAATAAGTTTATACGATCCTCGATTAACAGTTTGTGAATAAGTTCTAGTTTGTTTCCTATAAAAGTGAATAAGAGCTGCAATATATTTGGCATAATAAGCTTACGGTATATAACCATTACCAGGAGAATTAGAAATAGTATTGAGTTGAGAATAGCGTCTTTTTCCAACAGTAAATAATCTAAAAAGTGTTAACAGAATATAAACATGAGTAAAATAACACAATTTTAAATATGGGGTGCCGCAAAGAAACATTTTCGAGCAGGAATCAAAACTTTTATTTTTCTAGTGGTTCAAAATAATCAGAAGGCTATTCCTGCATCTACACACATTTAACAACCTCAAAAAACAGTCATTGAACTAATTTTGTATTCAGTAAGGATGGAAGGGGGCCGAAATTTTCAAGCTCCGGCCCCCAAAATCCCTTTGGGACCGGGGCTTTCTTTAGTAAAAACGCCAAAAACTCCGCCCCCGCCCGGCCCCCTGTCCATCCTTAGTATTCAGCATTCCCACAACACATTGACAACTCTATTAAAAACCCTTTAAAAAGATTACTGTTTGCCATGATTATCAAATGTAACAGATGATTCAACGACAGCACCACCACATGTTAAAGGTGCAGCATTTGAAGAACAAGGAAAATTAGAGGCTTTATTCATTGCTGTTGTACTATTCTTTTCTTTTTCATCTTTTTTTTTAGCAATCAACTGCAACACAACTTCTTTTAGCTTTAAAGCACCATTTTGAGTAAATCCTTTACAAAGTGGAACCAAAAATCGATTAAGAAGCATATCTTCTTTTACATAATTTGTAGCCTACAAATACAATATTATTCCACGTAAAAGTGCTAATGATAACCTTATCTGCCAGAATCAAATCATAAACCTTTCTGCATCGTTCTTCTTTGTCAAAAATCAAAACAAAATCGTTCAATTCTTGTTCAGCAACAACGAATAAAACATTCTACAATCAAAAGTTAGCACAAACTGTCATCAAGAAAGATATAAACATACTTTATTCATGACAAAACCATATTCAAACTTAGAAGATTTGATTTTATATTCTAAAAAGTAATGTTTAATAACAGTAGCAAATTAACATAAAGCAAACCTTCATATTCAGGTTCAACAAGAAGAATAGAAGATATTCTATCAATTTGCAGCTTGCAATTTCCTTGGTATTGAAGATTATGCTTCTGATCAAAAGCAAACAATTGTATTGATTTAGATTTCATCTAGATCATCTAGATATCTAAAAAAAGTCCTTACATTACTGAAAAAGTTACTTTATTTAAAAGTAATAACACGCATATACAAAAAGCTGTAGCTTGTTATAATTTTGACTAAAGTCTGAGTTATATTATGACTTCTGTAGATTAGAGCATTGAATGCTGCAAAGAAACAACACAGAAAGAAAAATCACCGTTTAAGCCTAAGGAAAAAAAATCAAGCAGTTAAGGGAGAAATATTGTGTCGTCAGTTTGCCAAAACTATATTTTTTAAGAAACAATCAATTTACAATTGAAAAAATTACGGTATTTTTATTATTTCTTTATTTTTTTTAAAGATTTCGGTCAATAAATTATCGTAATTAAAGTGTTCATTTTTTAGTCATTAAAACATGTACAACAAGCTTCCTGTGAAGCTTGTTGTACATGTATTAATTCTAAATCATTTCGCTTTGAACTAATTAGATACAGCAAACAAATTACGTGAAAAGTTTCTCAAAGTAATTTGTTAAAAATTGTGAAGAATTTTCGTGATAAATTCATTAATGAATAGGATAAAACAAATAAAAGGTTTATTCATAGCGTTAGAAAAAAAGGAGTACTACAGTAACCCGTCATAGCGGAACTTATTATATTGTTGGAAAGAGTAAAAATCCAAATCATTTCAATTCAACAATTCCACGAATCAGCCGTTACATGTCACCTTTTTTGCAACAGAATCCAAACATCCTCCAACTCAAAACTCTCAAGAATCATATCACAAAATTCAATCTCTCAGTTTTTTCAAATGGAGCTAATCTCATATTTGTAAGGTACAAGACCTTATTGTTAAAGATATTTATGAGGGGGAGGAGTAAGATACTCCTCGGTTGAGGCTCTAAGTCCTTCTTTTCTATTTAACTGAGGTGTGGAAGTCAGGTACTTCCTTCAACTGCACTATAATGCCAATCCAAATCTATCTCTCTGCCAACTACGTCTGGCTCTCCACTGATCAGGTTCTTCAATATATTTTCCACTTGTCGACTTTCTTCTGGCTTAGGCGGTATCCCAAGACTTTCACTTTCAACGCGTAAATCCACTTTGCACTATAAACCAAGATGTGATTCCTGGGGGTACCGATTTATTAGCTTTTCGACAATCGTTTAAATACAAAAAGAAATACAAAAAATGCAATCATAAAAAGGCGGAGCAAACATAGAAAAATGCAACGGAAACTGATAAAGCTGCTGTGACAAGGAAAGGATGTTTTCTTTATCAGATTCTTGAGTTGAGTTTATGTATACGTCAGAATGTGATCTATGAATTTATTTCAAAAGATACTGTAGCTGATTAACAACATGATACTTTATTTTTAATCAAACAATATATCTTATATCAATAAAAGAAAATACAGTATTTAACACAACGAAAAGCAAGCAGGAAATTAAAAATCAATCACTGATAACGGATTTCCATATATCTAAATTTTTCATCATCTTGACCATAATAATGAATAATGCGATTAGGAAGTCCAGAAGCAATTACATCAACAACAAGAGAATCAAGTTGAACTTTGTATTCGGCAGAAATATTCCATTGAAAAGCAAGATAAAATTTAGTATCTTTGTAAGTCTAAAAAGTAAAAACTAATATATACTAATTGAAACACTGTTCTCAGTTTACCTTCATAAATGCAGAGAGATCTTTGACAACAAAAGCTTCTGGAATATTGATTAAAACAAAACGTTCAAGTTTAACAAGATTCTTGAGTTGAATAATATTTTTCATGGTTGTAGATGTAACAGCTGCAGGAGTACCATCATCTAACCAGCTAAAAATATGATATAATGTTAATGCAAAAAAATGAATAATATAAACATACTAACGAAAACCTTTAACATCATGCGTAGCTTCTAACAATGAATCAAGAGTTACGATACTTCCATCACTATCAATAACTTTAGTTTTATAGATCATAATTTTTTGAAATACTGATGCCCATAATTTAAATTCATCCATAGTCATTTCTTTAAGATTACATCTAAGTGAAGCATTTTTGGAGCAATGAAGCTTTGGGAGAAGAGTTGAAGAAATATTTTCATTGAAAGAAATACGGAGATAACCAATAAGCCAAATTTTGCTTCTCGTAATTGTTGCAAGATTCATTTTAACACAACATTTTTGATTCTTCTTTTTGCATTCTACAGCATTATTTAAACAAATTCTGCTTCCAGCTTTAGCAACAATGATACGTTTTGCAATAAGCAAAGGAAGCATTTCAAAGAAGTATTTGCAACTGAAAGCGAGCTTGAGGTAGATTTCAGGAGATTTTGGATTACGAGCGATGTAGTAAATAATTCCATCAGGAAGGCTGAAGTTTTGTTTCTTTGCAGGTCCACCAGGCCATGCAATTTTTCCACGATAATTTGATGGTGGTAAATCAGATATAGAAGCTGGAGCAGCAGCTGAAGTCAAACAATCCATATGATCCATTTTCTTATCAACAAAAGAGAGTAAAACTAAAAAAACACAACATTAATTTCGTAAAGATAGAAAATTAAACGCAATATCAGTTACAGTAAACACAAAAGCTTCTTTCTTCTTTTGTATTAACCATCTTGCCAACTTTACGCGAGTATTTAAAAAGTATACCGCAACCTTTCTACGTTGTTGTAAAACATTGCTTGTTGCATTTTAAAATTTTATAAAAGTAATTAATCGCCAAAAACGAATAACAGAATATTACAATGGTTAAAAGCTCAAGCAATAGAAATGTATATTTCAAAAAATACTGTAGATGATATTAAAAAAATAGGAAATAATAAAAAAGATACAGTCACAAAGATAAACAACAAAAAAAATAGAATACTGTAAACGCTACACTAAAAAAGCTACCAAAAACAACGACTTTTCATAATATTAAATTTTCTTTATCATGTCCATAATAACACAATTTTAAATTTCTCCATCAATTACATCATCGATAAGTTCATTGAGTTAAATCTTGTATTCATTAGAAATGGAAGGATGAAGTGTAAGCACATTATCTAAAAAGTGTTAATAGAAAACGAACATGAATAACGTACACACACTTTTCAATGTGGGGTGCCGCAATGATTAAACTCTTTAAAAAGCTTACTGTTTGTCATGATTATCAAATGTATCAGAAGAAAAGTTGATTGCAGCATTCGAAAAACAAGGAGGCATTATTCATCGTTGTTGTATTCTTTTATTTTTCATCTTCTTTATTAGCAATTAATTGTGACACAACATTCTTTAGCTTTATAGTTGCAACATCAGTTTGAAAAAATATGTTACAAAGTGGATTTATAAGCATATCTTCTTTAACACCACTTTGAGCCTAAAATTATTCTACGTAAATGTGCTAATCCTAGCCTTGTCTACCATAATCAAATCATAAACCTTTTTGCATCGTTCTTCGTCATCAAAAATCAAAACAAAGTCATTCATTTGTTGTTCAGCAACGACGATTAAAACATTCTAGCGTTCTAAAATCAAGCTGTTTTTGGCATTAAAGAGATAAAAAGCATACTGTATTCATGACAAAACCACATTCAAACTTAGCAGATTTCATTTTATATTCTAAAAAGTAATATTCAACAACGATAATGTTTTTGTGTTAATAAAATACATACCTTTATTTTCTGGTTCAACAAGAAGCATGGAAGATATTCTATCAATTTCTAGTTTGCATTTTTCTTGGTATTGAACACTGTGATTCTGATCGAAAGCAAACAATTGTATTGACTTGGTTTTCATCTAGTTCATCGAGATATCTAAAAAAAGTTCGTACATTATTGAAAAAGTTGCTATATTTAAAAGCAATAACACGCATTTACAAAAAGCAGTAAATTGTTGTAATTTTAATTAAAGTTAGTTTGTTTGATGCTGAGGAAAAAGAGCTCTAGAGTTAAAGAAAAATTGCAAGAAAAAATTCAAACTCTTGAATTTCAAATTGAATGAGGAAGAGCATCGTGTCGTCACTTTGCCAAAACCAAATTTTTTAAATATTTAACTGAAAAAGCTACGGTATTTTTGTTTATTTTTTTATTACGCATCTTTTTTTTTATCAGATCCATAACTATTACTTTTTTTTTCAGTTATTATTATTGATAAAAAAGTTGTGAATTTTTTGATACCAAAATTATATCTTTTGTAGAACTTTAAAAAATCTATGCACATATTTTAATTAGTTTACTTTTTATTGAAAATTTTTAACATCATTCTGTCAAATGATTTGTTTTGATTGTTGTTTTACGAATTTCAAGGTTCTTTCGACATTAGTCCTAATTAATCCTCATAACTGCGTCCTATTTTACGGTAATAGCATAATAATATTTTTGTTAAAAATTTTTGTAGTAGTTTTTTTAAAAATATTATATTAAATGCTGTTAAATAAGTAAAAAAAATGCACAAACTGACTGCCATCAAGAGCATTAGAGCCTTGATAAACTTTTCACAATAAATGAATCGCATAAAAATGTTGTTTATTAGCAATACTTGAAGAAAAAAGGTTAAAATTATATAAGAAACCAGCAACAAATAGAATTATGAAAAAACACGATACAAACTATTCACTGAAAACGATATCAAAAAATAACATTAAATTCAATCCATGACAAAAACTTTTCAACAATTTTAGCATTTATTTGGATTGAATTTTCGAGGTTGACAGACATGTTTTATTTTATAGCATTCAACATACGTTTGACCATTTTTATCTTCTAGAACTTTTGCAGTAACAGATTTTTTCATATAGCGACATTCTAAGCATTTGTAACAAATAAATTGAATAATCGAAAATATAATGTCTTCACCTGGAATCTTTAGTCTACAGTTCAATTTTACATTGAGATCCTTCTAGGACCACTTTACTAAAATTCTGTTATTCAATGATCCTTAGAGGTGAAGACGATATTATTATTGTTACAAATAAATTCATTAATCCGAAAATAAAATAATATAGTTGAGATATGGCTTTAGAAGCTGAATTTCTGACATAGGGTCCTCGACGGACATGTTTAAAGAATTCCAGCAATAAACTAAAAATCCCAGCCATATTATTTTTTAAATATGTTTATAAGCTATTTAAGTAACCGAAAATAAAATAATATAGTTGAGATATGGCTTTAGAAGCTGAATTTCTGACATGGGATCCTTGATGGACATGTTAAAAGAATTCCAGCTATGAACTAAAAATCCCAGCCATATTATTTTTTAAATATGTTTATAAGCTATTTAAGTAACCGAAAATAAAATAATATAGTTGAGATATGGCTTTAGAAGCTGAATTTCTGACATGGGATCCTCGACGGACATGTTTAAAGAATTTCAGCAATAAACTAAAAATCCCAGCCATATTATTTTTTAAATATGTTTATAAGCTATCAGGGCAGTCAATAAGTTCGTGCCGCGGTTTGAATGTAAATAACTTTGAAATTGATGAAACAACATGAGGTAAAATTTTGCATACTGGTAGACATGGGAGTTGTCCTAAGGGTTCTAACATAATTTTTGAGATAGTTGGAATTTTCGCGGAATTTTGAGGGATTTTCGTGCTGAAACCAGTTTTTTAGGGAAATTTATAAAACGAGCTATGCCAAAAATTGGATTTGAGCATGTTGGCAGTCCATATGACCCAAATGGGTTGCCAAGACATTGGTCTATCAGAATCTTTAAGATTTGGAATTTTCCCGAACCTTCTAGAAGTTTCAGGAATTTTTAAAGCACGGCTACTGCACTTTAATGGAAGTTTGTGTAATTTAATAATAAAAAATTTATTTGGAATTGCGTCAAAAATGCTTAAAAAATATAATTTAATGGTTTTTCAGTCAATCGGTATGTTTTTGGAGCCATAAACATTTAGAATTTTCATAACGCCATTTGACGGGTTTTTAAAGAAAAATGGGTTTTACCACGAAAATCTCTCAAAATTCCGTGAAAATTCCAATTACCCCAAAAATCGTGTTAGGACCCTTAGGACAACTCCCCTGGCTACCAGTATGCAAAATTTTACCTCATGTTGTTTCATCAATTTCAAAGTTAATTACATTCAAACCGCGGCACGAACTTATTGACTGCCCTGATATTTAAGTAACCGAAAATAAAATAATATAGTTGAAATATGGCTTTAGAAGCTGAATTTCTGACATAGGGTCCTCGACGGACATGTTTAAAGAATTTCAGCTATGAACTAAAAATGCCAGCCATATTATTTTTTAAATATGTTTATAAGCTATTCATTAATCCGAAAATAAAATAATATAGTTGAAATATGGCTTTAGAAGCTGAATTTCTGAAATAGGGTCCTCGACGGACATGTTTAAAGAATTTCAGCAATAAACTAAAAATGCCAGCTATATTATTTTTTAAATATGTTTATAAGCTATTCATTAATCCGAAAATAAAATAATATAGTTGAGATATGGCTTTAGAAGCTGAATTTCTGACATAGGGTCCTCGACGGACATGTTTAAAGAATTTCAGCTATGAACTAAAAATGCCAGCTATATTATTTTTAAAATATGTTTATAAGCTATTCATTAACCCGAAAATAAAATAATATTGTTGAGATATGGCTTTAGAAGCTGAATTTCTGACATAGGGTCCTCGACGGACATGTTTAAAGAATTTCAGCAATAAACTAAAAATGCCAGCTATATTATTTTTTAAATATGTTTATAAGCTATTCATTAATCCGAAAAAAAAATAATATTGTTGAGATATGGCTTTAGAAGCTGAATTTCTGACATAGGGTCCTCGACGGACATGTTTAAAGAATTTCAGCAATAAACTAAAAATGCCAGCTATATTATTTTTTAAATATGTTTATAAGCTATTCATTAATCCGAAAAAAAAATAATATTGTTGAGATATGGCTTTAGAAGCTGAATTTCTGACATAGGGTCCTCGACGGACATGTTTAAAGAATTTCAGCAATAAACTAAAAATGCCAGCTATATTATTTTTTAAATATGTTTATAAGCTATTCATTAATCCGAAAAAAAAATAATATTGTTGAGATATGGCTTTAGAAGCTGAATTTCTGACATAGGGTCCTCGACGGACATGTTTAAAGAATTTCAGCAATAAACTAAAAATGCCAGCTATATTATTTTTTAAATATGTTTATAAGCTATTCATTAATCCGAAAAAAAAATAATATTGTTGAGATATGGCTTTAGAAGCTGAATTTCTGACATAGGGTCCTCGACGGACATGTTTAAAGAATTTCAGCAATAAACTAAAAATGCCAGCTATATTATTTTTTAAATATGTTTATAAGCTATTCATTAATCCGAAAATAAAATAATATTGTTGAGATATGGCTTTAGAAGCTGAATTTCTGACATAGGGTCCTCGACGGACATGTTTAAAGAATTTCAGCAATAAACTAAAAATGCCAGCTATATTATTTTTTAAATATGTTTATAAGCTATTCATTAATCCGAAAATAAAATAATATAGTTGAAATATGGCTTTAGAAGCTGAATTTCTGAAATAGGGTCCTCGACGGACATGTTTAAAGAATTTCAGCTATGAACTAAAAATGCCAGCTATATTATTTTTTAAATATGTTTATAAGCTATTCATTAACCCGAAAATAAAATAATATTGTTGAGATATGGCTTTAGAAGCTGAATTTCTGACATAGGGTCCTCGACGGACATGTTTAAAGAATTTCAGCAATAAACTAAAAATGCCAGCTATATTATTTTTTAAATATGTTTATAAGCTATTCATTAATCCGAAAAAAAAATAATATTGTTGAGATATGGCTTTAGAAGCTGAATTTCTGACATAGGGTCCTCGACGGACATGTTTAAAGAATTTCAGCAATAAACTAAAAATGCCAGCTATATTATTTTTTAAATATGTTTATAAGCTATTCATTAATCCGAAAAAAAAATAATATTGTTGAGATATGGCTTTAGAAGCTGAATTTCTGACATAGGGTCCTCGACGGACATGTTTAAAGAATTTCAGCAATAAACTAAAAATGCCAGCTATATTATTTTTTAAATATGTTTATAAGCTATTCATTAATCCGAAAAAAAAATAATATTGTTGAGATATGGCTTTAGAAGCTGAATTTCTGACATAGGGTCCTCGACGGACATGTTTAAAGAATTTCAGCAATAAACTAAAAATGCCAGCTATATTATTTTTTAAATATGTTTATAAGCTATTCATTAATCCGAAAAAAAAATAATATTGTTGAGATATGGCTTTAGAAGCTGAATTTCTGACATAGGGTCCTCGACGGACATGTTTAAAGAATTTCAGCAATAAACTAAAAATGCCAGCTATATTATTTTTTAAATATGTTTATAAGCTATTCATTAATCCGAAAAAAAAATAATATTGTTGAGATATGGCTTTAGAAGCTGAATTTCTGACATAGGGTCCTCGACGGACATGTTTAAAGAATTTCAGCAATAAACTAAAAATGCCAGCTATATTATTTTTTAAATATGTTTATAAGCTATTCATTAATCCGAAAATAAAATAATATTGTTGAGATATGGCTTTAGAAGCTGAATTTCTGACATAGGGTCCTCGACGGACATGTTTAAAGAATTTCAGCAATAAACTAAAAATGCCAGCTATATTATTTTTTAAATATGTTTATAAGCTATTCATTAATCCGAAAATAAAATAATATAGTTGAAATATGGCTTTAGAAGCTGAATTTCTGAAATAGGGTCCTCGACGGACATGTTTAAAGAATTTCAGCTATGAACTAAAAATGCCAGCTATATTATTTTTTAAATATGTTTATAAGCTATTCATTAACCCGAAAATAAAATAATATTGTTGAGATATGGCTTTAGAAGCTGAATTTCTGACATAGGGTCCTCGACGGACATGTTTAAAGAATTTCAGCAATAAACTAAAAATGCCAGCTATATTATTTTTTAAATATGTTTATAAGCTATTCATTAATCCGAAAAAAAAATAATATTGTTGAGATATGGCTTTAGAAGCTGAATTTCTGACATAGGGTCCTCGACGGACATGTTTAAAGAATTTCAGCAATAAACTAAAAATGCCAGCTATATTATTTTTTAAATATGTTTATAAGCTATTCATTAATCCGAAAAAAAAATAATATTGTTGAGATATGGCTTTAGAAGCTGAATTTCTGACATAGGGTCCTCGACGGACATGTTTAAAGAATTTCAGCAATAAACTAAAAATGCCAGCTATATTATTTTTTAAATATGTTTATAAGCTATTCATTAATCCGAAAAAAAAATAATATTGTTGAGATATGGCTTTAGAAGCTGAATTTCTGACATAGGGTCCTCGACGGACATGTTTAAAGAATTTCAGCAATAAACTAAAAATGCCAGCTATATTATTTTTTAAATATGTTTATAAGCTATTCATTAATCCGAAAAAAAAATAATATTGTTGAGATATGGCTTTAGAAGCTGAATTTCTGACATAGGGTCCTCGACGGACATGTTTAAAGAATTTCAGCAATAAACTAAAAATGCCAGCTATATTATTTTTTAAATATGTTTATAAGCTATTCATTAATCCGAAAATAAAATAATATTGTTGAGATATGGCTTTAGAAGCTGAATTTCTGACATAGGGTCCTCGACGGACATGTTTAAAGAATTTCAGCAATAAACTAAAAATGCCAGCTATATTATTTTTTAAATATGTTTATAAGCTATTCATTAATCCGAAAATAAAATAATATTGTTGAGATATGGCTTTAGAAGCTGAATTTCTGACATAGGGTCCTCGACGGACATGTTTAAAGAATTTCAGCAATAAACTAAAAATGCCAGCTATATTATTTTTTAAATATGTTTATAAGCTATTCATTAATCCGAAAATAAAATAATATTGTTGAGATATGGCTTTAGAAGCTGAATTTCTGACATAGGGTCCTCGACGGACATGTTTAAAGAATTTCAGCAATAAACTAAAAATGCCAGCTATATTATTTTTTAAATATGTTTATAAGCTATTCATTAATCCGAAAATAAAATAATATTGTTGAGATATGGCTTTAGAAGCTGAATTTCTGACATAGGGTCCTCGACGGACATGTTTAAAGAATTTCAGCAATAAACTAAAAATGCCAGCTATATTATTTTTTAAATATGTTTATAAGCTATTCATTAATCCGAAAATAAAATAATATTGTTGAGATATGGCTTTAGAAGCTGAATTTCTGACATAGGGTCCTCGACGGACATGTTTAAAGAATTTCAGCAATAAACTAAAAATGCCAGCTATATTATTTTTTAAATATGTTTATAAGCTATTCATTAATCCGAAAAAAAAATAATATTGTTGAGATATGGCTTTAGAAGCTGAATTTCTGACATAGGGTCCTCGACGGACATGTTTAAAGAATTTCAGCAATAAACTAAAAATGCCAGCTATATTATTTTTTAAATATGTTTATAAGCTATTCATTAATCCGAAAATAAAATAATATAGTTGAAATATGGCTTTAGAAGCTGAATTTCTGACATAGGGTCCTCGACGGACATGTTTAAAGAATTTCAGCAATAAACTAAAAATGCCAGCTATATTATTTTTTAAATATGTTTATAAGCTATTCATTAATCCGAAAATAAAATAATATAGTTGAAATATGGCTTTAGAAGCTGAATTTCTGACATAGGGTCCTCGACGGACATGTTTAAAGAATTTCAGCAATAAACTAAAAATGCCAGCTATATTATTTTTTAAATATGTTTATAAGCTATTCATTAACCCGAAAATAAAATAATATTGTTGAGATATGGCTTTAGAAGCTGAATTTCTGACATAGGGTCCTCGACGGACATGTTTAAAGAATTTCAGCAATAAACTAAAAATGCCAGCTATATTATTTTTTAAATATGTTTATAAGCTATTCATTAATCCGAAAATAAAATAATATAGTTGAAATATGGCTTTAGAAGCTGAATTTCTGACATAGGGTCCTCGACGGACATGTTTAAAGAATTTCAGCAATAAACTAAAAATGCCAGCTATATTATTTTTTAAATATGTTTATAAGCTATTCATTAATCCGAAAATAAAATAATATAGTTGAAATATGGCTTTAGAAGCTGAATTTCTGACATAGGGTCCTCGACGGACATGTTTAAAGAATTTCAGCAATAAACTAAAAATGCCAGCTATATTATTTTTTAAATATGTTTATAAGCTATTCATTAATCCGAAAATAAAATAATATTGTTGAGATATGGCTTTAGAAGCTGAATTTCTGACATAGGGTCCTCGACGGACATGTTTAAAGAATTTCAGCAATAAACTAAAAATGCCAGCTATATTATTTTTTAAATATGTTTATAAGCTATTCATTAATCCGAAAATAAAATAATATTGTTGAGATATGGCTTTAGAAGCTGAATTTCTGACATAGGGTCCTCGACGGACATGTTTAAAGAATTTCAGCAATAAACTAAAAATGCCAGCTATATTATTTTTTAAATATGTTTATAAGCTATTCATTAATCCGAAAATAAAATAATATTGTTGAGATATGGCTTTAGAAGCTGAATTTCTGACATAGGGTCCTCGACGGACATGTTTAAAGAATTTCAGCAATAAACTAAAAATGCCAGCTATATTATTTTTTAAATATGTTTATAAGCTATTCATTAATCCGAAAATAAAATAATATAGTTGAAATATGGCTTTAGAAGCTGAATTTCTGACATAGGGTCCTCGACGGACATGTTTAAAGAATTTCAGCAATAAACTAAAAATGCCAGCTATATTATTTTTTAAATATGTTTATAAGCTATTCATTAACCCGAAAATAAAATAATATTGTTGAGATATGGCTTTAGAAGCTGAATTTCTGACATAGGGTCCTCGACGGACATGTTTAAAGAATTTCAGCAATAAACTAAAAATGCCAGCTATTTTATTTTTTAAATATGTTTATAAGCTATTCATTAATCCGAAAATAAAATAATATAGTTGAAATATGGCTTTAGAAGCTGAATTTCTGACATAGGGTCCTCGACGGACATGTTTAAAGAATTTCAGCAATAAACTAAAAATGCCAGCTATATTATTTTTTAAATATGTTTATAAGCTATTCATTAATCCGAAAATAAAATAATATAGTTGAAATATGGCTTTAGAAGCTGAATTTCTGACATAGGGTCCTCGACGGACATGTTTAAAGAATTTCAGCAATAAACTAAAAATGCCAGCTATATTATTTTTTAAATATGTTTATAAGCTATTCATTAATCCGAAAATAAAATAATATTGTTGAGATATGGCTTTAGAAGCTGAATTTCTGACATAGGGTCCTCGACGGACATGTTTAAAGAATTTCAGCAATAAACTAAAAATGCCAGCTATATTATTTTTTAAATATGTTTATAAGCTATTCATTAATCCGAAAATAAAATAATATAGTTGAAATATGGCTTTAGAAGCTGAATTTCTGACATAGGGTCCTCGACGGACATGTTTAAAGAATTTCAGCAATAAACTAAAAATGCCAGCTATATTATTTTTTAAATATGTTTATAAGCTATTCATTAATCCGAAAATAAAATAATATTGTTGAGATATGGCTTTAGAAGCTGAATTTCTGACATAGGGTCCTCGACGGACATGTTTAAAGAATTTCAGCAATAAACTAAAAATGCCAGCTATATTATTTTTTAAATATGTTTATAAGCTATTCATTAATCCGAAAAAAAAATAATATTGTTGAGATATGGCTTTAGAAGCTGAATTTCTGACATAGGGTCCTCGACGGACATGTTTAAAGAATTTCAGCAATAAACTAAAAATGCCAGCTATATTATTTTTTAAATATGTTTATAAGCTATTCATTAATCCGAAAAAAAATAATATTGTTGAGATATGGCTTTAGAAGCTGAATTTCTGACATAGGGTCCTCGACGGACATGTTTAAAGAATTTCAGCAATAAACTAAAAATGCCAGCTATATTATTTTTTAAATATGTTTATAAGCTATTCATTAATCCGAAAATAAAATAATATTGTTGAGATATGGCTTTAGAAGCTGAATTTCTGACATAGGGTCCTCGACGGACATGTTTAAAGAATTTCAGCAATAAACTAAAAATGCCAGCTATATTATTTTTTAAATATGTTTATAAGCTATTCATTAATCCGAAAATAAAATAATATAGTTGAAATATGGCTTTAGAAGCTGAATTTCTGACATAGGGTCCTCGACGGACATGTTTAAAGAATTTCAGCAATAAACTAAAAATGCCAGCTATATTATTTTTTAAATATGTTTATAAGCTATTCATTAATCCGAAAATAAAATAATATAGTTGAAATATGGCTTTAGAAGCTGAATTTCTGACATAGGGTCCTCGACGGACATGTTTAAAGAATTTCAGCAATAAACTAAAAATGCCAGCTATATTATTTTTTAAATATGTTTATAAGCTATTCATTAATCCGAAAATAAAATAATATTGTTGAGATATGGCTTTAGAAGCTGAATTTCTGACATAGGGTCCTCGACGGACATGTTTAAAGAATTTCAGCAATAAACTAAAAATGCCAGCTATATTATTTTTTAAATATGTTTATAAGCTATTCATTAATCCGAAAATAAAATAATATAGTTGAAATATGGCTTTAGAAGCTGAATTTCTGACATAGGGTCCTCGACGGACATGTTTAAAGAATTTCAGCAATAAACTAAAAATGCCAGCTATATTATTTTTTAAATATGTTTATAAGCTATTCATTAATCCGAAAATAAAATAATATTGTTGAGATATGGCTTTAGAAGCTGAATTTCTGACATAGGGTCCTCGACGGACATGTTTAAAGAATTTCAGCAATAAACTAAAAATGCCAGCTATATTATTTTTTAAATATGTTTATAAGCTATTCATTAATCCGAAAAAAAAATAATATTGTTGAGATATGGCTTTAGAAGCTGAATTTCTGACATAGGGTCCTCGACGGACATGTTTAAAGAATTTCAGCAATAAACTAAAAATGCCAGCTATATTATTTTTTAAATATGTTTATAAGCTATTCATTAATCCGAAAAAAAATAATATTGTTGAGATATGGCTTTAGAAGCTGAATTTCTGACATAGGGTCCTCGACGGACATGTTTAAAGAATTTCAGCAATAAACTAAAAATGCCAGCTATATTATTTTTTAAATATGTTTATAAGCTATTCATTAATCCGAAAATAAAATAATATTGTTGAGATATGGCTTTAGAAGCTGAATTTCTGACATAGGGTCCTCGACGGACATGTTTAAAGAATTTCAGCAATAAACTAAAAATGCCAGCTATATTATTTTTTAAATATGTTTATAAGCTATTCATTAACCCGAAAATAAAATAATATTGTTGAGATATGGCTTTAGAAGCTGAATTTCTGAAATAGGGTCCTCGACGGACATGTTTAAAGGATTTCAGCAATAAACTAAAAATGCCAGCTATATTATTTTTTAAATATGTTTATAAGCTATTCATTAATCCGAAAAAAAAATAATATTGTTGAGATATGGCTTTAGAAGCTGAATTTCTGACATAGGGTCCTCGACGGACATGTTTAAAGAATTTCAGCAATAAACTAAAAATGCCAGCTATATTATTTTTTAAATATGTTTATAAGCTATTCATTAACCCGAAAATAAAATAATATTGTTGAGATATGGCTTTAGAAGCTGAATTTCTGACATAGGGTCCTCGACGGACATGTTTAAAGAATTTCAGCAATAAACTAAAAATGCCAGCTATATTATTTTTTAAATATGTTTATAAGCTATTCATTAATCCGAAAAAAAAATAATATTGTTGAGATATGGCTTTAGAAGCTGAATTTCTGACATAGGGTCCTCGACGGACATGTTTAAAGGATTTCAGCAATAAACTAAAAATGCCAGCTATATTATTTTTTAAATATGTTTATAAGCTATTCATTAACCCGAAAATAAAATAATATTGTTGAGATATGGCTTTAGAAGCTGAATTTCTGACATAGGGTCCTCGACGGACATGTTTAAAGAATTTCAGCAATAAACTAAAAATGCCAGCTATATTATTTTTTAAATATGTTTATAAGCTATTCATTAACCCGAAAATAAAATAATATTGTTGAGATATGGCTTTAGAAGCTGAATTTCTGACATAGGGTCCTCGACGGACATGTTTAAAGAATTTCAGCAATAAACTAAAAATGCCAGCTATATTATTTTTTAAATATGTTTATAAGCTATTCATTAATCCGATAAAAAAATAATATTGTTGAGATATGGCTTTAGAAGCTGAATTTCTGACATAGGGTCCTCGACGGACATGTTTAAAGGATTTCAGCAATAAACTAAAAATGCCAGCTATATTATTTTTTAAATATGTTTATAAGCTATTCATTAATCCGAAAAAAAAATAATATTGTTGAGATATGGCTTTAGAAGCTGAATTTCTGACATAGGGTCCTCGACGGACATGTTTAAAGAATTTCAGCAATAAACTAAAAATGCCAGCTATATTATTTTTTAAATATGTTTATAAGCTATTCATTAACCCGAAAATAAAATAATATTGTTGAGATATGGCTTTAGAAGCTGAATTTCTGACATAGGGTCCTCGACGGACATGTTTAAAGAATTTCAGCAATAAACTAAAAATGCCAGCTATATTATTTTTTAAATATGTTTTTAAGCTATTTAAGTAACCGAAAATAAAATAATATAGTTGAGATATGCCTTTAGAAGCTGAATTTCTGACATAGGGTCCTCGACGGACATGTTTAAAGAATTTCAGCAATAAACTAAAAATGCCAGCTATATTATTTTTTAAATATGTTTATAAGCTATTCATTAACCCGAAAATAAAATAATATTGTTGAGATATGGCTTTAGAAGCTGAATTTCTGACATAGGGTCCTCGACGGACATGTTTAAAGAATTTCAGCAATAAACTAAAAATGCCAGCTATATTATTTTTTAAATATGTTTATAAGCTATTCATTAACCCGAAAATAAAATAATATTGTTGAGATATGGCTTTAGAAGCTGAATTTCTGACATAGGGTCCTCGACGGACATGTTTAAAGAATTTCAGCAATAAACTAAAAATGCCAGCTATATTATTTTTTAAATATGTTTATAAGCTATTCATTAATCCGAAAATAAAATAATATTGTTGAGATATGGCTTTAGAAGCTGAATTTCTGACATAGGGTCCTCGACGGACATGTTTAAAGAATTTCAGCAATAAACTAAAAATGCCAGCTATATTATTTTTTAAATATGTTTATAAGCTATTCATTAATCCGAAAATAAAATAATATTGTTGAGATATGGCTTTAGAAGCTGAATTTCTGACATAGGGTCCTCGACGGACATGTTTAAAGAATTTCAGCAATAAACTAAAAATGCCAGCTATATTATTTTTTAAATATGTTTATAAGCTATTCATTAATCCGAAAAAAAAATAATATTGTTGAGATATGGCTTTAGAAGCTGAATTTCTGACATAGGGTCCTCGACGGACATGTTTAAAGAATTTCAGCAATAAACTAAAAATGCCAGCTATATTATTTTTTAAATATGTTTATAAGCTATTCATTAATCCGAAAAAAAAATAATATTGTTGAGATATGGCTTTAGAAGCTGAATTTCTGACATAGGGTCCTCGACGGACATGTTTAAAGAATTTCAGCAATAAACAAAAAATGCCAGCTATATTATTTTTTAAATATGTTTATAAACTATTCATTAACCCGAAAATAAAATAATATTGTTGAGATATGGCTTTAGAAGCTGAATTTCTGACATAGGGTCCTCGACGGACATGTTTAAAGAATTTCAGCAATAAACTAAAAATGCCAGCTATATTATTTTTTAAATATGTTTATAAGCTATTCATTAATCCGAAAATAAAATAATATTGTTGAGATATGGCTTTAGAAGCTGAATTTCTGACATAGGGTCCTCGACGGACATGTTTAAAGAATTTCAGCAATAAACTAAAAATGCCAGCTATATTATTTTTTAAATATGTTTATAAGCTATTCATTAATCCGAAAAAAAAATAATATTGTTGAGATATGGCTTTAGAAGCTGAATTTCTGACATAGGGTCCTCGACGGACATGTTTAAAGAATTTCAGCAATAAACTAAAAATGCCAGCTATATTATTTTTTAAATATGTTTATAAGCTATTCATTAATCCGAAAATAAAATAATATTGTTGAGATATGGCTTTAGAAGCTGAATTTCTGACATAGGGTCCTCGACGGACATGTTTAAAGAATTTCAGCAATAAACTAAAAATGCCAGCTATATTATTTTTTAAATATGTTTATAAGCTATTCATTAACCCGAAAATAAAATAATATTGTTGAGATATGGCTTTAGAAGCTGAATTTCTGACATAGGGTCCTCGACGGACATGTTTAAAGAATTTCAGCAATAAACTAAAAATGCCAGCTATATTATTTTTTAAATATGTTTATAAGCTATTCATTAATCCGAAAATAAAATAATATTGTTGAGATATGGCTTTAGAAGCTGAATTTCTGACATAGGGTCCTCGACGGACATGTTTAAAGAATTTCAGCAATAAACTAAAAATGCCAGCTATATTATTTTTTAAATATGTTTATAAGCTATTCATTAACCCGAAAATAAAATAATATTGTTGAGATATGGCTTTAGAAGCTGAATTTCTGACATAGGGTCCTCGACGGACATGTTTAAAGAATTTCAGCAATAAACTAAAAATGCCAGCTATATTATTTTTTAAATATGTTTATAAGCTATTCATTAACCCGAAAATAAAATAATATTGTTGAGATATGGCTTTAGAAGCTGAATTTCTGACATAGGGTCCTCGACGGACATGTTTAAAGAATTTCAGCAATAAACTAAAAATGCCAGCTATATTATTTTTTAAATATGTTTATAAGCTATTCATTAATCCGAAAATAAAATAATATTGTTGAGATATGGCTTTAGAAGCTGAATTTCTGACATAGGGTCCTCGACGGACATGTTTAAAGAATTTCAGCAATAAACTAAAAATGCCAGCTATATTATTTTTTAAATATGTTTATAAGCTATTCATTAATCCGAAAATAAAATAATATTGTTGAGATATGGCTTTAGAAGCTGAATTTCTGACATAGGGTCCTCGACGGACATGTTTAAAGAATTTCAGCAATAAACTAAAAATGCCAGCTATATTATTTTTTAAATATGTTTATAAGCTATTCATTAATCCGAAAAAAAAATAATATTGTTGAGATATGGCTTTAGAAGCTGAATTTCTGACATAGGGTCCTCGACGGACATGTTTAAAGAATTTCAGCAATAAACTAAAAATGCCAGCTATATTATTTTTTAAATATGTTTATAAGCTATTCATTAACCCGAAAATAAAATAATATTGTTGAGATATGGCTTTAGAAGCTGAATTTCTGACATAGGGTCCTCGACGGACATGTTTAAAGAATTTCAGCAATAAACTAAAAATGCCAGCTATATTATTTTTTAAATATGTTTATAAGCTATTCATTAACCCGAAAATAAAATAATATTGTTGAGATATGGCTTTAGAAGCTGAATTTCTGACATAGGGTCCTCGACGGACATGTTTAAAGAATTTCAGCAATAAACTAAAAATGCCAGCTATATTATTTTTTAAATATGTTTATAAGCTATTCATTAACCCGAAAATAAAATAATATTGTTGAGATATGGCTTTAGAAGCTGAATTTCTGACATAGGGTCCTCGACGGACATGTTTAAAGAATTTCAGCAATAAACTAAAAATGCCAGCTATATTATTTTTTAAATATGTTTATAAGCTATTCATTAACCCGAAAATAAAATAATATTGTTGAGATATGGCTTTAGAAGCTGAATTTCTGACATAGGGTCCTCGACGGACATGTTTAAAGAATTTCAGCAATAAACTAAAAATGCCAGCTATATTATTTTTTAAATATGTTTATAAGCTATTCATTAATCCGAAAATAAAACAATATTGTTGAGATATGGCTTTAGAAGCTGAATTTCTGACATAGGGTCCTCGACGGACATGTTTAAAGAATTTCAGCAATAAACTAAAAATGCCAGCTATATTATTTTTTAAATATGTTTATAAGCTATTCATTAACCCGAAAATAAAATAATATTGTTGAGATATGGCTTTAGAAGCTGAATTTCTGACATAGGGTCCTCGACGGACATGTTTAAAGAATTTCAGCAATAAACTAAAAATGCCAGCTATATTATTTTTTAAATATGTTTATAAGCTATTCATTAACCCGAAAATAAAATAATATTGTTGAGATATGGCTTTAGAAGCTGAATTTCTGACATAGGGTCCTCGACGGACATGTTTAAAGAATTTCAGCAATAAACTAAAAATGCCAGCTATATTATTTTTTAAATATGTTTATAAGCTATTCATTAACCCGAAAATAAAATAATATTGTTGAGATATGGCTTTAGAAGCTGAATTTCTGACATAGGGTCCTCGACGGACATGTTTAAAGAATTTCAGCAATAAACTAAAAATGCCAGCTATATTATTTTTTAAATATGTTTATAAGCTATTCATTAATCCGAAAATAAAACAATATTGTTGAGATATGGCTTTAGAAGCTGAATTACAGACACGGGATCCTCGATGGACATGTTTAAAGAATTCCAGCTATAAACTAAAAATGCCAGCCATATTATTTTTTAAATATGTTTATAAGCTATTCATTAACCCGAAAATAAAATAATATTGTTGAGATATGGCTTTAGAAGCTGAATTTCTGACATAGGGTCCTCGACGGACATGTTTAAAGAATTTCAGCAATAAACTAAAAATGCCAGCTATATTATTTTTTAAATATGTTTATAAGCTATTCATTAACCCGAAAATAAAATAATATTGTTGAGATATGGCTTTAGAAGCTGAATTTCTGACATAGGGTCCTCGACGGACATGTTTAAAGAATTTCAGCAATAAACTAAAAATGCCAGCTATATTATTTTTTAAATATGTTTATAAGCTATTCATTAACCCGAAAATAAAATAATATTGTTGAGATATGGCTTTAGAAGCTGAATTTCTGACATAGGGTCCTCGACGGACATGTTTAAAGAATTTCAGCAATAAACTAAAAATGCCAGCTATATTATTTTTTAAATATGTTTATAAGCTATTCATTAACCCGAAAATAAAATAATATTGTTGAGATATGGCTTTAGAAGCTGAATTTCTGACATAGGGTCCTCGACGGACATGTTTAAAGAATTTCAGCAATAAACTAAAAATGCCAGCTATATTATTTTTTAAATATGTTTATAAGCTATTCATTAATCCGAAAATAAAACAATATTGTTGAGATATGGCTTTAGAAGCTGAATTTCTGACAAAGGGTCCTCGACGGACATGTTTAAAGAATTTCAGCAAAAAACTAAAAATGCCAGCTATATTATTTTTTAAATATGTTTATAAGCTATTCATTAACCCGAAAATAAAATAATATTGTTGAGATATGGCTTTAGAAGCTGAATTTCTGACATAGGGTCCTCGACGGACATGTTTAAAGAATTTCAGCAATAAACTAAAAATGCCAGCTATATTATTTTTTAAAAATGTTTATAAGCTATTCATTAATCCGAAAATAAAATAATATTGTTGAGATATGGCTTTAGAAGCTGAATTTCTGACATAGGGTCCTCGACGGACATGTTTAAAGAATTTCAGCAATAAACTAAAAATGCCAGCTATATTATTTTTTAAAAATGTTTATAAGCTATTCATTAACCCGAAAATAAAATAATATTGTTGAGATATGGCTTTAGAAGCTGAATTTCTGACATAGGGTCCTCGACGGACATGTTTAAAGAATTTCAGCAATAAACTAAAAATGCCAGCTATATTATTTTTTAAAAATGTTTATAAGCTATTCATTAATCCGAAAATAAAATAATATTGTTGAGATATGGCTTTAGAAGCTGAATTTCTGACATAGGGTCCTCGACGGACATGTTTAAAGAATTTCAGCAATAAACTAAAAATGCCAGCTATATTATTTTTTAAAAATGTTTATAAGCTATTCATTAACCCGAAAATAAAATAATATTGTTGAGATATGGCTTTAGAAGCTGAATTTCTGACATGGGATCCTCGACGGACATGCTTAAAGAATTTCAGCTATGAAGAAAAAATGCCAGCCATATTATTTTTTAAATATGTTTATAAGCTATTCATTAATCCGAAAAAAAAATAATATTGTTGAGATATGGCTTTAGAAGCTGAATTTCTGACATAGGGTCCTCGACGGACATGTTTAAAGAATTTCAGCAATAAACTAAAAATGCCAGCTATATTATTTTTTAAAAATGTTTATAAGCTATTCATTAACCCGAAAATAAAATAATATTGTTGAGATATGGCTTTAGAAGCTGAATTTCTGACATAGGGTCCTCGACGGACATGTTTAAAGAATTTCAGCAATAAACTAAAAATGCCAGCTATATTATTTTTTAAAAATGTTTATAAGCTATTCATTAATCCGAAAATAAAATAATATTGTTGAGATATGGCTTTAGAAGCTGAATTTCTGACATAGGGTCCTCGACGGACATGTTTAAAGAATTTCAGCAATAAACTAAAAATGCCAGCTATATTATTTTTTAAAAATGTTTATAAGCTATTCATTAACCCGAAAATAAAATAATATTGTTGAGATATGGCTTTAGAAGCTGAATTTCTGACATAGGGTCCTCGACGGACATGTTTAAAGAATTTCAGCAATAAACTAAAAATGCCAGCTATATTATTTTTTAAAAATGTTTATAAGCTATTCATTAATCCGAAAATAAAATAATATTGTTGAGATATGGCTTTAGAAGCTGAATTTCTGACATAGGGTCCTCGACGGACATGTTTAAAGAATTTCAGCAATAAACTAAAAATGCCAGCTATATTATTTTTTAAAAATGTTTATAAGCTATTCATTAACCCGAAAATAAAATAATATTGTTGAGATATGGCTTTAGAAGCTGAATTTCTGACATGGGATCCTCGACGGACATGCTTAAAGAATTTCAGCTATGAAGAAAAAATGCCAGCCATATTATTTTTTAAATATGTTTATAAGCTATTCATTAATCCGAAAATAAAATAATATTGTTGAGATATGGCTTTAGAAGCTGAATTTCTGACATAGGGTCCTCGACGGACATGTTTAAAGAATTTCAGCAATAAACTAAAAATGCCAGCTATATTATTTTTTAAAAATGTTTATAAGCTATTCATTAACCCGAAAATAAAATAATATTGTTGAGATATGGCTTTAGAAGCTGAATTTCTGACATGGGATCCTCGACGGACATGCTTAAAGAATTTCAGCTATGAAGAAAAAATGCCAGCCATATTATTTTTTAAATATGTTTATAAGCTATTCATTAATCCGAAAATAAAATAATATTGTTGAGATATGGCTTTAGAAGCTGAATTTCTGACATAGGGTCCTCGACGGACATGTTTAAAGAATTTCAGCAATAAACTAAAAATGCCAGCTATATTATTTTTTAAATATGTTTATAAGCTATTCATTAATCCGAAAAAAAAATAATATTGTTGAGATATGGCTTTAGAAGCTGAATTTCTGACATGGGATCCTCGACGGACATGCTTAAAGAATTTCAGCTATGAAGAAAAAATGCCAGCCATATTATTTTTTAAATATGTTTATAAGCTATTCATTAATCCGAAAATAAAATAATATTGTTGAGATATGGCTTTAGAAGCTGAATTTCTGACATGGGATCCTCGACGGACATGCTTAAAGAATTTCAGCTATGAAGAAAAAATGCCAGCCATATTATTTTTTAAATATGTTTATAAGCTATTCATTAATCCGAAAATAAAATAATATTGTTGAGATATGGCTTTAGAAGCTGAATTTCTGACATGGGATCCTCGACGGACATGCTTAAAGAATTTCAGCTATGAAGAAAAAATGCCAGCCATATTATTTTTTAAATATGTTTATAAGCTATTCATTAATCCGAAAATAAAACAATATTGTTGAGATATGGCTTTAGAAGCTGAATTTCTGACATAGGGTCCTCGACGGACATGTTTAAAGAATTTCAGCAATAAACTAAAAATGCCAGCTATATTATTTTTTAAATATGTTTATAAGCTATTCATTAACCCGAAAATAAAATAATATTGTTGAGATATGGCTTTAGAAGCTGAATTTCTGACATAGGGTCCTCGACGGACATGTTTAAAGAATTTCAGCAATAAACTAAAAATGCCAGCTATATTATTTTTTAAATATGTTTATAAGCTATTCATTAATCCGAAAAAAAAATAATATTGTTGAGATATGGCTTTAGAAGCTGAATTTCTGACATGGGATCCTCGACGGACATGCTTAAAGAATTTCAGCTATGAAGAAAAAATGCCAGCCATATTATTTTTTAAATATGTTTATAAGCTATTCATTAATCCGAAAATAAAATAATATTGTTGAGATATGGCTTTAGAAGCTGAATTTCTGACATGGGATCCTCGACGGACATGCTTAAAGAATTTCAGCTATGAAGAAAAAATGCCAGCCATATTATTTTTTAAATATGTTTATAAGCTATTCATTAATCCGAAAATAAAATAATATTGTTGAGATATGGCTTTAGAAGCTGAATTTCTGACATAGGGTCCTCGACGGACATGTTTAAAGAATTTCAGCAATAAACTAAAAATGCCAGCTATATTATTTTTTAAATATGTTTATAAGCTATTCATTAATCCGAAAATAAAATAATATTGTTGAGATATGGCTTTAGAAGCTGAATTTCTGACATAGGGTCCTCGACGGACATGTTTAAAGAATTTCAGCAATAAACTAAAAATGCCAGCTATATTATTTTTTAAATATGTTTATAAGCTATTCATTAATCCGAAAATAAAATAATATTGTTGAGATATGGCTTTAGAAGCTGAATTTCTGACATAGGGTCCTCGACGGACATGTTTAAAGAATTTCAGCAATAAACTAAAAATGCCAGCTATATTATTTTTTAAATATGTTTATAAGCTATTCATTAACCCGAAAATAAAATAATATTGTTGAGATATGGCTTTAGAAGCTGAATTTCTGACATAGGGTCCTCGACGGACATGTTTAAAGAATTTCAGCAATAAACTAAAAATGCCAGCTATATTATTTTTTAAATATGTTTATAAGCTATTCATTAATCCGAAAATAAAATAATATTGTTGAGATATGGCTTTAGAAGCTGAATTTCTGACATAGGGTCCTCGACGGACATGTTTAAAGAATTTCAGCAATAAACTAAAAATGCCAGCTATATTATTTTTTAAAAATGTTTATAAGCTATTCATTAATCCGAAAATAAAATAATATTGTTGAGATATGGCTTTAGAAGCTGAATTTCTGACATAGGGTCCTCGACGGACATGTTTAAAGAATTTCAGCAATAAACTAAAAATGCCAGCTATATTATTTTTTAAATATGTTTATAAGCTATTCATTAATCCGAAAATAAAATAATATTGTTGAGATATGGCTTTAGAAGCTGAATTTCTGACATAGGGTCCTCGACGGACATGTTTAAAGAATTTCAGCAATAAACTAAAAATGCCAGCTATATTATTTTTTAAATATGTTTATAAGCTATTCATTAATCCGAAAATAAAATAATATTGTTGAGATATGGCTTTAGAAGCTGAATTTCTGACATAGGGTCCTCGACGGACATGTTTAAAGAATTTCAGCAATAAACTAAAAATGCCAGCTATATTATTTTTTAAATATGTTTATAAGCTATTCATTAATCCGAAAATAAAATAATATTGTTGAGATATGGCTTTAGAAGCTGAATTTCTGACATAGGGTCCTCGACGGACATGTTTAAAGAATTTCAGCAATAAACTAAAAATGCCAGCTATATTATTTTTTAAATATGTTTATAAGCTATTCATTAATCCGAAAATAAAATAATATTGTTGAGATATGGCTTTAGAAGCTGAATTTCTGACATAGGGTCCTCGACGGACATGTTTAAAGAATTTCAGCAATAAACTAAAAATGCCAGCTATATTATTTTTTAAATATGTTTATAAGCTATTCATTAATCCGAAAATAAAATAATATTGTTGAGATATGGCTTTAGAAGCTGAATTTCTGACATAGGGTCCTCGACGGACATGTTTAAAGAATTTCAGCAATAAACTAAAAATGCCAGCTATATTATTTTTTAAATATGTTTATAAGCTATTCATTAATCCGAAAATAAAATAATATTGTTGAGATATGGCTTTAGAAGCTGAATTTCTGACATAGGGTCCTCGACGGACATGTTTAAAGAATTTCAGCAATAAACTAAAAATGCCAGCTATATTATTTTTCAAATATGTTTATAAGCTATTCATTAATCCGAAAATAAAATAATATTGTTGAGATATGGCTTTAGAAGCTGAATTTCTGACATAGGGTCCTCGACGGACATGTTTAAAGAATTTCAGCAATAAACTAAAAATGCCAGCTATATTATTTTTTAAAAATGTTTATAAGCTATTCATTAATCCGAAAATAAAATAATATTGTTGAGATATGGCTTTAGAAGCTGAATTTCTGACATAGGGTCCTCGACGGACATGTTTAAAGAATTTCAGCAATAAACTAAAAATGCCAGCTATATTATTTTTTAAAAATGTTTATAAGCTATTCATTAACCCGAAAATAAAATAATATTGTTGAGATATGGCTTTAGAAGCTGAATTTCTGACATAGGGTCCTCGACGGACATGTTTAAAGAATTTCAGCAATAAACTAAAAATGCCAGCTATATTATTTTTTAAAAATGTTTATAAGCTATTCATTAATCCGAAAATAAAATAATATTGTTGAGATATGGCTTTAGAAGCTGAATTTCTGACATAGGGTCCTCGACGGACATGTTTAAAGAATTTCAGCAATAAACTAAAAATGCCAGCTATATTATTTTTTAAAAATGTTTATAAGCTATTCATTAACCCGAAAATAAAATAATATTGTTGAGATATGGCTTTAGAAGCTGAATTTCTGACATGGGATCCTCGACGGACATGCTTAAAGAATTTCAGCTATGAAGAAAAAATGCCAGCCATATTATTTTTTAAATATGTTTATAAGCTATTCATTAATCCGAAAATAAAATAATATTGTTGAGATATGGCTTTAGAAGCTGAATTTCTGACATAGGGTCCTCGACGGACATGTTTAAAGAATTTCAGCAATAAACTAAAAATGCCAGCTATATTATTTTTTAAATATGTTTATAAGCTATTCATTAATCCGAAAAAAAAATAATATTGTTGAGATATGGCTTTAGAAGCTGAATTTCTGACATGGGATCCTCGACGGACATGCTTAAAGAATTTCAGCTATGAAGAAAAAATGCCAGCCATATTATTTTTTAAATATGTTTATAAGCTATTCATTAATCCGAAAATAAAATAATATTGTTGAGATATGGCTTTAGAAGCTGAATTTCTGACATGGGATCCTCGACGGACATGCTTAAAGAATTTCAGCTATGAAGAAAAAATGCCAGCCATATTATTTTTTAAATATGTTTATAAGCTATTCATTAATCCGAAAATAAAATAATATTGTTGAGATATGGCTTTAGAAGCTGAATTTCTGACATGGGATCCTCGACGGACATGCTTAAAGAATTTCAGCTATGAAGAAAAAATGCCAGCCATATTATTTTTTAAATATGTTTATAAGCTATTCATTAATCCGAAAATAAAACAATATTGTTGAGATATGGCTTTAGAAGCTGAATTTCTGACATAGGGTCCTCGACGGACATGTTTAAAGAATTTCAGCAATAAACTAAAAATGCCAGCTATATTATTTTTTAAATATGTTTATAAGCTATTCATTAACCCGAAAATAAAATAATATTGTTGAGATATGGCTTTAGAAGCTGAATTTCTGACATAGGGTCCTCGACGGACATGTTTAAAGAATTTCAGCAATAAACTAAAAATGCCAGCTATATTATTTTTTAAATATGTTTATAAGCTATTCATTAATCCGAAAAAAAAATAATATTGTTGAGATATGGCTTTAGAAGCTGAATTTCTGACATGGGATCCTCGACGGACATGCTTAAAGAATTTCAGCTATGAAGAAAAAATGCCAGCCATATTATTTTTTAAATATGTTTATAAGCTATTCATTAATCCGAAAATAAAATAATATTGTTGAGATATGGCTTTAGAAGCTGAATTTCTGACATGGGATCCTCGACGGACATGCTTAAAGAATTTCAGCTATGAAGAAAAAATGCCAGCCATATTATTTTTTAAATATGTTTATAAGCTATTCATTAATCCGAAAATAAAATAATATTGTTGAGATATGGCTTTAGAAGCTGAATTTCTGACATAGGGTCCTCGACGGACATGTTTAAAGAATTTCAGCAATAAACTAAAAATGCCAGCTATATTATTTTTTAAATATGTTTATAAGCTATTCATTAATCCGAAAATAAAATAATATTGTTGAGATATGGCTTTAGAAGCTGAATTTCTGACATAGGGTCCTCGACGGACATGTTTAAAGAATTTCAGCAATAAACTAAAAATGCCAGCTATATTATTTTTTAAATATGTTTATAAGCTATTCATTAATCCGAAAATAAAATAATATTGTTGAGATATGGCTTTAGAAGCTGAATTTCTGACATAGGGTCCTCGACGGACATGTTTAAAGAATTTCAGCAATAAACTAAAAATGCCAGCTATATTATTTTTTAAATATGTTTATAAGCTATTCATTAACCCGAAAATAAAATAATATTGTTGAGATATGGCTTTAGAAGCTGAATTTCTGACATAGGGTCCTCGACGGACATGTTTAAAGAATTTCAGCAATAAACTAAAAATGCCAGCTATATTATTTTTTAAATATGTTTATAAGCTATTCATTAATCCGAAAATAAAATAATATTGTTGAGATATGGCTTTAGAAGCTGAATTTCTGACATAGGGTCCTCGACGGACATGTTTAAAGAATTTCAGCAATAAACTAAAAATGCCAGCTATATTATTTTTTAAAAATGTTTATAAGCTATTCATTAATCCGAAAATAAAATAATATTGTTGAGATATGGCTTTAGAAGCTGAATTTCTGACATAGGGTCCTCGACGGACATGTTTAAAGAATTTCAGCAATAAACTAAAAATGCCAGCTATATTATTTTTTAAATATGTTTATAAGCTATTCATTAATCCGAAAATAAAATAATATTGTTGAGATATGGCTTTAGAAGCTGAATTTCTGACATAGGGTCCTCGACGGACATGTTTAAAGAATTTCAGCAATAAACTAAAAATGCCAGCTATATTATTTTTTAAATATGTTTATAAGCTATTCATTAATCCGAAAATAAAATAATATTGTTGAGATATGGCTTTAGAAGCTGAATTTCTGACATAGGGTCCTCGACGGACATGTTTAAAGAATTTCAGCAATAAACTAAAAATGCCAGCTATATTATTTTTTAAATATGTTTATAAGCTATTCATTAATCCGAAAATAAAATAATATTGTTGAGATATGGCTTTAGAAGCTGAATTTCTGACATAGGGTCCTCGACGGACATGTTTAAAGAATTTCAGCAATAAACTAAAAATGCCAGCTATATTATTTTTTAAATATGTTTATAAGCTATTCATTAATCCGAAAATAAAATAATATTGTTGAGATATGGCTTTAGAAGCTGAATTTCTGACATAGGGTCCTCGACGGACATGTTTAAAGAATTTCAGCAATAAACTAAAAATGCCAGCTATATTATTTTTTAAATATGTTTATAAGCTATTCATTAATCCGAAAATAAAATAATATTGTTGAGATATGGCTTTAGAAGCTGAATTTCTGACATAGGGTCCTCGACGGACATGTTTAAAGAATTTCAGCAATAAACTAAAAATGCCAGCTATATTATTTTTTAAATATGTTTATAAGCTATTCATTAATCCGAAAATAAAATAATATTGTTGAGATATGGCTTTAGAAGCTGAATTTCTGACATAGGGTCCTCGACGGACATGTTTAAAGAATTTCAGCAATAAACTAAAAATGCCAGCTATATTATTTTTTAAATATGTTTATAAGCTATTCATTAATCCGAAAATAAAATAATATTGTTGAGATATGGCTTTAGAAGCTGAATTTCTGACATAGGGTCCTCGACGGACATGTTTAAAGAATTTCAGCAATAAACTAAAAATGCCAGCTATATTATTTTTTAAATATGTTTAAAAGCTATTCATTAATCCGAAAATAAAATAATATTGTTGAGATATGGCTTTAGAAGCTGAATTTCTGACATAGGGTCCTCGACGGACATGTTTAAAGAATTTCAGCAATAAACTAAAAATGCCAGCTATATTATTTTTTAAATATGTTTATAAGCTATTCATTAATCCGAAAATAAAATAATATTGTTGAGATATGGCTTTAGAAGCTGAATTTCTGACATAGGGTCCTCGACGGACATGTTTAAAGAATTTCAGCAATAAACTAAAAATGCCAGCTATATTATTTTTTAAAAATGTTTATAAGCTATTCATTAATCCGAAAATAAAATAATATTGTTGAGATATGGCTTTAGAAGCTGAATTTCTGACATAGGGTCCTCGACGGACATGTTTAAAGAATTTCAGCAATAAACTAAAAATGCCAGCTATATTATTTTTTAAATATGTTTATAAGCTATTCATTAATCCGAAAATAAAATAATATTGTTGAGATATGGCTTTAGAAGCTGAATTTCTGACATAGGGTCCTCGACGGACATGTTTAAAGAATTTCAGCAATAAACTAAAAATGCCAGCTATATTATTTTTTAAATATGTTTATAAGCTATTCATTAATCCGAAAATAAAATAATATTGTTGAGATATGGCTTTAGAAGCTGAATTTCTGACATAGGGTCCTCGACGGACATGTTTAAAGAATTTCAGCAATAAACTAAAAATGCCAGCTATATTATTTTTTAAATATGTTTATAAGCTATTCATTAATCCGAAAATAAAATAATATTGTTGAGATATGGCTTTAGAAGCTGAATTTCTGACATAGGGTCCTCGACGGACATGTTTAAAGAATTTCAGCAATAAACTAAAAATGCCAGCTATATTATTTTTTAAATATGTTTATAAGCTATTCATTAATCCGAAAATAAAATAATATTGTTGAGATATGGCTTTAGAAGCTGAATTTCTGACATAGGGTCCTCGACGGACATGTTTAAAGAATTTCAGCAATAAACTAAAAATGCCAGCTATATTATTTTTTAAATATGTTTATAAGCTATTCATTAATCCGAAAATAAAATAATATTGTTGAGATATGGCTTTAGAAGCTGAATTTCTGACATAGGGTCCTCGACGGACATGTTTAAAGAATTTCAGCAATAAACTAAAAATGCCAGCTATATTATTTTTTAAATATGTTTATAAGCTATTCATTAATCCGAAAATAAAATAATATTGTTGAGATATGGCTTTAGAAGCTGAATTTCTGACATAGGGTCCTCGACGGACATGTTTAAAGAATTTCAGCAATAAACTAAAAATGCCAGCTATATTATTTTTTAAATATGTTTATAAGCTATTCATTAATCCGAAAATAAAATAATATTGTTGAGATATGGCTTTAGAAGCTGAATTTCTGACATAGGGTCCTCGACGGACATGTTTAAAGAATTTCAGCAATAAACTAAAAATGCCAGCTATATTATTTTTTAAATATGTTTATAAGCTATTCATTAATCCGAAAATAAAATAATATTGTTGAGATATGGCTTTAGAAGCTGAATTTCTGACATAGGGTCCTCGACGGACATGTTTAAAGAATTTCAGCAATAAACTAAAAATGCCAGCTATATTATTTTTTAAATATGTTTATAAGCTATTCATTAATCCGAAAATAAAATAATATTGTTGAGATATGGCTTTAGAAGCTGAATTTCTGACATAGGGTCCTCGACGGACATGTTTAAAGAATTTCAGCAATAAACTAAAAATGCCAGCTATATTATTTTTTAAATATGTTTATAAGCTATTCATTAATCCGAAAATAAAATAATATTGTTGAGATATGGCTTTAGAAGCTGAATTTCTGACATAGGGTCCTCGACGGACATGTTTAAAGAATTTCAGCAATAAACTAAAAATGCCAGCTATATTATTTTTTAAATATGTTTATAAGCTATTCATTAACCCGAAAATAAAATAATATTGTTGAGATATGGCTTTAGAAGCTGAATTTCTGACATAGGGTCCTCGACGGACATGTTTAAAGAATTTCAGCAATAAACTAAAAATGCCAGCTATATTATTTTTTAAATATGTTTATAAGCTATTCATTAATCCGAAAATAAAATAATATTGTTGAGATATGGCTTTAGAAGCTGAATTTCTGACATAGGGTCCTCGACGGACATGTTTAAAGAATTTCAGCAATAAACTAAAAATGCCAGCTATATTATTTTTTAAATATGTTTATAAGCTATTCATTAATCCGAAAATAAAATAATATTGTTGAGATATGGCTTTAGAAGCTGAATTTCTGACATAGGGTCCTCGACGGACATGTTTAAAGAATTTCAGCAATAAACTAAAAATGCCAGCTATATTATTTTTTAAATATGTTTATAAGCTATTCATTAATCCGAAAATAAAATAATATTGTTGAGATATGGCTTTAGAAGCTGAATTTCTGACATAGGGTCCTCGACGGACATGTTTAAAGAATTTCAGCAATAAACTAAAAATGCCAGCTATATTATTTTTTAAATATGTTTATAAGCTATTCATTAATCCGAAAATAAAATAATATTGTTGAGATATGGCTTTAGAAGCTGAATTTCTGACATAGGGTCCTCGACGGACATGTTTAAAGAATTTCAGCAATAAACTAAAAATGCCAGCTATATTATTTTTTAAATATGTTTATAAGCTATTCATTAATCCGAAAATAAAATAATATTGTTGAGATATGGCTTTAGAAGCTGAATTTCTGACATAGGGTCCTCGACGGACATGTTTAAAGAATTTCAGCAATAAACTAAAAATGCCAGCTATATTATTTTTTAAATATGTTTATAAGCTATTCATTAATCCGAAAATAAAATAATATTGTTGAGATATGGCTTTAGAAGCTGAATTTCTGACATAGGGTCCTCGACGGACATGTTTAAAGAATTTCAGCAATAAACTAAAAATGCCAGCTATATTATTTTTTAAATATGTTTATAAGCTATTCATTAATCCGAAAATAAAATAATATTGTTGAGATATGGCTTTAGAAGCTGAATTTCTGACATAGGGTCCTCGACGGACATGTTTAAAGAATTTCAGCAATAAACTAAAAATGCCAGCTATATTATTTTTTAAATATGTTTATAAGCTATTCATTAATCCGAAAATAAAATAATATTGTTGAGATATGGCTTTAGAAGCTGAATTTCTGACATAGGGTCCTCGACGGACATGTTTAAAGAATTTCAGCAATAAACTAAAAATGCCAGCTATATTATTTTTTAAATATGTTTATAAGCTATTCATTAATCCGAAAATAAAATAATATTGTTGAGATATGGCTTTAGAAGCTGAATTTCTGACATAGGGTCCTCGACGGACATGTTTAAAGAATTTCAGCAATAAACTAAAAATGCCAGCTATATTATTTTTTAAATATGTTTATAAGCTATTCATTAATCCGAAAATAAAATAATATTGTTGAGATATGGCTTTAGAAGCTGAATTTCTGACATAGGGTCCTCGACGGACATGTTTAAAGAATTTCAGCAATAAACTAAAAATGCCAGCTATATTATTTTTTAAATATGTTTATAAGCTATTCATTAATCCGAAAATAAAATAATATTGTTGAGATATGGCTTTAGAAGCTGAATTTCTGACATAGGGTCCTCGACGGACATGTTTAAAGAATTTCAGCAATAAACTAAAAATGCCAGCTATATTATTTTTTAAATATGTTTATAAGCTATTCATTAATCCGAAAATAAAATAATATTGTTGAGATATGGCTTTAGAAGCTGAATTTCTGACATAGGGTCCTCGACGGACATGTTTAAAGAATTTCAGCAATAAACTAAAAATGCCAGCTATATTATTTTTTAAATATGTTTATAAGCTATTCATTAATCCGAAAATAAAATAATATTGTTGAGATATGGCTTTAGAAGCTGAATTTCTGACATAGGGTCCTCGACGGACATGTTTAAAGAATTTCAGCAATAAACTAAAAATGCCAGCTATATTATTTTTTAAATATGTTTATAAGCTATTCATTAATCCGAAAATAAAATAATATTGTTGAGATATGGCTTTAGAAGCTGAATTTCTGACATAGGGTCCTCGACGGACATGTTTAAAGAATTTCAGCAATAAACTAAAAATGCCAGCTATATTATTTTTTAAATATGTTTATAAGCTATTCATTAATCCGAAAATAAAATAATATTGTTGAGATATGGCTTTAGAAGCTGAATTTCTGACATAGGGTCCTCGACGGACATGTTTAAAGAATTTCAGCAATAAACTAAAAATGCCAGCTATATTATTTTTTAAATATGTTTATAAGCTATTCATTAATCCGAAAATAAAATAATATTGTTGAGATATGGCTTTAGAAGCTGAATTTCTGACATAGGGTCCTCGACGGACATGTTTAAAGAATTTCAGCAATAAACTAAAAATGCCAGCTATATTATTTTTTAAATATGTTTGTAAGCTATTCATTAACCCGAAAATAAAACAATATTGTTGAGATATGGCTTTAGAAGCTGAATTTCTGACATGGGATCCTCGACGGACATGTTTAAAGAATTTCAGCTATGAAGAAAAAATGCCAGCCATATTATTTTTTAAATATGTTTATAAGCTATTCATTAACCCGAAAATAAAATAATATTGTTGAGATATGGCTTTAGAAGCTGAATTTCTGACATAGGGTCCTCGACGGACATGTTTAAAGAATTTCAGCAATAAACTAAAAATGCCAGCTATATTATTTTTTAAATATGTTTATAAGCTATTCATTAATCCGAAAATAAAATAATATTGTTGAGATATGGCTTTAGAAGCTGAATTTCTGACATAGGGTCCTCGACGGACATGTTTAAAGAATTTCAGCAATAAACTAAAAATGCCAGCTATATTATTTTTTAAATATGTTTATAAGCTATTCATTAACCCGAAAATAAAATAATATTGTTGAGATATGGCTTTAGAAGCTGAATTTCTGACATAGGGTCCTCGACGGACATGTTTAAAGAATTTCAGCAATAAACTAAAAATGCCAGCTATATTATTTTTTAAATATGTTTATAAGCTATTCATTAATCCGAAAATAAAATAATATTGTTGAGATATGGCTTTAGAAGCTGAATTTCTGACATAGGGTCCTCGACGGACATGTTTAAAGAATTTCAGCAATAAACTAAAAATGCCAGCTATATTATTTTTTAAATATGTTTATAAGCTATTCATTAACCCGAAAATAAAATAATATTGTTGAGATATGGCTTTAGAAGCTGAATTTCTGACATAGGGTCCTCGACGGACATGTTTAAAGAATTTCAGCAATAAACTAAAAATGCCAGCTATATTATTTTTTAAATATGTTTATAAGCTATTCATTAACCCGAAAATAAAATAATATTGTTGAGATATGGCTTTAGAAGCTGAATTTCTGACATAGGGTCCTCGACGGACATGTTTAAAGAATTTCAGCAATAAACTAAAAATGTCAGCTATATTATTTTTTAAATATGTTTATAAGCTATTCATTAACCCGAAAATAAAATAATATTGTTGAGATATGGCTTTAGAAGCTGAATTTCTGACATAGGGTCCTCGACGGACATGTTTAAAGAATTTCAGCAATAAACTAAAAATGCCAGCTATATTATTTTTTAAATATGTTTATAAGCTATTCATTAACCCGAAAATAAAACAATATTGTTGAGATATGGCTTTAGAAGCTGAATTTCTGACATAGGGTCCTCGACGGACATGTTTAAAGAATTTCAGCAATAAACTAAAAATGCCAGCTATATTATTTTTTAAATATGTTTATAAGCTATTCATTAACCCGAAAATAAAATAATATTGTTGAGATATGGCTTTAGAAGCTGAATTTCTGACATAGGGTCCTCGACGGACATGTTTAAAGAATTTCAGCAATAAACTAAAAATGCCAGCTATATTATTTTTTAAATATGTTTATAAGCTATTCATTAACCCGAAAATAAAATAATATTGTTGAGATATGGCTTTAGAAGCTGAATTTCTGACATAGGGTCCTCGACGGACATGTTTAAAGAATTTCAGCAATAAACTAAAAATGCCAGCTATATTATTTTTTAAATATGTTTATAAGCTATTCATTAACCCGAAAATAAAATAATATTGTTGAGATATGGCTTTAGAAGCTGAATTTCTGACATAGGGTCCTCGACGGACATGTTTAAAGAATTTCAGCAATAAACTAAAAATGCCAGCTATATTATTTTTTAAATATGTTTATAAGCTATTCATTAATCCGAAAATAAAATAATATTGTTGAGATATGGCTTTAGAAGCTGAATTTCTGACATAGGGTCCTCGACGGACATGTTTAAAGAATTTCAGCAATAAACTAAAAATGCCAGCTATATTATTTTTTAAATATGTTTATAAGCTATTCATTAACCCGAAAATAAAACAATATTGTTGAGATATGGCTTTAGAAGCTGAATTTCTGACATGGGATCCTCGACGGACATGTTTAAAGAATTTCAGCTATGAAGAAAAAATGCCAGCCATATTATTTTTTAAATATGTTTATAAGCTATTCATTAACCCGAAAATAAAATAATATTGTTGAGATATGGCTTTAGAAGCTGAATTTCTGACATAGGGTCCTCGACGGACATGTTTAAAGAATTTCAGCAATAAACTAAAAATGCCAGCTATATTATTTTTTAAATATGTTTATAAGCTATTCATTAACCCGAAAATAAAATAATATTGTTGAGATATGGCTTTAGAAGCTGAATTTCTGACATAGGGTCCTCGACGGACATGTTTAAAGAATTTCAGCAATAAACTAAAAATGCCAGCTATATTATTTTTTAAATATGTTTATAAGCTATTCATTAACCCGAAAATAAAATAATATTGTTGAGATATGGCTTTAGAAGCTGAATTTCTGACATAGGGTCCTCGACGGACATGTTTAAAGAATTCCAGCTATAAACTAAAAATGCCAGCTATATTATTTTTTAAATATGTTTATAAGCTATTTAAGTAACCGAAAATAAAATAATATAGTTGAGATATGGCTTTAGAAGCTGAATTTCTGACATGGGATCCTCGACGGACATGTTTAAAGAATTTCAGCTATGAAGAAAAAATGCCAGCCATATTATTTTTTAAATATGTTTATAAGCTATTCATTAACCCGAAAATAAAATAATATTGTTGAGATATGGCTTTAGAAGCTGAATTTCTGACATAGGGTCCTCGACGGACATGTTTAAAGAATTCCAGCTATAAACTAAAAATGCCAGCTATATTATTTTTTAAATATGTTTATAAGCTATTCATTAACCCGAAAATAAAATAATATTGTTGAGATATGGCTTTAGAAGCTGAATTTCTGACATAGGGTCCTCGACGGACATGTTTAAAGAATTTCAGCTATAAACTAAAAATGCCAGCTATATTATTTTTTAAATATGTTTATAAGCTATTCATTAATCCGAAAATAAAATAATATAGTTGAGATATGGCTTTAGAAGCTGAATTTCTGACATAGGGTCCTCGACGGACATGTCTAAAGAATTTCAGCAATAAACTAAAAATGCCAGCTATATTATTTTTTAAATATGTTTATAAGCTATTCATTAATCCGAAAATAAAATAATATAGTTGAGATATGGCTTTAGAAGCTGAATTTCTGACATAGGGTCCTCGACGGACATGTTTAAAGAATTTCAGCTATAAACTAAAAATGCCAGCTATATTATTTTTTAAATATGTTTATAAGCTATTCATTAACCCGAAAATAAAATAATATAGTTGAAATATGGCTTTAGAAGCTGAATTTCTGACATAGGGTCCTCGACGGACATGTCTAAAGAATTTCAGCAATAAACTAAAAATGCCAGCTATATTATTTTTTAAATATGTTTATAAGCTATTCATTAATCCGAAAATAAAATAATATAGTTGAGATATGGCTTTAGAAGCTGAATTTCTGACATGGGATCCTCGACGGACATGTTTAAAGAATTTCAGCTATGAAGAAAAAATGCCAGCCATATTATTTTTTAAATATGTTTATAAGCTATTCATTAATCCGAAAATAAAATAATATAGTTGAAATATGGCTTTAGAAGCTGAATTTCTGACATAGGGTCCTCGACGGACATGTTTAAAGAATTTCAGCTATGAAGAAAAAATGCCAGCCATATTATTTTTTAAATATGTTTATAAGCTATTCATTAATCCGAAAATAAAATAATATAGTTGAAATATGGCTTTAGAAGCTGAATTTCTGACATGGGATCCTCGACGGACATGTTTAAAGAATTTCAGCTATGAAGAAAAAATGCCAGCCATATTATTTTTTAAATATGTTTATAAGCTATTCATTAATCCGAAAATAAAATAATATTGTTGAGATATGGCTTTAGAAGCTGAATTTCTGACATGGGATCCTCGACGGACATGTTTAAAGAATTTCAGCTATGAAGAAAAAATGCCAGCCATATTATTTTTTAAATATGTTTATAAGCTATTCATTAATCCGAAAATAAAATAATATAGTTGAAATATGGCTTTAGAAGCTGAATTTCTGACATAGGGTCCTCGACGGACATGTTTAAAGAATTTCAGCTATGAAGAAAAAATGCCAGCCATATTATTTTTTAAATATGTTTATAAGCTATTCATTAATCCGAAAATAAAATAATATAGTTGAAATATGGCTTTAGAAGCTGAATTTCTGACATGGGATCCTCGACGGACATGTTTAAAGAATTTCAGCTATGAAGAAAAAATGCCAGCCATATTATTTTTTAAATATGTTTATAAGCTATTCATTAATCCGAAAATAAAATAATATAGTTGAAATATGGCTTTAGAAGCTGAATTTCTGACATAGGGTCCTCGACGGACATGTTTAAAGAATTCCAGCTATAAACTAAAAATGCCAGCTATATTATTTTTTAAATATGTTTATAAGCTATTTAAGTAACCGAAAATAAAATAATATAGTTGAGATATGGCTTTAGAAGCTGAATTTCTGACATAGGGTCCTCGACGGACATGTTTAAAGAATTTCAGCTATAAACTAAAAATGCCAGCTATATTATTTTTTAAATATGTTTATAAGCTATTTAAGTAACCGAAAATAAAATAATATAGTTGAGATATGGCTTTAGAAGCTGAATTTCTGACATGGGATCCTCGACGGACATGTTTAAAGAATTTCAGCTATAAACTAAAAATGCCAGCTATATTATTTTTTAAATATGTTTATAAGCTATTTAAGTAACCGAAAATAAAATAATATAGTTGAGATATGGCTTTAGAAGCTGAATTTCTGACATGGGATCCTCGACGGACATGTTTAAAGAATTTCAGCTATAAACTAAAAATGCCAGCTATATTATTTTTTAAATATGTTTATAAGCTATTCATTAACCCGAAAATAAAATAATATTGTTGAGATATGGCTTTAGAAGCTGAATTTCTGACATAGGGTCCTCGACGGACATGTTTAAAGAATTTCAGCTATAAACTAAAAATGCCAGCTATATTATTTTTTAAATATGTTTATAAGCTATTTAAGTAACCGAAAATAAAATAATATAGTTGAGATATGGCTTTAGAAGCTGAATTTCTGACATGGGATCCTCGACGGACATGTTTAAAGAATTTCAGCTATAAACTAAAAATGCCAGCTATATTATTTTTTAAATATGTTTATAAGCTATTCATTAACCCGAAAATAAAATAATATTGTTGAGATATGGCTTTAGAAGCTGAATTTCTGACATAGGGTCCTCGACGGACATGTTTAAAGAATTCCAGCTATGAACTAAAAATGCCAGCCATATTATTTTTTAAATATGTTTATAAGCCATTTAAGTAACCGAAAATAAAATAAAATAATATAGTTGAGATATGGCTTTAGAAGCTGAATTTCTGACATGGGATCCTCGACGGACATGTTAAAAGAATTCCAGCTATGAACTAAAAATGCCAGCCATATTATTTTTTAAATATGTTTATAAGCTATTTAAGTAACCGAAAATAAAATAAAATAATATAGTTGAGATATGGCTTTAGAAGCTGAATTTCTGACATGGGATCCTCGATGGACATGTTAAAAGAATTCCAGCTATGAACTAAAAATGCCAGCCATATTATTTTTTAAATATGTTTATAAGCTATTTAAGTAACCGAAAATAAAATAAAATAATATAGTTGAGATATGGCTTTAGAAGCTGAATTTCTGACATGGGATCCTCGACGGACATGTTAAAAGAATTCCAGCTATGAACTAAAAATGCCAGCCATATTATTTTTTAAATATGTTTATAAGCTATTTAAGTAACCGAAAATAAAATAATATAGTTGAGATATGGCTTTAGAAGCTGAATTTCTGACATGGGATCCTCGATGGACATGTTTAAAGAATTCCAGCTATGAACTAAAAATGCCAGCCATATTATTTTTTAAATATGTTTATAAGCTATTCATTAATCCGAAAATAAAATAATATAGTTGAAATATGGCTTTAGAAGCTGAATTTCTGACATGGGATCATCGACGGACATGTTTAAAGAATTCCAGCTATGAACTAAAAATGCCAGCCATATTATTTTTTAAATATGTTTATAAGCTATTCATTAATCCGAAAATAAAATAATATAGTTGAAATATGGCTTTAGAAGCTGAATTTCTGACATGGGATCCTCGATGGACATGTTAAAAGAATTCCAGCTATGAACTACAAATGCCAGCCATATTATTTTTTAAATATGTTTATAAGCTATTTAAGTAACCGAAAATAAAATAATATAGTTGAGATATGGCTTTAGAAGCTGAATTTCTGACATGGGATCCTCGATGGACATGTTTAAAGAATTCCAGCTATAAACTAAAAATGCCAGCTATATTATTTTTTAAATATGTTTATAAGCTATTCATTAATCCGAAAATAAAATAATATAGTTGAGATATGGCTTTAGAAGCTGAATTTCTGACATGGGATCCTCGATGGACATGTTTAAAGAATTTCAGCTATGAACTAAAAATGCCAGCCATATTATTTTTTAAATATGTTTATAAGCTATTTAAGTAACCGAAAATAAAATAATATAGTTGAGATATGGCTTTAGAAGCTGAATTTCTGACACTGGATCCTCGATGGACATGTTTAAAGAATTCCAGCTATAAACTAAAAATCCCAACTATATTATTTTTTAAATATGTTTATAAGCTATTTAAGTAACCGAAAATAAAATAATATAGTTGAGATATGGCTTTAGAAGCTGAATTTCTGACACGGGATCCTCGATGGACATGTTAAAAGAATTCCAGCTATGAACTAAAAATGCCAGCCATATTATTTTTTAAATATGTTTATAAGCTATTCATTAATCCGAAAATAACATAATATAGTTGAGATATGGCTTTAGGAGCTGAATTTCTGACATGGGATCCTCGACGGACATGTTTAAAGAATTCCAGCTATGAACTAAAAATGCCAGCCATATTATTTTTTAAATATGTTTTTAAGCTATTCATTAATCCGAAAATAACATAATATAGTTGAGATATGGCTTTAGAAGCTGAATTTCTGACATGGGATCCTCGACGGACATGTTAAAAGAATTCCAGCTATGAACTAAAAATGCCAGCCATATTATTTTTTAAATATGTTTATAAGCTATTTAAGTAACCGAAAATAAAATAATATAGTTGAGATATGGCTTTAGAAGCTGAATTTCTGACATGGGATCCTCGACGGACATGTTTAAAGAATTCCAGCTATGAACTAAAAATGCCAGCTATATTATTGTTTAAATATGTTTTTAAGCTATTCATTAATCCGAAAATAAAATAATATAGTTGAGATATGGCTTTAGAAGCTGAATTTCTGACATGGGATCCTCGACGGACATGTTTAAAGAATTCCAGCTATGAACTAAAAATGCCAGCCATATTATTTTTTAAATATGTTTTTAAGCTATTCATTAATCCGAAAATAAAATAATATAGTTGAGATATGGCTTTAGAAGCTGAATTTCTGACATGGGATCCTCGACGGACATGTTTAAAGAATTCCAGCTATGAACTAAAAATGCCAGCCATATTATTTTTTAAATATGTTTATAAGCTATTCATTAATCCGAAAATAACATAATATAGTTGAGATATGGCTTTAGGAGCTGAATTTCTGACATGGGATCCTCGACGGACATGTTTAAAGAATTCCAGCTATGAACTAAAAATGCCAGCCATATTATTTTTTAAATATGTTTTTAAGCTATTCATTAATCCGAAAATAACATAATATAGTTGAGATATGGCTTTAGAAGCTGAATTTCTGACATGGGATCCTCGACGGACATGTTAAAAGAATTCCAGCTATGAACTAAAAATGCCAGCCATATTATTTTTTAAATATGTTTATAAGCTATTTAAGTAACCGAAAATAAAATAATATAGTTGAGATATGGCTTTAGAAGCTGAATTTCTGACATGGGATCCTCGACGGACATGTTTAAAGAATTCCAGCTATGAACTAAAAATGCCAGCTATATTATTTTTTAAATATGTTTTTAAGCTATTCATTAATCCGAAAATAAAATAATATAGTTGAGATATGGCTTTAGAAGCTGAATTTCTGACATGGGATCCTCGACGGACATGTTTAAAGAATTCCAGCTATGAACTAAAAATGCCAGCTATATTATTTTTTAAATGTGTTTTTAAGCTATTCATTAATCCGAAAATAAAATAATATAGTTGAGATATGGCTTTAGAAGCTGAATTTCTGACATGGGATCCTCGACGGACATGTTTAAAGAATTCCAGCTATGAACTAAAAATGCCAGCTATATTATTTTTTAAATATGTTTTTAAGCTATTCATTAATCCGAAAATAAAATAATATAGTTGAGATATGGCTTTAGAAGCTGAATTTCTGACATGGGATCCTCGACGGACATGTTTAAAGAATTCCAGCTATGAACTAAAAATGCCAGCCATATTATTTTTTAAATATGTTTTTAAGCTATTCATTAATCCGAAAATAAAATAATATAGTTGAGATATGGCTTTAGAAGCTGAATTTCTGACATGGGATCCTCGACGGACATGTTTAAAGAATTCCAGCTATGAACTAAAAATGCCAGCTATATTATTTTTTAAATATGTTTTTAAGCTATTCATTAATCCGAAAATAAAATAATATAGTTGAGATATGGCTTTAGAAGCTGAATTTCTGACATGGGATCCTCGACGGACATGTTTAAAGAATTCCAGCTATGAACTAAAAATGCCAGCCATATTATTTTTTAAATATGTTTTTAAGCTATTCATTAATCCGAAAATAAAATAATATAGTTGAGATATGGCTTTAGAAGCTGAATTTCTGACATGGGATCCTCGACGGACATGTTTAAAGAATTCCAGCTATGAACTAAAAATGCCAGCTATATTATTTTTTAAATATGTTTTTAAGCTATTCATTAATCCGAAAATAAAATAATATAGTTGAGATATGGCTTTAGAAGCTGAATTTCTGACATGGGATCCTCGACGGACATGTTTAAAGAATTCCAGCTATGAACTAAAAATGCCAGCCATATTATTTTTTAAATATGTTTATAAGCTATTTAAGTAACCGAAAATAAAATAATATAGTTGAGATATGGCTTTAGAAGCTGAATTTCTGACATGGGATCCTCGACGGACATGTTTAAAGAATTCCAGCTATGAACTAAAAATGCCAGCCATATTATTTTTTAATTATGTTTATAAGCTATTCATTAATCCGAAAATAAAATAATATAGTTGAGATATGGCTTTAGAAGCTGAATTTCTGACATGGGATCCTCGACGGACATGTTTAAAGAATTCCAGCTATGAACTAAAAATGCCAGCCATATTATTTTTTAAATATGTTTATAAGCTATTCATTAATCCGAAAATAAAATAATATTGTTGAGATGTGGCTTTAGAAGCTGAATTTCTGACATGGGATCCTCGACGGACATGTTTAAAGAATTCCAGCTATGAACTAAAAATGCCAGCCATATTATTTTTTAAATATGTTTATAAGCTATTTTAGTAACCGAAAATAAAATAATATAGTTGAGATATGGCTTTAGAAGCTGAATTACAGACACGGGATCCTCGATGGACATGTTTAAAGAATTCCAGCTATAAACTAAAAATGCCAGCCATATTATTTTTTAAATATGTTTATAAGCTATTTTAGTAACCGAAAATAAAATAATATAGTTGAGATATGGCTTTAGAAGCTGAATTACAGACACGGGATCCTCGATGGACATGTTTAAAGAATTCCAGCTATAAACTAAAAATGCCAGCTATATTATTTTTTAAATATGTTTATAAGCTATTTTAGTAACCGAAAATAAAATAATATAGTTGAGATATGGCTTTAGAAGCTGAATTACAGACACGGGATCCTCGATGGACATGTTTAAAGAATTCCAGCTATAAACTAAAAATGCCAGCCATATTATTTTTTAAATATGTTTATAAGCTATTCATTAACCCGAAAATAAAATAATATTGTTGAGATATGGCTTTAGAAGCTGAATTTCTGACATAGGGTCCTCGACGGACATGTTTAAAGAATTTCAGCAATAAACTAAAAATGCCAGCTATATTATTTTTTAAATATGTTTATAAGCTATTCATTAACCCGAAAATAAAATAATATTGTTGAGATATGGCTTTAGAAGCTGAATTTCTGACATAGGGTCCTCGACGGACATGTTTAAAGAATTTCAGCAATAAACTAAAAATGCCAGCTATATTATTTTTTAAATATGTTTATAAGCTATTCATTAACCCGAAAATAAAATAATATTGTTGAGATATGGCTTTAGAAGCTGAATTTCTGACATGGGATCCTCGACGGACATGTTTAAAGAATTCCAGCAATAAACTAAAAATGCCAGCTATATTATTTTTTAAATATGTTTATAAGCTATTCATTAACCCGAAAATAAAATAATATAGTTGAGATATGGCTTTAGAAGCTGAATTTCTGACATAGGGTCCTCGACGGACATGTTTAAAGAATTTCAGCAATAAACTAAAAATGCCAGCTATATTATTTTTTAAATATGTTTATAAGCTATTCATTAACCCGAAAATAAAATAATATTGTTGAGATATGGCTTTAGAAGCTGAATTTCTGACATAGGGTCCTCGACGGACATGTTTAAAAAATTCCAGCTATAAACTAAAAATGCCAGCCATATTATTTTTTAAATATGTTTATAAGCTATTCATTAACCCGAAAATAAAATAATATTGTTGAGATATGGCTTTAGAAGCTGAATTTCTGACATAGGGTCCTCGACGGACATGTTTAAAAAATTCCAGCTATAAACTAAAAATGCCAGCTATATTATTTTTTAAATATGTTTATAAGCTATTCATTAACCCGAAAATAAAATAATATTGTTGAGATATGGCTTTAGAAGCTGAATTTCTGACTTGGGATCCTCGATGAACATGTTTAAAGAATTCCAGCTATGAACTAAAAATGCCAGCCATATTATTTTTTAAATATGTTTATAAGCTATTCATTAATCCGAAAATAAAATAATATAGTTGAGATATGGCTTTAGAAGCTGAATTTCTGACATGGGATCATCGACGGACATGTTTAAAGAATTCCAGCTATGAACTAAAAATGCCAGCCATATTATTTTTTAAATATGTTTATAAGCTATTCATTAATCCGAAAATAAAATAATATAGTTGAAATATGGCTTTAGAAGCTGAATTTCTGACATGGGATCATCGACGGACATGTTTAAAGAATTCCAGCTATGAACTAAAAATGCCAGCCATATTATTTTTTAAATATGTTTATAAGCTATTCATTAATCCGAAAATAAAATAATATAGTTGAAATATGGCTTTAGAAGCTGAATTTCTGACATGGGATCATCGACGGACATGTTTAAAGAATTCCAGCTATGAACTAAAAATGCCAGCCATATTATTTTTTAAATATGTTTATAAGCTATTCATTAATCCGAAAATAAAATAATATAGTTGAGATATGGCTTTAGAAGCTGAATTTCTGACATGGGATCATCGACGGACATGTTTAAAGAATTCCAGCTATAAACTAAAAATGCCAGCTATATTATTTTTTAAATATGTTTATAAGCTATTCATTAACTCGAAAATAAAATAATATTGTTGAGGTATGGCTTTAGAAGCTGAATTTCTGACATGGGATCATCGACGGACATGTTTAAAGAATTCCAGCTATAAACTAAAAATGCCAGCTATATTATTTTTTAAATATGTTTATAAGCTATTCATTAACCCGAAAATAAAATAATATTGTTGAGATATGGCTTTAGAAGCTGAATTTCTGACTTGGGATCCTCGATGAACATGTTTAAAGAATTCCAGCTATGAACTAAAAATGCCAGCCATATTATTTTTTAAATATGTTTATAAGCTATTCATTAACCCGAAAATAAAATAATATAGTTGAGATATGGCTTTAGAAGCTGAATTTCTGACATGGGATCATCGACGGACATGTTTAAAGAATTCCAGCTATGAACTAAAAATGCCAGCCAAATTATTTTTTAAATATGTTTATAAGCTATTCATTAATCCGAAAATAAAATAATATAGTTGAAATATGGCTTTAGAAGCTGAATTTCTGACATGGGATCATCGACGGACATGTTTAAAGAATTCCAGCTATGAACTAAAAATGCCAGCCATATTATTTTTTAAATATGTTTATAAGCTATTCATTAATCCGAAAATAAAATAATATAGTTGAAATATGGCTTTAGAAGCTGAATTTCTGACATGGGATCATCGACGGACATGTTTAAAGAATTCCAGCTATGAACTAAAAATGCCAGCCATATTATTTTTTAAATATGTTTATAAGCTATTCATTAATCCGAAAATAAAATAATATAGTTGAGATATGGCTTTAGAAGCTGAATTTCTGACATGGGATCATCGACGGACATGTTTAAAGAATTCCAGCTATAAACTAAAAATGCCAGCTATATTATTTTTTAAATATGTTTATAAGCTATTCATTAACTCGAAAATAAAATAATATTGTTGAGGTATGGCTTTAGAAGCTGAATTTCTGACATGGGATCATCGACGGACATGTTTAAAGAATTCCAGCTATAAACTAAAAATGCCAGCTATATTATTTTTTAAATATGTTTATAAGCTATTCATTAACCCGAAAATAAAATAATATTGTTGAGATATGGCTTTAGAAGCTGAATTTCTGACTTGGGATCCTCGATGAACATGTTTAAAGAATTCCAGCTATAAACTAAAAATCCCAGCTATATTATTTTTTAAATATGTTTATAAGCTATTCATTAATCCGAAAATAAAATAATATAGTTGAGATATGGCTTTAGAAGCTGAATTTCTGACATGTGATCCTCGACGGACATGTTTAAAGAATTCCAGCTATGAACTAAAAATGCCAGCCATATTATTTTTTAAATATGTTTATAAGCTATTTAAGTAACCGAAAATAAATAAATATAGTTGAGATATGGCTTTAGAAGCTGAATTTCTGACATGGGATCCTCGACGGACATGTTTAAAGAATTCCAGCTATGAACTAAAAATGCCAGCCATATTATTTTTTAAATATGTTTATAAGCTATTTAAGTAACCGAAAATAAAATAATATAGTTGAGATATGGCTTTAGAAGCTGAATTTCTGACTTGGGATCCTCGATGAACATGTTTAAAGAATTCCAGCTATGAACTAAAAATGCCAGCCATATTATTTTTTAAATATGTTTATAAGCTATTTAAGTAACCGAAAATAAAATAATATAGTTGAGATATGGCTTTAGAAGCTGAATTTCTGACATGGGATCCTCGACGGACATGTTTAAAGAATTCCAGCTATAAACTAAAAATGCCAGCCATATTATTTTTTAAATATGTCATAAGCTATTCATTAATCCGAAAATAAAATAATATTGTTGAGATATGGCTTTAGAAGCTGAATTTCTGACATAGGGTCCTCGACGGACATGTTTAAAGAATTTCAGCTATAAACTAAAAATCCCAGCTATATTATTTTTTAAATATGTTTATAAGCTATTTAAGTAACCGAAAATAAAATAATATAGTTGAGATATGGCTTTAGAAGCTGAATTTCTGACATGGGATCCTCGACGGACATGTTTAAAGAATTCCAGCTATAAACTAAAAATCCCAGCTATATTATTTTTTAAATATGTTTATAAGCTATTCATTAATCCGAAAATAAAATAATATTGTTGAGATATGGCTTTAGAAGCTGAATTTCTGACATAGGGTCCTCGACGGACATGTTTAAAGAATTTCAGCTATAAACTAAAAATGCCAGCTATATTATTTTTTAAATATGTTTATAAGCTATTCATTAACCCGAAAATAAAATAATATAGTTGAGATATGGCTTTAGAAGCTGAATTTCTGACTTGGGATCCTCGATGAACATGTTTAAAGAATTCCAGCTATAAACTAAAAATGCCAGCTATATTATTTTTTAAATATGTTTATAAGCTATTCATTAACCCGAAAATAAAATAATATAGTTGAGATATGGCTTTAGAAGCTGAATTTCTGACTTGGGATCCTCGATGAACATGTTTAAAGAATTCCAGCTATAAACTAAAAATGCCAGCTATATTATTTTTTAAATATGTTTATAAGCTATTCATTAACCCGAAAATAAAATAATATAGTTGAGATATGGCTTTAGAAGCTGAATTTCTGACTTGGGATCCTCGATGAACATGTTTAAAGAATTCCAGCTATAAACTAAAAATCCCAGCTATATTATTTTTTAAATATGTTTATAAGCTATTCATTAACCCGAAAATAAAATAATATTGTTGAGATATGGCTTTAGAAGCTGAATTTCTGACATAGGGTTCTCGACGGACATGTTTAAAGAATTTCAGCTATAAACTAAAAATGCCAGCTATATTATTTTTTAAATATGTTTATAAGCTATTTAAGTAACCGAAAATAAAATAATATAGTTGAGATATGGCTTTAAAAGCTGAATTTCTGACACGGGATCCTCGATGGACATGTTAAAAGAATTCCAGCTATGAACTAAAAATCCCAACTATATTATTTTTTAAATATGTTTATAAGCTATTTAAGTAACCGAAAATAAAATAATATCCTTGAGAAATGGCTTTAAAAGCTGAATTTCTGACACGGGATCCTCGATGGACATGTTAAAAGAATTCCAGCTATGAACTAAAAATGCCAGCCATATTATTTTTTAAATATGTTTATAAGCTATTTAAGTAACCGAAAATAAAATAATATAGTTGAGATATGGCTTTAAAAGCTGAATTTCTGACACGGGATCCTCGATGGACATGTTTAAAGAATTCCAGCTATGAACTAAAAATGCCAGCCATATTATTTTTTAAATATGTTTATAAGCTATTTAAGTAACCGAAAATAAAATAATATCCTTGAGAAATGGCTTTAAAAGCTGAATTTCTGACACGGGATCCTCGACGGACATGTTTAAAGAATTCCAGCTATGAACTAAAAATGCCAGCTATATTATTTTTTAAAAATGTTTATAAGCTATTCATTAAGCCGGAAATAAAATAATATCGTTGAGATATGGCTTTAAAAGCTGAATTTCTGACACGGGATCCTCGATGGACATGTTTAAAGAATTCCAGCTATGAACTAAAAATGCCAGCTATATTATTTTTTAAAAATGTTTATAAGCTATTCATTAAGCCGGAAATAAAATAATTTAGTTGAGATATGGCTTTAGAAGCTGAATTTCTGACACGGGATCCTCGATGGACATGTTAAAAGAATTCCAGCTATGAACTAAAAATGCCAGCTATATTATTTTTTAAAAATGTTTATAAGCTATTCATTAAGCCGGAAATAAAATAATATCGTTGAGATATGGCTTTAGAAGCTGAATTTCTGACACGGGATCCTCGATGGACATGTTTAAAGAATTCCAGCTATGAACTAAAAATGCCAGCTATATTATTTTTTAAAAATGTTTATAAGCTATTCATTAAGCCGGAAATAAAATAATTTAGTTGAGATATGGCTTTAAAAGCTGAATTTCTGACATGGGATCCTCGACGGACATGTTTAAAGAATTCCAGCTATGAACTAAAAATGCCAGCTATATTATTTTTTAAAAATGTTTATAAGCTATTCATTAAGCCGGAAATAAAATAATATCGTTGAGACATGGCTTTAGAAGCTGAATTTCTGACACGGGATCCTCGATGGACATGTTAAAAGAATTCCAGCTATGAACTAAAAATGCCAGCTATATTATTTTTTAAAAATGTTTATAAGCTATTCATTAAGCCGGAAATAAAATAATATAGTTGAGATATGGCTTTAGAAGCTGAATTTCTGACATGGGATCCTCGACGGACATGTTTAAAGAATTCCAGCTATGAACTAAAAATGCCAGCTATATTATTTTTTAAAAATGTTTATAAGCTATTCATTAAGCCGGAAATAAAATAATATAGTTGAGATATGGCTTTAAAAGCTGAATTTCTGACACGGGATCCTCGATGGACATGTTAAAAGAATTCCAGCTATGAACTAAAAATCCCAACTATATTATTTTTTAAATATGTTTATAAGCTATTTAAGTAACCGAAAATAAAATAATATCCTTGAGAAATGGCTTTAAAAGCTGAATTTCTGACACGGGATCCTCGATGGACATGTTAAAAGAATTCCAGCTATGAACTAAAAATCCCAACTATATTATTTTTTAAATATGTTTATAAGCTATTTAAGTAACCGAAAATAAAATAATATCCTTGAGAAATGGCTTTAAAAGCTGAATTTCTGACACGGGATCCTCGATGGACATGTTAAAAGAATTCCAGCTATGAACTAAAAATGCCAGCCATATTATTTTTTAAATATGTTTATAAGCTATTTAAGTAACCGAAAATAAAATAATATAGTTGAGATATGGCTTTAGAAGCTGAATTTCTGACATGGGATCCTCGACGGACATGTTTAAAGAATTCCAGCTATGAACTAAAAATGCCAGCTATATTATTTTTTAAAAATGTTTATAAGCTATTCATTAAGCCGGAAATAAAATAATATAGTTGAGATATGGCTTTAAAAGCTGAATTTCTGACACGGGATCCTCGATGGACATGTTAAAAGAATTCCAGCTATGAACTAAAAATGCCAGCCATATTATTTTTTAAATATGTTTATAAGCTATTTAAGTAACCGAAAATAAAATAATATAGTTGAGATATGGCTTTAGAAGCTGAATTTCTGACACGGGATCCTCGATGGACATGTTAAAAGAATTCCAGCTATGAACTAAAAATGCCAGCCATATTATTTTTTAAATATGTTTATAAGCTATTTAAGTAACCGAAAATAAAATAATATAGTTGAGAAATGGCTTTAAAAGCTGAATTTCTGACACGGGATCCTCGATGGACATGTTAAAAGAATTCCAGCTATGAACTAAAAATGCCAGCCATATTATTTTTTAAATATGTTTATAAGCTATTTAAGTAACCGAAAATAAAATAATATAGTTGAGAAATGGCTTTAAAAGCTGAATTTCTGACACGGGATCCTCGATGGACATGTTAAAAGAATTCCAGCTATGAACTAAAAATCCCAACTATATTATTTTTTAAATATGTTTATAAGCTATTTAAGTAACCGAAAATAAAATAATATCCTTGAGAAATGGCTTTAAAAGCTGAATTTCTGACACGGGATCCTCGATGGACATGTTAAAAGAATTCCAGCTATGAACTAAAAATGCCAGCCATATTATTTTTTAAATATGTTTATAAGCTATTTAAGTAACCGAAAATAAAATAATATAGTTGAGATATGGCTTTAGAAGCTGAATTTCTGACACGGGATCCTCGATGGACATGTTAAAAGAATTCCAGCTATGAACTAAAAATGCCAGCCATATTATTTTTTAAATATGTTTATAAGCTATTTAAGTAACCGAAAATAAAATAATATCCTTGAGAAATGGCTTTAAAAGCTGAATTTCTGACACGGGATCCTCGATGGACATGTTAAAAGAATTCCAGCTATGAACTAAAAATCCCAGCTATATTATTTTTTAAATATGTTTATAAGCTATTTAAGTAACCGGAAATAAAATAATATCGTTGAGATATGGCTTTAGAAGCTGAATTTCTGACACGGGATCCTCGATGGACATGTTAAAAGAATTCCAGCTATGAACTAAAAATGCCAGCCATATTATTTTTTAAATATGTTTATAAGCTATTCATAAATCCGAAAATAAAATAATATAGTTGAGATATGCCTTTAGAAGCTGAGTTTCTGACATGGGATCCTCGATGGACATGTTAAAAGAATTCCAGCTATGAACTAAAAATCCCAACTATATTATTTTTTAAATATGTTTATAAGCTATTCATAAATCCGAAAATAAAATAATATAGTTGAGATATGCCTTTAGAAGCTGAATTTCTGACATGGGATCCTCGATGGACATGTTTAAAGAATTCCAGCTATAAACTAAAAATGCCAGCTATATTATTTTTTAAATATGTTTATAAGCTATTTAAGTAACCGAAAATAAAATAATATCGTTGAGATATGGCTTTAAAAGCTGAATTTCTGACATGGGATCCTCGAAGGACATGTTTAAAGAATTTCAGCTATAAACTAAAAATGCCAGCTATATTATTTTTTAAATATGTTTATAAGCTATTTAAGTAACCGAAAATAAAATAATATCGTTGAGATATGGCTTTAAAAGCTGAATTTCTGACATGGGATCCTCGATGGACATGTTTAAAGAATTTTAGCTATAAACTAAAAATGCCAGCTATATTATTTTTTAAATATGTTTATAAGCTATTTAAGTAACCGAAAATAAAATAATATCGTTGAGATATAGCTTTAAAAGCTGAATTTCTGACATGGGATCCTCGATGGACATGTTTAAAGAATTTTAGCTATAAACTAAAAATGCCAGCTATATTATTTTTTAAATATGTTTATAAGCTATTTAAGTAACCGAAAATAAAATAATATCGTTGAGATATGGCTTTAAAAGCTGAATTTCTGACATGGGATCCTCGAAGGACATGTTTAAAGAATTTCAGCTATAAACTAAAAATGCCAGCTATATTATTTTTTAAATATGTTTATAAGCTATTTAAGTAACCGAAAATAAAATAATATTGTTGAGATATGGCTTTAAAAGCTGAATTTCTGACATGGGATCCTCGATGGACATGTTTAAAGAATTTCAGCTATAAACTAAAAATGCCAGCTATATTATTTTTTAAATATGTTTATAAGCTATTTAAGTAACCGAAAATAAAATAATATCGTTGAAATATGGCTTTAAAAGCTGAATTTCTGACATGGGATCCTCGATGGACATGTTTAAAGAATTCCAGCTATAAACTAAAAATGCCAGCTATATTATTTTTTAAATATGTTTATAAGCTATTCATTAACCCGAAAATAAAATAATATTGTTGAGATATGGCTTTGGAAGCTGAATTTCTGACATGGGATCCTCGATGGACATGTTTAAAGAATTCCAGCTATAAACTAAAAATGCCAGCTATATTATTTTTTAAATATGTTTATAAGCTATTCATTAACCCGAAAATAAAATAATATTGTTGAGATATGGCTTTAAAAGCTGAATTTCTGACACGGGATCCTCGATGGACATGTTTAAAGAATTTCAGCTATAAACTAAAAATGCCAGCTATATTATTTTTTAAATATGTTTATAAGCTATTCATTAACCCGAAAATAAAATAATATCGTTGAAATATGGCTTTAAAAGCTGAATTTCTGACATGGGATCCTCGATGGACATGTTTAAAGAATTCCAGCTATAAACTAAAAATGCCAGCTATATTATTTTTTAAATATGTTTATAAGCTATTCATTAACCCGAAAATAAAATAATATCGTTGAAATATGGCTTTAAAAGCTGAATTTCTGACATGGGATCCTCGATGGACATGTTTAAAGAATTTCAGCTATAAACTAAAAATGCCAGCTATATTATTTTTTAAATATGTTTATAAGCTATTCATTAACCCGAAAATAAAATAATATCGTTGAAATATGGCTTTAAAAGCTGAATTTCTGACATGGGATCCTCGATGGACATGTTTAAAGAATTTCAGCTATAAACTAAAAATGCCAGCTATATTATTTTTTAAATATGTTTATAAGCTATTTAAGTAACCGAAAATAAAATAATATCGTTGAAATATGGCTTTAAAAGCTGAATTTCTGACATGGGATCCTCGATGGACATGTTTAAATAATTCCAGCTATAAACTAAAAATGCCAGCTATATTATTTTTTAAATATGTTTCTAAGCTATTCATTAACCCGAAAATAAAATAATATTGTTGAGATATGGCTTTGGAAGCTGAATTTCTGACATGGGATCCTCGATGGACATGTTTAAAGAATTCCAGCTATAAACTAAAAATGCCAGCTATACATATTTAAAAAATAATATAGCTGGCATTTTTAGTTTATAGCTGAAATTCTTTAAACATGTCCATCGAGGATCCCATGTCAGAAATTCAGCTTTTAAAGCCATATCTCAACGATATTATTTTATTTTCGGTTACTTAAATAGCTTATAAACATATTTAAAAAATAATATAGTTGGGATTTTTAGTTTATAGCTGGAATTCTTTAAACATGTCCATCGAGGATCCCATGTCAGAAATTCAGCTTTTAAAGCCATATTTCAACGATATTATTTTATTTTCGGGTTAATGAATAGCTTATAAACATATTTAAAAAATAATATAGCTGGCATTTTTAGTTTATAGCTGAAATTCTTTAAACATGTCCATCGAGGATCCCATGTCAGAAATTCAGCTTTTAAAGCCATATTTCAACGATATTATTTTATTTTCGGGTTAATGAATAGCTTATAAACATATTTAAAAAATAATATAGCTGGCATTTTTAGTTTATAGCTGGAATTCTTTAAACATGTCCATCGAGGATCCCATGTCAGAAATTCAGCTTTTAAAGCCATATTTCAACGATATTATTTTATTTTCGGGTTAATGAATAGCTTATAAACATATTTAAAAAATAATATAGCTGGCATTTTTAGTTTATAGCTGAAATTCTTTAAACATGTCCATCGAGGATCCCGTGTCAGAAATTCAGCTTTTAAAGCCATATCTCAACAATATTATTTTATTTTCGGGTTAATGAATAGCTTATAAACATATTTAAAAAATAATATAGCTGGCATTTTTAGTTTATAGCTGGAATTCTTTAAACATGTCCATCGAGGATCCCATGTCAGAAATTCAGCTTCCAAAGCCATATCTCAACAATATTATTTTATTTTCGGGTTAATGAATAGCTTAGAAACATATTTAAAAAATAATATAGCTGGCATTTTTAGTTTATAGCTGGAATTATTTAAACATGTCCATCGAGGATCCCATGTCAGAAATTCAGCTTTTAAAGCCATATTTCAACGATATTATTTTATTTTCGGTTACTTAAATAGCTTATAAACATATTTAAAAAATAATATAGCTGGCATTTTTAGTTTATAGCTGAAATTCTTTAAACATGTCCATCGAGGATCCCATGTCAGAAATTCAGCTTTTAAAGCCATATTTCAACGATATTATTTTATTTTCGGGTTAATGAATAGCTTATAAACATATTTAAAAAATAATATAGCTGGCATTTTTAGTTTATAGCTGAAATTCTTTAAACATGTCCATCGAGGATCCCATGTCAGAAATTCAGCTTTTAAAGCCATATTTCAACGATATTATTTTATTTTCGGGTTAATGAATAGCTTATAAACATATTTAAAAAATAATATAGCTGGCATTTTTAGTTTATAGCTGAAATTCTTTAAACATGTCCATCGAGGATCCCGTGTCAGAAATTCAGCTTTTAAAGCCATATCTCAACAATATTATTTTATTTTCGGGTTAATGAATAGCTTATAAACATATTTAAAAAATAATATAGCTGGCATTTTTAGTTTATAGCTGGAATTCTTTAAACATGTCCATCGAGGATCCCATGTCAGAAATTCAGCTTCCAAAGCCATATCTCAACAATATTATTTTATTTTCGGGTTAATGAATAGCTTATAAACATATTTAAAAAATAATATGGCTGGCATTTTTAGTTTATAGCTAAAATTCTTTAAACATGTCCATCGAGGATCCCATGTCAGAAATTCAGCTTTTAAAGCCATATCTCAACAATATTATTTTATTTTCGGTTACTTAAATAGCTTATAAACATATTTAAAAAATAATATAGCTGGCATTTTTAGTTTATAGCTGAAATTCTTTAAACATGTCCTTCGAGGATCCCATGTCAGAAATTCAGCTTTTAAAGCCATATCTCAACGATATTATTTTATTTTCGGTTACTTAAATAGCTTATAAACATATTTAAAAAATAATATAGCTGGCATTTTTAGTTTATAGCTAAAATTCTTTAAACATGTCCATCGAGGATCCCATGTCAGAAATTCAGCTTTTAAAGCCATATCTCAACGATATTATTTTATTTTCGGTTACTTAAATAGCTTATAAACATATTTAAAAAATAATATAGCTGGCATTTTTAGTTTATAGCTAAAATTCTTTAAACATGTCCATCGAGGATCCCATGTCAGAAATTCAGCTTTTAAAGCCATATCTCAACGATATTATTTTATTTTCGGTTACTTAAATAGCTTATAAACATATTTAAAAAATAATATAGCTGGCATTTTTAGTTCATAGCTGGAATTCTTTTAACATGTCCATCGAGGATCCCATGTCAGAAACTCAGCTTCTAAAGGCATATCTCAACTATATTATTTTATTTTCGGATTTATGAATAGCTTATAAACATATTTAAAAAATAATATGGCTGGCATTTTTAGTTCATAGCTGGAATTCTTTTAACATGTCCATCGAGGATCCCGTGTCAGAAATTCAGCTTCTAAAGCCATATCTCAACGATATTATTTTATTTCCGGTTACTTAAATAGCTTATAAACATATTTAAAAAATAATATAGCTGGGATTTTTAGTTCATAGCTGGAATTCTTTTAACATGTCCATCGAGGATCCCGTGTCAGAAATTCAGCTTTTAAAGCCATTTCTCAAGGATATTATTTTATTTTCGGTTACTTAAATAGCTTATAAACATATTTAAAAAATAATATGGCTGGCATTTTTAGTTCATAGCTGGAATTCTTTTAACATGTCCATCGAGGATCCCGTGTCAGAAATTCAGCTTCTAAAGCCATATCTCAACTATATTATTTTATTTTCGGTTACTTAAATAGCTTATAAACATATTTAAAAAATAATATGGCTGGCATTTTTAGTTCATAGCTGGAATTCTTTTAACATGTCCATCGAGGATCCCGTGTCAGAAATTCAGCTTTTAAAGCCATTTCTCAAGGATATTATTTTATTTTCGGTTACTTAAATAGCTTATAAACATATTTAAAAAATAATATAGTTGGGATTTTTAGTTCATAGCTGGAATTCTTTTAACATGTCCATCGAGGATCCCGTGTCAGAAATTCAGCTTTTAAAGCCATTTCTCAACTATATTATTTTATTTTCGGTTACTTAAATAGCTTATAAACATATTTAAAAAATAATATGGCTGGCATTTTTAGTTCATAGCTGGAATTCTTTTAACATGTCCATCGAGGATCCCGTGTCAGAAATTCAGCTTTTAAAGCCATTTCTCAACTATATTATTTTATTTTCGGTTACTTAAATAGCTTATAAACATATTTAAAAAATAATATGGCTGGCATTTTTAGTTCATAGCTGGAATTCTTTTAACATGTCCATCGAGGATCCCGTGTCAGAAATTCAGCTTCTAAAGCCATATCTCAACTATATTATTTTATTTTCGGTTACTTAAATAGCTTATAAACATATTTAAAAAATAATATGGCTGGCATTTTTAGTTCATAGCTGGAATTCTTTTAACATGTCCATCGAGGATCCCGTGTCAGAAATTCAGCTTTTAAAGCCATTTCTCAACTATATTATTTTATTTTCGGTTACTTAAATAGCTTATAAACATATTTAAAAAATAATATGGCTGGCATTTTAAGTTCATAGCTGGAATTCTTTTAACATGTCCATCGAGGATCCCGTGTCAGAAATTCAGCTTTTAAAGCCATATCTCAACTATATTATTTTATTTCCGGCTTAATGAATAGCTTATAAACATTTTTAAAAAATAATATAGCTGGCATTTTTAGTTCATAGCTGGAATTCTTTAAACATGTCCGTCGAGGATCCCATGTCAGAAATTCAGCTTCTAAAGCCATATCTCAACTATATTATTTTATTTCCGGCTTAATGAATAGCTTATAAACATTTTTAAAAAATAATATAGCTGGCATTTTTAGTTCATAGCTGGAATTCTTTTAACATGTCCATCGAGGATCCCGTGTCAGAAATTCAGCTTTTAAAGCCATTTCTCAAGGATATTATTTTATTTTCGGTTACTTAAATAGCTTATAAACATATTTAAAAAATAATATAGTTGGGATTTTTAGTTCATAGCTGGAATTCTTTTAACATGTCCATCGAGGATCCCGTGTCAGAAATTCAGCTTTTAAAGCCATTTCTCAAGGATATTATTTTATTTTCGGTTACTTAAATAGCTTATAAACATATTTAAAAAATAATATAGCTGGCATTTTTAGTTCATAGCTGGAATTCTTTAAACATGTCCGTCGAGGATCCCATGTCAGAAATTCAGCTTCTAAAGCCATATCTCAACTATATTATTTTATTTCCGGCTTAATGAATAGCTTATAAACATTTTTAAAAAATAATATAGCTGGCATTTTTAGTTCATAGCTGGAATTCTTTTAACATGTCCATCGAGGATCCCGTGTCAGAAATTCAGCTTCTAAAGCCATGTCTCAACGATATTATTTTATTTCCGGCTTAATGAATAGCTTATAAACATTTTTAAAAAATAATATAGCTGGCATTTTTAGTTCATAGCTGGAATTCTTTAAACATGTCCGTCGAGGATCCCATGTCAGAAATTCAGCTTTTAAAGCCATATCTCAACTAAATTATTTTATTTCCGGCTTAATGAATAGCTTATAAACATTTTTAAAAAATAATATAGCTGGCATTTTTAGTTCATAGCTGGAATTCTTTAAACATGTCCATCGAGGATCCCGTGTCAGAAATTCAGCTTCTAAAGCCATATCTCAACGATATTATTTTATTTCCGGCTTAATGAATAGCTTATAAACATTTTTAAAAAATAATATAGCTGGCATTTTTAGTTCATAGCTGGAATTCTTTTAACATGTCCATCGAGGATCCCGTGTCAGAAATTCAGCTTCTAAAGCCATATCTCAACTAAATTATTTTATTTCCGGCTTAATGAATAGCTTATAAACATTTTTAAAAAATAATATAGCTGGCATTTTTAGTTCATAGCTGGAATTCTTTAAACATGTCCATCGAGGATCCCGTGTCAGAAATTCAGCTTTTAAAGCCATTTCTCAAGGATATTATTTTATTTTCGGTTACTTAAATAGCTTATAAACATATTTAAAAAATAATATAGTTGGGATTTTTAGTTCATAGCTGGAATTCTTTTAACATGTCCATCGAGGATCCCGTGTCAGAAATTCAGCTTTTAAAGCCATATCTCAACTATATTATTTTATTTTCGGTTACTTAAATAGCTTATAAACATATTTAAAAAATAATATGGCTGGCATTTTTAGTTCATAGCTGGAATTCTTTTAACATGTCCATCGAGGATCCCGTGTCAGAAATTCAGCTTTTAAAGCCATATCTCAACGATATTATTTTATTTCCGGCTTAATGAATAGCTTATAAACATTTTTAAAAAATAATATAGCTGGCATTTTTAGTTCATAGCTGGAATTCTTTAAACATGTCCGTCGAGGATCCCGTGTCAGAAATTCAGCTTTTAAAGCCATTTCTCAAGGATATTATTTTATTTTCGGTTACTTAAATAGCTTATAAACATATTTAAAAAATAATATGGCTGGCATTTTTAGTTCATAGCTGGAATTCTTTAAACATGTCCATCGAGGATCCCGTGTCAGAAATTCAGCTTTTAAAGCCATTTCTCAAGGATATTATTTTATTTTCGGTTACTTAAATAGCTTATAAACATATTTAAAAAATAATATAGTTGGGATTTTTAGTTCATAGCTGGAATTCTTTTAACATGTCCATCGAGGATCCCGTGTCAGAAATTCAGCTTTTAAAGCCATATCTCAACTATATTATTTTATTTTCGGTTACTTAAATAGCTTATAAACATATTTAAAAAATAATATAGCTGGCATTTTTAGTTTATAGCTGAAATTCTTTAAACATGTCCGTCGAGAACCCTATGTCAGAAATTCAGCTTCTAAAGCCATATCTCAACAATATTATTTTATTTTCGGGTTAATGAATAGCTTATAAACATATTTAAAAAATAATATAGCTGGGATTTTTAGTTTATAGCTGGAATTCTTTAAACATGTTCATCGAGGATCCCAAGTCAGAAATTCAGCTTCTAAAGCCATATCTCAACTATATTATTTTATTTTCGGGTTAATGAATAGCTTATAAACATATTTAAAAAATAATATAGCTGGCATTTTTAGTTTATAGCTGGAATTCTTTAAACATGTTCATCGAGGATCCCAAGTCAGAAATTCAGCTTCTAAAGCCATATCTCAACTATATTATTTTATTTTCGGGTTAATGAATAGCTTATAAACATATTTAAAAAATAATATAGCTGGCATTTTTAGTTTATAGCTGGAATTCTTTAAACATGTTCATCGAGGATCCCAAGTCAGAAATTCAGCTTCTAAAGCCATATCTCAACTATATTATTTTATTTTCGGGTTAATGAATAGCTTATAAACATATTTAAAAAATAATATAGCTGGCATTTTTAGTTTATAGCTGAAATTCTTTAAACATGTCCGTCGAGGACCCTATGTCAGAAATTCAGCTTCTAAAGCCATATCTCAACAATATTATTTTATTTTCGGATTAATGAATAGCTTATAAACATATTTAAAAAATAATATAGCTGGGATTTTTAGTTTATAGCTGGAATTCCATCAAGGATCCCATGTCAGAAATTCAGCTTCTAAAGGCATATCTCAACTATATTATTTTATTTTCGGATTAATGAATAGCTTATAAACATATTTAAAAAATAATATAGTTGGGATTTTTAGTTCATAGCTGGAATTCTTTAAACATGTCCATCGAGGATCCCATGTCAGAAATTCAGCTTCTAAAGCCATATCTCAACTATATTATTTTATTTTCGGATTAATGAATAGCTTATAAACATATTTAAAAAATAATATGGCTGGCATTTTTAGTTCATAGCTGGAATTCTTTAAACATGTCCATCGAGGATCCCATGTCAGAAATTCAGCTTCTAAAGCCATATCTCAACTATATTATTTTATTTTCGGTTACTTAAATAGCTTATAAACATATTTAAAAAATAATATGGCTGGCACTTTAGTTCATAGCTGGAATTCTTTAAACATGTCCATCGAGGATCCCATGTCAGAAATTCAGCTTCTAAAGCCATATCTCAACTATATTATTTTATTTTCGGTTACTTAAATAGCTTATAAACATATTTAAAAAATAATATAGTTGGGATTTTTAGTTCATAGCTGGAATTCTTTAAACATGTCCATCAAGGATCCCATGTCAGAAATTCAGCTTCTAAAGGCATATCTCAACTATATTATTTTATTTTCGGTTACTTAAATAGCTTATAAACATATTTAAAAAATAATATGGCTGGCATTTTTAGTTCATAGCTGGAATTCTTTTAACATGTCCATCGAGGATCCCATGTCAGAAATTCAGCTTCTAAAGCCATATCTCAACTATATTATTTTATTTTCGGTTACTTAAATAGCTTATAAACATATTTAAAAAATAATATGGCTGGCATTTTTAGTTCATAGCTGGAATTCTTTTAACATGTCCATCAAGGATCCCATGTCAGAAATTCAGCTTCTAAAGGCATATCTCAACTATATTATTTTATTTTCGGTTACTTAAATAGCTTATAAACATATTTAAAAAATAATATGGCTGGCATTTTTAGTTCATAGCTGGAATTCTTTTAACATGTCCATCGAGGATCCCATGTCAGAAATTCAGCTTCTAAAGCCATATCTCAACTATATTATTTTATTTTCGGTTACTTAAATAGCTTATAAACATATTTAAAAAATAATATGGCTGGCATTTTTAGTTCATAGCTGGAATTCTTTTAACATGTCCATCGAGGATCCCATGTCAGAAATTCGGCTTCTAAAGCCATATCTCAACAATATTATTTTATTTTCGGGTTAATGAATAGCTTATAAACATATTTAAAAAATAATATAGCTGGCATTTTTAGTTTATAGCTGAAATTCTTTAAACATGTCCATCGAGGATCCCATGTCAGAAATTCAGCTTTTAAAGCCATATTTCAACGATATTATTTTATTTTCGGTTACTTAAATAGCTTATAAACATATTTAAAAAATAATATAGCTGGCATTTTTAGTTTATAGCTGAAATTCTTTAAACATGTCCATCGAGGATCCCATGTCAGAAATTCAGCTTTTAAAGCCATATCTCAACAATATTATTTTATTTTCGGGTTAATGAATAGCTTATAAACATATTTAAAAAATAATATAGCTGGCATTTTTAGTTTATAGCTGAAATTCTTTAAACATGTCCATCGAGGATCCCATGTCAGAAATTCAGCTTCTAAAGCCATATCTCAACAATATTATTTTATTTTCGGGTTAATGAATAGCTTATAAACATATTTAAAAAATAATATAGCTGGCATTTTTAGTTTATAGCTGGAATTCTTTAAACATGTCCATCGAGGATCCCATGTCAGAAATTCGGCTTCTAAAGCCATATCTCAACAATATTATTTTATTTTCGGGTTAATGAATAGCTTATAAACATATTTAAAAAATAATATAGCTGGCATTTTTAGTTTATAGCTGGAATTCTTTAAACATGTCCATCGAGGATCCCATGTCAGAAATTCAGCTTCTAAAGCCATATCTCAACAATATTATTTTATTTTCGGGTTAATGAATAGCTTATAAACATATTTAAAAAATAATATAGCTGGCATTTTTAGTTTATAGCTGGAATTCTTTAAACATGTCCATCGAGGATCCCATGTCAGAAATTCGGCTTCTAAAGCCATATCTCAACAATATTATTTTATTTTCGGGTTAATGAATAGCTTATAAACATATTTAAAAAATAATATAGCTGGCATTTTTAGTTTATAGCTGGAATTCTTTAAACATGTCCATCGAGGATCCCATGTCAGAAATTCAGCTTCTAAAGCCATATCTCAACAATATTATTTTATTTTCGGCTACTTAAATAGCTTATAAACATATTTAAAAAATAATATAGCTGGCATTTTTAGTTTATAGCTGGAATTCTTTAAACATGTCCATCGAGGATCCCATGTCAGAAATTCAGCTTCTAAAGCCATATCTCAACAATATTATTTTATTTTCGGGTTAATGAATAGCTTATAAACATATTTAAAAAATAATATAGCTGGCATTTTTAGTTTATAGCTGGAATTCTTTAAACATGTCCATCGAGGATCCCATGTCAGAAATTCAGCTTCTAAAGCCATATCTCAACAATATTATTTTATTTTCGGGTTAATGAATAGCTTATAAACATATTTAAAAAACAATATAGCTGGCATTTTTAGTTTATAGCTGGAATTCTTTAAACATGTCCATCGAGGATCCCATGTCAGAAATTCGGCTTCTAAAGCCATATCTCAACAATATTATTTTATTTTCGGGTTAATGAATAGCTTATAAACATATTTAAAAAATAATATAGCTGGCATTTTTAGTTTATAGCTGGAATTCTTTAAACATGTCCATCGAGGATCCCATGTCAGAAATTCGGCTTCTAAAGCCATATCTCAACAATATTATTTTATTTTCGGGTTAATGAATAGCTTATAAACATATTTAAAAAATAATATAGCTGGCATTTTTAGTTTATAGCTGGAATTCTTTAAACATGTCCATCGAGGATCCCATGTCAGAAATTCAGCTTCTAAAGCCATATCTCAACAATATTATTTTATTTTCGGCTACTTAAATAGCTTATAAACATATTTAAAAAATAATATAGTTGGGATTTTTAGTTTATAGCTAAAATTCTTTAAACATGTCCATCGAGGATCCCATGTCAGAAATTCAGCTTCTAAAGCCATATCTCAACAATATTATTTTATTTTCGGGTTAATGAATAGCTTATAAACATATTTAAAAAATAATATAGCTGGCATTTTTAGTTTATAGCTGAAATTCTTTAAACATGTCCATCGAGGATCCCATGTCAGAAATTCAGCTTTTAAAGCCATATTTCAACGATATTATTTTATTTTCGGTTACTTAAATAGCTTATAAACATATTTAAAAAATAATATAGCTGGCATTTTTAGTTTATAGCTGAAATTCTTTAAACATGTCCATCGAGGATCCCATGTCAGAAATTCAGCTTCTAAAGCCATATCTCAACAATATTATTTTATTTTCGGGTTAATGAATAGCTTATAAACATATTTAAAAAATAATATAGCTGGCATTTTTAGTTTATAGCTGGAATTCTTTAAACATGTCCATCGAGGATCCCATGTCAGAAATTCAGCTTTTAAAGCCATATCTCAACGATATTATTTTATTTTCGGTTACTTAAATAGCTTATAAACATATTTAAAAAATAATATAGCTGGCATTTTTAGTTTATAGCTGAAATTCTTTAAACATGTCCATCGAGGATCCCATGTCAGAAATTCAGCTTTTAAAGCCATATCTCAACGATATTATTTTATTTTCGGTTACTTAAATAGCTTATAAACATATTTAAAAAATAATATAGTTGGGATTTTTAGTTTATAGCTGAAATTCTTTAAACATGTCCATCGAGGATCCCATGTCAGAAATTCAGCTTCTAAAGCCATATCTCAACTATATTATTTTATTTTCGGTTACTTAAATAGCTTATAAACATATTTAAAAAATAATATGGCTGGCATTTTTAGTTTATAGCTGAAATTCTTTAAACATGTCCATCGAGGATCCCATGTCAGAAATTCAGCTTCTAAAGCCATATCTCAACTATATTATTTTATTTTCGGTTACTTAAATAGCTTATAAACATATTTAAAAAATAATATGGCTGGCATTTTTAGTTTATAGCTGAATTTTTAGTTTATAGCTGAATAAAATAATATAGTTGAGATATGGCTTTAGAAGCTGAATTTCTGACATGGGATCCTCGATGGACATGTTTAAAGAATTCCAGCTATAAACTAAAAATGCCAGCTATATTATTTTTTAAATATGTTTATAAGCTATTCATTAACCCGAAAATAAAATAATATTGTTGAGATATGGCTTTAGAAGCCGAATTTCTGACATGGGATCCTCGATGGACATGTTTAAAGAATTCCAGCTATAAACTAAAAATGCCAGCTATATTATTTTTTAAATATGTTTATAAGCTATTCATTAACCCGAAAATAAAATAATATTGTTGAGATATGGCTTTAGAAGCCGAATTTCTGACATGGGATCCTCGATGGACATGTTTAAAGAATTCCAGCTATAAACTAAAAATGCCAGCTATATTATTTTTTAAATATGTTTATAAGCTATTCATTAACCCGAAAATAAAATAATATTGTTGAGATATGGCTTTAGAAGCTGAATTTCTGACATGGGATCCTCGATGGACATGTTTAAAGAATTCCAGCTATAAACTAAAAATGCCAGCTATATTATTTTTTAAATATGTTTATAAGCTATTTAAGTAGCCGAAAATAAAATAATATTGTTGAGATATGGCTTTAGAAGCTGAATTTCTGACATGGGATCCTCGATGGACATGTTTAAAGAATTCCAGCTATAAACTAAAAATGCCAGCTATATTATTTTTTAAATATGTTTATAAGCTATTCATTAACCCGAAAATAAAATAATATTGTTGAGATATGGCTTTAGAAGCTGAATTTCTGACATGGGATCCTCGATGGACATGTTTAAAGAATTCCAGCTATAAACTAAAAATGCCAGCTATATTATTTTTTAAATATGTTTATAAGCTATTCATTAACCCGAAAATAAAATAATATTGTTGAGATATGGCTTTAGAAGCTGAATTTCTGACATGGGATCCTCGATGGACATGTTTAAAGAATTCCAGCTATAAACTAAAAATGCCAGCTATATTATTTTTTAAATATGTTTATAAGCTATTCATTAACCCGAAAATAAAATAATATTGTTGAGATATGGCTTTAGAAGCTGAATTTCTGACATGGGATCCTCGATGGACATGTTTAAAGAATTCCAGCTATAAACTAAAAATGCCAGCTATATTATTTTTTAAATATGTTTATAAGCTATTCATTAACCCGAAAATAAAATAATATTGTTGAGATATGGCTTTAGAAGCTGAATTTCTGACATGGGATCCTCGATGGACATGTTTAAAGAATTCCAGCTATAAACTAAAAATGCCAGCTATATTATTTTTTAAATATGTTTATAAGCTATTTAAGTAGCCGAAAATAAAATAATATTGTTGAGATATGGCTTTAGAAGCTGAATTTCTGACATGGGATCCTCGATGGACATGTTTAAAGAATTCCAGCTATAAACTAAAAATGCCAGCTATATTATTTTTTAAATATGTTTATAAGCTATTCATTAACCCGAAAATAAAATAATATTGTTGAGATATGGCTTTAGAAGCTGAATTTCTGACATGGGATCCTCGATGGACATGTTTAAAGAATTCCAGCTATAAACTAAAAATGCCAGCTATATTATTTTTTAAATATGTTTATAAGCTATTCATTAACCCGAAAATAAAATAATATTGTTGAGATATGGCTTTAGAAGCCGAATTTCTGACATGGGATCCTCGATGGACATGTTTAAAGAATTCCAGCTATAAACTAAAAATGCCAGCTATATTATTTTTTAAATATGTTTATAAGCTATTCATTAACCCGAAAATAAAATAATATTGTTGAGATATGGCTTTAGAAGCTGAATTTCTGACATGGGATCCTCGATGGACATGTTTAAAGAATTTCAGCTATAAACTAAAAATGCCAGCTATATTATTTTTTAAATATGTTTATAAGCTATTCATTAACCCGAAAATAAAATAATATTGTTGAGATATGGCTTTAAAAGCTGAATTTCTGACATGGGATCCTCGATGGACATGTTTAAAGAATTCCAGCTATAAACTAAAAATGCCAGCTATATTATTTTTTAAATATGTTTATAAGCTATTCATTAACCCGAAAATAAAATAATATTGTTGAGATATGGCTTTAGAAGCTGAATTTCTGACATGGGATCCTCGATGGACATGTTTAAAGAATTTCAGCTATAAACTAAAAATGCCAGCTATATTATTTTTTAAATATGTTTATAAGCTATTTAAGTAACCGAAAATAAAATAATATAGTTGAGATATGGCTTTAGAAGCTGAATTTCTGACATGGGATCCTCGATGGACATGTTAAAAGAATTCCAGCTATGAACTAAAAATGCCAGCCATATTATTTTTTAAATATGTTTATAAGCTATTTAAGTAACCGAAAATAAAATAATATAGTTGAGATATGGCTTTAGAAGCTGAATTTCTGACATGGGATCCTCGATGGACATGTTAAAAGAATTCCAGCTATGAACTAAAAATGCCAGCCATATTATTTTTTAAATATGTTTATAAGCTATTTAAGTAACCGAAAATAAAATAATATAGTTGAGATATGCCTTTAGAAGCTGAATTTCTGACATGGGATCCTTGATGGACATGTTAAAAGAATTCCAGCTATGAACTAAAAATGCCAGCCATATTATTTTTTAAATATGTTTATAAGCTATTTAAGTAACCGAAAATAAAATAATATAGTTGAGATATGGCTTTAGAAGCTGAATTTCTGACATGGGATCCTCGATGGACATGTTAAAAGAATTCCAGCTATGAACTAAAAATGCCAGCCATATTATTTTTTAAATATGTTTATAAGCTATTTAAGTAACCGAAAATAAAATAATATAGTTGAGATATGCCTTTAGAAGCTGAATTTCTGACATGGGATCCTTGATGGACATGTTTAAAGAATTCCAGCTATGAACTAAAAATCCCAACTATATTATTTTTTAAATATGTTTATAAGCTATTTAAGTAACCGAAAATAAAATAATATAGTTGAGATATGGCTTTAGAAGCTGAATTTCTGACATGGGATCCTCGATGGACATGTTTAAAGAATTCCAGCTATGAACTAAAAATGCCAGCCATATTATTTTTTAAATATGTTTATAAGCTATTTAAGTAACCGAAAATAAAATAATATAGTTGAGATATGGCTTTAGAAGCTGAATTTCTGACATGGGATCCTCGATGGACATGTTTAAAGAATTCCAGCTATGAACTAAAAATGCCAGCCATATTATTTTTTAAATATGTTTATAAGCTATTCATTAATCCGAAAATAAAATAATATAGTTGAGATATGGCTTTAGAAGCTGAATTTCTGACATGGGATCCTCGATGGACATGTTTAAAGAATTCCAGCTATGAACTAAAAATCCCAACTATATTATTTTTTAAATATGTTTATAAGCTATTCATTAATCCGAAAATAAAATAATATAGTTGAGATATGCCTTTAGAAGCTGAATTTCTGACATGGGATCCTTGATGGACATGTTTAAAGAATTCCAGCTATGAACTAAAAATCCCAACTATATTATTTTTTAAATATGTTTATAAGCTATTTAAGTAACCGAAAATAAAATAATATAGTTGAGATATGGCTTTAGAAGCTGAATTTCTGACATGGGATCCTCGATGGACATGTTTAAAGAATTTCAGCTATAAACTAAAAATGCCAGCCATATTATTTTTTAAATATGTTTATAAGCTATTTAAGTAACCGAAAATAAAATAATATAGTTGAGATATGGCTTTAGAAGCTGAATTTCTGACATGGGATCCTTGATGGACATGTTAAAAGAATTCCAGCTATGAACTAAAAATGCCAGCCATATTATTTTTTAAATATGTTTATAAGCTATTTAAGTAACCGAAAATAAAATAATATAGTTGAGATATGGCTTTAGAAGCTGAATTTCTGACATGGGATCCTCGATGGACATGTTAAAAGAATTCCAGCTATGAACTAATAATCCCAACTATATTATTTTTTAAAAATGTTTATAAGCTATTCATTAAGCCGGAAATAAAATAATATCGTTGAGATATGGCTTTAGAAGCTGAATTTCTGACATGGGATCCTTGATGGACATGTTAAAAGAATTCCAGCTATGAACTAAAAATGCCAGCCATATTATTTTTTAAATATGTTTATAAGCTATTTAAGTAACCGAAAATAAAATAATATCGTTGAGATATGGCTTTAGAAGCTGAATTTCTGACACGGGATCCTCGATGGACATGTTTAAAGAATTCCAGCTATGAACTAAAAATCCCAACTATATTATTTTTTAAATATGTTTATAAGCTATTTAAGTAACCGAAAATAAAATAATATAGTTGAGATATGCCTTTAGAAGCTGAATTTCTGACATGGGATCCTTGATGGACATGTTTAAAGAATTCCAGCTATGAACTAAAAATCCCAACTATATTATTTTTTAAATATGTTTATAAGCTATTTAAGTAACCGAAAATAAAATAATATAGTTGAGATATGGCTTTAAAAGCTGAATTTCTGACACGGGATCCTCGATGGACATGTTAAAAGAATTCCAGCTATGAACTAAAAATGCCAGCCATATTATTTTTTAAATATGTTTATAAGCTATTTAAGTAACCGAAAATAAAATAATATAGTTGAGATATGGCTTTAGAAGCTGAATTTCTGACATGGGATCCTCGATGGACATGTTTAAAGAATTCCAGCTATGAACTAAAAATGCCAGCCATATTATTTTTTAAATATGTTTATAAGCTATTTAAGTAACCGAAAATAAAATAATATAGTTGAGATATGGCTTTAGAAGCTGAATTTCTGACACGGGATCCTCGATGGACATGTTAAAAGAATTCCAGCTATGAACTAAAAATGCCAGCCATGTTATTTTTTAAATATGTTTATAAGCTATTTAAGTAACCGAAAATAAAATAATATAGTTGAGATATGGCTTTAGAAGCTGAATTTCTGACATGGGATCCTCGATGGACATGTTAAAAGAATTCCAGCTATGAACTAAAAATGCCAGCCATATTATTTTTTAAATATGTTTATAAGCTATTTAAGTAACCGAAAATAAAATAATATAGTTGAGATATGGCTTTAGAAGCTGAATTTCTGACATGGGATCCTCGATGGACATGTTTAAAGAATTTCAGCTATAAACTAAAAATGCCAGCCATATTATTTTTTAAATATGTTTATAAGCTATTTAAGTAACCGAAAATAAAATAATATAGTTGAGATATGGCTTTAGAAGCTGAATTTCTGACATGGGATCCTCGATGGACATGTTTAAAGAATTTCAGCTATAAACTAAAAATGCCAGCCATATTATTTTTTAAATATGTTTATAAGCTATTTAAGTAACCGAAAATAAAATAATATAGTTGAGATATGCCTTTAGAAGCTGAATTTCTGACATGGGATCCTTGATGGACATGTTTAAAGAATTCCAGCTATGAACTAAAAATCCCAACTATATTATTTTTTAAATATGTTTATAAGCTATTTAAGTAACCGAAAATAAAATAATATAGTTGAGATATGGCTTTAGAAGCTGAATTTCTGACATGGGATCCTTGATGGACATGTTAAAAGAATTCCAGCTATGAACTAAAAATCCCAACTATATTATTTTTTAAATATGTTTATAAGCTATTTAAGTAACCGAAAATAAAATAATATAGTTGAGATATGGCTTTAGAAGCTGAATTTCTGACATGGGATCCTCGATGGACATGTTTAAAGAATTTCAGCTATAAACTAAAAATGCCAGCCATATTATTTTTTAAATATGTTTATAAGCTATTTAAGTAACCGAAAATAAAATAATATAGTTGAGATATGGCTTTAGAAGCTGAATTTCTGACATGGGATCCTCGATGGACATGTTTAAAGAATTTCAGCTATAAACTAAAAATGCCAGCCATATTATTTTTTAAATATGTTTATAAGCTATTTAAGTAACCGAAAATAAAATAATATAGTTGAGATATGGCTTTAGAAGCTGAATTTCTGACATGGGATCCTCGATGGACATGTTTAAAGAATTTCAGCTATAAACTAAAAATGCCAGCCATATTATTTTTTAAATATGTTTATAAGCTATTTAAGTAACCGAAAATAAAATAATATAGTTGAGATATGGCTTTAGAAGCTGAATTTCTGACATGGGATCCTCGATGGACATGTTTAAAGAATTTCAGCTATAAACTAAAAATGCCAGCCATATTATTTTTTAAATATGTTTATAAGCTATTTAAGTAACCGAAAATAAAATAATATAGTTGAGATATGGCTTTAGAAGCTGAATTTCTGACATGGGATCCTCGATGGACATGTTTAAAGAATTTCAGCTATAAACTAAAAATGCCAGCCATATTATTTTTTAAATATGTTTATAAGCTATTTAAGTAACCGAAAATAAAATAATATAGTTGAGATATGGCTTTAGAAGCTGAATTTCTGACATGGGATCCTCGATGGACATGTTTAAAGAATTTCAGCTATAAACTAAAAATGCCAGCCATATTATTTTTTAAATATGTTTATAAGCTATTTAAGTAACCGAAAATAAAATAATATAGTTGAGATATGCCTTTAGAAGCTGAATTTCTGACATGGGATCCTTGATGGACATGTTTAAAGAATTCCAGCTATGAACTAAAAATCCCAACTATATTATTTTTTAAATATGTTTATAAGCTATTTAAGTAACCGAAAATAAAATAATATAGTTGAGATATGGCTTTAGAAGCTGAATTTCTGACATGGGATCCTTGATGGACATGTTTAAAGAATTCCAGCTATGAACTAAAAATCCCAACTATATTATTTTTTAAATATGTTTATAAGCTATTTAAGTAACCGAAAATAAAATAATATAGTTGAGATATGGCTTTAGAAGCTGAATTTCTGACATGGGATCCTCGATGGACATGTTTAAAGAATTTCAGCTATAAACTAAAAATGCCAGCCATATTATTTTTTAAATATGTTTATAAGCTATTTAAGTAACCGAAAATAAAATAATATAGTTGAGATATGGCTTTAGAAGCTGAATTTCTGACATGGGATCCTCGATGGACATGTTTAAAGAATTTCAGCTATAAACTGAAAATGCCAGCCATATTATTTTTTAAATATGTTTATAAGCTATTTAAGTAACCGAAAATAAAATAATATAGTTGAGATATGCCTTTAGAAGCTGAATTTCTGACATGGGATCCTTGATGGACATGTTTAAAGAATTCCAGCTATGAACTAAAAATCCCAACTATATTATTTTTTAAATATGTTTATAAGCTATTTAAGTAACCGAAAATAAAATAATATAGTTGAGATATGGCTTTAGAAGCTGAATTTCTGACATGGGATCCTTGATGGACATGTTAAAAGAATTTCAGCTATAAACTAAAAATGCCAGCCATATTATTTTTTAAATATGTTTATAAGCTATTTAAGTAACCGAAAATAAAATAATATAGTTGAGATATGGCTTTAGAAGCTGAATTTCTGACATGGGATCCTCGATGGACATGTTTAAAGAATTTCAGCTATAAACTAAAAATGCCAGCCATATTATTTTTTAAATATGTTTATAAGCTATTTAAGTAACCGAAAATAAAATAATATAGTTGAGATATGGCTTTAGAAGCTGAATTTCTGACATGGGATCCTCGATGGACATGTTTAAAGAATTCCAGCTATGAACTAAAAATCCCAACTATATTATTTTTTAAATATGTTTATAAGCTATTTAAGTAACCGAAAATAAAATAATATAGTTGAGATATGGCTTTAGAAGCTGAATTTCTGACATGGGATCCTTGATGGACATGTTAAAAGAATTTCAGCTATAAACTAAAAATGCCAGCCATATTATTTTTTAAATATGTTTATAAGCTATTTAAGTAACCGAAAATAAAATAATATAGTTGAGATATGGCTTTAGAAGCTGAATTTCTGACATGGGATCCTCGATGGACATGTTTAAAGAATTTCAGCTATAAACTAAAAATGCCAGCCATATTATTTTTTAAATATGTTTATAAGCTATTTAAGTAACCGAAAATAAAATAATATAGTTGAGATATGCCTTTAGAAGCTGAATTTCTGACATGGGATCCTTGATGGACATGTTTAAAGAATTCCAGCTATGAACTAAAAATCCCAACTATATTATTTTTTAAATATGTTTATAAGCTATTTAAGTAACCGAAAATAAAATAATATAGTTGAGATATGCCTTTAGAAGCTGAATTTCTGACATGGGATCCTTGATGGACATGTTTAAAGAATTTCAGCTATGAACTAAAAATCCCAACTATATTATTTTTTAAATATGTTTATAAGCTATTTAAGTAACCGAAAATAAAATAATATAGTTGAGATATGCCTTTAGAAGCTGAATTTCTGACATGGGATCCTTGATGGACATGTTAAAAGAATTCCAGCTATGAACTAAAAATCCCAACTATATTATTTTTTAAATATGTTTATAAGCTATTTAAGTAACCGAAAATAAAATAATATAGTTGAGATATGGCTTTAGAAGCTGAATTTCTGACATGGGATCCTCGATGGACATGTTTAAAGAATTTCAGCTATAAACTAAAAATGCCAGCCATATTATTTTTTAAATATGTTTATAAGCTATTTAAGTAACCGAAAATAAAATAATATAGTTGAGATATGGCTTTAGAAGCTGAATTTCTGACATGGGATCCTCGATGGACATGTTTAAAGAATTTCAGCTATAAACTAAAAATGCCAGCCATATTATTTTTTAAATATGTTTATAAGCTATTTAAGTAACCGAAAATAAAATAATATAGTTGAGATATGGCTTTAGAAGCTGAATTTCTGACATGGGATCCTCGATGGACATGTTTAAAGAATTTCAGCTATAAACTAAAAATGCCAGCCATATTATTTTTTAAATATGTTTATAAGCTATTTAAGTAACCGAAAATAAAATAATATAGTTGAGATATGGCTTTAGAAGCTGAATTTCTGACATGGGATCCTCGATGGACATGTTTAAAGAATTTCAGCTATAAACTAAAAATGCCAGCCATATTATTTTTTAAATATGTTTATAAGCTATTTAAGTAACCGAAAATAAAATAATATAGTTGAGATATGGCTTTAGAAGCTGAATTTCTGACATGGGATCCTCGATGGACATGTTTAAAGAATTTCAGCTATAAACTAAAAATGCCAGCCATATTATTTTTTAAATATGTTTATAAGCTATTTAAGTAACCGAAAATAAAATAATATAGTTGAGATATGGCTTTAGAAGCTGAATTTCTGACATGGGATCCTCGATGGACATGTTTAAAGAATTTCAGCTATAAACTAAAAATGCCAGCCATATTATTTTTTAAATATGTTTATAAGCTATTTAAGTAACCGAAAATAAAATAATATAGTTGAGATATGGCTTTAGAAGCTGAATTTCTGACATGGGATCCTCGATGGACATGTTTAAAGAATTTCAGCTATAAACTAAAAATGCCAGCCATATTATTTTTTAAATAAGTTTATAAGCTATTTAAGTAACCGAAAATAAAATAATATAGTTGAGATATGGCTTTAGAAGCTGAATTTCTGACATGGGATCCTCGATGGACATGTTTAAAGAATTTCAGCTATAAACTAAAAATGCCAGCCATATTATTTTTTAAATATGTTTATAAGCTATTTAAGTAACCGAAAATAAAATAATATAGTTGAGATATGGCTTTAGAAGCTGAATTTCTGACATGGGATCCTCGATGGACATGTTTAAAGAATTTCAGCTATAAACTAAAAATGCCAGCCATATTATTTTTTAAATATGTTTATAAGCTATTTAAGTAACCGAAAATAAAATAATATAGTTGAGATATGGCTTTAGAAGCTGAATTTCTGACATGGGATCCTCGATGGACATGTTTAAAGAATTTCAGCTATAAACTAAAAATGCCAGCCATATTATTTTTTAAATATGTTTATAAGCTATTTAAGTAACCGAAAATAAAATAATATAGTTGAGATATGGCTTTAGAAGCTGAATTTCTGACATGGGATCCTCGATGGACATGTTTAAAGAATTTCAGCTATAAACTAAAAATGCCAGCCATATTATTTTTTAAATATGTTTATAAGCTATTTAAGTAACCGAAAATAAAATAATATAGTTGAGATATGGCTTTAGAAGCTGAATTTCTGACATGGGATCCTCGATGGACATGTTTAAAGAATTTCAGCTATAAACTAAAAATGCCAGCCATATTATTTTTTAAATATGTTTATAAGCTATTTAAGTAACCGAAAATAAAATAATATAGTTGAGATATGCCTTTAGAAGCTGAATTTCTGACATGGGATCCTCGATGGACATGTTTAAAGAATTTCAGCTATAAACTAAAAATGCCAGCCATATTATTTTTTAAATATGTTTATAAGCTATTTAAGTAACCGAAAATAAAATAATATAGTTGAGATATGCCTTTAGAAGCTGAATTTCTGACATGGGATCCTTGATGGACATGTTTAAAGAATTCCAGCTATGAACTAAAAATCCCAACTATATTATTTTTTAAATATGTTTATAAGCTATTTAAGTAACCGAAAATAAAATAATATAGTTGAGATATGGCTTTAGAAGCTGAATTTCTGACATGGGATCCTTGATGGACATGTTAAAAGAATTCCAGCTATGAACTAAAAATCCCAACTATATTATTTTTTAAATATGTTTATAAGCTATTTAAGTAACCGAAAATAAAATAATATAGTTGAGATATGGCTTTAGAAGCTGAATTTCTGACATGGGATCCTCGATGGACATGTTTAAAGAATTTCAGCTATAAACTAAAAATGCCAGCCATATTATTTTTTAAATATGTTTATAAGCTATTTAAGTAACCGAAAATAAAATAATATAGTTGAGATATGCCTTTAGAAGCTGAATTTCTGACATGGGATCCTTGATGGACATGTTTAAAGAATTCCAGCTATGAACTAAAAATCCCAACTATATTATTTTTTAAATATGTTTATAAGCTATTTAAGTAACCGAAAATAAAATAATATAGTTGAGATATGGCTTTAGAAGCTGAATTTCTGACATGGGATCCTTGATGGACATGTTAAAAGAATTCCAGCTATGAACTAAAAATCCCAACTATATTATTTTTTAAATATGTTTATAAGCTATTTAAGTAACCGAAAATAAAATAATATAGTTGAGATATGGCTTTAGAAGCTGAATTTCTGACATGGGATCCTCGATGGACATGTTTAAAGAATTTCAGCTATAAACTAAAAATGCCAGCCATATTATTTTTTAAATATGTTTATAAGCTATTTAAGTAACCGAAAATAAAATAATATAGTTGAGATATGGCTTTAGAAGCTGAATTTCTGACATGGGATCCTCGATGGACATGTTTAAAGAATTTCAGCTATAAACTAAAAATGCCAGCCATATTATTTTTTAAATATGTTTATAAGCTATTTAAGTAACCGAAAATAAAATAATATAGTTGAGATATGGCTTTAGAAGCTGAATTTCTGACATGGGATCCTCGATGGACATGTTTAAAGAATTTCAGCTATAAACTAAAAATGCCAGCCATATTATTTTTTAAATATGTTTATAAGCTATTTAAGTAACCGAAAATAAAATAATATAGTTGAGATATGGCTTTAGAAGCTGAATTTCTGACATGGGATCCTCGATGGACATGTTTAAAGAATTTCAGCTATAAACTAAAAATGCCAGCCATATTATTTTTTAAATATGTTTATAAGCTATTTAAGTAACCGAAAATAAAATAATATAGTTGAGATATGGCTTTAGAAGCTGAATTTCTGACATGGGATCCTCGATGGACATGTTGAAAGAATTTCAGCTATAAACTAAAAATGCCAGCCATATTATTTTTTAAATATGTTTATAAGCTATTTAAGTAACCGAAAATAAAATAATATAGTTGAGATATGCCTTTAGAAGCTGAATTTCTGACATGGGATCCTCGATGGACATGTTTAAAGAATTTCAGCTATAAACTAAAAATGCCAGCCATATTATTTTTTAAATATGTTTATAAGCTATTTAAGTAACCGAAAATAAAATAATATAGTTGAGATATGCCTTTAGAAGCTGAATTTCTGACATGGGATCCTTGATGGACATGTTTAAAGAATTCCAGCTATGAACTAAAAATCCCAACTATATTATTTTTTAAATATGTTTATAAGCTATTTAAGTAACCGAAAATAAAATAATATAGTTGAGATATGGCTTTAGAAGCTGAATTTCTGACATGGGATCCTTGATGGACATGTTAAAAGAATTCCAGCTATGAACTAAAAATCCCAACTATATTATTTTTTAAATATGTTTATAAGCTATTTAAGTAACCGAAAATAAAATAATATAGTTGAGATATGGCTTTAGAAGCTGAATTTCTGACATGGGATCCTCGATGGACATGTTTAAAGAATTTCAGCTATAAACTAAAAATGCCAGCCATATTATTTTTTAAATATGTTTATAAGCTATTTAAGTAACCGAAAATAAAATAATATAGTTGAGATATGGCTTTAGAAGCTGAATTTCTGACATGGGATCCTCGATGGACATGTTTAAAGAATTTCAGCTATAAACTAAAAATCCCAACTATATTATTTTTTAAATATGTTTATAAGCTATTTAAGTAACCGAAAATAAAATAATATAGTTGAGATATGGCTTTAGAAGCTGAATTTCTGACATGGGATCCTTGATGGACATGTTAAAAGAATTCCAGCTATGAACTAAAAATCGCAACTATATTATTTTTTAAATATGTTTATAAGCTATTTAAGTAACCGAAAATAAAATAATATAGTTGAGATATGGCTTTAGAAGCTGAATTTCTGACATGGGATCCTCGATGGACATGTTTAAAGAATTTCAGCTATAAACTAAAAATCCCAACTATATTATTTTTTAAATATGTTTATAAGCTATTTAAGTAACCGAAAATAAAATAATATAGTTGAGATATGGCTTTAGAAGCTGAATTTCTGACATGGGATCCTTGATGGACATGTTTAAAGAATTCCAGCTATGAACTAAAAATCCCAACTATATTATTTTTTAAATATGTTTATAAGCTATTTAAGTAACCGAAAATAAAATAATATAGTTGAGATATGGCTTTAGAAGCTGAATTTCTGACATGGGATCCTTGATGGACATGTTAAAAGAATTCCAGCTATGAACTAAAAATCCCAACTATATTATTTTTTAAATATGTTTATAAGCTATTTAAGTAACCGAAAATAAAATAATATAGTTGAGATATGGCTTTAGAAGCTGAATTTCTGACATGGGATCCTCGATGGACATGTTTAAAGAATTTCAGCTATAAACTAAAAATGCCAGCCATATTATTTTTTAAATATGTTTATAAGCTATTTAAGTAACCGAAAATAAAATAATATAGTTGAGATATGGCTTTAGAAGCTGAATTTCTGACATGGGATCCTCGATGGACATGTTTAAAGAATTTCAGCTATAAACTAAAAATGCCAGCCATATTATTTTTTAAATATGTTTATAAGCTATTTAAGTAACCGAAAATAAAATAATATAGTTGAGATATGGCTTTAGAAGCTGAATTTCTGACATGGGATCCTCGATGGACATGTTTAAAGAATTTCAGCTATAAACTAAAAATGCCAGCCATATTATTTTTTAAATATGTTTATAAGCTATTTAAGTAACCGAAAATAAAATAATATAGTTGAGATATGGCTTTAGAAGCTGAATTTCTGACATGGGATCCTCGATGGACATGTTTAAAGAATTTCAGCTATAAACTAAAAATGCCAGCCATATTATTTTTTAAATATGTTTATAAGCTATTTAAGTAACCGAAAATAAAATAATATAGTTGAGATATGGCTTTAGAAGCTGAATTTCTGACATGGGATCCTCGATGGACATGTTTAAAGAATTTCAGCTATAAACTAAAAATGCCAGCCATATTATTTTTTAAATATGTTTATAAGCTATTCATTAACCCGAAAATAAAATAATATAGTTGAGATATGCCTTTAGAAGCTGAATTTCTGACATGGGATCCTTGATGGACATGTTTAAAGAATTCCAGCTATGAACTAAAAATCCCAACTATATTATTTTTTAAATATGTTTATAAGCTATTTAAGTAACCGAAAATAAAATAATATAGTTGAGATATGCCTTTAGAAGCTGAATTTCTGACATGGGATCCTTGATGGACATGTTTAAAGAATTTCAGCTATAAACTAAAAATGCCAGCCATATTATTTTTTAAATATGTTTATAAGCTATTTAAGTAACCGAAAATAAAATAATATAGTTGAGATATGCCTTTAGAAGCTGAATTTCTGACATGGGATCCTTGATGGACATGTTTAAAGAATTCCAGCTATGAACTAAAAATCCCAACTATATTATTTTTTAAATATGTTTATAAGCTATTTAAGTAACCGAAAATAAAATAATATAGTTGAGATATGGCTTTAGAAGCTGAATTTCTGACATGGGATCCTCGATGGACATGTTTAAAGAATTTCAGCTATAAACTAAAAATGCCAGCCATATTATTTTTTAAATATGTTTATAAGCTATTTAAGTAACCGAAAATAAAATAATATAGTTGAGATATGGCTTTAGAAGCTGAATTTCTGACATGGGATCCTCGATGGACATGTTTAAAGAATTTCAGCTATAAACTAAAAATGCCAGCCATATTATTTTTTAAATATGTTTATAAGCTATTTAAGTAACCGAAAATAAAATAATATAGTTGAGATATGGCTTTAGAAGCTGAATTTCTGACATGGGATCCTCGATGGACATGTTTAAAGAATTTCAGCTATAAACTAAAAATGCCAGCCATATTATTTTTTAAATATGTTTATAAGCTATTTAAGTAACCGAAAATAAAATAATATAGTTGAGATATGGCTTTAGAAGCTGAATTTCTGACATGGGATCCTCGATGGACATGTTTAAAGAATTCCAGCTATGAACTAAAAATCCCAACTATATTATTTTTTAAATATGTTTATAAGCTATTTAAGTAACCGAAAATAAAATAATATAGTTGAGATATGGCTTTAGAAGCTGAATTTCTGACATGGGATCCTTGATGGACATGTTAAAAGAATTTCAGCTATAAACTAAAAATGCCAGCCATATTATTTTTTAAATATGTTTATAAGCTATTTAAGTAACCGAAAATAAAATAATATAGTTGAGATATGGCTTTAGAAGCTGAATTTCTGACATGGGATCCTCGATGGACATGTTTAAAGAATTTCAGCTATAAACTAAAAATGCCAGCCATATTATTTTTTAAATATGTTTATAAGCTATTTAAGTAACCGAAAATAAAATAATATAGTTGAGATATGCCTTTAGAAGCTGAATTTCTGACATGGGATCCTTGATGGACATGTTAAAAGAATTCCAGCTATGAACTAAAAATCCCAACTATATTATTTTTTAAATATGTTTGTAAGCTATTTAAGTAACCGAAAATAAAATAATATAGTTGAGATATGGCTTTAGAAGCTGAATTTCTGACATGGGATCCTTGATGGACATGTTAAAAGAATTCCAGCTATGAACTAAAAATCCCAACTATATTATTTTTTAAATATGTTTATAAGCTATTTAAGTAACCGAAAATAAAATAATATAGTTGAGATATGGCTTTAGAAGCTGAATTTCTGACATGGGATCCTCGATGGACATGTTTAAAGAATTTCAGCTATAAACTAAAAATGCCAGCCATATTATTTTTTAAATATGTTTATAAGCTATTTAAGTAACCGAAAATAAAATAATATAGTTGAGATATGCCTTTAGAAGCTGAATTTCTGACATGGGATCCTTGATGGACATGTTAAAAGAATTCCAGCTATGAACTAAAAATCCCAACTATATTATTTTTTAAATATGTTTGTAAGCTATTTAAGTAACCGAAAATAAAATAATATAGTTGAGATATGGCTTTAGAAGCTGAATTTCTGACATGGGATCCTTGATGGACATGTTAAAAGAATTCCAGCTATGAACTAAAAATCCCAACTATATTATTTTTTAAATATGTTTATAAGCTATTTAAGTAACCGAAAATAAAATAATATAGTTGAGATATGGCTTTAGAAGCTGAATTTCTGACATGGGATCCTCGATGGACATGTTTAAAGAATTTCAGCTATAAACTAAAAATGCCAGCCATATTATTTTTTAAATATGTTTATAAGCTATTTAAGTAACCGAAAATAAAATAATATAGTTGAGATATGGCTTTAGAAGCTGAATTTCTGACATGGGATCCTCGATGGACATGTTTAAAGAATTTCAGCTATAAACTAAAAATGCCAGCCATATTATTTTTTAAATATGTTTATAAGCTATTTAAGTAACCGAAAATAAAATAATATAGTTGAGATATGGCTTTAGAAGCTGAATTTCTGACATGGGATCCTCGATGGACATGTTTAAAGAATTTCAGCTATAAACTAAAAATGCCAGCCATATTATTTTTTAAATATGTTTATAAGCTATTTAAGTAACCGAAAATAAAATAATATAGTTGAGATATGGCTTTAGAAGCTGAATTTCTGACATGGGATCCTCGATGGACATGTTTAAAGAATTTCAGCTATAAACTAAAAATGCCAGCCATATTATTTTTTAAATATGTTTATAAGCTATTTAAGTAACCGAAAATAAAATAATATAGTTGAGATATGGCTTTAGAAGCTGAATTTCTGACATGGGATCCTCGATGGACATGTTTAAAGAATTTCAGCTATAAACTAAAAATGCCAGCCATATTATTTTTTAAATATGTTTATAAGCTATTTAAGTAACCGAAAATAAAATAATATAGTTGAGATATGGCTTTAGAAGCTGAATTTCTGACATGGGATCCTCGATGGACATGTTTAAAGAATTTCAGCTATAAACTAAAAATGCCAGCCATATTATTTTTTAAATATGTTTATAAGCTATTTAAGTAACCGAAAATAAAATAATATAGTTGAGATATGGCTTTAGAAGCTGAATTTCTGACATGGGATCCTCGATGGACATGTTTAAAGAATTTCAGCTATAAACTAAAAATGCCAGCCATATTATTTTTTAAATATGTTTATAAGCTATTTAAGTAACCGAAAATAAAATAATATAGTTGAGATATGGCTTTAGAAGCTGAATTTCTGACATGGGATCCTCGATGGACATGTTTAAAGAATTTCAGCTATAAACTAAAAATGCCAGCCATATTATTTTTTAAATATGTTTATAAGCTATTCATTAACCCGAAAATAAAATAATATAGTTGAGATATGCCTTTAGAAGCTGAATTTCTGACATGGGATCCTTGATGGACATGTTTAAAGAATTCCAGCTATGAACTAAAAATCCCAACTATATTATTTTTTAAATATGTTTATAAGCTATTTAAGTAACCGAAAATAAAATAATATAGTTGAGATATGCCTTTAGAAGCTGAATTTCTGACATGGGATCCTTGATGGACATGTTTAAAGAATTTCAGCTATAAACTAAAAATGCCAGCCATATTATTTTTTAAATATGTTTATAAGCTATTTAAGTAACCGAAAATAAAATAATATAGTTGAGATATGCCTTTAGAAGCTGAATTTCTGACATGGGATCCTTGATGGACATGTTTAAAGAATTCCAGCTATGAACTAAAAATCCCAACTATATTATTTTTTAAATATGTTTATAAGCTATTTAAGTAACCGAAAATAAAATAATATAGTTGAGATATGGCTTTAGAAGCTGAATTTCTGACATGGGATCCTCGATGGACATGTTTAAAGAATTTCAGCTATAAACTAAAAATGCCAGCCATATTATTTTTTAAATATGTTTATAAGCTATTTAAGTAACCGAAAATAAAATAATATAGTTGAGATATGGCTTTAGAAGCTGAATTTCTGACATGGGATCCTCGATGGACATGTTTAAAGAATTTCAGCTATAAACTAAAAATGCCAGCCATATTATTTTTTAAATATGTTTATAAGCTATTTAAGTAACCGAAAATAAAATAATATAGTTGAGATATGGCTTTAGAAGCTGAATTTCTGACATGGGATCCTCGATGGACATGTTTAAAGAATTCCAGCTATGAACTAAAAATCCCAACTATATTATTTTTTAAATATGTTTATAAGCTATTTAAGTAACCGAAAATAAAATAATATAGTTGAGATATGGCTTTAGAAGCTGAATTTCTGACATGGGATCCTTGATGGACATGTTAAAAGAATTTCAGCTATAAACTAAAAATGCCAGCCATATTATTTTTTAAATATGTTTATAAGCTATTTAAGTAACCGAAAATAAAATAATATAGTTGAGATATGGCTTTAGAAGCTGAATTTCTGACATGGGATCCTCGATGGACATGTTTAAAGAATTTCAGCTATAAACTAAAAATGCCAGCCATATTATTTTTTAAATATGTTTATAAGCTATTTAAGTAACCGAAAATAAAATAATATAGTTGAGATATGGCTTTAGAAGCTGAATTTCTGACATGGGATCCTCGATGGACATGTTTAAAGAATTTCAGCTATAAACTAAAAATGCCAGCCATATTATTTTTTAAATATGTTTATAAGCTATTTAAGTAACCGAAAATAAAATAATATAGTTGAGATATGGCTTTAGAAGCTGAATTTCTGACATGGGATCCTCGATGGACATGTTTAAAGAATTTCAGCTATAAACTAAAAATGCCAGCCATATTATTTTTTAAATATGTTTATAAGCTATTTAAGTAACCGAAAATAAAATAATATAGTTGAGATATGGCTTTAGAAGCTGAATTTCTGACATGGGATCCTCGATGGACATGTTTAAAGAATTTCAGCTATAAACTAAAAATGCCAGCCATATTATTTTTTAAATATGTTTATAAGCTATTTAAGTAACCGAAAATAAAATAATATAGTTGAGATATGGCTTTAGAAGCTGAATTTCTGACATGGGATCCTTGATGGACATGTTAAAAGAATTTCAGCTATAAACTAAAAATGCCAGCCATATTATTTTTTAAATATGTTTATAAGCTATTTAAGTAACCGAAAATAAAATAATATAGTTGAGATATGGCTTTAGAAGCTGAATTTCTGACATGGGATCCTCGATGGACATGTTTAAAGAATTTCAGCTATAAACTAAAAATGCCAGCCATATTATTTTTTAAATATGTTTATAAGCTATTTAAGTAACCGAAAATAAAATAATATAGTTGAGATATGGCTTTAGAAGCTGAATTTCTGACATGGGATCCTCGATGGACATGTTTAAAGAATTTCAGCTATAAACTAAAAATGCCAGCCATATTATTTTTTAAATATGTTTATAAGCTATTTAAGTAACCGAAAATAAAATAATATAGTTGAGATATGGCTTTAGAAGCTGAATTTCTGACATGGGATCCTCGATGGACATGTTTAAAGAATTTCAGCTATAAACTAAAAATGCCAGCCATATTATTTTTTAAATATGTTTATAAGCTATTTAAGTAACCGAAAATAAAATAATATAGTTGAGATATGGCTTTAGAAGCTGAATTTCTGACATGGGATCCTCGATGGACATGTTTAAAGAATTTCAGCTATAAACTAAAAATGCCAGCCATATTATTTTTTAAATATGTTTATAAGCTATTTAAGTAACCGAAAATAAAATAATATAGTTGAGATATGGCTTTAGAAGCTGAATTTCTGACATGGGATCCTCGATGGACATGTTTAAAGAATTTCAGCTATAAACTAAAAATGCCAGCCATATTATTTTTTAAATATGTTTATAAGCTATTTAAGTAACCGAAAATAAAATAATATAGTTGAGATATGGCTTTAGAAGCTGAATTTCTGACATGGGATCCTCGATGGACATGTTTAAAGAATTCCAGCTATGAACTAAAAATCCCAACTATATTATTTTTTAAATATGTTTATAAGCTATTTAAGTAACCGAAAATAAAATAATATAGTTGAGATATGGCTTTAGAAGCTGAATTTCTGACATGGGATCCTTGATGGACATGTTAAAAGAATTTCAGCTATAAACTAAAAATGCCAGCCATATTATTTTTTAAATATGTTTATAAGCTATTTAAGTAACCGAAAATAAAATAATATAGTTGAGATATGGCTTTAGAAGCTGAATTTCTGACATGGGATCCTCGATGGACATGTTTAAAGAATTTCAGCTATAAACTAAAAATGCCAGCCATATTATTTTTTAAATATGTTTATAAGCTATTTAAGTAACCGAAAATAAAATAATATAGTTGAGATATGGCTTTAGAAGCTGAATTTCTGACATGGGATCCTCGATGGACATGTTTAAAGAATTTCAGCTATAAACTAAAAATGCCAGCCATATTATTTTTTAAATATGTTTATAAGCTATTTAAGTAACCGAAAATAAAATAATATAGTTGAGATATGGCTTTAGAAGCTGAATTTCTGACATGGGATCCTCGATGGACATGTTTAAAGAATTCCAGCTATGAACTAAAAATCCCAACTATATTATTTTTTAAATATGTTTATAAGCTATTTAAGTAACCGAAAATAAAATAATATAGTTGAGATATGGCTTTAGAAGCTGAATTTCTGACATGGGATCCTTGATGGACATGTTAAAAGAATTTCAGCTATAAACTAAAAATGCCAGCCATATTATTTTTTAAATATGTTTATAAGCTATTTAAGTAACCGAAAATAAAATAATATAGTTGAGATATGGCTTTAGAAGCTGAATTTCTGACATGGGATCCTCGATGGACATGTTTAAAGAATTTCAGCTATAAACTAAAAATGCCAGCCATATTATTTTTTAAATATGTTTATAAGCTATTTAAGTAACCGAAAATAAAATAATATAGTTGAGATATGCCTTTAGAAGCTGAATTTCTGACATGGGATCCTTGATGGACATGTTTAAAGAATTCCAGCTATGAACTAAAAATCCCAACTATATTATTTTTTAAATATGTTTGTAAGCTATTTAAGTAACCGAAAATAAAATAATATAGTTGAGATATGGCTTTAGAAGCTGAATTTCTGACATGGGATCCTTGATGGACATGTTAAAAGAATTCCAGCTATGAACTAAAAATCCCAACTATATTATTTTTTAAATATGTTTATAAGCTATTTAAGTAACCGAAAATAAAATAATATAGTTGAGATATGGCTTTAGAAGCTGAATTTCTGACATGGGATCCTCGATGGACATGTTTAAAGAATTTCAGCTATAAACTAAAAATGCCAGCCATATTATTTTTTAAATATGTTTATAAGCTATTTAAGTAACCGAAAATAAAATAATATAGTTGAGATATGGCTTTAGAAGCTGAATTTCTGACATGGGATCCTCGATGGACATGTTTAAAGAATTTCAGCTATAAACTAAAAATGCCAGCCATATTATTTTTTAAATATGTTTATAAGCTATTTAAGTAACCGAAAATAAAATAATATAGTTGAGATATGGCTTTAGAAGCTGAATTTCTGACATGGGATCCTCGATGGACATGTTTAAAGAATTTCAGCTATAAACTAAAAATGCCAGCCATATTATTTTTTAAATATGTTTATAAGCTATTTAAGTAACCGAAAATAAAATAATATAGTTGAGATATGGCTTTAGAAGCTGAATTTCTGACATGGGATCCTCGATGGACATGTTTAAAGAATTTCAGCTATAAACTAAAAATGCCAGCCATATTATTTTTTAAATATGTTTATAAGCTATTTAAGTAACCGAAAATAAAATAATATAGTTGAGATATGGCTTTAGAAGCTGAATTTCTGACATGGGATCCTCGATGGACATGTTTAAAGAATTTCAGCTATAAACTAAAAATGCCAGCCATATTATTTTTTAAATATGTTTATAAGCTATTTAAGTAACCGAAAATAAAATAATATAGTTGAGATATGGCTTTAGAAGCTGAATTTCTGACATGGGATCCTCGATGGACATGTTTAAAGAATTTCAGCTATAAACTAAAAATGCCAGCCATATTATTTTTTAAATATGTTTATAAGCTATTTAAGTAACCGAAAATAAAATAATATAGTTGAGATATGGCTTTAGAAGCTGAATTTCTGACATGGGATCCTCGATGGACATGTTTAAAGAATTTCAGCTATAAACTAAAAATGCCAGCCATATTATTTTTTAAATATGTTTATAAGCTATTTAAGTAACCGAAAATAAAATAATATAGTTGAGATATGGCTTTAGAAGCTGAATTTCTGACATGGGATCCTCGATGGACATGTTTAAAGAATTTCAGCTATAAACTAAAAATGCCAGCCATATTATTTTTTAAATATGTTTATAAGCTATTTAAGTAACCGAAAATAAAATAATATAGTTGAGATATGGCTTTAGAAGCTGAATTTCTGACATGGGATCCTCGATGGACATGTTTAAAGAATTTCAGCTATAAACTAAAAATGCCAGCCATATTATTTTTTAAATATGTTTATAAGCTATTTAAGTAACCGAAAATAAAATAATATAGTTGAGATATGGCTTTAGAAGCTGAATTTCTGACATGGGATCCTCGATGGACATGTTTAAAGAATTTCAGCTATAAACTAAAAATGCCAGCCATATTATTTTTTAAATATGTTTATAAGCTATTTAAGTAACCGAAAATAAAATAATATAGTTGAGATATGGCTTTAGAAGCTGAATTTCTGACATGGGATCCTCGATGGACATGTTTAAAGAATTTCAGCTATAAACTAAAAATGCCAGCCATATTATTTTTTAAATATGTTTATAAGCTATTTAAGTAACCGAAAATAAAATAATATAGTTGAGATATGGCTTTAGAAGCTGAATTTCTGACATGGGATCCTCGATGGACATGTTTAAAGAATTTCAGCTATAAACTAAAAATGCCAGCCATATTATTTTTTAAATATGTTTATAAGCTATTTAAGTAACCGAAAATAAAATAATATAGTTGAGATATGGCTTTAGAAGCTGAATTTCTGACATGGGATCCTCGATGGACATGTTTAAAGAATTTCAGCTATAAACTAAAAATGCCAGCCATATTATTTTTTAAATATGTTTATAAGCTATTTAAGTAACCGAAAATAAAATAATATAGTTGAGATATGGCTTTAGAAGCTGAATTTCTGACATGGGATCCTCGATGGACATGTTTAAAGAATTTCAGCTATAAACTAAAAATGCCAGCCATATTATTTTTTAAATATGTTTATAAGCTATTTAAGTAACCGAAAATAAAATAATATAGTTGAGATATGGCTTTAGAAGCTGAATTTCTGACATGGGATCCTCGATGGACATGTTTAAAGAATTTCAGCTATAAACTAAAAATGCCAGCCATATTATTTTTTAAATATGTTTATAAGCTATTTAAGTAACCGAAAATAAAATAATATAGTTGAGATATGGCTTTAGAAGCTGAATTTCTGACATGGGATCCTCGATGGACATGTTTAAAGAATTTCAGCTATAAACTAAAAATGCCAGCCATATTATTTTTTAAATATGTTTATAAGCTATTTAAGTAACCGAAAATAAAATAATATAGTTGAGATATGGCTTTAGAAGCTGAATTTCTGACATGGGATCCTCGATGGACATGTTTAAAGAATTTCAGCTATAAACTAAAAATGCCAGCCATATTATTTTTTAAATATGTTTATAAGCTATTTAAGTAACCGAAAATAAAATAATATAGTTGAGATATGGCTTTAGAAGCTGAATTTCTGACATGGGATCCTCGATGGACATGTTTAAAGAATTTCAGCTATAAACTAAAAATGCCAGCCATATTATTTTTTAAATATGTTTATAAGCTATTTAAGTAACCGAAAATAAAATAATATAGTTGAGATATGGCTTTAGAAGCTGAATTTCTGACATGGGATCCTCGATGGACATGTTTAAAGAATTTCAGCTATAAACTAAAAATGCCAGCCATATTATTTTTTAAATATGTTTATAAGCTATTTAAGTAACCGAAAATAAAATAATATAGTTGAGATATGGCTTTAGAAGCTGAATTTCTGACATGGGATCCTCGATGGACATGTTTAAAGAATTTCAGCTATAAACTAAAAATGCCAGCCATATTATTTTTTAAATATGTTTATAAGCTATTTAAGTAACCGAAAATAAAATAATATAGTTGAGATATGGCTTTAGAAGCTGAATTTCTGACATGGGATCCTCGATGGACATGTTTAAAGAATTTCAGCTATAAACTAAAAATGCCAGCCATATTATTTTTTAAATATGTTTATAAGCTATTTAAGTAACCGAAAATAAAATAATATAGTTGAGATATGGCTTTAGAAGCTGAATTTCTGACATGGGATCCTCGATGGACATGTTTAAAGAATTTCAGCTATAAACTAAAAATGCCAGCCATATTATTTTTTAAATATGTTTATAAGCTATTTAAGTAACCGAAAATAAAATAATATAGTTGAGATATGGCTTTAGAAGCTGAATTTCTGACATGGGATCCTCGATGGACATGTTTAAAGAATTTCAGCTATAAACTAAAAATGCCAGCCATATTATTTTTTAAATATGTTTATAAGCTATTTAAGTAACCGAAAATAAAATAATATAGTTGAGATATGGCTTTAGAAGCTGAATTTCTGACATGGGATCCTCGATGGACATGTTTAAAGAATTTCAGCTATAAACTAAAAATGCCAGCCATATTATTTTTTAAATATGTTTATAAGCTATTTAAGTAACCGAAAATAAAATAATATAGTTGAGATATGGCTTTAGAAGCTGAATTTCTGACATGGGATCCTCGATGGACATGTTTAAAGAATTTCAGCTATAAACTAAAAATGCCAGCCATATTATTTTTTAAATATGTTTATAAGCTATTTAAGTAACCGAAAATAAAATAATATAGTTGAGATATGGCTTTAGAAGCTGAATTTCTGACATGGGATCCTCGATGGACATGTTTAAAGAATTTCAGCTATAAACTAAAAATGCCAGCCATATTATTTTTTAAATATGTTTATAAGCTATTTAAGTAACCGAAAATAAAATAATATAGTTGAGATATGGCTTTAGAAGCTGAATTTCTGACATGGGATCCTTGATGGACATGTTAAAAGAATTCCAGCTATGAACTAAAAATCCCAACTATATTATTTTTTAAATATGTTTATAAGCTATTTAAGTAACCGAAAATAAAATAATATAGTTGAGATATGGCTTTAGAAGCTGAATTTCTGACATGGGATCCTTGATGGACATGTTAAAAGAATTCCAGCTATGAACTAAAAATCCCAACTATATTATTTTTTAAATATGTTTATAAGCTATTTAAGTAACCGAAAGTAAAATAATATAGTTGAGATATGGCTTTAGAAGCTGAATTTCTGACATGGGATCCTCGATGGACATGTTTAAAGAATTTCAGCTATAAACTAAAAATGCCAGCCATATTATTTTTTAAATATGTTTATAAGCTATTTAAGTAACCGAAAATAAAATAATATAGTTGAGATATGGCTTTAGAAGCTGAATTTCTGACATGGGATCCTCGATGGACATGTTTAAAGAATTTCAGCTATAAACTAAAAATGCCAGCCATATTATTTTTTAAATATGTTTATAAGCTATTTAAGTAACCGAAAATAAAATAATATAGTTGAGATATGGCTTTAGAAGCTGAATTTCTGACATGGGATCCTCGATGGACATGTTTAAAGAATTTCAGCTATAAACTAAAAATGCCAGCCATATTATTTTTTAAATATGTTTATAAGCTATTTAAGTAACCGAAAATAAAATAATATAGTTGAGATATGGCTTTAGAAGCTGAATTTCTGACATGGGATCCTCGATGGACATGTTAAAAGAATTCCAGCTATGAACTAAAAATGCCAGCCATATTATTTTTTAAATATGTTTATAAGCTATTTAAGTAACCGAAAATAAAATAATATAGTTGAGATATGGCTTTAGAAGCTGAATTTCTGACATGGGATCCTCGATGGACATGTTTAAAGAATTTCAGCTATAAACTAAAAATGCCAGCCATATTATTTTTTAAATATGTTTATAAGCTATTTAAGTAACCGAAAATAAAATAATATAGTTGAGATATGGCTTTAGAAGCTGAATTTCTGACATGGGATCCTTGATGGACATGTTAAAAGAATTCCAGCTATGAACTAAAAATCCCAACTATATTATTTTTTAAATATGTTTATAAGCTATTTAAGTAACCGAAAATAAAATAATATAGTTGAGATATGGCTTTAGAAGCTGGGAGTTACTAAAAGCTGGACTTGGACTTGGACTTGGCTACTAAAAGCTGGACTTGGATTTGGACTTGGACCTGGACTTAGAAAATTTTTCGAAAAAAAAATTTTTTTTTTTCTCGATATTATCAAAAATTTGTACGGGATATATATTTTCGACTATGCTGATCACGAATATCAACTTTTTAGGTGACCTTCTCGAATTATATAACGAAATATTGGACATACAAAATTACCGAATTTGCAAAATTTTCAAACCGCAATATCTGAGCAAATAATTTAAAAAGGTCACCTAAAAAGTTGATATTCGTGATCAGCATAGTCAAAAATATATATCCCGTACAAATTTTTGATAATATCGAGAAAAAAAAAATTTTTTTTTCGAAAAATTTTCTAAGTCCAGGTCCAAGTCCAAATCCAAGTCCAGCTTTTAGTAGCCAAGTCCAAGTCCAAGTCCAGCTTTTAGTAATTCCCTTAGAAGCTGAATTTCTGACATGGGATCCTCGATGGACATGTTTAAAGAATTTCAGCTATAAACTAAAAATGCCAGCCATATTATTTTTTAAATATGTTTATAAGCTATTTAAGTAACCGAAAATAAAATAATATAGTTGAGATATGGCTTTAGAAGCTGAATTTCTGACATGGGATCCTCGATGGACATGTTTAAAGAATTTCAGCTATAAACTAAAAATGCCAGCCATATTATTTTTTAAATATGTTTATAAGCTATTTAAGTAACCGAAAATAAAATAATATAGTTGAGATATGGCTTTAGAAGCTGAATTTCTGACATGGGATCCTCGATGGACATGTTTAAAGAATTTCAGCTATAAACTAAAAATGCCAGCCATATTATTTTTTAAATATGTTTATAAGCTATTTAAGTAACCGAAAATAAAATAATATAGTTGAGATATGGCTTTAGAAGCTGAATTTCTGACATGGGATCCTCGATGGACATGTTTAAAGAATTTCAGCTATAAACTAAAAATGCCAGCCATATTATTTTTTAAATATGTTTATAAGCTATTTAAGTAACCGAAAATAAAATAATATAGTTGAGATATGGCTTTAGAAGCTGAATTTCTGACATGGGATCCTCGATGGACATGTTTAAAGAATTTCAGCTATAAACTAAAAATGCCAGCCATATTATTTTTTAAATATGTTTATAAGCTATTTAAGTAACCGAAAATAAAATAATATAGTTGAGATATGGCTTTAGAAGCTGAATTTCTGACATGGGATCCTCGATGGACATGTTTAAAGAATTTCAGCTATAAACTAAAAATGCCAGCCATATTATTTTTTAAATATGTTTATAAGCTATTTAAGTAACCGAAAATAAAATAATATAGTTGAGATATGGCTTTAGAAGCTGAATTTCTGACATGGGATCCTCGATGGACATGTTTAAAGAATTTCAGCTATAAACTAAAAATGCCAGCCATATTATTTTTTAAATATGTTTATAAGCTATTTAAGTAACCGAAAATAAAATAATATAGTTGAGATATGGCTTTAGAAGCTGAATTTCTGACATGGGATCCTCGATGGACATGTTAAAAGAATTCCAGCTATGAACTAAAAATCCCAACTATATTATTTTTTAAATATGTTTATAAGCTATTTAAGTAACCGAAAATAAAATAATATAGTTGAGATATGGCTTTAGAAGCTGAATTTCTGACATGGGATCCTTGATGGACATGTTAAAAGAATTCCAGCTATGAACTAAAAATCCCAACTATATTATTTTTTAAATATGTTTATAAGCTATTTAAGTAACCGAAAGTAAAATAATATAGTTGAGATATGGCTTTAGAAGCTGAATTTCTGACATGGGATCCTCGATGGACATGTTTAAAGAATTTCAGCTATAAACTAAAAATGCCAGCCATATTATTTTTTAAATATGTTTATAAGCTATTTAAGTAACCGAAAATAAAATAATATAGTTGAGATATGGCTTTAGAAGCTGAATTTCTGACATGGGATCCTCGATGGACATGTTTAAAGAATTTCAGCTATAAACTAAAAATGCCAGCCATATTATTTTTTAAATATGTTTATAAGCTATTTAAGTAACCGAAAATAAAATAATATAGTTGAGATATGGCTTTAGAAGCTGAATTTCTGACATGGGATCCTCGATGGACATGTTTAAAGAATTTCAGCTATAAACTAAAAATGCCAGCCATATTATTTTTTAAATATGTTTATAAGCTATTTAAGTAACCGAAAATAAAATAATATAGTTGAGATATGGCTTTAGAAGCTGAATTTCTGACATGGGATCCTCGATGGACATGTTAAAAGAATTCCAGCTATGAACTAAAAATGCCAGCCATATTATTTTTTAAATATGTTTATAAGCTATTTAAGTAACCGAAAATAAAATAATATAGTTGAGATATGGCTTTAGAAGCTGAATTTCTGACATGGGATCCTCGATGGACATGTTTAAAGAATTTCAGCTATAAACTAAAAATGCCAGCCATATTATTTTTTAAATATGTTTATAAGCTATTTAAGTAACCGAAAATAAAATAATATAGTTGAGATATGGCTTTAGAAGCTGAATTTCTGACATGGGATCCTTGATGGACATGTTAAAAGAATTCCAGCTATGAACTAAAAATCCCAACTATATTATTTTTTAAATATGTTTATAAGCTATTTAAGTAACCGAAAATAAAATAATATAGTTGAGATATGGCTTTAGAAGCTGGGAGTTACTAAAAGCTGGACTTGGACTTGGACTTGGCTACTAAAAGCTGGACTTGGATTTGGACTTGGACCTGGACTTAGAAAATTTTTCGAAAAAAAAATTTTTTTTTTCTCGATATTATCAAAAATTTGTACGGGATATATATTTTCGACTATGCTGATCACGAATATCAACTTTTTAGGTGACCTTCTCGAATTATATAACGAAATATTGGACATACAAAATTACCGAATTTGCAAAATTTTCAAACCGCAATATCTGAGCAAATAATTTAAAAAGGTCACCTAAAAAGTTGATATTCGTGATCAGCATAGTCAAAAATATATATCCCGTACAAATTTTTGATAATATCGAGAAAAAAAAAATTTTTTTTTCGAAAAATTTTCTAAGTCCAGGTCCAAGTCCAAATCCAAGTCCAGCTTTTAGTAGCCAAGTCCAAGTCCAAGTCCAGCTTTTAGTAATTCCCTTAGAAGCTGAATTTCTGACATGGGATCCTCGATGGACATGTTTAAAGAATTTCAGCTATAAACTAAAAATGCCAGCCATATTATTTTTTAAATATGTTTATAAGCTATTTAAGTAACCGAAAATAAAATAATATAGTTGAGATATGGCTTTAGAAGCTGAATTTCTGACATGGGATCCTCGATGGACATGTTAAAAGAATTCCAGCTATGAACTAAAAATGCCAGCCATATTATTTTTTAAATATGTTTATAAGCTATTTAAGTAACCGAAAATAAAATAATATAGTTGAGATATGGCTTTAGAAGCTGAATTTCTGACATGGGATCCTCGATGGACATGTTTAAAGAATTTCAGCTATAAACTAAAAATGCCAGCCATATTATTTTTTAAATATGTTTATAAGCTATTTAAGTAACCGAAAATAAAATAATATAGTTGAGATATGGCTTTAGAAGCTGAATTTCTGACATGGGATCCTTGATGGACATGTTAAAAGAATTCCAGCTATGAACTAAAAATCCCAACTATATTATTTTTTAAATATGTTTATAAGCTATTTAAGTAACCGAAAATAAAATAATATAGTTGAGATATGGCTTTAGAAGCTGAATTTCTGACATGGGATCCTCGATGGACATGTTTAAAGAATTTCAGCTATAAACTAAAAATGCCAGCCATATTATTTTTTAAATATGTTTATAAGCTATTTAAGTAACCGAAAATAAAATAATATAGTTGAGATATGGCTTTAGAAGCTGAATTTCTGACATGGGATCCTCGATGGACATGTTTAAAGAATTTCAGCTATAAACTAAAAATGCCAGCCATATTATTTTTTAAATATGTTTATAAGCTATTTAAGTAACCGAAAATAAAATAATATAGTTGAGATATGGCTTTAGAAGCTGAATTTCTGACATGGGATCCTCGATGGACATGTTTAAAGAATTTCAGCTATAAACTAAAAATGCCAGCCATATTATTTTTTAAATATGTTTATAAGCTATTTAAGTAACCGAAAATAAAATAATATAGTTGAGATATGGCTTTAGAAGCTGAATTTCTGACATGGGATCCTCGATGGACATGTTTAAAGAATTTCAGCTATAAACTAAAAATGCCAGCCATATTATTTTTTAAATATGTTTATAAGCTATTTAAGTAACCGAAAATAAAATAATATAGTTGAGATATGGCTTTAGAAGCTGAATTTCTGACATGGGATCCTCGATGGACATGTTTAAAGAATTTCAGCTATAAACTAAAAATGCCAGCCATATTATTTTTTAAATATGTTTATAAGCTATTTAAGTAACCGAAAATAAAATAATATAGTTGAGATATGGCTTTAGAAGCTGAATTTCTGACATGGGATCCTTGATGGACATGTTAAAAGAATTCCAGCTATGAACTAAAAATCCCAACTATATTATTTTTTAAATATGTTTATAAGCTATTTAAGTAACCGAAAATAAAATAATATAGTTGAGATATGGCTTTAGAAGCTGAATTTCTGACATGGGATCCTCGATGGACATGTTTAAAGAATTTCAGCTATAAACTAAAAATGCCAGCCATATTATTTTTTAAATATGTTTATAAGCTATTTAAGTAACCGAAAATAAAATAATATAGTTGAGATATGGCTTTAGAAGCTGAATTTCTGACATGGGATCCTCGATGGACATGTTTAAAGAATTTCAGCTATAAACTAAAAATGCCAGCCATATTATTTTTTAAATATGTTTATAAGCTATTTAAGTAACCGAAAATAAAATAATATAGTTGAGATATGGCTTTAGAAGCTGAATTTCTGACATGGGATCCTTGATGGACATGTTAAAAGAATTCCAGCTATGAACTAAAAATCCCAACTATATTATTTTTTAAATATGTTTATAAGCTATTTAAGTAACCGAAAATAAAATAATATAGTTGAGATATGGCTTTAGAAGCTGAATTTCTGACATGGGATCCTCGATGGACATGTTTAAAGAATTTCAGCTATAAACTAAAAATGCCAGCCATATTATTTTTTAAATATGTTTATAAGCTATTTAAGTAACCGAAAATAAAATAATATAGTTGAGATATGGCTTTAAAAGCTGAATTTCTGACATGGGATCCTCGATGGACATGTTTAAAGAATTTCAGCTATAAACTAAAAATGCCAGCCATATTATTTTTTAAATATGTTTATAAGCTATTTAAGTAACCGAAAATAAAATAATATAGTTGAGATATGGCTTTAGAAGCTGAATTTCTGACATGGGATCCTCGATGGACATGTTTAAAGAATTTCAGCTATAAACTAAAAATGCCAGCCATATTATTTTTTAAATATGTTTATAAGCTATTTAAGTAACCGAAAATAAAATAATATAGTTGAGATATGGCTTTAGAAGCTGAATTTCTGACATGGGATCCTCGATGGACATGTTTAAAGAATTTCAGCTATAAACTAAAAATGCCAGCCATATTATTTTTTAAATATGTTTATAAGCTATTTAAGTAACCGAAAATAAAATAATATAGTTGAGATATGGCTTTAGAAGCTGAATTTCTGACATGGGATCCTCGATGGACATGTTTAAAGAATTTCAGCTATAAACTAAAAATGCCAGCCATATTATTTTTTAAATATGTTTATAAGCTATTTAAGTAACCGAAAATAAAATAATATAGTTGAGATATGGCTTTAGAAGCTGAATTTCTGACATGGGATCCTCGATGGACATGTTTAAAGAATTTCAGCTATAAACTAAAAATGCCAGCCATATTATTTTTTAAATATGTTTATAAGCTATTTAAGTAACCGAAAATAAAATAATATAGTTGAGATATGGCTTTAGAAGCTGAATTTCTGACATGGGATCCTCGATGGACATGTTTAAAGAATTTCAGCTATAAACTAAAAATGCCAGCCATATTATTTTTTAAATATGTTTATAAGCTATTTAAGTAACCGAAAATAAAATAATATAGTTGAGATATGGCTTTAGAAGCTGAATTTCTGACATGGGATCCTCGATGGACATGTTTAAAGAATTTCAGCTATAAACTAAAAATGCCAGCCATATTATTTTTTAAATATGTTTATAAGCTATTTAAGTAACCGAAAATAAAATAATATAGTTGAGATATGGCTTTAGAAGCTGAATTTCTGACATGGGATCCTCGATGGACATGTTTAAAGAATTTCAGCTATAAACTAAAAATGCCAGCCATATTATTTTTTAAATATGTTTATAAGCTATTTAAGTAACCGAAAATAAAATAATATAGTTGAGATATGGCTTTAGAAGCTGAATTTCTGACATGGGATCCTCGATGGACATGTTAAAAGAATTTCAGCTATAAACTAAAAATGCCAGCCATATTATTTTTTAAATATGTTTATAAGCTATTTAAGTAACCGAAAATAAAATAATATAGTTGAGATATGGCTTTAGAAGCTGAATTTCTGACATGGGATCCTCGATGGACATGTTTAAAGAATTTCAGCTATAAACTAAAAATGCCAGCCATATTATTTTTTAAATATGTTTATAAGCTATTTAAGTAACCGAAAATAAAATAATATAGTTGAGATATGGCTTTAGAAGCTGAATTTCTGACATGGGATCCTCGATGGACATGTTTAAAGAATTTCAGCTATAAACTAAAAATGCCAGCCATATTATTTTTTAAATATGTTTATAAGCTATTTAAGTAACCGAAAATAAAATAATATAGTTGAGATATGGCTTTAGAAGCTGAATTTCTGACATGGGATCCTCGATGGACATGTTTAAAGAATTTCAGCTATAAACTAAAAATGCCAGCCATATTATTTTTTAAATATGTTTATAAGCTATTTAAGTAACCGAAAATAAAATAATATAGTTGAGATATGGCTTTAGAAGCTGAATTTCTGACATGGGATCCTCGATGGACATGTTTAAAGAATTTCAGCTATAAACTAAAAATGCCAGCCATATTATTTTTTAAATATGTTTATAAGCTATTTAAGTAACCGAAAATAAAATAATATAGTTGAGATATGGCTTTAGAAGCTGAATTTCTGACATGGGATCCTCGATGGACATGTTTAAAGAATTTCAGCTATAAACTAAAAATGCCAGCCATATTATTTTTTAAATATGTTTATAAGCTATTTAAGTCACCGAAAATAAAATAATATAGTTGAGATATGGCTTTAGAAGCTGAATTTCTGACATGGGATCCTCGATGGACATGTTTAAAGAATTTCAGCTATAAACTAAAAATGCCAGCCATATTATTTTTTAAATATGTTTATAAGCTATTTAAGTAACCGAAAATAAAATAATATAGTTGAGATATGGCTTTAGAAGCTGAATTTCTGACATGGGATCCTCGATGGACATGTTTAAAGAATTTCAGCTATAAACTAAAAATGCCAGCCATATTATTTTTTAAATATGTTTATAAGCTATTTAAGTAACCGAAAATAAAATAATATAGTTGAGATATGGCTTTAGAAGCTGAATTTCTGACATGGGATCCTCGATGGACATGTTTAAAGAATTTCAGCTATAAACTAAAAATGCCAGCCATATTATTTTTTAAATATGTTTATAAGCTATTTAAGTAACCGAAAATAAAATAATATAGTTGAGATATGGCTTTAGAAGCTGAATTTCTGACATGGGATCCTCGATGGACATGTTTAAAGAATTTCAGCTATAAACTAAAAATGCCAGCCATATTATTTTTTAAATATGTTTATAAGCTATTTAAGTAACCGAAAATAAAATAATATAGTTGAGATATGGCTTTAGAAGCTGAATTTCTGACATGGGATCCTTGATGGACATGTTAAAAGAATTCCAGCTATGAACTAAAAATCCCAACTATATTATTTTTTAAATATGTTTATAAGCTATTTAAGTAACCGAAAATAAAATAATATAGTTGAGATATGGCTTTAGAAGCTGAATTTCTGACATGGGATCCTCGATGGACATGTTTAAAGAATTTCAGCTATAAACTAAAAATGCCAGCCATATTATTTTTTAAATATGTTTATAAGCTATTTAAGTAACCGAAAATAAAATAATATAGTTGAGATATGGCTTTAGAAGCTGAATTTCTGACATGGGATCCTTGATGGACATGTTAAAAGAATTTCAGCTATAAACTAAAAATCCCAACTATATTATTTTTTAAATATGTTTATAAGCTATTTAAGTAACCGAAAATAAAATAATATAGTTGAGATATGGCTTTAGAAGCTGAATTTCTGACATGGGATCCTTGATGGACATGTTAAAAGAATTTCAGCTATAAACTAAAAATCCCAACTATATTATTTTTTAAATATGTTTATAAGCTATTTAAGTAACCGAAAATAAAATAATATAGTTGAGATATGGCTTTAGAAGCTGAATTTCTGACATGGGATCCTTGATGGACATGTTAAAAGAATTTCAGCTATAAACTAAAAATCCCAACTATATTATTTTTTAAATATGTTTATAAGCTATTTAAGTAACCGAAAATAAAATAATATAGTTGAGATATGGCATTAGAAGCTGAATTTCTGACATGGGATCCTCGATGGACATGTTTAAAGAATTTCAGCTATAAACTAAAAATGCCAGCCATATTATTTTTTAAATATGTTTATAAGCTATTTAAGTAACCGAAAATAAAATAATATAGTTGAGATATGGCTTTAGAAGCTGAATTTCTGACATGGGATCCTTGATGGACATGTTAAAAGAATTTCAGCTATGAACTAAAAATCCCAACTATATTATTTTTTAAATATGTTTATAAGCTATTTAAGTAACCGAAAATAAAATAATATAGTTGAGATATGGCTTTAGAAGCTGAATTTCTGACATGGGATCCTTGATGGACATGTTAAAAGAATTTCAGCTATAAACTAAAAATCCCAACTATATTATTTTTTAAATATGTTTATAAGCTATTTAAGTAACCGAAAATAAAATAATATAGTTGAGATATGGCTTTAGAAGCTGAATTTCTGACATGGGATCCTTGATGGACATGTTAAAAGAATTTCAGCTATAAACTAAAAATGCCAGCCATATTATTTTTTAAATATGTTTATAAGCTATTTAAGTAACCGAAAATAAAATAATATAGTTGAGATATGGCTTTAGAAGCTGAATTTCTGACATGGGATCCTCGATGGACATGTTTAAAGAATTTCAGCTATAAACTAAAAATGCCAGCCATATTATTTTTTAAATATGTTTATAAGCTATTTAAGTAACCGAAAATAAAATAATATAGTTGAGATATGGCTTTAGAAGCTGAATTTCTGACATGGGATCCTCGATGGACATGTTTAAAGAATTTCAGCTATAAACTAAAAATGCCAGCCATATTATTTTTTAAATATGTTTATAAGCTATTTAAGTAACCGAAAATAAAATAATATAGTTGAGATATGGCTTTAGAAGCTGAATTTCTGACATGGGATCCTCGATGGACATGTTTAAAGAATTTCAGCTATAAACTAAAAATCCCAACTATTTTATTTTTTAAATATGTTTATAAGCTATTTAAGTAACCGAAAATAAAATAATATAGTTGAGATATGGCTTTAGAAGCTGAATTTCTGACATGGGATCCTTGATGGACATGTTAAAAGAATTCCAGCTATGAACTAAAAATCCCAACTATATTATTTTTTAAATATGTTTATAAGCTATTTAAGTAACCGAAAATAAAATAATATAGTTGAGATATGGCTTTAGAAGCTGAATTTCTGACATGGGATCCTTGATGGACATGTTAAAAGAATTTCAGCTATAAACTAAAAATCCCAACTATATTATTTTTTAAATATGTTTATAAGCTATTTAAGTAACCGAAAATAAAATAATATAGTTGAGATATGGCTTTAGAAGCTGAATTTCTGACATGGGATCCTTGATGGACATGTTAAAAGAATTCCAGCTATGAACTAAAAATCCCAACTATATTATTTTTTAAATATGTTTATAAGCTATTTAAGTAACCGAAAATAAAATAATATAGTTGAGATATGGCTTTAGAAGCTGAATTTCTGACATGGGATCCTTGATGGACATGTTAAAAGAATTTCAGCTATAAACTAAAAATGCCAGCCATATTATTTTTTAAATATGTTTATAAGCTATTTAAGTAACCGAAAATAAAATAATATAGTTGAGATATGGCTTTAGAAGCTGAATTTCTGACATGGGATCCTCGATGGACATGTTAAAAGAATTTCAGCTATAAACTAAAAATGCCAGCCATATTATTTTTTAAATATGTTTATAAGCTATTTAAGTAACCGAAAATAAAATAATATAGTTGAGATATGGCTTTAGAAGCTGAATTTCTGACATGGGATCCTTGATGGACATGTTAAAAGAATTTCAGCTATAAACTAAAAATGCCAGCCATATTATTTTTTAAATATGTTTATAAGCTATTTAAGTAACCGAAAATAAAATAATATAGTTGAGATATGGCTTTAGAAGCTGAATTTCTGACATGGGATCCTCGATGGACATGTTAAAAGAATTTCAGCTATAAACTAAAAATGCCAGCCATATTATTTTTTAAATATGTTTATAAGCTATTTAAGTAACCGAAAATAAAATAATATAGTTGAGATATGGCTTTAGAAGCTGAATTTCTGACATGGGATCCTTGATGGACATGTTAAAAGAATTCCAGCTATGAACTAAAAATCCCAACTATATTATTTTTTAAATATGTTTATAAGCTATTTAAGTAACCGAAAATAAAATAATATAGTTGAGATATGGCTTTAGAAGCTGAATTTCTGACATGGGATCCTTGATGGACATGTTAAAAGAATTTCAGCTATAAACTAAAAATCCCAACTATATTATTTTTTAAATATGTTTATAAGCTATTTAAGTAACCGAAAATAAAATAATATAGTTGAGATATGGCTTTAGAAGCTGAATTTCTGACATGGGATCCTTGATGGACATGTTAAAAGAATTCCAGCTATGAACTAAAAATCCCAACTATATTATTTTTTAAATATGTTTATAAGCTATTTAAGTAACCGAAAATAAAATAATATAGTTGAGATATGGCTTTAGAAGCTGAATTTCTGACATGGGATCCTTGATGGACATGTTAAAAGAATTCCAGCTATGAACTAAAAATCCCAACTATATTATTTTTTAAATATGTTTATAAGCTATTTAAGTAACCGAAAATAAAATAATATAGTTGAGATATGGCTTTAGAAGCTGAATTTCTGACATGGGATCCTTGATGGACATGTTAAAAGAATTTCAGCTATAAACTAAAAATGCCAGCCATATTATTTTTTAAATATGTTTATAAGCTATTTAAGTAACCGAAAATAAAATAATATAGTTGAGATATGGCTTTAGAAGCTGAATTTCTGACATGGGATCCTTGATGGACATGTTAAAAGAATTCCAGCTATGAACTAAAAATCCCAACTATATTATTTTTTAAATATGTTTATAAGCTATTTAAGTAACCGAAAATAAAATAATATAGTTGAGATATGGCTTTAGAAGCTGAATTTCTGACATGGGATCCTCGATGGACATGTTTAAAGAATTTCAGCTATAAACTAAAAATGCCAGCCATATTATTTTTAAATATGTTTATAAGCTATTTAAGTAACCGAAAATAAAATAATATAGTTGAGATATGGCTTTAGAAGCTGAATTTCTGACATGGGATCCTTGATGGACATGTTAAAAGAATTCCAGCTATGAACTAAAAATCCCAACTATATTATTTTTTAAATATGTTTATAAGCTATTTAAGTAACCGAAAATAAAATAATATAGTTGAGATATGGCTTTAGAAGCTGAATTTCTGACATGGGATCCTCGATGGACATGTTTAAAGAATTTCAGCTATAAACTAAAAATGCCAGCCATATTATTTTTTAAATATGTTTATAAGCTATTTAAGTAACCGAAAATAAAATAATATAGTTGAGATATGGCTTTAGAAGCTGAATTTCTGACATGGGATCCTCGATGGACATGTTTAAAGAATTTCAGCTATAAACTAAAAATGCCAGCCATATTATTTTTTAAATATGTTTATAAGCTATTTAAGTAACCGAAAATAAAATAATATAGTTGAGATATGGCTTTAGAAGCTGAATTTCTGACATGGGATCCTCGATGGACATGTTTAAAGAATTTCAGCTATAAACTAAAAATGCCAGCCATATTATTTTTTAAATATGTTTATAAGCTATTTAAGTAACCGAAAATAAAATAATATAGTTGAGATATGGCTTTAGAAGCTGAATTTCTGACATGGGATCCTCGATGGACATGTTTAAAGAATTTCAGCTATAAACTAAAAATGCCAGCCATATTATTTTTTAAATATGTTTATAAGCTATTTAAGTAACCGAAAATAAAATAATATAGTTGAGATATGGCTTTAGAAGCTGAATTTCTGACATGGGATCCTCGATGGACATGTTTAAAGAATTTCAGCTATAAACTAAAAATGCCAGCCATATTATTTTTTAAATATGTTTATAAGCTATTTAAGTAACCGAAAATAAAATAATATAGTTGAGATATGGCTTTAGAAGCTGAATTTCTGACATGGGATCCTCGATGGACATGTTTAAAGAATTTCAGCTATAAACTAAAAATGCCAGCCATATTATTTTTTAAATATGTTTATAAGCTATTTAAGTAACCGAAAATAAAATAATATAGTTGAGATATGGCTTTAGAAGCTGAATTTCTGACATGGGATCCTCGATGGACATGTTTAAAGAATTTCAGCTATAAACTAAAAATGCCAGCCATATTATTTTTTAAATATGTTTATAAGCTATTTAAGTAACCGAAAATAAAATAATATAGTTGAGATATGGCTTTAGAAGCTGAATTTCTGACATGCGATCCTCGATGGACATGTTTAAAGAATTTCAGCTATAAACTAAAAATGCCAGCCATATTATTTTTTAAATATGTTTATAAGCTATTTAAGTAACCGAAAATAAAATAATATAGTTGAGATATGGCTTTAGAAGCTGAATTTCTGACATGGGATCCTCGATGGACATGTTTAAAGAATTTCAGCTATAAACTAAAAATGCCAGCCATATTATTTTTTAAATATGTTTATAAGCTATTTAAGTAACCGAAAATAAAATAATATAGTTGAGATATGGCTTTAGAAGCTGAATTTCTGACATGGGATCCTCGATGGACATGTTTAAAGAATTTCAGCTATAAACTAAAAATGCCAGCCATATTATTTTTTAAATATGTTTATAAGCTATTTAAGTAACCGAAAATAAAATAATATAGTTGAGATATGGCTTTAGAAGCTGAATTTCTGACATGGGATCCTTGATGGACATGTTAAAAGAATTCCAGCTATGAACTAAAAATCCCAACTATATTATTTTTTAAATATGTTTATAAGCTATTTAAGTAACCGAAAATAAAATAATATAGTTGAGATATGGCTTTAGAAGCTGAATTTCTGACATGGGATCCTCGATGGACATGTTTAAAGAATTTCAGCTATAAACTAAAAATGCCAGCCATATTATTTTTTAAATATGTTTATAAGCTATTTAAGTAACCGAAAATAAAATAATATAGTTGAGATATGGCTTTAGAAGCTGAATTTCTGACATGGGATCCTCGATGGACATGTTTAAAGAATTTCAGCTATAAACTAAAAATGCCAGCCATATTATTTTTTAAATATGTTTATAAGCTATTTAAGTAACCGAAAATAAAATAATATAGTTGAGATATGGCTTTAGAAGCTGAATTTCTGACATGGGATCCTCGATGGACATGTTTAAAGAATTTCAGCTATAAACTAAAAATGCCAGCCATATTATTTTTTAAATATGTTTATAAGCTATTTAAGTAACCGAAAATAAAATAATATAGTTGAGATATGGCTTTAGAAGCTGAATTTCTGACATGGGATCCTCGATGGACATGTTTAAAGAATTTCAGCTATAAACTAAAAATGCCAGCCATATTATTTTTTAAATATGTTTATAAGCTATTTAAGTAACCGAAAATAAAATAATATAGTTGAGATATGGCTTTAGAAGCTGAATTTCTGACATGGGATCCTCGATGGACATGTTTAAAGAATTTCAGCTATAAACTAAAAATGCCAGCCATATTATTTTTTAAATATGTTTATAAGCTATTTAAGTAACCGAAAATAAAATAATATAGTTGAGATATGGCTTTAGAAGCTGAATTTCTGACATGGGATCCTCGATGGACATGTTTAAAGAATTTCAGCTATAAACTAAAAATGCCAGCCATATTATTTTTTAAATATGTTTATAAGCTATTTAAGTAACCGAAAATAAAATAATATAGTTGAGATATGGCTTTAGAAGCTGAATTTCTGACATGGGATCCTCGATGGACATGTTTAAAGAATTTCAGCTATAAACTAAAAATGCCAGCCATATTATTTTTTAAATATGTTTATAAGCTATTTAAGTAACCGAAAATAAAATAATATAGTTGAGATATGGCTTTAGAAGCTGAATTTCTGACATGGGATCCTCGATGGACATGTTTAAAGAATTTCAGCTATAAACTAAAAATGCCAGCCATATTATTTTTTAAATATGTTTATAAGCTATTTAAGTAACCGAAAATAAAATAATATAGTTGAGATATGGCTTTAGAAGCTGAATTTCTGACATGGGATCCTCGATGGACATGTTTAAAGAATTTCAGCTATAAACTAAAAATGCCAGCCATATTATTTTTTAAATATGTTTATAAGCTATTTAAGTAACCGAAAATAAAATAATATAGTTGAGATATGGCTTTAGAAGCTGAATTTCTGACATGGGATCCTCGATGGACATGTTTAAAGAATTTCAGCTATAAACTAAAAATGCCAGCCATATTATTTTTTAAATATGTTTATAAGCTATTTAAGTAACCGAAAATAAAATAATATAGTTGAGATATGGCTTTAGAAGCTGAATTTCTGACATGGGATCCTTGATGGACATGTTAAAAGAATTCCAGCTATGAACTAAAAATCCCAACTATATTATTTTTTAAATATGTTTATAAGCTATTTAAGTAACCGAAAATAAAATAATATAGTTGAGATATGGCTTTAGAAGCTGAATTTCTGACATGGGATCCTCGATGGACATGTTTAAAGAATTTCAGCTATAAACTAAAAATGCCAGCCATATTATTTTTTAAATATGTTTATAAGCTATTTAAGTAACCGAAAATAAAATAATATAGTTGAGATATGGCTTTAGAAGCTGAATTTCTGACATGGGATCCTCGATGGACATGTTTAAAGAATTCCAGCTATGAACTAAAAATGCCAGCCATATTATTTTTTAAATATGTTTATAAGCTATTTAAGTAACCGAAAATAAAATAATATAGTTGAGATATGGCTTTAGAAGCTGAATTTCTGACATGGGATCCTCGATGGACATGTTTAAAGAATTTCAGCTATAAACTAAAAATGCCAGCCATATTATTTTTTAAATATGTTTATAAGCTATTTAAGTAACCGAAAATAAAATAATATAGTTGAGATATGGCTTTAGAAGCTGAATTTCTGACATGGGATCCTTGATGGACATGTTAAAAGAATTCCAGCTATGAACTAAAAATCCCAACTATATTATTTTTTAAATATGTTTATAAGCTATTTAAGTAACCGAAAATAAAATAATATAGTTGAGATATGGCTTTAGAAGCTGAATTTCTGACATGGGATCCTTGATGGACATGTTAAAAGAATTCCAGCTATGAACTAAAAATCCCAACTATATTATTTTTTAAATATGTTTATAAGCTATTTAAGTAACCGAAAATAAAATAATATAGTTGAGATATGGCTTTAGAAGCTGAATTTCTGACATGGGATCCTCGATGGACATGTTTAAAGAATTTCAGCTATAAACTAAAAATGCCAGCCATATTATTTTTTAAATATGTTTATAAGCTATTTAAGTAACCGAAAATAAAATAATATAGTTGAGATATGGCTTTAGAAGCTGAATTTCTGACATGGGATCCTTGATGGACATGTTAAAAGAATTCCAGCTATGAACTAAAAATCCCAACTATATTATTTTTTAAATATGTTTATAAGCTATTTAAGTAACCGAAAATAAAATAATATAGTTGAGATATGGCTTTAGAAGCTGAATTTCTGACATGGGATCCTCGATGGACATGTTTAAAGAATTTCAGCTATAAACTAAAAATGCCAGCCATATTATTTTTTAAATATGTTTATAAGCTATTTAAGTAACCGAAAATAAAATAATATAGTTGAGATATGGCTTTAGAAGCTGAATTTCTGACATGGGATCCTCGATGGACATGTTTAAAGAATTTCAGCTATAAACTAAAAATGCCAGCCATATTATTTTTTAAATATGTTTATAAGCTATTTAAGTAACCGAAAATAAAATAATATAGTTGAGATATGGCTTTAGAAGCTGAATTTCTGACATGGGATCCTCGATGGACATGTTTAAAGAATTCCAGCTATGAACTAAAAATGCCAGCCATATTATTTTTTAAATATGTTTATAAGCTATTTAAGTAACCGAAAATAAAATAATATAGTTGAGATATGGCTTTAGAAGCTGAATTTCTGACATGGGATCCTCGATGGACATGTTTAAAGAATTTCAGCTATAAACTAAAAATGCCAGCCATATTATTTTTTAAATATGTTTATAAGCTATTTAAGTAACCGAAAATAAAATAATATAGTTGAGATATGGCTTTAGAAGCTGAATTTCTGACATGGGATCCTTGATGGACATGTTAAAAGAATTCCAGCTATGAACTAAAAATCCCAACTATATTATTTTTTAAATATGTTTATAAGCTATTTAAGTAACCGAAAATAAAATAATATAGTTGAGATATGGCTTTAGAAGCTGAATTTCTGACATGGGATCCTCGATGGACATGTTTAAAGAATTTCAGCTATAAACTAAAAATGCCAGCCATATTATTTTTTAAATATGTTTATAAGCTATTTAAGTAACCGAAAATAAAATAATATAGTTGAGATATGGCTTTAGAAGCTGAATTTCTGACATGGGATCCTCGATGGACATGTTTAAAGAATTTCAGCTATAAACTAAAAATGCCAGCCATATTATTTTTTAAATATGTTTATAAGCTATTTAAGTAACCGAAAATAAAATAATATAGTTGAGATATGGCTTTAGAAGCTGAATTTCTGACATGGGATCCTCGATGGACATGTTTAAAGAATTTCAGCTATAAACTAAAAATGCCAGCCATATTATTTTTTAAATATGTTTATAAGCTATTTAAGTAACCGAAAATAAAATAATATAGTTGAGATATGGCTTTAGAAGCTGAATTTCTGACATGGGATCCTCGATGGACATGTTTAAAGAATTTCAGCTATAAACTAAAAATGCCAGCCATATTATTTTTTAAATATGTTTATAAGCTATTTAAGTAACCGAAAATAAAATAATATAGTTGAGATATGGCTTTAGAAGCTGAATTTCTGACATGGGATCCTCGATGGACATGTTTAAAGAATTTCAGCTATAAACTAAAAATGCCAGCCATATTATTTTTTAAATATGTTTATAAGCTATTTAAGTAACCGAAAATAAAATAATATAGTTGAGATATGGCTTTAGAAGCTGAATTTCTGACATGGGATCCTCGATGGACATGTTTAAAGAATTTCAGCTATAAACTAAAAATGCCAGCCATATTATTTTTTAAATATGTTTATAAGCTATTTAAGTAACCGAAAATAAAATAATATAGTTGAGATATGGCTTTAGAAGCTGAATTTCTGACATGGGATCCTCGATGGACATGTTTAAAGAATTTCAGCTATAAACTAAAAATGCCAGCCATATTATTTTTTAAATATGTTTATAAGCTATTTAAGTAACCGAAAATAAAATAATATAGTTGAGATATGGCTTTAGAAGCTGAATTTCTGACATGGGATCCTCGATGGACATGTTTAAAGAATTCCAGCTATGAACTAAAAATGCCAGCCATATTATTTTTTAAATATGTTTATAAGCTATTTAAGTAACCGAAAATAAAATAATATAGTTGAGATATGGCTTTAGAAGCTGAATTTCTGACATGGGATCCTCGATGGACATGTTTAAAGAATTTCAGCTATAAACTAAAAATGCCAGCCATATTATTTTTTAAATATGTTTATAAGCTATTTAAGTAACCGAAAATAAAATAATATAGTTGAGATATGGCTTTAGAAGCTGAATTTCTGACATGGGATCCTTGATGGACATGTTAAAAGAATTCCAGCTATGAACTAAAAATCCCAACTATATTATTTTTTAAATATGTTTATAAGCTATTTAAGTAACCGAAAATAAAATAATATAGTTGAGATATGGCTTTAGAAGCTGAATTTCTGACATGGGATCCTTGATGGACATGTTTAAAGAATTTCAGCTATAAACTAAAAATGCCAGCCATATTATTTTTTAAATATGTTTATAAGCTATTTAAGTAACCGAAAATAAAATAATATAGTTGAGATATGGCTTTAGAAGCTGAATTTCTGACATGGGATCCTCGATGGACATGTTTAAAGAATTCCAGCTATGAACTAAAAATGCCAGCCATATTATTTTTTAAATATGTTTATAAGCTATTTAAGTAACCGAAAATAAAATAATATAGTTGAGATATGGCTTTAGAAGCTGAATTTCTGACATGGGATCCTCGATGGACATGTTTAAAGAATTTCAGCTATAAACTAAAAATGCCAGCCATATTATTTTTTAAATATGTTTATAAGCTATTTAAGTAACCGAAAATAAAATAATATAGTTGAGATATGGCTTTAGAAGCTGAATTTCTGACATGGGATCCTTGATGGACATGTTAAAAGAATTCCAGCTATGAACTAAAAATCCCAACTATATTATTTTTTAAATATGTTTATAAGCTATTTAAGTAACCGAAAATAAAATAATATAGTTGAGATATGGCTTTAGAAGCTGAATTTCTGACATGGGATCCTTGATGGACATGTTAAAAGAATTCCAGCTATGAACTAAAAATCCCAACTATATTATTTTTTAAATATGTTTATAAGCTATTTAAGTAACCGAAAATAAAATAATATAGTTGAGATATGGCTTTAGAAGCTGAATTTCTGACATGGGATCCTCGATGGACATGTTTAAAGAATTTCAGCTATAAACTAAAAATGCCAGCCATATTATTTTTTAAATATGTTTATAAGCTATTTAAGTAACCGAAAATAAAATAATATAGTTGAGATATGGCTTTAGAAGTTGAATTTCTGACATGGGATCCTCGATGGACATGTTTAAAGAATTCCAGCTATGAACTAAAAATGCCAGCCATATTATTTTTTAAATATGTTTATAAGCTATTTAAGTAACCGAAAATAAAATAATATAGTTGAGATATGGCTTTAGAAGCTGAATTTCTGACATGGGATCCTCGATGGACATGTTTAAAGAATTTCAGCTATAAACTAAAAATGCCAGCCATATTATTTTTTAAATATGTTTATAAGCTATTTAAGTAACCGAAAATAAAATAATATAGTTGAGATATGGCTTTAGAAGCTGAATTTCTGACATGGGATCCTTGATGGACATGTTAAAAGAATTCCAGCTATGAACTAAAAATCCCAACTATATTATTTTTTAAATATGTTTATAAGCTATTTAAGTAACCGAAAATAAAATAATATAGTTGAGATATGGCTTTAGAAGCTGAATTTCTGACATGGGATCCTCGATGGACATGTTTAAAGAATTTCAGCTATAAACTAAAAATGCCAGCCATATTATTTTTTAAATATGTTTATAAGCTATTTAAGTAACCGAAAATAAAATAATATAGTTGAGATATGGCTTTAGAAGCTGAATTTCTGACATGGGATCCTCGATGGACATGTTTAAAGAATTTCAGCTATAAACTAAAAATGCCAGCCATATTATTTTTTAAATATGTTTATAAGCTATTTAAGTAACCGAAAATAAAATAATATAGTTGAGATATGGCTTTAGAAGCTGAATTTCTGACATGGGATCCTCGATGGACATGTTTAAAGAATTCCAGCTATGAACTAAAAATGCCAGCCATATTATTTTTTAAATATGTTTATAAGCTATTTAAGTAACCGAAAATAAAATAATATAGTTGAGATATGGCTTTAGAAGCTGAATTTCTGACATGGGATCCTCGATGGACATGTTTAAAGAATTTCAGCTATAAACTAAAAATGCCAGCCATATTATTTTTTAAATATGTTTATAAGCTATTTAAGTAACCGAAAATAAAATAATATAGTTGAGATATGGCTTTAGAAGCTGAATTTCTGACATGGGATCCTTGATGGACATGTTAAAAGAATTCCAGCTATGAACTAAAAATCCCAACTATATTATTTTTTAAATATGTTTATAAGCTATTTAAGTAACCGAAAATAAAATAATATAGTTGAGATATGGCTTTAGAAGCTGAATTTCTGACATGGGATCCTCGATGGACATGTTTAAAGAATTTCAGCTATAAACTAAAAATGCCAGCCATATTATTTTTTAAATATGTTTATAAGCTATTTAAGTAACCGAAAATAAAATAATATAGTTGAGATATGGCTTTAGAAGCTGAATTTCTGACATGGGATCCTTGATGGACATGTTAAAAGAATTCCAGCTATGAACTAAAAATCCCAACTATATTATTTTTTAAATATGTTTATAAGCTATTTAAGTAACCGAAAATAAAATAATATAGTTGAGATATGGCTTTAGAAGCTGAATTTCTGACATGGGATCCTCGATGGACATGTTTAAAGAATTTCAGCTATAAACTAAAAATGCCAGCCATATTATTTTTTAAATATGTTTATAAGCTATTTAAGTAACCGAAAATAAAATAATATAGTTGAGATATGGCTTTAGAAGCTGAATTTCTGACATGGGATCCTCGATGGACATGTTTAAAGAATTTCAGCTATAAACTAAAAATGCCAGCCATATTATTTTTTAAATATGTTTATAAGCTATTTAAGTAACCGAAAATAAAATAATATAGTTGAGATATGGCTTTAGAAGCTGAATTTCTGACATGGGATCCTCGATGGACATGTTTAAAGAATTTCAGCTATAAACTAAAAATGCCAGCCATATTATTTTTTAAATATGTTTATAAGCTATTTAAGTAACCGAAAATAAAATAATATAGTTGAGATATGGCTTTAGAAGCTGAATTTCTGACATGGGATCCTCGATGGACATGTTTAAAGAATTTCAGCTATAAACTAAAAATGCCAGCCATATTATTTTTTAAATATGTTTATAAGCTATTTAAGTAACCGAAAATAAAATAATATAGTTGAGATATGGCTTTAGAAGCTGAATTTCTGACATGGGATCCTCGATGGACATGTTTAAAGAATTTCAGCTATAAACTAAAAATGCCAGCCATATTATTTTTTAAATATGTTTATAAGCTATTTAAGTAACCGAAAATAAAATAATATAGTTGAGATATGGCTTTAGAAGCTGAATTTCTGACATGGGATCCTCGATGGACATGTTTAAAGAATTTCAGCTATAAACTAAAAATGCCAGCCATATTATTTTTTAAATATGTTTATAAGCTATTTAAGTAACCGAAAATAAAATAATATAGTTGAGATATGGCTTTAGAAGCTGAATTTCTGACATGGGATCCTCGATGGACATGTTTAAAGAATTTCAGCTATAAACTAAAAATGCCAGCCATATTATTTTTTAAATATGTTTATAAGCTATTTAAGTAACCGAAAATAAAATAATATAGTTGAGATATGGCTTTAGAAGCTGAATTTCTGACATGGGATCCTCGATGGACATGTTTAAAGAATTTCAGCTATAAACTAAAAATGCCAGCCATATTATTTTTTAAATATGTTTATAAGCTATTTAAGTAACCGAAAATAAAATAATATAGTTGAGATATGGCTTTAGAAGCTGAATTTCTGACATGGGATCCTCGATGGACATGTTTAAAGAATTTCAGCTATAAACTAAAAATGCCAGCCATATTATTTTTTAAATATGTTTATAAGCTATTTAAGTAACCGAAAATAAAATAATATAGTTGAGATATGGCTTTAGAAGCTGAATTTCTGACATGGGATCCTCGATGGACATGTTTAAAGAATTTCAGCTATAAACTAAAAATGCCAGCCATATTATTTTTTAAATATGTTTATAAGCTATTTAAGTAACCGAAAATAAAATAATATAGTTGAGATATGGCTTTAGAAGCTGAATTTCTGACATGGGATCCTCGATGGACATGTTTAAAGAATTTCAGCTATAAACTAAAAATGCCAGCCATATTATTTTTTAAATATGTCTATAAGCTATTTAAGTAACCGAAAATAAAATAATATAGTTGAGATATGGCTTTAGAAGCTGAATTTCTGACATGGGATCCTCGATGGACATGTTTAAAGAATTTCAGCTATAAACTAAAAATGCCAGCCATATTATTTTTTAAATATGTTTATAAGCTATTTAAGTAACCGAAAATAAAATAATATAGTTGAGATATGGCTTTAGAAGCTGAATTTCTGACATGGGATCCTCGATGGACATGTTTAAAGAATTTCAGCTATAAACTAAAAATGCCAGCCATATTATTTTTTAAATATGTTTATAAGCTATTTAAGTAACCGAAAATAAAATAATATAGTTGAGATATGGCTTTAGAAGCTGAATTTCTGACATGGGATCCTCGATGGACATGTTTAAAGAATTTCAGCTATAAACTAAAAATGCCAGCCATATTATTTTTTAAATATGTTTATAAGCTATTTAAGTAACCGAAAATAAAATAATATAGTTGAGATATGGCTTTAAAAGCTGAATTTCTGACATGGGATCCTCGATGGACATGTTTAAAGAATTTCAGCTATAAACTAAAAATGCCAGCCATATTATTTTTTAAATATGTTTATAAGCTATTTAAGTAACCGAAAATAAAATAATATAGTTGAGATATGGCTTTAGAAGCTGAATTTCTGACATGGGATCCTCGATGGACATGTTTAAAGAATTTCAGCTATAAACTAAAAATGCCAGCCATATTATTTTTTAAATATGTTTATAAGCTATTTAAGTAACCGAAAATAAAATAATATAGTTGAGATATGGCTTTAAAAGCTGAATTTCTGACATGGGATCCTCGATGGACATGTTTAAAGAATTTCAGCTATAAACTAAAAATGCCAGCCATATTATTTTTTAAATATGTTTATAAGCTATTTAAGTAACCGAAAATAAAATAATATAGTTGAGATATGCCTTTAGAAGCTGAATTTCTGACATGGGATCCTTGATGGACATGTTTAAAGAATTCCAGCTATGAACTAAAAATCCCAACTATATTATTTTTTAAATATGTTTATAAGCTATTTAAGTAACCGAAAATAAAATAATATAGTTGAGATATGGCTTTAGAAGCTGAATTTCTGACATGGGATCCTTGATGGACATGTTAAAAGAATTCCAGCTATGAACTAAAAATCCCAACTATATTATTTTTTAAATATGTTTATAAGCTATTTAAGTAACCGAAAATAAAATAATATAGTTGAGATATGGCTTTAGAAGCTGAATTTCTGACATGGGATCCTCGATGGACATGTTTAAAGAATTTCAGCTATAAACTAAAAATGCCAGCCATATTATTTTTTAAATATGTTTATAAGCTATTTAAGTAACCGAAAATAAAATAATATAGTTGAGATATGGCTTTAGAAGCTGAATTTCTGACATGGGATCCTCGATGGACATGTTTAAAGAATTTCAGCTATAAACTAAAAATGCCAGCCATATTATTTTTTAAATATGTTTATAAGCTATTTAAGTAACCGAAAATAAAATAATATAGTTGAGATATGGCTTTAGAAGCTGAATTTCTGACATGGGATCCTCGATGGACATGTTTAAAGAATTTCAGCTATAAACTAAAAATGCCAGCCATATTATTTTTTAAATATGTTTATAAGCTATTTAAGTAACCGAAAATAAAATAATATAGTTGAGATATGGCTTTAGAAGCTGAATTTCTGACATGGGATCCTCGATGGACATGTTTAAAGAATTTCAGCTATAAACTAAAAATGCCAGCCATATTATTTTTTAAATATGTTTATAAGCTGTTTAAGTAACCGAAAATAAAATAATATAGTTGAGATATGGCTTTAGAAGCTGAATTTCTGACATGGGATCCTCGATGGACATGTTTAAAGAATTTCAGCTATAAACTAAAAATGCCAGCCATATTATTTTTTAAATATGTTTATAAGCTATTTAAGTAACCGAAAATAAAATAATATAGTTGAGATATGGCTTTAGAAGCTGAATTTCTGACATGGGATCCTCGATGGACATGTTTAAAGAATTTCAGCTATAAACTAAAAATGCCAGCCATATTATTTTTTAAATATGTTTATAAGCTATTTAAGTAACCGAAAATAAAATAATATAGTTGAGATATGGCTTTAGAAGCTGAATTTCTGACATGGGATCCTCGATGGACATGTTTAAAGAATTTCAGCTATAAACTAAAAATGCCAGCCATATTATTTTTTAAATATGTTTATAAGCTATTTAAGTAACCGAAAATAAAATAATATAGTTGAGATATGGCTTTAGAAGCTGAATTTCTGACATGGGATCCTCGATGGACATGTTTAAAGAATTTCAGCTATAAACTAAAAATGCCAGCCATATTATTTTTTAAATATGTTTATAAGCTATTTAAGTAACCGAAAATAAAATAATATAGTTGAGATATGGCTTTAGAAGCTGAATTTCTGACATGGGATCCTCGATGGACATGTTTAAAGAATTTCAGCTATAAACTAAAAATGCCAGCCATATTATTTTTTAAATATGTTTATAAGCTATTTAAGTAACCGAAAATAAAATAATATAGTTGAGATATGGCTTTAGAAGCTGAATTTCTGACATGGGATCCTCGATGGACATGTTTAAAGAATTTCAGCTATAAACTAAAAATGCCAGCCATATTATTTTTTAAATATGTTTATAAGCTATTTAAGTAACCGAAAATAAAATAATATAGTTGAGATATGGCTTTAGAAGCTGAATTTCTGACATGGGATCCTTGATGGACATGTTAAAAGAATTCCAGCTATGAACTAAAAATCCCAACTATATTATTTTTTAAATATGTTTATAAGCTATTTAAGTAACCGAAAATAAAATAATATAGTTGAGATATGGCTTTAGAAGCTGAATTTCTGACATGGGATCCTCGATGGACATGTTTAAAGAATTTCAGCTATAAACTAAAAATGCCAGCCATATTATTTTTTAAATATGTTTATAAGCTATTTAAGTAACCGAAAATAAAATAATATAGTTGAGATATGGCTTTAGAAGCTGAATTTCTGACATGGGATCCTCGATGGACATGTTTAAAGAATTTCAGCTATAAACTAAAAATGCCAGCCATATTATTTTTTAAATATGTTTATAAGCTATTTAAGTAACCGAAAATAAAATAATATAGTTGAGATATGGCTTTAGAAGCTGAATTTCTGACATGGGATCCTCGATGGACATGTTTAAAGAATTTCAGCTATAAACTAAAAATGCCAGCCATATTATTTTTTAAATATGTTTATAAGCTATTTAAGTAACCGAAAATAAAATAATATAGTTGAGATATGGCTTTAGAAGCTGAATTTCTGACATGGGATCCTTGATGGACATGTTAAAAGAATTCCAGCTATGAACTAAAAATCCCAACTATATTATTTTTTAAATATGTTTATAAGCTATTTAAGTAACCGAAAATAAAATAATATAGTTGAGATATGGCTTTAGAAGCTGAATTTCTGACATGGGATCCTCGATGGACATGTTTAAAGAATTTCAGCTATAAACTAAAAATGCCAGCCATATTATTTTTTAAATATGTTTATAAGCTATTTAAGTAACCGAAAATAAAATAATATAGTTGAGATATGGCTTTAGAAGCTGAATTTCTGACATGGGATCCTCGATGGACATGTTTAAAGAATTTCAGCTATAAACTAAAAATGCCAGCCATATTATTTTTTAAATATGTTTATAAGCTATTTAAGTAACCGAAAATAAAATAATATAGTTGAGATATGGCTTTAGAAGCTGAATTTCTGACATGGGATCCTCGATGGACATGTTTAAAGAATTTCAGCTATAAACTAAAAATGCCAGCCATATTATTTTTTAAATATGTTTATAAGCTATTTAAGTAACCGAAAATAAAATAATATAGTTGAGATATGGCTTTAGAAGCTGAATTTCTGACATGGGATCCTCGATGGACATGTTTAAAGAATTTCAGCTATAAACTAAAAATGCCAGCCATATTATTTTTTAAATATGTTTATAAGCTATTTAAGTAACCGAAAATAAAATAATATAGTTGAGATATGGCTTTAGAAGCTGAATTTCTGACATGGGATCCTCGATGGACATGTTTAAAGAATTTCAGCTATAAACTAAAAATGCCAGCCATATTATTTTTTAAATATGTTTATAAGCTATTTAAGTAACCGAAAATAAAATAATATAGTTGAGATATGGCTTTAGAAGCTGAATTTCTGACATGGGATCCTCGATGGACATGTTTAAAGAATTTCAGCTATAAACTAAAAATGCCAGCCATATTATTTTTTAAATATGTTTATAAGCTATTTAAGTAACCGAAAATAAAATAATATAGTTGAGATATGGCTTTAGAAGCTGAATTTCTGACATGGGATCCTCGATGGACATGTTTAAAGAATTTCAGCTATAAACTAAAAATGCCAGCCATATTATTTTTTAAATATGTTTATAAGCTATTTAAGTAACCGAAAATAAAATAATATAGTTGAGATATGGCTTTAGAAGCTGAATTTCTGACATGGGATCCTCGATGGACATGTTTAAAGAATTTCAGCTATAAACTAAAAATGCCAGCCATATTATTTTTTAAATATGTTTATAAGCTATTTAAGTAACCGAAAATAAAATAATATAGTTGAGATATGGCTTTAGAAGCTGAATTTCTGACATGGGATCCTCGATGGACATGTTTAAAGAATTTCAGCTATAAACTAAAAATGCCAGCCAAATTATTTTTTAAATATGTTTATAAGCTATTTAAGTAACCGAAAATAAAATAATATAGTTGAGATATGGCTTTAGAAGCTGAATTTCTGACATGGGATCCTCGATGGACATGTTTAAAGAATTTCAGCTATAAACTAAAAATGCCAGCCATATTATTTTTTAAATATGTTTATAAGCTATTTAAGTAACCGAAAATAAAATAATATAGTTGAGATATGGCTTTAGAAGCTGAATTTCTGACATGGGATCCTCGATGGACATGTTTAAAGAATTTCAGCTATAAACTAAAAATGCCAGCCATATTATTTTTTAAATATGTTTATAAGCTATTTAAGTAACCGAAAATAAAATAATATAGTTGAGATATGGCTTTAGAAGCTGAATTTCTGACATGGGATCCTCGATGGACATGTTTAAAGAATTTCAGCTATAAACTAAAAATGCCAGCCATATTATTTTTTAAATATGTTTATAAGCTATTTAAGTAACCGAAAATAAAATAATATAGTTGAGATATGGCTTTAGAAGCTGAATTTCTGACATGGGATCCTCGATGGACATGTTTAAAGAATTTCAGCTATAAACTAAAAATGCCAGCCATATTATTTTTTAAATATGTTTATAAGCTATTTAAGTAACCGAAAATAAAATAATATAGTTGAGATATGGCTTTAGAAGCTGAATTTCTGACATGGGATCCTCGATGGACATGTTTAAAGAATTTCAGCTATAAACTAAAAATGCCAGCCATATTATTTTTTAAATATGTTTATAAGCTATTTAAGTAACCGAAAATAAAATAATATAGTTGAGATATGGCTTTAGAAGCTGAATTTCTGACATGGGATCCTCGATGGACATGTTTAAAGAATTTCAGCTATAAACTAAAAATGCCAGCCATATTATTTTTTAAATATGTTTATAAGCTATTTAAGTAACCGAAAATAAAATAATATAGTTGAGATATGGCTTTAGAAGCTGAATTTCTGACATGGGATCCTCGATGGACATGTTTAAAGAATTTCAGCTATAAACTAAAAATGCCAGCCATATTATTTTTTAAATATGTTTATAAGCTATTTAAGTAACCGAAAATAAAATAATATAGTTGAGATATGGCTTTAGAAGCTGAATTTCTGACATGGGATCCTCGATGGACATGTTTAAAGAATTTCAGCTATAAACTAAAAATGCCAGCCATATTATTTTTTAAATATGTTTATAAGCTATTTAAGTAACCGAAAATAAAATAATATAGTTGAGATATGGCTTTAGAAGCTGAATTTCTGACATGGGATCCTCGATGGACATGTTTAAAGAATTTCAGCTATAAACTAAAAATGCCAGCCATATTATTTTTTAAATATGTTTATAAGCTATTTAAGTAACCGAAAATAAAATAATATAGTTGAGATATGGCTTTAGAAGCTGAATTTCTGACATGGGATCCTCGATGGACATGTTTAAAGAATTTCAGCTATAAACTAAAAATGCCAGCCATATTATTTTTTAAATATGTTTATAAGCTATTTAAGTAACCGAAAATAAAATAATATAGTTGAGATATGGCTTTAGAAGCTGAATTTCTGACATGGGATCCTCGATGGACATGTTTAAAGAATTTCAGCTATAAACTAAAAATGCCAGCCATATTATTTTTTAAATATGTTTATAAGCTATTTAAGTAACCGAAAATAAAATAATATAGTTGAGATATGGCTTTAGAAGCTGAATTTCTGACATGGGATCCTCGATGGACATGTTTAAAGAATTTCAGCTATAAACTAAAAATGCCAGCCATATTATTTTTTAAATATGTTTATAAGCTATTTAAGTAACCGAAAATAAAATAATATAGTTGAGATATGGCTTTAGAAGCTGAATTTCTGACATGGGATCCTCGATGGACATGTTTAAAGAATTTCAGCTATAAACTAAAAATGCCAGCCATATTATTTTTTAAATATGTTTATAAGCTATTTAAGTAACCGAAAATAAAATAATATAGTTGAGATATGGCTTTAGAAGCTGAATTTCTGACATGGGATCCTCGATGGACATGTTTAAAGAATTTCAGCTATAAACTAAAAATGCCAGCCATATTATTTTTTAAATATGTTTATAAGCTATTTAAGTAACCGAAAATAAAATAATATAGTTGAGATATGGCTTTAGAAGCTGAATTTCTGACATGGGATCCTTGATGGACATGTTAAAAGAATTCCAGCTATGAACTAAAAATCCCAACTATATTATTTTTTAAATATGTTTATAAGCTATTTAAGTAACCGAAAATAAAATAATATAGTTGAGATATGGCTTTAGAAGCTGAATTTCTGACATGGGATCCTCGATGGACATGTTTAAAGAATTTCAGCTATAAACTAAAAATGCCAGCCATATTATTTTTTAAATATGTTTATAAGCTATTTAAGTAACCGAAAATAAAATAATATAGTTGAGATATGGCTTTAGAAGCTGAATTTCTGACATGGGATCCTCGATGGACATGTTTAAAGAATTTCAGCTATAAACTAAAAATGCCAGCCATATTATTTTTTAAATATGTTTATAAGCTATTTAAGTAACCGAAAATAAAATAATATAGTTGAGATATGGCTTTAGAAGCTGAATTTCTGACATGGGATCCTCGATGGACATGTTTAAAGAATTTCAGCTATAAACTAAAAATGCCAGCCATATTATTTTTTAAATATGTTTATAAGCTATTTAAGTAACCGAAAATAAAATAATATAGTTGAGATATGGCTTTAGAAGCTGAATTTCTGACATGGGATCCTCGATGGACATGTTTAAAGAATTTCAGCTATAAACTAAAAATGCCAGCCATATTATTTTTTAAATATGTTTATAAGCTATTTAAGTAACCGAAAATAAAATAATATAGTTGAGATATGGCTTTAGAAGCTGAATTTCTGACATGGGATCCTCGATGGACATGTTTAAAGAATTTCAGCTATAAACTAAAAATGCCAGCCATATTATTTTTTAAATATGTTTATAAGCTATTTAAGTAACCGAAAATAAAATAATATAGTTGAGATATGGCTTTAGAAGCTGAATTTCTGACATGGGATCCTCGATGGACATGTTTAAAGAATTTCAGCTATAAACTAAAAATGCCAGCCATATTATTTTTTAAATATGTTTATAAGCTATTTAAGTAACCGAAAATAAAATAATATAGTTGAGATATGGCTTTAGAAGCTGAATTTCTGACATGGGATCCTCGATGGACATGTTTAAAGAATTTCAGCTATAAACTAAAAATGCCAGCCATATTATTTTTTAAATATGTTTATAAGCTATTTAAGTAACCGAAAATAAAATAATATAGTTGAGATATGGCTTTAGAAGCTGAATTTCTGACATGGGATCCTTGATGGACATGTTAAAAGAATTCCAGCTATGAACTAAAAATCCCAACTATATTATTTTTTAAATATGTTTATAAGCTATTTAAGTAACCGAAAATAAAATAATATAGTTGAGATATGGCTTTAGAAGCTGAATTTCTGACATGGGATCCTCGATGGACATGTTTAAAGAATTTCAGCTATAAACTAAAAATGCCAGCCATATTATTTTTTAAATATGTTTATAAGCTATTTAAGTAACCGAAAATAAAATAATATAGTTGAGATATGGCTTTAGAAGCTGAATTTCTGACATGGGATCCTCGATGGACATGTTTAAAGAATTTCAGCTATAAACTAAAAATGCCAGCCATATTATTTTTTAAATATGTTTATAAGCTATTTAAGTAACCGAAAATAAAATAATATAGTTGAGATATGGCTTTAGAAGCTGAATTTCTGACATGGGATCCTCGATGGACATGTTTAAAGAATTTCAGCTATAAACTAAAAATGCCAGCCATATTATTTTTTAAATATGTTTATAAGCTATTTAAGTAACCGAAAATAAAATAATATAGTTGAGATATGGCTTTAGAAGCTGAATTTCTGACATGGGATCCTCGATGGACATGTTTAAAGAATTTCAGCTATAAACTAAAAATGCCAGCCATATTATTTTTTAAATATGTTTATAAGCTATTTAAGTAACCGAAAATAAAATAATATAGTTGAGATATGGCTTTAGAAGCTGAATTTCTGACATGGGATCCTCGATGGACATGTTTAAAGAATTTCAGCTATAAACTAAAAATGCCAGCCATATTATTTTTTAAATATGTTTATAAGCTATTTAAGTAACCGAAAATAAAATAATATAGTTGAGATATGGCTTTAGAAGCTGAATTTCTGACATGGGATCCTCGATGGACATGTTTAAAGAATTTCAGCTATAAACTAAAAATGCCAGCCATATTATTTTTTAAATATGTTTATAAGCTATTTAAGTAACCGAAAATAAAATAATATAGTTGAGATATGGCTTTAGAAGCTGAATTTCTGACATGGGATCCTCGATGGACATGTTTAAAGAATTTCAGCTATAAACTAAAAATGCCAGCCATATTATTTTTTAAATATGTTTATAAGCTATTTAAGTAACCGAAAATAAAATAATATAGTTGAGATATGGCTTTAGAAGCTGAATTTCTGACATGGGATCCTCGATGGACATGTTTAAAGAATTTCAGCTATAAACTAAAAATGCCAGCCATATTATTTTTTAAATATGTTTATAAGCTATTTAAGTAACCGAAAATAAAATAATATAGTTGAGATATGGCTTTAGAAGCTGAATTTCTGACATGGGATCCTCGATGGACATGTTTAAAGAATTTCAGCTATAAACTAAAAATGCCAGCCATATTATTTTTTAAATATGTTTATAAGCTATTTAAGTAACCGAAAATAAAATAATATAGTTGAGATATGGCTTTAGAAGCTGAATTTCTGACATGGGATCCTCGATGGACATGTTTAAAGAATTTCAGCTATAAACTAAAAATGCCAGCCATATTATTTTTTAAATATGTTTATAAGCTATTTAAGTAACCGAAAATAAAATAATATAGTTGAGATATGGCTTTAGAAGCTGAATTTCTGACATGGGATCCTCGATGGACATGTTTAAAGAATTTCAGCTATAAACTAAAAATGCCAGCCATATTATTTTTTAAATATGTTTATAAGCTATTTAAGTAACCGAAAATAAAATAATATAGTTGAGATATGGCTTTAGAAGCTGAATTTCTGACATGGGATCCTCGATGGACATGTTTAAAGAATTTCAGCTATAAACTAAAAATGCCAGCCATATTATTTTTTAAATATGTTTATAAGCTATTTAAGTAACCGAAAATAAAATAATATAGTTGAGATATGGCTTTAGAAGCTGAATTTCTGACATGGGATCCTCGATGGACATGTTTAAAGAATTTCAGCTATAAACTAAAAATGCCAGCCATATTATTTTTTAAATATGTTTATAAGCTATTTAAGTAACCGAAAATAAAATAATATAGTTGAGATATGGCTTTAGAAGCTGAATTTCTGACATGGGATCCTCGATGGACATGTTTAAAGAATTTCAGCTATAAACTAAAAATGCCAGCCATATTATTTTTTAAATATGTTTATAAGCTATTTAAGTAACCGAAAATAAAATAATATAGTTGAGATATGGCTTTAGAAGCTGAATTTCTGACATGGGATCCTCGATGGACATGTTTAAAGAATTTCAGCTATAAACTAAAAATGCCAGCCATATTATTTTTTAAATATGTTTATAAGCTATTTAAGTAACCGAAAATAAAATAATATAGTTGAGATATGGCTTTAGAAGCTGAATTTCTGACATGGGATCCTCGATGGACATGTTTAAAGAATTTCAGCTATAAACTAAAAATGCCAGCCATATTATTTTTTAAATATGTTTATAAGCTATTTAAGTAACCGAAAATAAAATAATATAGTTGAGATATGGCTTTAGAAGCTGAATTTCTGACATGGGATCCTTGATGGACATGTTAAAAGAATTCCAGCTATGAACTAAAAATCCCAACTATATTATTTTTTAAATATGTTTATAAGCTATTTAAGTAACCGAAAATAAAATAATATAGTTGAGATATGGCTTTAGAAGCTGAATTTCTGACATGGGATCCTCGATGGACATGTTTAAAGAATTTCAGCTATAAACTAAAAATGCCAGCCATATTATTTTTTAAATATGTTTATAAGCTATTTAAGTAACCGAAAATAAAATAATATAGTTGAGATATGGCTTTAGAAGCTGAATTTCTGACATGGGATCCTCGATGGACATGTTTAAAGAATTTCAGCTATAAACTAAAAATGCCAGCCATATTATTTTTTAAATATGTTTATAAGCTATTTAAGTAACCGAAAATAAAATAATATAGTTGAGATATGGCTTTAGAAGCTGAATTTCTGACATGGGATCCTTGATGGACATGTTAAAAGAATTCCAGCTATGAACTAAAAATCCCAACTATATTATTTTTTAAATATGTTTATAAGCTATTTAAGTAACCGAAAATAAAATAATATAGTTGAGATATGGCTTTAGAAGCTGAATTTCTGACATGGGATCCTCGATGGACATGTTTAAAGAATTTCAGCTATAAACTAAAAATGCCAGCCATATTATTTTTTAAATATGTTTATAAGCTATTTAAGTAACCGAAAATAAAATAATATAGTTGAGATATGGCTTTAGAAGCTGAATTTCTGACATGGGATCCTTGATGGACATGTTAAAAGAATTCCAGCTATGAACTAAAAATCCCAACTATATTATTTTTTAAATATGTTTATAAGCTATTTAAGTAACCGAAAATAAAATAATATAGTTGAGATATGGCTTTAGAAGCTGAATTTCTGACATGGGATCCTCGATGGACATGTTTAAAGAATTTCAGCTATAAACTAAAAATGCCAGCCATATTATTTTTTAAATATGTTTATAAGCTATTTAAGTAACCGAAAATAAAATAATATAGTTGAGATATGGCTTTAGAAGCTGAATTTCTGACATGGGATCCTCGATGGACATGTTTAAAGAATTTCAGCTATAAACTAAAAATGCCAGCCATATTATTTTTTAAATATGTTTATAAGCTATTTAAGTAACCGAAAATAAAATAATATAGTTGAGATATGGCTTTAGAAGCTGAATTTCTGACATGGGATCCTTGATGGACATGTTAAAAGAATTCCAGCTATGAACTAAAAATCCCAACTATATTATTTTTTAAATATGTTTATAAGCTATTTAAGTAACCGAAAATAAAATAATATAGTTGAGATATGGCTTTAGAAGCTGAATTTCTGACATGGGATCCTCGATGGACATGTTTAAAGAATTTCAGCTATAAACTAAAAATGCCAGCCATATTATTTTTTAAATATGTTTATAAGCTATTTAAGTAACCGAAAATAAAATAATATAGTTGAGATATGGCTTTAGAAGCTGAATTTCTGACATGGGATCCTCGATGGACATGTTTAAAGAATTTCAGCTATAAACTAAAAATGCCAGCCATATTATTTTTTAAATATGTTTATAAGCTATTTAAGTAACCGAAAATAAAATAATATAGTTGAGATATGGCTTTAGAAGCTGAATTTCTGACATGGGATCCTTGATGGACATGTTAAAAGAATTCCAGCTATGAACTAAAAATCCCAACTATATTATTTTTTAAATATGTTTATAAGCTATTTAAGTAACCGAAAATAAAATAATATAGTTGAGATATGGCTTTAGAAGCTGAATTTCTGACATGGGATCCTCGATGGACATGTTTAAAGAATTTCAGCTATAAACTAAAAATGCCAGCCATATTATTTTTTAAATATGTTTATAAGCTATTTAAGTAACCGAAAATAAAATAATATAGTTGAGATATGGCTTTAGAAGCTGAATTTCTGACATGGGATCCTTGATGGACATGTTAAAAGAATTCCAGCTATGAACTAAAAATCCCAACTATATTATTTTTTAAATATGTTTATAAGCTATTTAAGTAACCGAAAATAAAATAATATAGTTGAGATATGGCTTTAGAAGCTGAATTTCTGACATGGGATCCTCGATGGACATGTTTAAAGAATTTCAGCTATAAACTAAAAATGCCAGCCATATTATTTTTTAAATATGTTTATAAGCTATTTAAGTAACCGAAAATAAAATAATATAGTTGAGATATGGCTTTAGAAGCTGAATTTCTGACATGGGATCCTCGATGGACATGTTTAAAGAATTTCAGCTATAAACTAAAAATGCCAGCCATATTATTTTTTAAATATGTTTATAAGCTATTTAAGTAACCGAAAATAAAATAATATAGTTGAGATATGGCTTTAGAAGCTGAATTTCTGACATGGGATCCTTGATGGACATGTTAAAAGAATTCCAGCTATGAACTAAAAATCCCAACTATATTATTTTTTAAATATGTTTATAAGCTATTTAAGTAACCGAAAATAAAATAATATAGTTGAGATATGGCTTTAGAAGCTGAATTTCTGACATGGGATCCTCGATGGACATGTTTAAAGAATTTCAGCTATAAACTAAAAATGCCAGCCATATTATTTTTTAAATATGTTTATAAGCTATTTAAGTAACCGAAAATAAAATAATATAGTTGAGATATGGCTTTAGAAGCTGAATTTCTGACATGGGATCCTTGATGGACATGTTAAAAGAATTCCAGCTATGAACTAAAAATCCCAACTATATTATTTTTTAAATATGTTTATAAGCTATTTAAGTAACCGAAAATAAAATAATATAGTTGAGATATGGCTTTAGAAGCTGAATTTCTGACATGGGATCCTCGATGGACATGTTTAAAGAATTTCAGCTATAAACTAAAAATGCCAGCCATATTATTTTTTAAATATGTTTATAAGCTATTTAAGTAACCGAAAATAAAATAATATAGTTGAGATATGGCTTTAGAAGCTGAATTTCTGACATGGGATCCTCGATGGACATGTTTAAAGAATTTCAGCTATAAACTAAAAATGCCAGCCATATTATTTTTTAAATATGTTTATAAGCTATTTAAGTAACCGAAAATAAAATAATATAGTTGAGATATGGCTTTAGAAGCTGAATTTCTGACATGGGATCCTCGATGGACATGTTTAAAGAATTTCAGCTATAAACTAAAAATGCCAGCCATATTATTTTTTAAATATGTTTATAAGCTATTTAAGTAACCGAAAATAAAATAATATAGTTGAGATATGGCTTTAGAAGCTGAATTTCTGACATGGGATCCTCGATGGACATGTTTAAAGAATTTCAGCTATAAACTAAAAATGCCAGCCATATTATTTTTTAAATATGTTTATAAGCTATTTAAGTAACCGAAAATAAAATAATATAGTTGAGATATGGCTTTAGAAGCTGAATTTCTGACATGGGATCCTCGATGGACATGTTTAAAGAATTTCAGCTATAAACTAAAAATGCCAGCCATATTATTTTTTAAATATGTTTATAAGCTATTTAAGTAACCGAAAATAAAATAATATAGTTGAGATATGGCTTTAGAAGCTGAATTTCTGACATGGGATCCTCGATGGACATGTTTAAAGAATTTCAGCTATAAACTAAAAATGCCAGCCATATTATTTTTTAAATATGTTTATAAGCTATTTAAGTAACCGAAAATAAAATAATATAGTTGAGATATGGCTTTAGAAGCTGAATTTCTGACATGGGATCCTCGATGGACATGTTTAAAGAATTTCAGCTATAAACTAAAAATGCCAGCCATATTATTTTTTAAATATGTTTATAAGCTATTTAAGTAACCGAAAATAAAATAATATAGTTGAGATATGGCTTTAGAAGCTGAATTTCTGACATGGGATCCTCGATGGACATGTTTAAAGAATTTCAGCTATAAACTAAAAATGCCAGCCATATTATTTTTTAAATATGTTTATAAGCTATTTAAGTAACCGAAAATAAAATAATATAGTTGAGATATGGCTTTAGAAGCTGAATTTCTGACATGGGATCCTCGATGGACATGTTTAAAGAATTTCAGCTATAAACTAAAAATGCCAGCCATATTATTTTTTAAATATGTTTATAAGCTATTTAAGTAACCGAAAATAAAATAATATAGTTGAGATATGGCTTTAGAAGCTGAATTTCTGACATGGGATCCTCGATGGACATGTTTAAAGAATTTCAGCTATAAACTAAAAATGCCAGCCATATTATTTTTTAAATATGTTTATAAGCTATTTAAGTAACCGAAAATAAAATAATATAGTTGAGATATGGCTTTAGAAGCTGAATTTCTGACATGGGATCCTCGATGGACATGTTTAAAGAATTTCAGCTATAAACTAAAAATGCCAGCCATATTATTTTTTAAATATGTTTATAAGCTATTTAAGTAACCGAAAATAAAATAATATAGTTGAGATATGGCTTTAGAAGCTGAATTTCTGACATGGGATCCTCGATGGACATGTTTAAAGAATTTCAGCTATAAACTAAAAATGCCAGCCATATTATTTTTTAAATATGTTTATAAGCTATTTAAGTAACCGAAAATAAAATAATATAGTTGAGATATGGCTTTAGAAGCTGAATTTCTGACATGGGATCCTCGATGGACATGTTTAAAGAATTTCAGCTATAAACTAAAAATGCCAGCCATATTATTTTTTAAATATGTTTATAAGCTATTTAAGTAACCGAAAATAAAATAATATAGTTGAGATATGGCTTTAGAAGCTGAATTTCTGACATGGGATCCTCGATGGACATGTTTAAAGAATTTCAGCTATAAACTAAAAATGCCAGCCATATTATTTTTTAAATATGTTTATAAGCTATTTAAGTAACCGAAAATAAAATAATATAGTTGAGATATGGCTTTAGAAGCTGAATTTCTGACATGGGATCCTCGATGGACATGTTTAAAGAATTTCAGCTATAAACTAAAAATGCCAGCCATATTATTTTTTAAATATGTTTATAAGCTATTTAAGTAACCGAAAATAAAATAATATAGTTGAGATATGGCTTTAGAAGCTGAATTTCTGACATGGGATCCTTGATGGACATGTTAAAAGAATTTCAGCTATAAACTAAAAATGCCAGCCATATTATTTTTTAAATATGTTTATAAGCTATTTAAGTAACCGAAAATAAAATAATATAGTTGAGATATGGCTTTAGAAGCTGAATTTCTGACATGGGATCCTCGATGGACATGTTTAAAGAATTTCAGCTATAAACTAAAAATGCCAGCCATATTATTTTTTAAATATGTTTATAAGCTATTTAAGTAACCGAAAATAAAATAATATAGTTGAGATATGGCTTTAGAAGCTGAATTTCTGACATGGGATCCTCGATGGACATGTTTAAAGAATTTCAGCTATAAACTAAAAATGCCAGCCATATTATTTTTTAAATATGTTTATAAGCTATTTAAGTAACCGAAAATAAAATAATATAGTTGAGATATGGCTTTAGAAGCTGAATTTCTGACATGGGATCCTCGATGGACATGTTTAAAGAATTTCAGCTATAAACTAAAAATGCCAGCCATATTATTTTTTAAATATGTTTATAAGCTATTTAAGTAACCGAAAATAAAATAATATAGTTGAGATATGGCTTTAGAAGCTGAATTTCTGACATGGGATCCTCGATGGACATGTTTAAAGAATTTCAGCTATAAACTAAAAATGCCAGCCATATTATTTTTTAAATATGTTTATAAGCTATTTAAGTAACCGAAAATAAAATAATATAGTTGAGATATGGCTTTAGAAGCTGAATTTCTGACATGGGATCCTTGATGGACATGTTAAAAGAATTCCAGCTATGAACTAAAAATCCCAACTATATTATTTTTTAAATATGTTTATAAGCTATTTAAGTAACCGAAAATAAAATAATATAGTTGAGATATGGCTTTAGAAGCTGAATTTCTGACATGGGATCCTCGATGGACATGTTTAAAGAATTTCAGCTATAAACTAAAAATGCCAGCCATATTATTTTTTAAATATGTTTATAAGCTATTTAAGTAACCGAAAATAAAATAATATAGTTGAGATATGGCTTTAGAAGCTGAATTTCTGACATGGGATCCTCGATGGACATGTTTAAAGAATTTCAGCTATAAACTAAAAATGCCAGCCATATTATTTTTTAAATATGTTTATAAGCTATTTAAGTAACCGAAAATAAAATAATATAGTTGAGATATGGCTTTAGAAGCTGAATTTCTGACATGGGATCCTTGATGGACATGTTAAAAGAATTCCAGCTATGAACTAAAAATCCCAACTATATTATTTTTTAAATATGTTTATAAGCTATTTAAGTAACCGAAAATAAAATAATATAGTTGAGATATGGCTTTAGAAGCTGAATTTCTGACATGGGATCCTCGATGGACATGTTTAAAGAATTTCAGCTATAAACTAAAAATGCCAGCCATATTATTTTTTAAATATGTTTATAAGCTATTTAAGTAACCGAAAATAAAATAATATAGTTGAGATATGGCTTTAGAAGCTGAATTTCTGACATGGGATCCTTGATGGACATGTTAAAAGAATTCCAGCTATGAACTAAAAATCCCAACTATATTATTTTTTAAATATGTTTATAAGCTATTTAAGTAACCGAAAATAAAATAATATAGTTGAGATATGGCTTTAGAAGCTGAATTTCTGACATGGGATCCTCGATGGACATGTTTAAAGAATTTCAGCTATAAACTAAAAATGCCAGCCATATTATTTTTTAAATATGTTTATAAGCTATTTAAGTAACCGAAAATAAAATAATATAGTTGAGATATGGCTTTAGAAGCTGAATTTCTGACATGGGATCCTCGATGGACATGTTTAAAGAATTTCAGCTATAAACTAAAAATGCCAGCCATATTATTTTTTAAATATGTTTATAAGCTATTTAAGTAACCGAAAATAAAATAATATAGTTGAGATATGGCTTTAGAAGCTGAATTTCTGACATGGGATCCTTGATGGACATGTTAAAAGAATTCCAGCTATGAACTAAAAATCCCAACTATATTATTTTTTAAATATGTTTATAAGCTATTTAAGTAACCGAAAATAAAATAATATAGTTGAGATATGGCTTTAGAAGCTGAATTTCTGACATGGGATCCTCGATGGACATGTTTAAAGAATTTCAGCTATAAACTAAAAATGCCAGCCATATTATTTTTTAAATATGTTTATAAGCTATTTAAGTAACCGAAAATAAAATAATATAGTTGAGATATGGCTTTAGAAGCTGAATTTCTGACATGGGATCCTTGATGGACATGTTAAAAGAATTCCAGCTATGAACTAAAAATCCCAACTATATTATTTTTTAAATATGTTTATAAGCTATTTAAGTAACCGAAAATAAAATAATATAGTTGAGATATGGCTTTAGAAGCTGAATTTCTGACATGGGATCCTCGATGGACATGTTTAAAGAATTTCAGCTATAAACTAAAAATGCCAGCCATATTATTTTTTAAATATGTTTATAAGCTATTTAAGTAACCGAAAATAAAATAATATAGTTGAGATATGGCTTTAGAAGCTGAATTTCTGACATGGGATCCTCGATGGACATGTTTAAAGAATTTCAGCTATAAACTAAAAATGCCAGCCATATTATTTTTTAAATATGTTTATAAGCTATTTAAGTAACCGAAAATAAAATAATATAGTTGAGATATGGCTTTAGAAGCTGAATTTCTGACATGGGATCCTCGATGGACATGTTTAAAGAATTTCAGCTATAAACTAAAAATGCCAGCCATATTATTTTTTAAATATGTTTATAAGCTATTTAAGTAACCGAAAATAAAATAATATAGTTGAGATATGGCTTTAGAAGCTGAATTTCTGACATGGGATCCTCGATGGACATGTTTAAAGAATTTCAGCTATAAACTAAAAATGCCAGCCATATTATTTTTTAAATATGTTTATAAGCTATTTAAGTAACCGAAAATAAAATAATATAGTTGAGATATGGCTTTAGAAGCTGAATTTCTGACATGGGATCCTCGATGGACATGTTTAAAGAATTTCAGCTATAAACTAAAAATGCCAGCCATATTATTTTTTAAATATGTTTATAAGCTATTTAAGTAACCGAAAATAAAATAATATAGTTGAGATATGGCTTTAGAAGCTGAATTTCTGACATGGGATCCTCGATGGACATGTTTAAAGAATTTCAGCTATAAACTAAAAATGCCAGCCATATTATTTTTTAAATATGTTTATAAGCTATTTAAGTAACCGAAAATAAAATAATATAGTTGAGATATGGCTTTAGAAGCTGAATTTCTGACATGGGATCCTCGATGGACATGTTTAAAGAATTTCAGCTATAAACTAAAAATGCCAGCCATATTATTTTTTAAATATGTTTATAAGCTATTTAAGTAACCGAAAATAAAATAATATAGTTGAGATATGGCTTTAGAAGCTGAATTTCTGACATGGGATCCTCGATGGACATGTTTAAAGAATTTCAGCTATAAACTAAAAATGCCAGCCATATTATTTTTTAAATATGTTTATAAGCTATTTAAGTAACCGAAAATAAAATAATATAGTTGAGATATGGCTTTAGAAGCTGAATTTCTGACATGGGATCCTCGATGGACATGTTTAAAGAATTTCAGCTATAAACTAAAAATGCCAGCCATATTATTTTTTAAATATGTTTATAAGCTATTTAAGTAACCGAAAATAAAATAATATAGTTGAGATATGGCTTTAGAAGCTGAATTTCTGACATGGGATCCTCGATGGACATGTTTAAAGAATTTCAGCTATAAACTAAAAATGCCAGCCATATTATTTTTTAAATATGTTTATAAGCTATTTAAGTAACCGAAAATAAAATAATATAGTTGAGATATGGCTTTAGAAGCTGAATTTCTGACATGGGATCCTCGATGGACATGTTTAAAGAATTTCAGCTATAAACTAAAAATGCCAGCCATATTATTTTTTAAATATGTTTATAAGCTATTTAAGTAACCGAAAATAAAATAATATAGTTGAGATATGGCTTTAGAAGCTGAATTTCTGACATGGGATCCTTGATGGACATGTTAAAAGAATTCCAGCTATGAACTAAAAATCCCAACTATATTATTTTTTAAATATGTTTATAAGCTATTTAAGTAACCGAAAATAAAATAATATAGTTGAGATATGGCTTTAGAAGCTGAATTTCTGACATGGGATCCTCAATGGACATGTTTAAAGAATTTCAGCTATAAACAAAAAATGCCAGCCATATTATTTTTTAAATATGTTTATAAGCTATTTAAGTAACCGAAAATAAAATAATATAGTTGAGATATGGCTTTAGAAGCTGAATTTCTGACATGGGATCCTTGATGGACATGTTAAAAGAATTCCAGCTATGAACTAAAAATCCCAACTATATTATTTTTTAAATATGTTTATAAGCTATTTAAGTAACCGAAAATAAAATAATATAGTTGAGATATGGCTTTAGAAGCTGAATTTCTGACATGGGATCCTCAATGGACATGTTTAAAGAATTTCAGCTATAAACTAAAAATGCCAGCCATATTATTTTTTAAATATGTTTATAAGCTATTTAAGTAACCGAAAATAAAATAATATAGTTGAGATATGGCTTTAGAAGCTGAATTTCTGACATGGGATCCTTGATGGACATGTTAAAAGAATTCCAGCTATGAACTAAAAATCCCAACTATATTATTTTTTAAATATGTTTATAAGCTATTTAAGTAACCGAAAATAAAATAATATAGTTGAGATATGGCTTTAGAAGCTGAATTTCTGACATGGGATCCTCAATGGACATGTTTAAAGAATTTCAGCTATAAACTAAAAATGCCAGCCATATTATTTTTTAAATATGTTTATAAGCTATTTAAGTAACCGAAAATAAAATAATATAGTTGAGATATGGCTTTAGAAGCTGAATTTCTGACATGGGATCCTCGATGGACATGTTTAAAGAATTTCAGCTATAAACTAAAAATGCCAGCCATATTATTTTTTAAATATGTTTATAAGCTATTTAAGTAACCGAAAATAAAATAATATAGTTGAGATATGGCTTTAGAAGCTGAATTTCTGACATGGGATCCTTGATGGACATGTTAAAAGAATTCCAGCTATGAACTAAAAATCCCAACTATATTATTTTTTAAATATGTTTATAAGCTATTTAAGTAACCGAAAATAAAATAATATAGTTGAGATATGGCTTTAGAAGCTGAATTTCTGACATGGGATCCTCGATGGACATGTTTAAAGAATTTCAGCTATAAACTAAAAATGCCAGCCATATTATTTTTTAAATATGTTTATAAGCTATTTAAGTAACCGAAAATAAAATAATATAGTTGAGATATGGCTTTAGAAGCTGAATTTCTGACATGGGATCCTCGATGGACATGTTTAAAGAATTTCAGCTATGAACTAAAAATCCCAACTATATTATTTTTTAAATATGTTTATAAGCTATTTAAGTAACCGAAAATAAAATAATATAGTTGAGATATGGCTTTAGAAGCTGAATTTCTGACATGGGATCCTTGATGGACATGTTTAAAGAATTCCAGCTATGAACTAAAAATCCCAACTATATTATTTTTTAAATATGTTTATAAGCTATTTAAGTAACCGAAAATAAAATAATATAGTTGAGATATGGCTTTAGAAGCTGAATTTCTGACATGGGATCCTCGATGGACATGTTTAAAGAATTTCAGCTATAAACTAAAAATGCCAGCCATATTATTTTTTAAATATGTTTATAAGCTATTCAAGTAACCGAAAATAAAATAATATAGTTGAGATATGGCTTTAGAAGCTGAATTTCTGACATGGGATCCTCGATGGACATGTTTAAAGAATTTCAGCTATAAACTAAAAATGCCAGCCATATTATTTTTTAAATATGTTTATAAGCTATTCAAGTAACCGAAAATAAAATAATATAGTTGAGATATGCCTTTAGAAGCTGAATTTCTGACATGGGATCCTCGATGGACATGTTAAAAGAATTCCAGCTATGAACTAATAATCCCAACTATATTATTTTTTAAAAATGTTTATAAGCTATTCATTAAGCCGGAAATAAAATAATATCGTTGAGATATGGCTTTAGAAGCTGAATTTCTGACATGGGATCCTTGATGGACATGTTAAAAGAATTCCAGCTATGAACTAAAAATCCCAACTATATTATTTTTTAAATATGTTTATAAGCTATTTAAGTAACCGAAAATAAAATAATATCGTTGAGATATGGCTTTAGAAGCTGAATTTCTGACACGGGATCCTCGATGGACATGTTTAAAGAATTCCAGCTATGAACTAAAAATCCCAACTATATTATTTTTTAAATATGTTTATAAGCTATTTAAGTAACCGAAAATAAAATAATATCGTTGAGATATGGCTTTAGAAGCTGAATTTCTGACATGGGATCCTCGATGGACATGTTTAAAGAATTTCAGCTATAAACTAAAAATGCCAGCCATATTATTTTTTAAATATGTTTATAAGCTATTTAAGTAACCGAAAATAAAATAATATAGTTGAGATATGGCTTTAGAAGCTGAATTTCTGACATGGGATCCTTGATGGACATGTTAAAAGAATTCCAGCTATGAACTAAAAATCCCAACTATATTATTTTTTAAATATGTTTATAAGCTATTTAAGTAACCGAAAATAAAATAATATCGTTGAGATATGGCTTTAGAAGCTGAATTTCTGACATGGGATCCTTGATGGACATGTTAAAAGAATTCCAGCTATGAACTAAAAATCCCAACTATATTATTTTTTAAATATGTTTATAAGCTATTTAAGTAACCGAAAATAAAATAATATCGTTGAGATATGGCTTTAGAAGCTGAATTTCTGACATGGGATCCTCGATGGACATGTTTAAAGAATTTCAGCTATAAACTAAAAATGCCATCCATATTATTTTTTAAATATGTTTATAAGCTATTTAAGTAACCGAAAATAAAATAATATAGTTGAGATATGGCTTTAGAAGCTGAATTTCTGACATGGGATCCTCGATGGACATGTTTAAAGAATTCCAGCTATGAACTAAAAATCCCAACTATATTATTTTTTAAATATGTTTATAAGCTATTTAAGTAACCGAAAATAAAATAATATCGTTGAGATATGGCTTTAGAAGCTGAATTTCTGACATGGGATCCTCGATGGACATGTTTAAAGAATTTCAGCTATAAACTAAAAATGCCAGCCATATTATTTTTTAAATATGTTTATAAGCTATTTAAGTAACCGAAAATAAAATAATATAGTTGAGATATGGCTTTAGAAGCTGAATTTCTGACATGGGATCCTTGATGGACATGTTAAAAGAATTCCAGCTATGAACTAAAAATGCCAGCCATATTATTTTTTAAATATGTTTATAAGCTATTTAAGTAACCGAAAATAAAATAATATCGTTGAGATATGGCTTTAGAAGCTGAATTTCTGACATGGGATCCTCAATGGACATGTTTAAAGAATTTCAGCTATAAACTAAAAATGCCAGCCATATTATTTTTTAAATATGTTTATAAGCTATTTAAGTAACCGAAAATAAAATAATATAGTTGAGATATGGCTTTAGAAGCTGAATTTCTGACATGGGATCCTCGATGGACATGTTTAAAGAATTTCAGCTATAAACTAAAAATGCCAGCCATATTATTTTTTAAATATGTTTATAAGCTATTTAAGTAACCGAAAATAAAATAATATCGTTGAGATATGGCTTTAGAAGCTGAATTTCTAACATGGGATCCTCGATGGACATGTTTAAAGAATTTCAGCTATAAACTAAAAATGCCAGCCATATTATTTTTTAAATATGTTTATAAGCTATTTAAGTAACCGAAAATAAAATAATATAGTTGAGATATGGCTTTAGAAGCTGAATTTCTGACATGGGATCCTTGATGGACATGTTAAAAGAATTCCAGCTATGAACTAAAAATCCCAACTATATTATTTTTTAAATATGTTTATAAGCTATTTAAGTAACCGAAAATAAAATAATATCGTTGAGATATGGCTTTAGAAGCTGAATTTCTGACATGGGATCCTCGATGGACATGTTTAAAGAATTTCAGCTATAAACTAAAAATGCCAGCCATATTATTTTTTAAATATGTTTATAAGCTATTTAAGTAACCGAAAATAAAATAATATAGTTGAGATATGGCTTTAGAAGCTGAATTTCTGACATGGGATCCTCGATGGACATGTTTAAAGAATTCCAGCTATGAACTAAAAATCCCAACTATATTATTTTTTAAATATGTTTATAAGCTATTTAAGTAACCGAAAATAAAATAATATCGTTGAGATATGGCTTTAGAAGCTGAATTTCTGACATGGGATCCTCGATGGACATGTTTAAAGAATTTCAGCTATAAACTAAAAATGCCAGCCATATTATTTTTTAAATATGTTTATAAGCTATTTAAGTAACCGAAAATAAAATAATATAGTTGAGATATGGCTTTAGAAGCTGAATTTCTGACATGGGATCCTTGATGGACATGTTAAAAGAATTCCAGCTATGAACTAAAAATCCCAACTATATTATTTTTTAAATATGTTTATAAGCTATTTAAGTAACCGAAAATAAAATAATATAGTTGAGATATGGCTTTAGAAGCTGAATTTCTGACATGGGATCCTCAATGGACATGTTTAAAGAATTTCAGCTATAAACTAAAAATGCCAGCCATATTATTTTTTAAATATGTTTATAAGCTATTTAAGTAACCGAAAATAAAATAATATAGTTGAGATATGGCTTTAGAAGCTGAATTTCTGACATGGGATCCTCGATGGACATGTTTAAAGAATTTCAGCTATAAACTAAAAATGCCAGCCATATTATTTTTTAAATATGTTTATAAGCTATTTAAGTAACCGAAAATAAAATAATATCGTTGAGATATGGCTTTAGAAGCTGAATTTCTGACATGGGATCCTCGATGGACATGTTTAAAGAATTTCAGCTATAAACTAAAAATGCCAGCCATATTATTTTTTAAATATGTTTATAAGCTATTTAAGTAACCGAAAATAAAATAATATAGTTGAGATATGGCTTTAGAAGCTGAATTTCTGACATGGGATCCTCGATGGACATGTTTAAAGAATTCCAGCTATGAACTAAAAATCCCAACTATATTATTTTTTAAATATGTTTATAAGCTATTTAAGTAACCGAAAATAAAATAATATCGTTGAGATATGGCTTTAGAAGCTGAATTTCTGACATGGGATCCTCGATGGACATGTTTAAAGAATTTCAGCTATAAACTAAAAATCCCAACTATATTATTTTTTAAATATGTTTATAAGCTATTTAAGTAACCGAAAATAAAATAATATAGTTGAGATATGGCTTTAGAAGCTGAATTTCTGACATGGGATCCTTGATGGACATGTTAAAAGAATTCCAGCTATGAACTAAAAATCCCAACTATATTATTTTTTAAATATGTTTATAAGCTATTTAAGTAACCGAAAATAAAATAATATAGTTGAGATATGGCTTTAGAAGCTGAATTTCTGACATGGGATCCTTGATGGACATGTTTAAAGAATTCCAGCTATGAACTAAAAATCCCAACTATATTATTTTTTAAATATGTTTATAAGCTATTTAAGTAACCGAAAATAAAATAATATAGTTGAGATATGGCTTTAGAAGCTGAATTTCTGACATGGGATCCTTGATGGACATGTTTAAAGAATTCCAGCTATGAACTAAAAATCCCAACTATATTATTTTTTAAATATGTTTATAAGCTATTTAAGTAACCGAAAATAAAATAATATCGTTGAGATATGGCTTTAGAAGCTGAATTTCTGACATGGGATCCTCGATGGACATGTTTAAAGAATTTCAGCTATAAACTAAAAATGCCAGCCATATTATTTTTTAAATATGTTTATAAGCTATTTAAGTAACCGAAAATAAAATAATATAGTTGAGATATGGCTTTAGAAGCTGTATTTCTGACATGGGATCCTCGATGGACATGTTTAAAGAATTCCAGCTATGAACTAAAAATCCCAACTATATTATTTTTTAAATATGTTTATAAGCTATTTAAGTAACCGAAAATAAAATAATATCGTTGAGATATGGCTTTAGAAGCTGAATTTCTGACATGGGATCCTCGATGGACATGTTTAAAGAATTTCAGCTATAAACTAAAAATGCCAGCCATATTATTTTTTAAATATGTTTATAAGCTATTTAAGTAACCGAAAATAAAATAATATAGTTGAGATATGGCTATAGAAGCTGAATTTCTGACATGGGATCCTTGATGGACATGTTAAAAGAATTCCAGCTATGAACTAAAAATCCCAACTATATTATTTTTTAAATATGTTTATAAGCTATTTAAGTAACCGAAAATAAAATAATATCGTTGAGATATGGCTTTAGAAGCTGAATTTCTGACATGGGATCCTCGATGGACATGTTTAAAGAATTTCAGCTATAAACTAAAAATGCCAGCCATATTATTTTTTAAATATGTTTATAAGCTATTTAAGTAACCGAAAATAAAATAATATAGTTGAGATATGGCTTTAGAAGCTGAATTTCTGACATGGGATCCTCGATGGACATGTTTAAAGAATTCCAGCTATGAACTAAAAATCCCAACTATATTATTTTTTAAATATGTTTATAAGCTATTTAAGTAACCGAAAATAAAATAATATAGTTGAGATATGGCTTTAGAAGCTGAATTTCTGACATGGGATCCTCGATGGACATGTTTAAAGAATTTCAGCTATAAACTAAAAATGCCAGCCATATTATTTTTTAAATATGTTTATAAGCTATTTAAGTAACCGAAAATAAAATAATATAGTTGAGATATGGCTTTAGAAGCTGAATTTCTGACATGGGATCCTTGATGGACATGTTAAAAGAATTCCAGCTATGAACTAAAAATCCCAACTATATTATTTTTTAAATATGTTTATAAGCTATTTAAGTAACCGAAAATAAAATAATATAGTTGAGATATGGCTTTAGAAGCTGAATTTCTGACATGGGATCCTCAATGGACATGTTTAAAGAATTTCAGCTATAAACTAAAAATGCCAGCCATATTATTTTTTAAATATGTTTATAAGCTATTTAAGTAACCGAAAATAAAATAATATAGTTGAGATATGGCTTTAGAAGCTGAATTTCTGACATGGGATCCTTGATGGACATGTTAAAAGAATTCCAGCTATGAACTAAAAATCCCAACTATATTATTTTTTAAATATGTTTATAAGCTATTTAAGTAACCGAAAATAAAATAATATCGTTGAGATATGGCTTTAGAAGCTGAATTTCTGACATGGGATCCTCGATGGACATGTTTAAAGAATTTCAGCTATAAACTAAAAATGCCAGCCATATTATTTTTTAAATATGTTTATAAGCTATTTAAGTAACCGAAAATAAAATAATATAGTTGAGATATGGCTTTAGAAGCTGAATTTCTGACATGGGATCCTCGATGGACATGTTTAAAGAATTCCAGCTATGAACTAAAAATCCCAACTATATTATTTTTTAAATATGTTTATAAGCTATTTAAGTAACCGAAAATAAAATAATATCGTTGAGATATGGCTTTAGAAGCTGAATTTCTGACATGGGATCCTCGATGGACATGTTTAAAGAATTTCAGCTATAAACTAAAAATGCCAGCCATATTATTTTTTAAATATGTTTATAAGCTATTTAAGTAACCGAAAATAAAATAATATAGTTGAGATATGGCTTTAGAAGCTGAATTTCTGACATGGGATCCTTGATGGACATGTTAAAAGAATTCCAGCTATGAACTAAAAATCCCAACTATATTATTTTTTAAATATGTTTATAAGCTATTTAAGTAACCGAAAATAAAATAATATCGTTGAGATATGGCTTTAGAAGCTGAATTTCTGACATGGGATCCTCAATGGACATGTTTAAAGAATTTCAGCTATAAACTAAAAATGCCAGCCATATTATTTTTTAAATATGTTTATAAGCTATTTAAGTAACCGAAAATAAAATAATATAGTTGAGATATGGCTTTAGAAGCTGAATTTCTGACATGGGATCCTCGATGGACATGTTTAAAGAATTCCAGCTATGAACTAAAAATCCCAACTATATTATTTTTTAAATATGTTTATAAGCTATTTAAGTAACCGAAAATAAAATAATATCGTTGAGATATGGCTTTAGAAGCTGAATTTCTGACATGGGATCCTCGATGGACATGTTTAAAGAATTTCAGCTATAAACTAAAAATGCCAGCCATATTATTTTTTAAATATGTTTATAAGCTATTTAAGTAACCGAAAATAAAATAATATAGTTGAGATATGGCTTTAGAAGCTGAATTTCTGACATGGGATCCTTGATGGACATGTTAAAAGAATTCCAGCTATGAACTAAAAATCCCAACTATATTATTTTTTAAATATGTTTATAAGCTATTTAAGTAACCGAAAATAAAATAATATAGTTGAGATATGGCTTTAGAAGCTGAATTTCTGACATGGGATCCTCGATGGACATGTTTAAAGAATTTCAGCTATAAACTAAAAATGCCAGCCATATTATTTTTTAAATATGTTTATAAGCTATTTAAGTAACCGAAAATAAAATAATATAGTTGAGATATGGCTTTAGAAGCTGAATTTCTGACATGGGATCCTCGATGGACATGTTTAAAGAATTTCAGCTATAAACTAAAAATGCCAGCCATATTATTTTTTAAATATGTTTATAAGCTATTCAAGTAACCGAAAATAAAATAATATAGTTGAGATATGGCTTTAGAAGCTGAATTTCTGACATGGGATCCTTGATGGACATGTTAAAAGAATTCCAGCTATGAACTAAAAATGCCAGCCATATTATTTTTTAAATATGTTTATAAGCTATTCATTAATCCGAAAATAAAATAATATAGTTGAGATATGCCTTTAGAAGCTGAATTTCTGACATGGGATCCTCGATGGACATGTTAAAAGAATTCCAGCTATGAACTAATAATCCCAACTATATTATTTTTTAAAAATGTTTATAAGCTATTCATTAAGCCGGAAATAAAATAATATCGTTGAGATATGGCTTTAGAAGCTGAATTTCTGACATGGGATCCTTGATGGACATGTTAAAAGAATTCCAGCTATGAACTAAAAATCCCAACTATATTATTTTTTAAATATGTTTATAAGCTATTTAAGTAACCGAAAATAAAATAATATCGTTGAGATATGGCTTTAGAAGCTGAATTTCTGACACGGGATCCTCGATGGACATGTTTAAAGAATTCCAGCTATGAACTAAAAATCCCAACTATATTATTTTTTAAATATGTTTATAAGCTATTTAAGTAACCGAAAATAAAATAATATCGTTGAGATATGGCTTTAGAAGCTGAATTTCTGACATGGGATCCTCGATGGACATGTTTAAAGAATTTCAGCTATAAACTAAAAATCCCAACTATATTATTTTTTAAATATGTTTATAAGCTATTTAAGTAACCGAAAATAAAATAATATAGTTGAGATATGGCTTTAGAAGCTGAATTTCTGACATGGGATCCTTGATGGACATGTTAAAAGAATTCCAGCTATGAACTAAAAATCCCAACTATATTATTTTTTAAATATGTTTATAAGCTATTTAAGTAACCGAAAATAAAATAATATCGTTGAGATATGGCTTTAGAAGCTGAATTTCTGACATGGGATCCTTGATGGACATGTTAAAAGAATTCCAGCTATAAACTAAAAATGCCAGCCATATTATTTTTTAAATATGTTTATAAGCTATTTAAGTAACCGAAAATAAAATAATATCGTTGAGATATGGCTTTAGAAGCTGAATTTCTGACATGGGATCCTCGATGGACATGTTTAAAGAATTTCAGCTATAAACTAAAAATGCCAGCCATATTATTTTTTAAATATGTTTATAAGCTATTTAAGTAACCGAAAATAAAATAATATCGTTGAGATATGGCTTTAGAAGCTGAATTTCTGACATGGGATCCTCGATGGACATGTTTAAAGAATTCCAGCTATGAACTAAAAATCCCAACTATATTATTTTTTAAATATGTTTATAAGCTATTTAAGTAACCGAAAATAAAATAATATCGTTGAGATATGGCTTTAGAAGCTGAATTTCTGACATGGGATCCTCGATGGACATGTTTAAAGAATTTCAGCTATAAACTAAAAATGCCAGCCATATTATTTTTTAAATATGTTTATAAGCTATTTAAGTAACCGAAAATAAAATAATATAGTTGAGATATGGCTTTAGAAGCTGAATTTCTGACATGGGATCCTTGATGGACATGTTAAAAGAATTCCAGCTATGAACTAAAAATCCCAACTATATTATTTTTTAAATATGTTTATAAGCTATTTAAGTAACCGAAAATAAAATAATATCGTTGAGATATGGCTTTAGAAGCTGAATTTCTGACATGGGATCCTTGATGGACATGTTAAAAGAATTCCAGCTATGAACTAAAAATCCCAACTATATTATTTTTTAAATATGTTTATAAGCTATTTAAGTAACCGAAAATAAAATAATATAGTTGAGATATGGCTTTAGAAGCTGAATTTCTGACATGGGATCCTCGATGGACATGTTTAAAGAATTTCAGCTATAAACTAAAAATGCCAGCCATATTATTTTTTAAATATGTTTATAAGCTATTTAAGTAACCGAAAATAAAATAATATAGTTGAGATATGGCTTTAGAAGCTGAATTTCTGACATGGGATCCTCGATGGACATGTTTAAAGAATTTCAGCTATAAACTAAAAATGCCAGCCATATTATTTTTTAAATATGTTTATAAGCTATTTAAGTAACCGAAAATAAAATAATATAGTTGAGATATGGCTTTAGAAGCTGAATTTCTGACATGGGATCCTTGATGGACATGTTAAAAGAATTCCAGCTATGAACTAAAAATCCCAACTATATTATTTTTTAAATATGTTTATAAGCTATTTAAGTAACCGAAAATAAAATAATATCGTTGAGATATGGCTTTAGAAGCTGAATTTCTGACATGGGATCCTTGATGGACATGTTAAAAGAATTCCAGCTATGAACTAAAAATCCCAACTATATTATTTTTTAAATATGTTTATAAGCTATTTAAGTAACCGAAAATAAAATAATATAGTTGAGATATGGCTTTAGAAGCTGAATTTCTGACATGGGATCCTCGATGGACATGTTTAAAGAATTTCAGCTATAAACTAAAAATGCCAGCCATATTATTTTTTAAATATGTTTATAAGCTATTTAAGTAACCGAAAATAAAATAATATAGTTGAGATATGGCTTTAGAAGCTGAATTTCTGACATGGGATCCTCGATGGACATGTTTAAAGAATTTCAGCTATAAACTAAAAATGCCAGCCATATTATTTTTTAAATATGTTTATAAGCTATTTAAGTAACCGAAAATAAAATAATATAGTTGAGATATGGCTTTAGAAGCTGAATTTCTGACATGGGATCCTTGATGGACATGTTTAAAGAATTCCAGCTATGAACTAAAAATCCCAACTATATTATTTTTTAAATATGTTTATAAGCTATTTAAGTAACCGAAAATAAAATAATATAGTTGAGATATGGCTTTAGAAGCTGAATTTCTGACATGGGATCCTCGATGGACATGTTTAAAGAATTTCAGCTATAAACTAAAAATGCCAGCCATATTATTTTTTAAATATGTTTATAAGCTATTCAAGTAACCGAAAATAAAATAATATAGTTGAGATATGGCTTTAGAAGCTGAATTTCTGACATGGGATCCTTGATGGACATGTTAAAAGAATTCCAGCTATGAACTAAAAATGCCAGCCATATTATTTTTTAAATATGTTTATAAGCTATTCATTAATCCGAAAATAAAATAATATAGTTGAGATATGCCTTTAGAAGCTGAATTTCTGACATGGGATCCTCGATGGACATGTTAAAAGAATTCCAGCTATGAACTAATAATCCCAACTATATTATTTTTTAAAAATGTTTATAAGCTATTCATTAAGCCGGAAATAAAATAATATCGTTGAGATATGGCTTTAGAAGCTGAATTTCTGACATGGGATCCTTGATGGACATGTTAAAAGAATTCCAGCTATGAACTAAAAATCCCAACTATATTATTTTTTAAATATGTTTATAAGCTATTTAAGTAACCGAAAATAAAATAATATCGTTGAGATATGGCTTTAGAAGCTGAATTTCTGACATGGGATCCTCGATGGACATGTTTAAAGAATTTCAGCTATAAACTAAAAATGCCAGCCATATTATTTTTTAAATATGTTTATAAGCTATTTAAGTAACCGAAAATAAAATAATATAGTTGAGATATGGCTTTAGAAGCTGAATTTCTGACATGGGATCCTTGATGGACATGTTAAAAGAATTCCAGCTATGAACTAAAAATCCCAACTATATTATTTTTTAAATATGTTTATAAGCTATTTAAGTAACCGAAAATAAAATAATATAGTTGAGATATGGCTTTAGAAGCTGAATTTCTGACATGGGATCCTCGATGGACATGTTTAAAGAATTTCAGCTATAAACTAAAAATGCCAGCCATATTATTTTTTAAATATGTTTATAAGCTATTTAAGTAACCGAAAATAAAATAATATAGTTGAGATATGGCTTTAGAAGCTGAATTTCTGACATGGGATCCTCGATGGACATGTTTAAAGAATTTCAGCTATAAACTAAAAATGCCAGCCATATTATTTTTTAAATATGTTTATAAGCTATTTAAGTAACCGAAAATAAAATAATATAGTTGAGATATGGCTTTAGAAGCTGAATTTCTGACATGGGATCCTTGATGGACATGTTTAAAGAATTCCAGCTATGAACTAAAAATCCCAACTATATTATTTTTTAAATATGTTTATAAGCTATTTAAGTAACCGAAAATAAAATAATATAGTTGAGATATGGCTTTAGAAGCTGAATTTCTGACATGGGATCCTCGATGGACATGTTTAAAGAATTTCAGCTATAAACTAAAAATGCCAGCCATATTATTTTTTAAATATGTTTATAAGCTATTCAAGTAACCGAAAATAAAATAATATAGTTGAGATATGGCTTTAGAAGCTGAATTTCTGACATGGGATCCTTGATGGACATGTTAAAAGAATTCCAGCTATGAACTAAAAATGCCAGCCATATTATTTTTTAAATATGTTTATAAGCTATTCATTAATCCGAAAATAAAATAATATAGTTGAGATATGCCTTTAGAAGCTGAATTTCTGACATGGGATCCTCGATGGACATGTTAAAAGAATTCCAGCTATGAACTAAAAATCCCAACTATATTATTTTTTAAATATGTTTATAAGCTATTCATTAAGCCGGAAATAAAATAATATCGTTGAGATATGGCTTTAGAAGCTGAATTTCTGACATGGGATCCTCGATGGACATGTTAAAAGAATTCCAGCTATGAACTAAAAATCCCAACTATATTATTTTTTAAAAATGTTTATAAGCTATTCATTAAGCCGGAAATAAAATAATATCGTTGAGATATGGCTTTAGAAGCTGAATTTCTGACATGGGATCCTTGATGGACATGTTAAAAGAATTCCAGCTATGAACTAAAAATCCCAACTATATTATTTTTTAAATATGTTTATAAGCTATTTAAGTAACCGAAAATAAAATAATATCGTTGAGATATGGCTTTAGAAGCTGAATTTCTGACATGGGATCCTCGATGGACATGTTTAAAGAATTTCAGCTATAAACTAAAAATCCCAACTATATTATTTTTTAAATATGTTTATAAGCTATTTAAGTAACCGAAAATAAAATAATATAGTTGAGATATGGCTTTAGAAGCTGAATTTCTGACATGGGATCCTTGATGGACATGTTTAAAGAATTCCAGCTATGAACTAAAAATCCCAACTATATTATTTTTTAAATATGTTTATAAGCTATTTAAGTAACCGAAAATAAAATAATATAGTTGAGATATGGCTTTAGAAGCTGAATTTCTGACATGGGATCCTCGATGGACATGTTTAAAGAATTTCAGCTATAAACTAAAAATGCCAGCCATATTATTTTTTAAATATGTTTATAAGCTATTCAAGTAACCGAAAATAAAATAATATAGTTGAGATATGGCTTTAGAAGCTGAATTTCTGACATGGGATCCTTGATGGACATGTTAAAAGAATTCCAGCTATGAACTAAAAATGCCAGCCATATTATTTTTTAAATATGTTTATAAGCTATTCATTAAGCCGGAAATAAAATAATATCGTTGAGATATGGCTTTAGAAGCTGAATTTCTGACATGGGATCCTTGATGGACATGTTAAAAGAATTCCAGCTATGAACTAAAAATGCCAGCCATATTATTTTTTAAATATGTTTATAAGCTATTCATTAAGCCGGAAATAAAATAATATCGTTGAGATATGGCTTTAGAAGCTGAATTTCTGACATGGGATCCTTGATGGACATGTTAAAAGAATTTCAGCTATAAACTAAAAATGCCAGCCATATTATTTTTTAAATATGTTTATAAGCTATTCATTAATCCGAAAATAAAATAATATAGTTGAGATATGCCTTTAGAAGCTGAATTTCTGACATGGGATCCTCGATGGACATGTTAAAAGAATTCCAGCTATGAACTAATAATCCCAACTATATTATTTTTTAAAAATGTTTATAAGCTATTCATTAAGCCGGAAATAAAATAATATCGTTGAGATATGGCTTTAGAAGCTGAATTTCTGACATGGGATCCTTGATGGACATGTTAAAAGAATTCCAGCTATGAACTAAAAATCCCAACTATATTATTTTTTAAATATGTTTATAAGCTATTTAAGTAACCGAAAATAAAATAATATCGTTGAGATATGGCTTTAGAAGCTGAATTTCTGACACGGGATCCTCGATGGACATGTTTAAAGAATTCCAGCTATGAACTAAAAATCCCAACTATATTATTTTTTAAATATGTTTATAAGCTATTTAAGTAACCGAAAATAAAATAATATCGTTGAGATATGGCTTTAGAAGCTGAATTTCTGACACGGGATCCTCGATGGACATGTTTAAAGAATTCCAGCTATAAACTAAAAATGCCAGCCATATTATTTTTTAAATATGTTTATAAGCTATTTAAGTAACCGAAAATAAAATAATATAGTTGAGATATGGCTTTAGAAGCTGAATTTCTGACATGGGATCCTTGATGGACATGTTAAAAGAATTCCAGCTATGAACTAAAAATCCCAACTATATTATTTTTTAAATATGTTTATAAGCTATTTAAGTAACCGAAAATAAAATAATATAGTTGAGATATGGCTTTAGAAGCTGAATTTCTGACATGGGATCCTCGATGGACATGTTTAAAGAATTTCAGCTATAAACTAAAAATGCCAGCCATATTATTTTTTAAATATGTTTATAAGCTATTTAAGTAACCGAAAATAAAATAATATCGTTGAGATATGGCTTTAGAAGCTGAATTTCTGACACGGGATCCTCGTTGGACATGTTAAAAGAATTCCAGCTATGAACTAAAAATCCCAACTATATTATTTTTTAAATATGTTTATAAGCTATTTAAGTAACCGAAAATAAAATAATATAGTTGAGATATGGCATTAGAAGCTGAATTTCTGACATGGGATCCTCGATGGACATGTTTAAAGAATTTCAGCTATAAACTAAAAATGCTAGCCATATTATTTTTTAAATATGTTTATAAGCTATTTAAGTAACCGAAAATAAAATAATATAGTTGAGATATGGCTTTAGAAGCTGAATTTCTGACATGGGATCCTTGATGGACATGTTAAAAGAATTCCAGCTATGAACTAAAAATGCCAGCCATATTATTTTTTAAAAATGTTTATAAGCTATTCATTAAGCCGGAAATAAAATAATATCGTTGAGATATGGCTTTAGAAGCTGAATTTCTGACATGGGATCCTCGATGGACATGTTAAAAGAATTCCAGCTATGAACTAAAAATCCCAACTATATTATTTTTTAAATATGTTTATAAGCTATTTAAGTAACCGAAAATAAAATAATATCGTTGAGATATGGCTTTAGAAGCTGAATTTCTGACACGGGATCCTCGATGGACATGTTAAAAGAATTCCAGCTATGAACTAAAAATCCCAACTATATTATTTTTTAAATATGTTTATAAGCTATTTAAGTAACCGAAAATAAAATAATATAGTTGAGATATGGCTTTAGAAGCTGAATTTCTGACACGGGATCCTCGATGGACATGTTAAAAGAATTCCAGCTATGAACTAAAAATCCCAACTATATTATTTTTTAAATATGTTTATAAGCTATTTAAGTAACCGAAAATAAAATAATATCGTTGAGATATGGCTTTAGAAGCTGAATTTCTGACACGGGATCCTCGATGGACATGTTAAAAGAATTCCAGCTATGAACTAAAAATCCCAACTATATTATTTTTTAAATATGTTTATAAGCTATTTAAGTAACCGAAAATAAAATAATATAGTTGAGATATGGCTTTAGAAGCTGAATTTCTGACACGGGATCCTCGATGGACATGTTAAAAGAATTCCAGCTATGAACTAAAAATCCCAACTATATTATTTTTTAAATATGTTTATAAGCTATTTAAGTAACCGAAAATAAAATAATATCGTTGAGATATGGCTTTAGAAGCTGAATTTCTGACACGGGATCCTCGATGGACATGTTAAAAGAATTCCAGCTATGAACTAAAAATCCCAACTATATTATTTTTTAAATATGTTTATAAGCTATTTAAGTAACCGAAAATAAAATAATATCGTTGAGATATGGCTTTAGAAGCTGAATTTCTGACACGGGATCCTCGATGGACATGTTAAAAGAATTCCAGCTATGAACTAAAAATCCCAACTATATTATTTTTTAAATATGTTTATAAGCTATTTAAGTAACCGAAAATAAAATAATATAGTTGAGATATGGCTTTAGAAGCTGAATTTCTGACACGGGATCCTCGATGGACATGTTAAAAGAATTCCAGCTATGAACTAAAAATCCCAACTATATTATTTTTTAAATATGTTTATAAGCTATTTAAGTAACTGAAAATAAAATAATATCGTTGAGATATGGCTTTAGAAGCTGAATTTCTGACACGGGATCCTCGATGGACATGTTAAAAGAATTCCAGCTATGAACTAAAAATCCCAACTATATTATTTTTTAAATATGTTTATAAGCTATTTAAGTAACCGAAAATAAAATAATATCGTTGAGATATGGCTTTAGAAGCTGAATTTCTGACACGGGATCCTCGATGGACATGTTAAAAGAATTCCAGCTATGAACTAAAAATCCCAACTATATTATTTTTTAAATATGTTTATAAGCTATTTAAGTAACCGAAAATAAAATAATATCGTTGAGATATGGCTTTAGAAGCTGAATTTCTGACACGGGATCCTCGATGGACATGTTAAAAGAATTCCAGCTATGAACTAAAAATCCCAACTATATTATTTTTTAAATATGTTTATAAGCTATTTAAGTAACCGAAAATAAAATAATATCGTTGAGATATGGCTTTAGAAGCTGAATTTCTGACACGGGATCCTCGATGGACATGTTAAAAGAATTCCAGCTATGAACTAAAAATCCCAACTATATTATTTTTTAAATATGTTTATAAGCTATTTAAGTAACCGAAAATAAAATAATATCGTTGAGATATGGCTTTAAAAGCTGAATTTCTGACACGGGATCCTCGATGGACATGTTAAAAGAATTCCAGCTATGAACTAAAAATCCCAACTATATTATTTTTTAAATATGTTTATAAGCTATTTAAGTAACCGAAAATAAAATAATATAGTTGAGATATGGCTTTAGAAGCTGAATTTTTGACACGGGATCCTCGATGGACATGTTAAAAGAATTCCAGCTATGAACTAAAAATCCCAACTATATTATTTTTTAAATATGTTTATAAGCTATTTAAGTAACCGAAAATAAAATAATATCGTTGAGATATGGCTTTAAAAGCTGAATTTCTGACACGGGATCCTCGATGGACATGTTAAAAGAATTCCAGCTATGAACTAAAAATCCCAACTATATTATTTTTTAAATATGTTTATAAGCTATTTAAGTAACCGAAAATAAAATAATATCGTTGAGATATGGCTTTAGAAGCTGAATTTCTGACACGGGATCCTCGATGGACATGTTAAAAGAATTCCAGCTATGAACTAAAAATCCCAACTATATTATTTTTTAAATATGTTTATAAGCTATTTAAGTAACCGAAAATAAAATAATATCGTTGAGATATGGCTTTAGAAGCTGAATTTCTGACACGGGATCCTCGATGGACATGTTAAAAGAATTCCAGCTATGAACTAAAAATGCCAGCCATATTATTTTTTAAATATGTTTATAAGCTATTCAAGTAACCGAAAATAAAATAATATAGTTGAGATATGGCTTTAGAAGCTGAATTTCTGACACGGGATCCTCGATGGACATGTTAAAAGAATTCCAGCTATGAACTAAAAATGCCAGCCATATTATTTTTTAAATATGTTTATAAGCTATTCAAGTAACCGAAAATAAAATAATATAGTTGAGATATGGCTTTAGAAGCTGAATTTCTGACACGGGATCCTCGATGGACATGTTAAAAGAATTCCAGCTATGAACTAAAAATGCCAGCCATATTATTTTTTAAATATGTTTATAAGCTATTCAAGTAACCGAAAATAAAATAATATAGTTGAGATATGGCTTTAGAAGCTGAATTTCTGACACGGGATCCTCGATGGACATGTTAAAAGAATTCCAGCTATGAACTAAAAATCCCAACTATATTATTTTTTAAATATGTTTATAAGCTATTCAAGTAACCGAAAATAAAATAATATAGTTGAGATATGGCTTTAGAAGCTGAATTTCTGACACGGGATCCTCGATGGACATGTTAAAAGAATTCCAGCTATGAACTAAAAATGCCAGCCATATTATTTTTTAAATATGTTTATAAGCTATTCATTAATCCGAAAATAAAATAAGTTGTCATAATAATGATAGAAATACAAGTAAACTGAAAAAAAAACAAGAATTTGGCCCAGTTAAATCTATGGGGGATACAATAAATACAAGGGTCATTATGAACTGCAGTTAATGTTATCAAAATAGTGGGAAAAATGTTAAAGTAGCAATGAATGCTGTTGTTTTAAATAATAATTTTTTTAAAAATGGCCCACTAGTTTGAAATGTTAACTTTTTTAGATGGAAATTTGTGTATTATTTGAAAAATATATTTTTACACATAACAAAAGTGCTTGCCTGCAACGCGTATATTTTGGAGAGATCAAAAGAACATGTGCCCATGGTTTACTTTTTTTTTTTGGGAAAATTATGATAAATACTTGACCCTCCGGAAATCAAGTTATACTGCTACTAACAACGAATAAAATTGAATCCTAAAAATGATTAATTTGAATAAGCATAGAGACCGGCAACTGAAATTTTTTTTTCGAAAACAGTTTTTTTTTATTAGAATCATGTATTTTCGACCCTGAATAAAACGAAAATAAAAACAAAAAAGTATTTTTTATTGGCTCAAATATGATAAAAAAAACTTTCTTTATAAAACTCCTCTTTTAACTGGATGACGTTGCAGTTGCTACACAGGAGTAATTTCAACAACAAAAACAAAGATAATAGAACATTCAAAGATAGCTTACAATTGTTCATATTGTTTCTTTAATTTTTGCTTTTTCAAAAAATGAAAATATGAAGTGATGTGTCAAAAGATTGCGCAGAAGATTCGGTTTACTCTTCAACTCGTGAATACATTATAAAGAAGGCAAGATTGTGAGTAAATAAAAAAACAATAAGTAACAGCACTAAATGTAAAAGTGACACAGAAATAAAACAATAATAAAGTAAAATTACAAATTAAAAATGTTAAGGCGGGTAGATAAAAAGTGACACACAAAAATTCATTTAAATTTACTCATAGTAGACACACTGAGGTTCACAAATATGTTCATTATTACCATGCTTGACAGATTTACTACCATCTTCATTTACAATTACTTTTGCAAAAATTGAGTTTTTCTTATTTTTACATTCCAAACAATAATAATGGCCAGGCTTTTGCATACAAAAATGGTAAGCAAGATCCTTCTTTTCTGAAGTAAAAATAATTAAATATTTGTTTTCTTTACCATTTTTATCATCATAAAAAACAAAAAGATTTTTTGGAATGAATTTTGCATTTGGATCATATTTCTGGGGATTATATTTTTGAGGTTCACAAACATGCTCATTTTTACCAAGTTCGACTGACTTGCTGCCATCTTCCTTTTCATAAACTTTTACAGTAATGTTCTTCTTCATGGCTCCACATTTCAAACAATAGTAACGACCTGATTTTTGCATGGAATATTCATAAGCAAAATCTTTCTTTTCGCAAGAAAAAATAATTAAATATTTGTCTTTTTCACCATCCTTTCCATTTTGAAATATAAAAAGATTATTTGGAACAAGGTTTGCAGTTGGGTCATATTTCGTAGGATCATACACATGAGGCTGACAAAAATGTTCTTGTACACCACATTTGACGTAATTTTGACCATTTTTATCTTTGAGAACTTTTACGCCAACAGATTTATTGTATTTTGAAAGGCATGCTATACAAACGTAACTGTTATTGAAAGTCAAATAAAATTCATAAACAAAATCTTTTGCTGTCGATGTAAAAACAACTAATCTTTTATTTGCTTCACCTCTGGTATTCGGACGTAGTTCAAATAACTCAGGTGGAATAATTTTTGGTTCATATTTTTCTTTTAAATATTTTCTTGGAGTACATTCATGGTCTTGTTTTAACAATTTGAGGTATTCTTCACCATTTTCATCTTTGCAAAGCTTCAATGGAGTACTTTTATTGATTCTCTGACAACCAAGGCAGCTGAATTTGTTGTTTTTTTCCGGTGCACCATATTCATAACATTGTTCACGATCAGGCGTTGTAAAAACAATAATCTTCGTTATTTTGTCATCATCATTTTGACAAAACTTAAAAAAATTAGATGCTTTAATAATTTCTTTTTCATCTTCAAAATCATCTTTCTTTTGCAAACTGAGAGGTTCACATTTATGTTCTGTTTTCCCCAAAATAATATATTTTTCACCATTTTTGTTGATTTGTAATTTAGCAGAAGCCCAGCAGCAAGATGACTTTTTACAATGATAAGTTCCATTATATCTGTAATATTTATATTCAAGACTTCGATCCTTTGAATTGAAAATAAATAATATTCCATCTTTGACACCATTTTGATTAGGACGCAGCTCAAAATCTGGATGCTTGATAATTCTGCGATCTTCCTTTTTTTCGTTTACATTTAACTTTATCCTATCACGTTTAAGAATAACAATTTCAGGGCAACGAAGTGATGAAGTTTTAATAGGCTTACAAACATGCTTCTTATAATCATGGGTAAAAAATTCTTTTCCATTTTCATCTTTTTTTATTCTTGAAATAGATGATTTTCCTTTTTTCTTACATTCATTACAAAAAAAATAAGAATGTGCTTTACTGTAAGTCAATTTGAAACACAAAGTTTTAACTTCAGGATGATAAATGGCAACATTTATTGCAGTTTTACATTTCTTTAGCCGAAAGAAAAAGAAATTGAAACATTTTTGAGCTTCTTCTCTCTTTGCATATTTTTCTGGTTCATATTTTTCCGGCTTGCAAATATGCTTCATTTGGTTATTCGATAAAACAAAATATAGACCAGCTTCTTCTTTACATAATTCACCATAAACTTTTGGAACATAATTTTTCTCAGATGAACATTTTTCTAATTTCGTTCGACAACATCCAGTGCAATAATATTTATCAAGATTTTCATCTCTTTGAGAAAAAGTATAGCATAAGCTTCGATCATTTGAATCGAAAATAAACAACTTGCTTTTTCCATTTTCAGTATTTTCCATTAATTCAAAAGCAGGAGGACGTATAATGGTTTCATTACTTTTTGTAAGATCAGAATTTGTCTGGAATTCATTTTTGGTAGATACATCAGAATATGATCGTAATTTACAAGAATGTTTTGCTTTTGATAATATAACATAGTCTTCACCATCAGCATTTCGTGATAGTTCTGCTGTAACACACTTTCCAATACATGCACGGCATCGAAAGCGTTTTCCGTTAAAATGATAAATATAACATTTCTGTCTATCACTTGGATCAAAAATAATCAGTTTTTTGATTACTTTTCCATTGATTGCTGTTGTTGTTTGAACTTCAAAACCTGGTGACACAACGAATTCATTAAATTGATAATACTTTTTTGGTTCATATGGAATATATTTGCATGTATGATTTGCATCCTTTAATTCAATATATTCATTTTTCATATTTTCATTCCACACCTTTGCTGCTGCATTACATTGTCGACATTTGAAAATGTATTTACTGTCACGCAGAAATTCCCAGCATTCCTGTTTATCATTTTTGTCAAATATAATCAGCATCTTTCCACAAAATGTGTTGCAATTTTCTAATAATTCGTACCCCGGTTTCTTGATAATTTTCATTTCAACATATTTTTCTTGAATATATGGTTTTGGAGTACAAACATGTCTGTCACAATCCATTTTGACACAGGCTATTCCATTTTCATCTTTTTGAGATACGAAAGTAACTTGTTTACCTTTCTCTTGGCAGCCAATACATGTATACAGCTTTCCTTTTAAATTATATGAAAATTCGTAGCAAAGAGTTTTTTCAGTGTTAGAAAAAATTAATAATCTTCGGTGCAGTCGCGATCGCAAGAGTGTTTCAGATTTAACATTAACAACCAAAGCTTGATCGACGGAATTTAATTTTGACATAAATTTGGGTGAAATTTCTGTTTTCTTTGAAATTCTAAAAAAATTATTGCCTAGTGTAAATAAGTTAGTCCGTGCGCTTACGGCTGAATTTCTTTATTGTTCTTTGATTTAACCAAATGTTCATCTTCAAGACAAGGCCGCTTTCGAAGATTTGGGTCACTGTAAAAGGATTGTTGTATCCCAAATTTCAAACACGCAAAAAAAACTTACTTTTTAATATTGACTTCATTATGAATAGTTTTGTCAGGCTCACTTTTTGTATTTAATAAAGAGACACTATCACATAAATTAAATCCTTTTAATAGTTTTAAATATTCATTTTTTGCCTTTTCTTCATGATTATTGATCCATTTTAAAAAAATACTTTTCAATTTAAAAGTTGTTTCATCATTTCGGATAATTTTGTTACAAATTGGTAGCAAAAAACGTTGATGAAGCAATTCTTTTCCAACATCATTTTGGGTCTAAAAATGCAATCTTATACATGGTATCTTAATAAGTGTGCTTACCTTGTCTCTACAAATAAAATCATAAACTTTTTTGCATCTTTTTTCTTTATCAAAAATCAAAGCAAAATCATCCAGTTCCTGTTTACCAGATACGAATAAAATATTCTAAAACTTCATGTCCCTGCTAATTTAAAAATTGGAATTAAAAACATACACAATCCATGACAAAATCCCATTTAAACAATGCAGAAATGGTTTTGTGCCCTAAAAATAAAATGCTGAATTTTAATACTGCACATGATACCCCAATTTCTTTTCTACGCATGCATACTGAGCTAATGCGTTAACGCGGGACTTGCTCTACTAGACACAGCAAAAAAAGTTAAATTAAAACTTTGTTTTATGCTGGATTGAGATTATAGTGAGTAAAAATTATACCTTCATTTTCAGGTTCAACAACAAGCATGTTTGATAATTTATCAATTCGAAGTTTGCATTTTCCTTCATATTGTAGCTGATGATTTCTATCAAAAGCCAGCAATTCAATTTTTTTCGGTTTCATCTAAAAAATAAAAAAAAGTATTTCAATAATTAACGAAAATAAAAATAACATTGGTTTTTTTTACTCATTTTTATGTGCAGTTAATTCCAAAGGGAGGAAGACAATCATAACAGCAGTGTTCTGTCAAAAAAGTTGCCTTTTTTTGTCTGTTCTTTTTTGAGGTACTATTGATTAGCCTCTATTTTTAGAACTGAAGAAAAATTTTTTCGCGTCTGCTCTAGTTCCATAAACTATTTTTCTTTTTGTGCTATAAATGATCCATAAATTTCTGTTGAGTAACTAAAAATCATATATAATCCCTGCCGACGGCTTTCCTATGACATCGTTTCGGCAAAAGCTAGGAAAATAGAAAGAAAAAGAAATTACAATATTTGTCTCTTCTATTTTTGCTTTCTTTTATCCCGCTTTTTGCAGATGCCAAAAAGATGTCGGCCGATGAACCGTTTGGAAGCTGTTGACTTCCGATTAATTTTTCCAAAAAAAATAATTTCTAATGGAACCAAAAATCAAATCAAAATAATATCAAAAAAGAATTTATTTTAGTTAAATATTCGTTGAAAAAACAGGAAAAAAAGTCAAAGTTGTAAACGGATATAAGAAAAACAATTCAGCAAAAAAAAATTCTGACATTGGTACACTTGTAAAAAAATTACATCAATTCTTGAATTTCATATTTTTAGGATCATATTTTTGAGGTTCACAGACATGTTGTTTTGGTCCACATTGAACGAATTTTTGACCATCTTTTTCCTCATGAAGTCTTACGGTTAAAGTAAACTTTTTCCTGACACATCCAAGACACTTGTAAGAATTTTTGCGTTTCTCATAAAAATCATAAACAAGATCCTTTTTGTTGGAAGTAAACACTACCAATCGCTTATTTGCTTCTCCCTTGGTATTGGAATGAAGCTTAAATAATTCAGATGGAATAATTTTTGGTTCATATTTTTCTTTTATATATTTTCGTGGCTGGCATATGTGATCTTGTTTTGACATTTCGAGATATTCTTGACCATTTTTATCTTTGCAAAGCTTTACAGAAATATATTTGTTTAAAGTTTTGCATCCCAGACAGCGGAAAAGCTTTGTGCTATTATGATAGCTAAATTCATAACATTCATCACGAGCCCCTGTTGTAAAGACAATAACTACCGTAATTTTGCCATCAGAGTTATCTGATATTGTAATATAATCTGAGGCTTCAACAATTTTTTCTCCAGTTTTAACACCTTTTTCATATTTAATAGGTTCACATTTATGTTCATTCTTTCCCATAAATACATGTTTTTCACCATTTTGATTTATAAAAAGTTCAGCAGTTACATAACAACGTTGACGTCTACATCTATAGCGACTCTTTTCCTTTGAAAAATAAAATTCATAACCATAATTTTTATCTTCTGTACAAAAAATAAATAAAAAACATGAATTGTTTCTTTCATTTTTTTGTAACACAAAATTAGGAAATCTTATAATCCGTTTTTCATCAATTTCCTGAGGCAGTTTTTTTTGACGTTGAAGTTCCAATTTTATATCATCACGGTTAATAACAGAAATCCCCGGCATACGTAATGATGAAACTTTAATTGGTTCACAGATGTGTTTCTTATAGTTATTATAAAAATATTCTTTTCCATTTTCATCTTTTTCTATTTTTGTAACCAATGATTTTCCCTTTTTCTTACAAGCAAAACAACAAAAATTAAATTGCTCTTTACCATATGTCAATGTAAAACACAGAGTTTTATCTTTAGGATGATAAATGGCAACACAAATTGTATTTGGAAACCGATTTCGACGAAAGAAAAAATAATCATAGCATTTTTGAGTTGCTATATATTTTTCAGGTTTATATTTCTGAGGTTGACAAATATGTTTATCGTTGTTCATCCGAACATAAACTTCACCATTTTTATCTTTGCCTAATTTAGCAAAGATAATTGCAACAGTGCAGGAATTCTTAATCGAATCTTTTTTGTACCTTTTAATATATTGACAACCAAGACAATAATATCCTGATCTGCCATACAACAATTCAAAATCCGGTGGACGAATAATAATTTCTTCTTTTTTTAATACATCAGAATATGGTCGTAATTCACAAATATGTTTTCTTTTTGATAATATAACATATTCTTCACCATCTGAATTTCGTAATAATTTTGCAGAAACTCTTAATTCCTTTCCGTAACATCCAGAACAATAAAAGTGATTTGAATTAGGTAATTTAGTGAAATAGAAGTAACAAAAATTTCGATTGGTTCTCTCAAAAATTACCAGTTTTAGTTTTTCTTTACCATTCAAGCCACTTATTCGTTGAACCTCAAAATCCGGTGGTAACACAAAATCGTTGAATTGATAATAATTATTTAGCTCATATGGAACAAATTTGCATTTATGATTGGCGTCTTTCAACTCAACATATTCATCTTCATTATTTCTATTCCACAACTTTGCAGGTGTATTACATTGACGGCATGTGAATGATTCGTCATGATGTTTTTGAAATTCCCAACATTTGCTTTTATCATTTTCATCAAACATAATAAGAATCTTTCCAGAAGCTGTGTTACAGTTTTCCAAGATCACATAATTTGGTTTTTTGATAATTTTCATTTCAATGTAATTTCCAGCAATATACGGTATTGGAGAACAAGCATGCTTCTTATCTTCCATATTAATACATTCAAATCCATTTTCATCTTTATCAAAAATTGCAGCCAATTCTTTCCTTCGAATCTTGCATCCTGCACACTAATAAAGCTTTCTTAGAGTACTGCATACAAATTCATAACATTCTATTTTATTAGATGAAGCAAAAATTAGCACTCGTCGATGCATTCTTGATCCGGACTTGATATTAACAATCTTAACATCCGATAAAGAAATCGTTTTCGAGAAATTTTTGGGTAATTTTTGTTTGTTGTAAGATGTCCTAAAATAATACAGTAAGCAGATAATTCATGTTTAGAAGCTTACTTTGTTATTTCATTATCAGTAAAATCTTTTACATTTTGATTAGATAGTTCAGGTTCACTGGCATCCCGATGTTTACGCTTTCGATGATTACAGTTTCTAAACATGGTAACTTTTATGTACCAAAGATTGGAGTTAAAAGCATATACCTTTTATTAGTTGTTGCACTGATTTTTTCATCAAATACATCAGAATGGCATCCCTCGCTATTATTCACATCTTTGATATTTTTAGAATAAACAAGATCAAAAATATTCCTTTTTTTAAACAATTTTATAAATTCTTCTCGTGCTTCACCGTCATGATTATCAACCCATTGTACCATAATCATTTTTAAGAATGAAATTTCAGCATTATCAGTCCCAGTTATTCTTTTGCAAATTGGAATTAAGAAACGTTGATAAAGCAACTCTTTTTCAGCATTATTTTTAGTCTGAAAAAACAAACGATATTGGGAAAAATAACTTATGCAATTAATGCTTACTTTTCCATTACAAATAATATCATAAACTTTTTTGCACCTTTTTTCTTCATCAAAAACTAAGGCAAAATCGGAGAGTTCATGTTCACCAAAAATGAACAAAATATTCTAAAATTCACGCAGAAACGTAGTCATTAAATTAAAAAACAGAGCATACCTTATCCATTATTAAATTCAATTTGAATGCAGCAGATGTCATTTTGTAATCTAAAAAAAGTTATCTCCTAAAATCACGAAAAAATGTATAAAAACATACCTTCATTTTCAGGTTCAACAAGAAGCATTTCAGAAATTCGATCAATTCTAAGCTTGCATCTTCCCTCATACTGAATTTCATGATTTCTGTCAAATGCAAGTAATTCAATGGACTTTGGTTTCATCTAAACTGCTAATATTTCAAACGAATGTTTTTGAACAAAACCTAAAACAACAACTGTGAAATAATTTTTATCAGTTTTACAATTTTTTGGCACAACGGAACAAGCTATGACAATTGCTGTAATAGTCAGTTCTTAGGAGAAAAAACGATTAAAATAGAACACAAGAAAAAAATGACACTATAGAGATTTTTTATATAAAAACAGAGAGAAATTTCTTTATTGTTTTGGTGAGGACAGCAATACCTCTCATTAGTTTTTTTTGTCAATTTTTTGAATCATTTGTCTTTCACTGTTTTGCCTCTTTCCTTTATTGTTTTTTATTAGAAGTTTTTGGTCACAGCATGCGTAACCTTCAAATTCCCAAGAAAGAGACCATACACTCAGGAAAATCGTTTTTAACGGCAGTGGTATGTCAAAAAAGTAAACATATTTTTGTCATTTTTTTCAATAGTCTACTGATCAAACTCAGTTTTAGAATTGGTAAAAAATTTTTTCGCGCCTTTTCTTGTTGACCGTGGACAAAAAACCCTTTAAAAAAACATTTTTCTATCAAAAAAATTAGACACTTTAACCTGGTGGATCATTTTTGCAGTAATTTTTAAAATTAGAGTGATCAATAACTTATTCTGCTTACTTTCTGCTTTCTCCAACATTGCACGCAGATAAGTTCTTTATCCATTCATATTTCTGGGCCAATAAAAATGTTTCTGTTTCTCCATTGATGCAACAGCAGTAATTTACTCTCTTACAAATTGTATAGCGCCTCTGCCCATTGTAAATTATGATTACAATTGGCAGTGTCTTTCGTTTTTGTACCATTATTTTTGGTAACGTTACATTTTAGACCCCCCCCCCTGTTAGTCACCTAGATAATTACCCAGAAGATTTTACTCTTTACTTCAAAAATCGAAAAAGCAATTCGTCTTTATTATTGTATTTTTATTTATGTCGTTGTTATGTATCTTTCCAACTAATTTTTTAAAATATATGCGAGTTTTTCATCTTTATATATTTTCACCGGATAAATGGTGTTTTTATTTTTACATTTATAACATTTTAGATGAAATCAAAATCCATTGAATTATTGGCATTTGATAGAAACCATGAACTTCAATATCAAGGAAAGTGTAAGCTTAAAATTGATAAATTATCAAAGATGCTTCTTGTTGAACCTGTAAATGAAGGTATGTCTATCTTTTGTAAAATAATAATTTAATTAATATTGCCTTTTAGAATATAAAATGATTTCTGCAATGTTCAAATGGGATTTTCTCATGAATAAAGTAATTTTTGTTTCTTTAAGAAAATATCCAGATGATAATGGATATTTTTTAGAATATTTTATTTGTTATTGGTGAGCATGAATTGAATGATTTTGCTTTGGTCTTTGATAAAGAAAAACGCTGCAAAAAAGTTTATGATAATATTGTTAAGAATAAGGTAATTATTAACTAACATACTGTATACACGACTACATTTTTAGCCTCAAAATGAAGATCAAAAAGAAATGCTTCATCAACATTTTTTACTACCGATTTCTAATAAAATTTCTCAAAAAAACGATACGGCTGTGAAACTGAAAAATTTAATGGTTAAATGGATAAATAAACATGAGGAAAAAGCAAAAGAGGAATATTTAAATATTTTAAAAGAAAATCATCTGTTTGATGAAAAAACAAAAAGTGGACATAATCTTCGAAAGCGACGTTGTCCTGAAGATGACGGTGTTCCTGGATATTGTGACGATAAAAAACTTCAACGGTAAGTACTTGGACTGCTATTTAGTGTGCAGTACTTATTATTTATTTTAGAATTTCACAGAAAACAAAAAATCTTCGCAAAAATGCAGCAAAAAATTTTTCAAAACCGATCTTTATATAAATTTGTTAATGTAAAATCTACATTTGCACAACTGCGATGGCGACTGCAAAAAAGATTATTAATTTTCACCAACTCAGAAAAAACGTTTTGTTTCCAATTCTCCTGTAATAATAAAATGAGCTTGTATACTTGTGTTGGATGTAAAGCTCAAGGAAAGTCTATTAAAGCAATCCCAAGTAAAGATGGAAATGGGATGGAATGTATTAAGATGGAAGATAAGAAACATATTTGTACTCCAATGCCGTACGTTTCAGAAAATTATGTCGAAATGAAGATATATAAAAAGCCAGGCTATGAAGTGTTGGAAAATTGTAATACAGCTTCAGGAAAAATTCTTGTTTTATTTGATAAAAGTGAAAGGAGCAAATGTTGGGAATTCCGATTTGATAATTCAAAAAATTTGTTTGTCTGTCGTCAGTGCACAATACTTGCAAAATTATGGAATGAAAACTCAGAAGATGAATGTGTTGAATTAACAAATGTAGATCATAAATGTCCCTATGTCCCATATGAACCAAAAAAATTTCATCAATTCAAGGAATTTGTTTTATCACCTGAGTTTGAAGTTCAAACATATACCAAAAATGGTGAAGAAAAGAAAAGATTAATCATTTTTGACAAAAATGATCGAAATTTTTGCAACATTTATCATGCTTTTCAAATTTACTTTAATTGCACAGGATGTCGTAGAAAGGGATCAGTAGTTTCTGCAAAGCTATTACAAAATTCTGATGGTGTGGATTACGTGTTACTATCAAGTGCAAAACATGTCTGTGATTTACTCTCATATTCTGATTATTCAAAGAAGGACGAAATTGTTATACGTCCGCCTGATTTTGAATTAATGAAAAATACTTCCACCGGAGTAAAGAAAATATTTATTTTTGATTCAAATAATCGAAATTTATGTTATACCTTTTCGCATAAAAAAGGAACTCATAATATATATTATTGCCTTGGTTGTAATGATGTAAGATATAACAAACGTTCAAATAAGCAAAAACGTAGTGATGCAGTGACTGCAAAGTTGTGCAAAGACAAAGACGGTGAAGAAATTGTTCGATTAAATGGTTCAAAACATATTTGTAAACCAACAAAATATGAACCAGAAAAATATGCGAAAAAAGAAGTTCAAAAATGCTATGATTATTTTTTCTTTCGTCGCACAGCCAGTACAAATTCAATAAATGTCGGAATTTATCATCCAGAAGACAAAAGCATGTGTTACCAGCTGAATTACAACAAAAATTATTCTTATTTTGTTTGTAATGAATGTAAGAAAAAAGGAAAAACTCTATTTACAAGAAATATAAAAGATGAAAATGAAAAAGAATATTTCAACCATGATTACAAGAAACATGTTTGTCAACCAATTAAAGTTTCGACAATTCGTGGTCCAGCTTTTTTAGCCCTTAATCGAGAAGAATTAAATTTGGAAAAGAAAAAGATGATAGTTAAAGAAATAGTAAAAAATGAACGTGAAACTAATGCTGCAAAAGTTATTTCTTCATCTGATTTTATAACTGTTTCTGAAAGCTCTGATGACAATATTACTGCAGTTATTGTTTTTACTACACCAGCTCGTGGTGAATGTTATGAATTTTCGTTTCACAAAGTTTCTAAACTTTTTCGATGTCGAGGATGCAAAATTTTTAACAAGTTTCTTTGGGTTAAACTACTTAAAGATAAAAGTGATCAAGAATATCTTCAACAATCACATCAAGAGCATGTTTGCAAATCTCGAAAATTTATTAAAGAAAAATATGAGCCAAAAAATATTATTACGAATGAGCTTTTTGAATTTCATCCAAACACAAAAGCTGTAGCCAACAAAAAATTAGTTGTTTTTACATCAGAAAAGAAAGATTTTGTTTATGAATTTTATGAAAAACGCAAAGATTCATTCAATTGCTTTGCCTGTACAAGATTGAAGCATACTTTGACTTTAAAACTTCATAAAGTTAAAAATGATCAACCATTTTTTGAATGTGGTTTAAAAGAACATGTTTGCCACCCGCGAAAATACGATCCAGCAAAATTTGTTTATTTAAAACCAAAAGTTTATTCAAACAATCAATTTGCATTCTGTGATGGAAATAATGGTGAAAAAGACAAATACTTGGTTATTTTTACGTCTGCTAAAAAAGACTTTGTTTATGTGTATTATTTTTCACCACCAAACCGATATATATGTGTCAAATGTAGTAATAAAAAGGATAAAAAGAATTATGTTGTTGCGAGAGTTATTGAAAGTCAAGATGGCAGCAAATCTATCGAACTTGGAAAAAATGAACATGTTTGTGAACCTCGAAAATATGATTCGAAAAATATGACATTCAAAGAATAAAATGTCTGATTTGTATCAGTGTTGAATAAATGTTTTTTATCGTTTATATTGGTTTATTATTATTGCATTGTTGTTGTTGTTGTGTCGAAATAAATTACTTTTAGGTAACAAAACGAATTCATCGACATATGATTGATTGTTGTCTTTCAAAACTTCTTATTACTATCCTACAGCGCAATATAGTCAACTGTCTTTCTCTATTTTGCAACCATTATTTATTGTCCTACCTTTTACAAATTTTGTTCATATCATGCGTAACATTTAAAATATTATCATCAATTAGCGAACCCTTAGTTATTTTGGAGAAGGGATATTCATGATATATTGCTGTTCATAATTATAATAATAATGGTTTTGACGCCAATATTTATATCGTGTTTCGAGGAACAAATAATAATTATGCATTTTTTTGAAAACCGTTGGGATTCAATGGTACTATTTGTTTCAGGTGGAAAAGTTTCGAAAGTATTTTTTGATGGATTAAATGATTTATAGAATGTTGGGATGAAAGATGATGCACTAACTTTAAAAAATAAATATCAAGAAGCTATTTTCTATTTTGTCGGTCATTCAATTGGTATTTTTAGGCTTTTTTTCCAAAAAGTTAACCCTTCCTTTATGTTTAGGTGGAGCAATGGCAGCATTAGCTGCTGCAACCTTTCAAATTCTTGACATTGATTTGAATTCTAATCTTGTGACATTTGGACAACCGCGAACTGGTGATATATATTTTGCAAATAATATGGTAAAAAAGCTTTTTTTATTACAAAATTGAAACTAACAAAAATGAGGATGCATTTTAGCATCTTTATTCATTGCCAGTACGTATTATTCACAAAGCTGATATTGTACCACATCTTCCTCCATTAAATCAATCTGTTTATTATCACCATTCTGAAGAGTTATGGTATAGTAATGGTATGGGAGTTTACGAGTTATGGTATAGTAATGGTATGGGAGTTTATGATGTATGTGCATTTCGTGATTTGAACGATAGTAAAGACCCAAAATGCAGTAATTCATTAACTAAATACAACATGAAAGACCATAAGAATTATTATGGCCAGGATTTCATTGAATATGGTAAAAATGGTTTTACATCATCAAAAAATATGAATACTCGTGTTAGAATCCTTGAAAAGCGTTCTAAATCTTAATTTATTTATTTCAAACATTGCAAAATGTTAAGCTGCAATTTCAAAAATGTTTAAAATTTTATAATGAAAAAATTGACTGAACTCATTTTTTTTGTTTTTTCTCAAGTTTAAGGAATTGTTTATCATCACTTAAAACGTGAAATTTGTTCCCAAAAAAAATAAATGACAATGTACTTTTTTCTTTCACAAGGGACCGTTTTCAGATGTCCCCCCCAGATTTCGAAGATATTGATGAACAGAAATTTCGCGTTTCAGTTGTTCAATATTTAATTTAAAAAAATTCAAATGTAAATTATCAGTGAATAAAAAATCAAATAAGACACAACGGATGAGTAGAAATTAAAACGCAAGAAATTTATGTAAAACAGTAATAAAAACAATATTAAAGCGAACAACAAAGTTAAAAATGATCTATATTATTGATAATGTTGGATAAATCAATGTCGTCTGTAAGTGGAAAGCAAAGATTCATTGAAAATTTATTCATAGTAGACGCGTTGAGGTTCACAAATATGTTCATTTTCACCGAGTTTAATAGATCTGCTTCCATCAATATTTTCAAGAATTTTTGCCGTTACACTGACTTTGTTACACATACATTTATTACATCTATAAAGTCCACGTTTGTCCATAACATATTGATGCGCGAAATTCTTTTCTTTTGAAGTAAAAATAATTAAATATTTATTATTCTCCCCTTTTATTCCATCATGGAATACAAAATTAGTGCTCAAAATAATTTTTGGTTCAGGATGAATATATTTAGTTGGATCATATTTTTGTGCTTTATATGTTCATTTCTGCCAAGTTGAATACACTTACTTCCATCATCATTTTCATCAACTTTTATAGTAACGAGTTTCTTCATAGCACTACATTTCAAACAATAGTAACGACCTAATGTTTGCATGGAATATTCATATGCAAAATCTTTCTTTTCGCAAGAAAAAATAATTAAATATTTATCTTTTTCACCATCCTTTCCATTTTGAAATATAAAAAGATTATTTGGAACAAGGTTTGCAGTTGGGTCATATTTCTTAGGATCATACAATTGAGGCTGACAAAAATGTTCTTGTACACCACATTTGACGTAATTTTGACCATTTTTATCTTTGAAAACTTTTACACCAACAGATTTATTATATTTTGAAAGGCATGTTATACAGACGTAACTATTGTTAGACGTCAAATAATATTCTCGAACAAAATTTTTTTCAGCAGATGTAAATATAACCAATCGTTTATTTGCTTCTCCCTTGGTATTGAAATGAAGCTTAAATAATTCAGATGGAATAATTCTTGGTTCATATTTTTCTTTAATGTATTTTCGTGGTTGGCAGGCATGTTCTTTTTTTGATTGCTGAAGAAATTCTTTACCACTTTTATCCTTACAGACTTTAACTGTAGCACATCTATTAGCACTCTTACAGCCAAGACAGATGAACGTGTTCATGTCAGGAGATGTACCATACTCAAAACATTCTTCACGATCAGATTTTGCAAAAACAATAATCTTTGTTATTATATCATCATTATGGCGGCACAGTTTAATAAAATCAGACACCTTTATTGTTTCTTCTTCATATTCAACGTTTTTATTTTGCAAAATAGAAGGGTCACATTTATGCTCATTTTTCCCCAAAATTATGTATTTCTCACCATTTTTGCTGATTTGTAGTTTAGCAGAAGCAGAACAAGATGATTTGCTACAATAAAAAGAGCCATTTTGTCTGTAATACATGTATCCAACATTTCGATCAACATGATGAGAATTTCAAAACCTGGTGACACCACAAATTCATTAAATTGATAATACTTTTTTGGTTCATATGGAACAGATTTGCATGTATGATTCGCATTCTGTAATTCAACATATTCATTGGCAGTATTTTCATTCCATATCTTTGCTGCAGCATTGCACTGACGACATTTGAAAATGTATTTGCTATTTCATATAAATTCACAGCATTGGCTTCGACCATTTTCGTCAAAAAAAATAAGTTTCTCAGATTTTGTATTACAGTTTTCGAAAATTTCATAATCTGGTTTTTCAAATATTTTCATTTCAACATATTTTTCCCGAGTGTATTGTGTTGGTGTACAAAAATGTTCTTTCTCTTCTGTTTTAATACAATCAAGTCCATTTTCATCTTTATAAAATATAGCAGCAATTAATTTTCCATTTTCATGACACCTAATACATCTGTAGATTTTCATATTATAAACGGAGGAAAATTCATAACAATATGATTTTTCAGTGTTGGAAAATATTAATAATTTTCGATGCAGTCGTGATCGCAGTTGTGAATCAGATTTGGCATTTACAAATTTAAACAAAAATTGATCAACAATTTTTGAACAACTTTTTGATAATTTATTGTAGGAAAATCTTGTTATCTTTATAGCTCTAAAACAAAAATTATCGTTTATTAAAAATGCAGTAGTAAAGATACTTACGAATGAATTCCTTTAACACCACCATGTCCAGCAAAATTTTCATCACCTGGATGACGTCGCTTTCGAAAATTTAGGTCTCTATAAAAAATCATAGCATTTTAAAGTATAAACAACAAACAGAATAACCCACTTGTTAACAATAACATTCTTATCATTTTCATATAAAGAGCTGTATTTAAATAAATTATTTTCTTTTAAAATTTTTAGATATTTATCTTTTGCTTTTTCATCATGCATATTTATCCATTGAATTATAATCTGTTTCACTTTCACAGCTGTATCATCATTTTGAGTAACTTGGTTGAATATTGGTAGCAAAAAACGTTGATGAAGCATTTCTTTTTCTTCATTCACTTGAATCTAAAAAATACAGTTTTGCATTTGGTATTTAAATAAGTATAATTACCTTATCTTTAACAATAATATCATAAACTTTTTTACATCGTTTTTCTTTATCAAAAATTAAAGCGAAATCAGAAAGTTCGTGTTCACCAAAAACGAATAAAATATTCTAAAAATTGTTTTTAACTAATAAAAAAGATTAAATAAAAAGTGTACCTTATCCATGACAAAATCCCATTTAAACATTGCAGAAATCATTTTTGTATTTAACTAGTTAAAAAATCACTTTTTATTCTTTATAATAAAGTACTCAGCACAAAATAGTGTGGGGTGATTTTTTTTGGTTTTTTTAAAGAATAACTTCAAATATCAGTTTTTCCCCAGATCTTATCTCTATAGATATACTTGAAAAACACAAAAACACTATCTATTAATCGAATTTGATTTTTAAAACATTATCTACTTTTTCACTCTTTTTATTTTTCTCTACAGGATTTGTATGTACCAGTAAACAGTTTTTTCTCAATTTTGTCAAATCAAAAAAACAGTAAAGCATAAGCAAAATTTTTTTATTAGAATAAAACAAAGACAAAAAAAATCAATGGAAGTAACAAAAGGATTGCCTCTATAAAGAGATCATAATGATTTATTGCTGTTGTGTTTCACGTTTCGAATAACTTTTTTGTTGTCTTGTTATTTAAAATATAAATGTTGAAACACATGTAATAATATTTGATAAGACTTGCTTTTAATAAATTAACAGCTAAAAAATTTAGTATAAATTGTTTATTTTTTTTGTCGCTTTCCATATTGTATATTTGTTTTTACTACTTTCATCGAGTAAGTGGTCAAAAAAAGCTTTATCTGCATTGTATCCTTGTTGTTGCCTTCTGCCGGCTATTTAATGATGCTTCATTGCATGATTTTCTTATGGTTCGTGAATAAATTGTTGAACATAAACAAACATTTATAGCCGTCAAGGTTGCAGCATATGTGCCCAAATATTTTATAGTCAATAATGTAAACTACAAATTTTTTGCTCTAATTTAATTCACTGAAAAAAATAAATTAACTTACATCTAAAAAGCATAGTGCCATAATCGTTGGTAAGACATCAAAAATTACTGTTGCACCAACAATAATAATAACTGTACGAGAAGCTTTTCGGATTTTTTTGTTTTGAAGCTTTCGATAAAATCGAAGCAAGGATGCTAGAAATATGCCAGCAAGCAGATTGCTTGCAGTGATTGCTAATTTTATTGGCATCGAATATAGATTACGATAGAAGAGAATAGCACATGAAAAACTTTGGCATTTTTCTATTTCTGCATCAGATGCCATGGCAATTAGTAAACGAATATCAAATCCAATAACAATTAATACAGCCAAACTAACAATCATGGCAAATGTCATTATTGATTTTCCTCTTTTGGTATATTGCAGCGGCAACAATATTGCAAAACATCTATCAATACATAAAAATAAATCCACCATTGGATTAACATATAGACAAAACCATGGAAAAATGCCAAATAAATATAATTCTGTGCCATTATAAATTAGAATATTTGGCCGCCAAAATATCAATAAATGTATGCTATCAATAATGTTTGTAAGACACCAAATTGATAAAAATCCAAAGTAAACTGTAATAACGGGTGATAAATTTTGACTTTCAGTTCTAAAAGCTTTAATAAAAAGCACCCGACTTGAATACCATAGAGATAATAGTGATAATGTCATGGTAATTGCAGTATTCACAAGTGACACATAAGCAGAATATTCTTCAACGACTTCATGATTGGACATTTTAACACTTGAATAAAGCATTAATCTGTTGCTTTTTGTAGTTAAAAAATAGCCCAAAAGGCTGTTTTTTAACCACAGCTTTTGAGTTTGTTTTTAAAAGCTTACAAACCACTAACCAAGCTTTTAATCAAATTTTCATGCTTTTAAAATTGTGTTAATTGCAGCTACATATGATAGAAAATATTGTTTGCTACAACCCCCAAGTTCTTTAAAAATAATATTTTAGTTGATGAAACCATTGTATGATCATTACCAATGTTCTGTCATGCGTATAAACAATTTATATACTAATAAATTTTTTTTTATTAAAATGTTCATTTTAAGAAATGAATCTATGAATTAAAATAATTCAGTTTTTGGAAAATAATCGAGCAAGTTGTTTACAGCCTTTATGTTAAAGTTTTTTTAAAAATTCACAAATCAAAAGAAGACGTTTTTTAATAATACGAAAGTTTATTGCGTCAACAAATTTGTATACAAAAATACTGCATATATAAAAACTACAATACACAAAATAATTTTAACATTCACAGAGGAGTTAAAGTAAACAAAGAAAAAAAGCTGACGTCAAAAAAGGGGACAAAGGGGTGAAAAACAACAAAGGTTTTTATCAGGATTTTGATCCAGCATGATTGATCTATTTCTTTTTTCCAGTATACGCATCACTTTGTAATTCATATTTATCAGTCCAGCCATTTTTCAAAATGATTTCATCTCTACATTCCTTTTCTTTTTGATCTTGATTATATTTTGCAGTTTCTCTTTCTTGATATTGACGAGCTTCTCGAGTTTTAACCATTGCTTCTCTGTCAAAACTGCCATCTGATTTATATGACTGTGGGATATCGTTTCGAATATTATGATGTCGTTCAGCGTAACATTTAAAATATTATCATCAATTAGCGAACCCTTAGTTATTTTGGAGAAGGGATATTCATGATATATTGCTGTTCATAATTATAATAATAATGGTTTTGACGCCAATATTTATATCGTGTTTCGAGGAACAAATAATAATTATGCATTTTTTTGAAAACCGTTGGGATTCAATGGTACTATTTGTTTCAGGTGGAAAAGTTTCGAAAGTATTTTTTGATGGATTAAATGATTTATAGAATGTTGGGATGAAAGATGATGCACTAACTTTAAAAAATAAATATCAAGAAGCTATTTTCTATTTTGTCGGTCATTCAATTGGTATTTTTAGGCTTTTTTTCCAAAAAGTTAACCCTTCCTTTATGTTTAGGTGGAGCAATGGCAGCATTAGCTGCTGCAACCTTTCAAATTCTTGACATTGATTTGAATTCTAATCTTGTGACATTTGGACAACCGCGAACTGGTGATATATATTTTGCAAATAATATGGTAAAAAAGCTTTTTTTATTACAAAATTGAAACTAACAAAAATGAGGATGCATTTTAGCATCTTTATTCATTGCCAGTACGTATTATTCACAAAGCTGATATTGTACCACATCTTCCTCCATTAAATCAATCTGTTTATTATCACCATTCTGAAGAGTTATGGTATAGTAATGGTATGGGAGTTTACGAGTTATGGTATAGTAATGGTATGGGAGTTTATGATGTATGTGCATTTCGTGATTTGAACGATAGTAAAGACCCAAAATGCAGTAATTCATTAACTAAATACAACATGAAAGACCATAAGAATTATTATGGCCAGGATTTCATTGAATATGGTAAAAATGGTTTTACATCATCAAAAAATATGAATACTCGTGTTAGAATCCTTGAAAAGCGTTCTAAATCTTAATTTATTTATTTCAAACATTGCAAAATGTTAAGCTGCAATTTCAAAAATGTTTAAAATTTTATAATGAAAAAATTATTTTTTAACTGAACTCATTTTTTTTGTTTTTTCTCAAGTTTAAGGAATTGTTTATCATCACTTAAAACGTGAAATTTGTTCCCAAAAAAAATAAATGACAATGTACTTTTTTCTTTCACAAGGGACCGTTTTCAGATGTCCCCCCCAGATTTCGAAGATATTGATGAACAGAAATTTCGCGTTTCAGTTGTTCAATATTTAATTTAAAAAAATTCAAATGTAAATTATCAGTGAATAAAAAATCAAATAAGACACAACGGATGAGTAGAAATTAAAACGCAAGAAATTTATGTAAAACAGTAATAAAAACAATATTAAAGCGAACAACAAAGTTAAAAATGATCTATATTATTGATAATGTTGGATAAATCAATGTCGTCTGTAAGTGGAAAGCAAAGATTCATTGAAAATTTATTCATAGTAGACGCGTTGAGGTTCACAAATATGTTCATTTTCACCGAGTTTAATAGATCTGCTTCCATCAATATTTTCAAGAATTTTTGCCGTTACACTGACTTTGTTACACATACATTTATTACATCTATAAAGTCCACGTTTGTCCATAACATATTGATGCGCGAAATTCTTTTCTTTTGAAGTAAAAATAATTAAATATTTATTATTCTCCCCTTTTATTCCATCATGGAATACAAAATTAGTGCTCAAAATAATTTTTGGTTCAGGATGAATATATTTAGTTGGATCATATTTTTGTGCTTTATATGTTCATTTCTGCCAAGTTGAATACACTTACTTCCATCATCATTTTCATCAACTTTTATAGTAACGAGTTTCTTCATAGCACTACATTTCAAACAATAGTAACGACCTAATGTTTGCATGGAATATTCATATGCAAAATCTTTCTTTTCGCAAGAAAAAATAATTAAATATTTATCTTTTTCACCATCCTTTCCATTTTGAAATATAAAAAGATTATTTGGAACAAGGTTTGCAGTTGGGTCATATTTCTTAGGATCATACAATTGAGGCTGACAAAAATGTTCTTGTACACCACATTTGACGTAATTTTGACCATTTTTATCTTTGAAAACTTTTACACCAACAGATTTATTATATTTTGAAAGGCATGTTATACAGACGTAACTATTGTTAGACGTCAAATAATATTCTCGAACAAAATTTTTTTCAGCAGATGTAAATATAACCAATCGTTTATTTGCTTCTCCCTTGGTATTGAAATGAAGCTTAAATAATTCAGATGGAATAATTCTTGGTTCATATTTTTCTTTAATGTATTTTCGTGGTTGGCAGGCATGTTCTTTTTTTGATTGCTGAAGAAATTCTTTACCACTTTTATCCTTACAGACTTTAACTGTAGCACATCTATTAGCACTCTTACAGCCAAGACAGATGAACGTGTTCATGTCAGGAGATGTACCATACTCAAAACATTCTTCACGATCAGATTTTGCAAAAACAATAATCTTTGTTATTATATCATCATTATGGCGGCACAGTTTAATAAAATCAGACACCTTTATTGTTTCTTCTTCATATTCAACGTTTTTATTTTGCAAAATAGAAGGGTCACATTTATGCTCATTTTTCCCCAAAATTATGTATTTCTCACCATTTTTGCTGATTTGTAGTTTAGCAGAAGCAGAACAAGATGATTTGCTACAATAAAAAGAGCCATTTTGTCTGTAATACATGTATCCAACATTTCGATCAACATGATGAGAATTTCAAAACCTGGTGACACCACAAATTCATTAAATTGATAATACTTTTTTGGTTCATATGGAACAGATTTGCATGTATGATTCGCATTCTGTAATTCAACATATTCATTGGCAGTATTTTCATTCCATATCTTTGCTGCAGCATTGCACTGACGACATTTGAAAATGTATTTGCTATTTCATATAAATTCACAGCATTGGCTTCGACCATTTTCGTCAAAAAAAATAAGTTTCTCAGATTTTGTATTACAGTTTTCGAAAATTTCATAATCTGGTTTTTCAAATATTTTCATTTCAACATATTTTTCCCGAGTGTATTGTGTTGGTGTACAAAAATGTTCTTTCTCTTCTGTTTTAATACAATCAAGTCCATTTTCATCTTTATAAAATATAGCAGCAATTAATTTTCCATTTTCATGACACCTAATACATCTGTAGATTTTCATATTATAAACGGAGGAAAATTCATAACAATATGATTTTTCAGTGTTGGAAAATATTAATAATTTTCGATGCAGTCGTGATCGCAGTTGTGAATCAGATTTGGCATTTACAAATTTAAACAAAAATTGATCAACAATTTTTGAACAACTTTTTGATAATTTATTGTAGGAAAATCTTGTTATCTTTATAGCTCTAAAACAAAAATTATCGTTTATTAAAAATGCAGTAGTAAAGATACTTACGAATGAATTCCTTTAACACCACCATGTCCAGCAAAATTTTCATCACCTGGATGACGTCGCTTTCGAAAATTTAGGTCTCTATAAAAAATCATAGCATTTTAAAGTATAAACAACAAACAGAATAACCCACTTGTTAACAATAACATTCTTATCATTTTCATATAAAGAGCTGTATTTAAATAAATTATTTTCTTTTAAAATTTTTAGATATTTATCTTTTGCTTTTTCATCATGCATATTTATCCATTGAATTATAATCTGTTTCACTTTCACAGCTGTATCATCATTTTGAGTAACTTGGTTGAATATTGGTAGCAAAAAACGTTGATGAAGCATTTCTTTTTCTTCATTCACTTGAATCTAAAAAATACAGTTTTGCATTTGGTATTTAAATAAGTATAATTACCTTATCTTTAACAATAATATCATAAACTTTTTTACATCGTTTTTCTTTATCAAAAATTAAAGCGAAATCAGAAAGTTCGTGTTCACCAAAAACGAATAAAATATTCTAAAAATTGTTTTTAACTAATAAAAAAGATTAAATAAAAAGTGTACCTTATCCATGACAAAATCCCATTTAAACATTGCAGAAATCATTTTTGTATTTAACTAGTTAAAAAATCACTTTTTATTCTTTATAATAAAGTACTCAGCACAAAATAGTGTGGGGTGATTTTTTTTGGTTTTTTTAAAGAATAACTTCAAATATCAGTTTTTCCCCAGATCTTATCTCTATAGATATACTTGAAAAACACAAAAACACTATCTATTAATCGAATTTGATTTTTAAAACATTATCTACTTTTTCACTCTTTTTATTTTTCTCTACAGGATTTGTATGTACCAGTAAACAGTTTTTTCTCAATTTTGTCAAATCAAAAAAACAGTAAAGCATAAGCAAAATTTTTTTATTAGAATAAAACAAAGACAAAAAAAATCAATGGAAGTAACAAAAGGATTGCCTCTATAAAGAGATCATAATGATTTATTGCTGTTGTGTTTCACGTTTCGAATAACTTTTTTGTTGTCTTGTTATTTAAAATATAAATGTTGAAACACATGTAATAATATTTGATAAGACTTGCTTTTAATAAATTAACAGCTAAAAAATTTAGTATAAATTGTTTATTTTTTTTGTCGCTTTCCATATTGTATATTTGTTTTTACTACTTTCATCGAGTAAGTGGTCAAAAAAAGCTTTATCTGCATTGTATCCTTGTTGTTGCCTTCTGCCGGCTATTTAATGATGCTTCATTGCATGATTTTCTTATGGTTCGTGAATAAATTGTTGAACATAAACAAACATTTATAGCCGTCAAGGTTGCAGCATATGTGCCCAAATATTTTATAGTCAATAATGTAAACTACAAATTTTTTGCTCTAATTTAATTCACTGAAAAAAATAAATTAACTTACATCTAAAAAGCATAGTGCCATAATCGTTGGTAAGACATCAAAAATTACTGTTGCACCAACAATAATAATAACTGTACGAGAAGCTTTTCGGATTTTTTTGTTTTGAAGCTTTCGATAAAATCGAAGCAAGGATGCTAGAAATATGCCAGCAAGCAGATTGCTTGCAGTGATTGCTAATTTTATTGGCATCGAATATAGATTACGATAGAAGAGAATAGCACATGAAAAACTTTGGCATTTTTCTATTTCTGCATCAGATGCCATGGCAATTAGTAAACGAATATCAAATCCAATAACAATTAATACAGCCAAACTAACAATCATGGCAAATGTCATTATTGATTTTCCTCTTTTGGTATATTGCAGCGGCAACAATATTGCAAAACATCTATCAATACATAAAAATAAATCCACCATTGGATTAACATATAGACAAAACCATGGAAAAATGCCAAATAAATATAATTCTGTGCCATTATAAATTAGAATATTTGGCCGCCAAAATATCAATAAATGTATGCTATCAATAATGTTTGTAAGACACCAAATTGATAAAAATCCAAAGTAAACTGTAATAACGGGTGATAAATTTTGACTTTCAGTTCTAAAAGCTTTAATAAAAAGCACCCGACTTGAATACCATAGAGATAATAGTGATAATGTCATGGTAATTGCAGTATTCACAAGTGACACATAAGCAGAATATTCTTCAACGACTTCATGATTGGACATTTTAACACTTGAATAAAGCATTAATCTGTTGCTTTTTGTAGTTAAAAAATAGCCCAAAAGGCTGTTTTTTAACCACAGCTTTTGAGTTTGTTTTTAAAAGCTTACAAACCACTAACCAAGCTTTTAATCAAATTTTCATGCTTTTAAAATTGTGTTAATTGCAGCTACATATGATAGAAAATATTGTTTGCTACAACCCCCAAGTTCTTTAAAAATAATATTTTAGTTGATGAAACCATTGTATGATCATTACCAATGTTCTGTCATGCGTATAAACAATTTATATACTAATAAATTTTTTTTTATTAAAATGTTCATTTTAAGAAATGAATCTATGAATTAAAATAATTCAGTTTTTGGAAAATAATCGAGCAAGTTGTTTACAGCCTTTATGTTAAAGTTTTTTTAAAAATTCACAAATCAAAAGAAGACGTTTTTTAATAATACGAAAGTTTATTGCGTCAACAAATTTGTATACAAAAATACTGCATATATAAAAACTACAATACACAAAATAATTTTAACATTCACAGAGGAGTTAAAGTAAACAAAGAAAAAAAGCTGACGTCAAAAAAGGGGACAAAGGGGTGAAAAACAACAAAGGTTTTTATCAGGATTTTGATCCAGCATGATTGATCTATTTCTTTTTTCCAGTATACGCATCACTTTGTAATTCATATTTATCAGTCCAGCCATTTTTCAAAATGATTTCATCTCTACATTCCTTTTCTTTTTGATCTTGATTATATTTTGCAGTTTCTCTTTCTTGATATTGACGAGCTTCTCGAGTTTTAACCATTGCTTCTCTGTCAAAACTGCCATCTGATTTATATGACTGTGGGATATCGTTTCGAATATTATGATGTCGTTCAGCATTGAACATATCGCTCTTATATTCTTTATCATTGCCATTACTTTTATGTTTATCAGCATCACGTTGATGATATGTTTCATGAACAAGTGGTCTAGCTGTTTTATCATACCAATTTCGACCTTCAAAAGTATTATCAAGAGCATTACTGGTAGCCCGACCCCAGCCTTGTTTTGATGGACTAACTCTGAAAAAATAATGTATATTAAAAATTAAATCTTGAGCTTTATAAAATAGCTTACGATCTTTTTCGTGATCCGCTATCTCGACCACCACCACTACCGCCACCTTCACGACTGCTTTCGTTTCCCATTTTGATTGATCAACGAGAAAAAAAGAGAGAAGTAATACAAATTTTGTTTCAAGCTTTTCTGAAATTTAAAAAAAATGAATAATTAGACCCTCTAAAACCAGACACAAAAAATTAGCTACTCGAAATTTCATCAGCAACAACATGATTTCACTTAAAATTAAATAAAAACGCGAACAATTGGGGTGTACAAATGGTACATGAAAAGAGAAGATCTGGACTGGAGTAGTATGTTCCTATTAGGTGGCTTCTCCATTTCCATTTTTTGCTTCCCCTAATTCCCAATAAAAGGTAACTTTTTTGTTTATTCTTCAACACACACTTCACCAATAAATTTTTAAATTAAAAGTCAAAAAGGAAACAAAGATAAGCCAAAAAAAAGAGCAGCCAAAAACTAAAAAAAACACAGCTTCAACTGACTAATTTGTTGAACTGGAGCCCCTTTTAAAGAGTGATCACAACCAAAAAACTCTGGAAGAAATTTGCCAAATCAGACTCCACCTCCATCACTTAGCAGTTCAGCCACATCTCTTTGACTTTCTGCCTGTTAAACACGAATGCCTAAATAAAGTGTCGCGCAGCATCTAAAGTCGACACCTTTTCGAAATTCAGAGAACAAAGAAATGCAAGGCCAAGGAAAGAAATGAATCACTTTTAAGGATAATAAAAAAGAGCAAGAAAGACAGATAATAACGCTAACAAACTTTTTTCTTTCACACGTTAGTGAGTAATATTTTTGGTTTGCCATTTTTCGTTTTTTTTGTCCAGATAATGTGAGAAAAGAAACATGCCGTAAAATTTCATCATCAAATAGAATCACTCATATTATATAGAAATACGAAGAAAAAGTAAGCGATTTTTACGATTAAAAACTATATTTTCTCTTTTTGAAGCAGTTTACATCTGCAACAAAAGAAGATCTTTTCCTGAAGATTTTTGTTTTTTTGAATAAAAGAAAAACGAAAAAAGAAGATCATTAATCATCAAAGAAATAATTAAATGTCATTTACAATAACCTGGGAAAGAAAATAATAAAACTTTCATTGATGAATTCAACAAAAAACTCTAATGTTGTTGCAATAATTATGCAAAAAAAAAGCGACACATTTTTGGAAAAGTTTTAATGGACTGTTTGTTTCAAGCAAAATCAACTAATGACTTTGTTTGTGGCTGCAAAGTTTCCCTATAGTATATACGCATATTTGCCAATCAGCAACACGTGTTGCACCATACATTTTTTTAACACTATGGAGGTCAGGTGTTGCAATCTTTGTTTTTTTTGCTCGAAGATTGTCATAGAATTCAGTACCTTACCAATGTTTTATCTATTATTATTCGCAATATTAACTCTAATTTAACATTCACTTAAAAGTTTATTCAGTATACTTAAAACTAAAATGCTATTTCATTCAACTTTAAATAAACAGTTTCATTTGTGTTACAATAATGTATCTTTCCTTGATCAGTTAAAATAAAAATTGTTCAAACACCAATAATAATAATAATAATATTAATTTTCTTTTTCTTTTGATATAAAAAAAAACACAAAAAGACAAATAAAAAAGTGTTAATAAGCTTTCCAAAATGCTTTCTTAAAGGAAATAATCAGTAATAAGCTGCTTCAAATGTTTGAATTGTGTACATGCTACGATTTTTGATTCTTAAAAAAAGTTAAAGAAAATTTCAAAAGCGATTAACAACCGTTGATTAATCACTTATTTTCTAACATTATAATGAGCCTAAACAGCTATTACAAAAAACCTTTTTTTAAAAATAACCATAGAAAATTGACTTTAATCCATAAACGCTTCATAATTTTGTAATAATACAAAAGTTTATTGCGTCAACAAATTTAAATATAAAAATACTATATGAAAACTACAGTTTACAAAGGAGTTAAAGTTAACAAAGGAAAAAAGATGACATAAAAAAAGGGGACAAAGGGGTGAAAAACAACAAAGGTTTTTAATAAGGTTTTGACCCAGCATGCTTGATCTATTTATCTTCTCGCGTTTTAACCATTGCTTCTTTATTAAAAATGCTATCTGAATCATATGAATGTGTGATATCGTTTCGAATATTATAATGTCGTTCAGCATTGAACATATCCCTATTATATCCTTCAACATTGCCACCACTACCGCCACCTTCACGACTGCTTTCGTTTCCCATTTTGATTGATCAACGAGGAGAAAAGAAAAAAGAAATACAGTCGAACCTCGTTATAGTGCGGTCCAAGGGACCGTGATAAAACCGCACTATAGGCAGGTCCGCAGTACAACGAGGTTCAGTTTTTTTGACTAGTTTTTGAAAAATTTTTATTCAAATCAATTTATATCATATAAAAAACCACAATTATGATAAAAATTGACTATTTTTGCTTGAACAGCTTTTTTCCGCTATTTTTGATAGAAAAACCCATAAAACTATTGAAATTTTTTTAAAAAATGAAAGAATTGAAGTCGAAGTTCATTGTTCTTAGAATAACAAAAACCGATTTTGGAAAAAAAATTGAGTATGCAGTATAACAAGGTCGATTTTCCTTATAAATTTTTGAAGGGACCACAGAAAAACCGCAGTATAAGCAGGTTTGCACTATAACAAGGTGCATTATAACGAGGTCTGTATTAGGTCATTTCCTTAAGACATTTGCCGGGACCGCACAAAAACCGCAGTATAGAGAGGTTCGCATTATAACGAGGCGCATTATAACGAGGTTCGACTGTATAACTTTTGTTTTAAGCTTTTCTGAGATATAAAAAATGAATAATTAGACCCTTAAAAACAAGAAACAAAAAATTAGCTACACGAAATTTCATTAGCCACGAAATTATTTGACTTAAAATTAAATAAAAACGCGAACAATTGGGGTGTACAAATGGTACATGAAAAGAGAAGATCTGGACTGGAGTAGTATGTTCCTATTAGGTGGCTTCTCCATTTCCATTTTTTGCTTCCCCTAATTCCCAATAAAAGGTAACTTTTTTGTTTATTCTTCAACACACACTTCACCAATAAATTTTTAAATTAAAAGTCAAAAAAGGGAAATAAAGATGAGCCAAAAAAAACCAATCAAAAACTAAAGAAGAAGACTACTTCAACAGATTAATAACTGACCGAAATTCGTTGAACTGAGGCACCTTTTAAAGAGCCATTGCAACCTAAAACATCTGGAAGGAAAATGCCAAATCAGACTCCACCTCCATCACTAAGCAGTATTTCGTGATTCAGCCACATCTCTCTGACATGCTGCCTGGTGAAAACGAATGCCTAAATAAAGTGTCAAAGAGAGTAGTCGGGCAGCACCTAGAGAGCAAAGAAATCTGCCGTAAAAGTTCATCATCAAATAGAATGAATCATATTATATAGAAATGATAAAAAAAGTAAGCGATATTTACGACCATTAAATAAGTTTTCTCTTTTGAAGACGTTTGCATCTCCAACAAAACAAACGTTTACATTGCATAGTTTTTTTTCTTTTTTGAAAAAAAGAAATACGAAAAAAAGAAGATCATCACTCATCAAAGAAATAATAAAATGTCATTTACAGTATCCTGGGAAAGAAAAAAACAAAACTTTTAAAATTTTCCATTTATAAATTCGACAAACCTTTGCTGCAATAATTATGCAAAAAAATAACAATAGAAAAGCGACACATTCTTGGAAAAGTTTTTATTAGTGAATTGCCTGTTTCAAGCAAAATCAACTAATGATTTTTTTTCAAAAAAAGAATAAACAACAAAAAGTAAAAGAGAAAAACCTGAAACAATTGCAGCAACGGGAGATCTGATTAAAAATATCGAAACTCTGAAATGAATTCATAATGAGTCTGCTTTGATCATGACAACGTCATTGATTTCCTTTAAAACGTATTCTATGAATTTTTTTAAAGATTTTGCCATTTTCTGGCACAGCAAAATGACATTCCCGTATCGACCCAGAAATGATACCTAGGTTTTCGACCATGCTTAACAAGCTTAAATCCAAAATTTTAGGCCTTTTACTCAACCTTAACCCTGATTTTTTGGTCCCGAAACGAAAATATCCAGGTTTTTTCACATGGATGCCATATATTCATTTTATTAAAAGTTGCTAATATTCTTTCACTTATATAGGTTTTCGAGGTCGGGGAATCCGAATTTCGCATTTTCGAACGAAAATTTTCGCTGCAAGACCCATTTTTTGCACTACGGCACTTTTCGTGCCGTCATAACTTTTCGGCAAGGGCCCAGCTGGCCGAGTGAATAGCACCATCGGATTCAGCGCCCTTTTTTACCCCAGGGGGGTCAAGAATGGTAAAAAAACCGGTGGAGGAAAAACGGGTTTACTATTGTTGAACATGGAGTACTGCGAAAAATTTGCCTTGGTCCCCCCTGTACTCAAAAAACGACAAAAAAAATAAAAAAATTTTTTTTGTGTAGAAATGCTCAAAAATGTTTATTAATAATTATAGTAATATTTTGGGATCGAAAAAAATATGTTTAAACATTTTCGAATGCTTCATAACATGGTAAAACAACGAAAATAACGGTATTTCATCATGCTCTATGTTCAACAATAGTAAACCCGTTTTTCCTCCACCGCTTTTTTTACCATTCTTGACCCCCCTGGGGTAAAAAAGGGCGCTGAATCCGATGGTGATACTCACTCGGCCAGCTGGGCCCTTGCCGAAAAGTTATGATGGCACGAAAAGTGCCGTAGTGCAAAAAATGGGTCTTGCAGCGATAATTTTCGTTCGAAAATGCGAAATTCGGATTCCTCGACCTCGAAAACCTATATAGGTGTAAGAATATTAGCAACTTTAAAGAAAGTGAATATATGGCATCCATGTGAAAAAACCTTGATACTTTCGTTTCGGGACCAAAAAATCAGGGTTAAGGTTGAGTAAAAGGCCTAAATATTTGGATTTGAGCTTGTTAAGCATGGTCGAAAACCTAGGTATCGTTTCTGGAGAAAAAAAATTTTAGCTGTGCCAGCCGTTTTAAAAAAATTCATAGAATACGTTTTAAAATGGAATTTATTTCATCTACGTAAAAATGCGGTTGTAAATCTACTGCAATACTGTTTTTAAATATTCAAATAAATAGAAGCAATGCTATTGTTATTGTGTTTTTTATCTCTTAAAAAACACAATAATTATGTCAGCGATTAAAGTGCAAAAAACACTGTTGTAATCTTTTGTTTTTTTAAATAACTTTCGATAAAAATCCAATTGTTTTAAAGTACAGATTAATATTTTGCCCTTACTATCACCTTTTCACCTAAAATATAAGTTCCAATAAATTTTAGGTTTTTTTAAGTAGAAAGTGATATTAAAAAAAATTTTGAAAAATATGTTTGTAAGCTTTTGTATTAATGCAACACTGGATTAGATGCAGCTGTTGTATCCATGGTTCATTATTATTTCTTTTGCATCGACGTTTCTTCAAATTGCTATTCGTGATGCTTTTATCACTTTGACAACAAATGACATTGAGATTCCTGCGCAGTCCCTGTAAAATAAGCAGCTGGGTTTCAGTTACTGTCAAAAATAGATTAGAGAGTCATTAAACTTTCCACGAGCCAAAAAGAATCATGTTATATTTACGTTTTCACTAAAAATATCATTAATTTAATTTTTTTTAAATAGCATAAATTATCAATAACAATTTAAAGTGAAAAAATGTTTTTTTTATAAAGTAATTTAGTAAAGTTTCTGCTTTGGTACCACCCCGGCAATGCTTGATTTAGTATTTTCACCAGGTAGAACTTCAATTTTTGTTTTTCTTTTTGGTATATAATAATATAATTTTGTTCGATAATCCGTTCCGTTAATAAAAATAAAATCAAAATTGAATCAATTACTACATAACAAATATAATAAAAGTCATAACATTGTATTAAAAATGCTATTACATCACCCTATCCCCCATCAATAAATTGCAAATTCATTGAAAAAATTTCGATAACCCCAAGAAAGAGGAGCATAATGGATTGAAGAAAAATCAAAATTGAAATTTTCAATAGTAGTTTGATAGAATTTCGATTACTTGATAATCCATTTTTAAGATTTTTAATTACCAAAAATAGAAGCAACGATCCAAGAAACGTTGTAGAAAAAATTAGAATGCATTCAACAGAGTACGGTAAATAAATTCGATAAAGATTATGATGAAAAGCATAACAATTTTTGTATGCAAAACATACGGTAAAGTTAACTCCATCTGCATCCATTTTAGTGGTATTAAAATTTTCAGGTCTATGAAATGCGGGAAATGGAAACAATGACCATTTATTTTCGAACAATGACCTATAGATTTTTATGTTTTAATAAAAATTTGTTAATTTTTTTGCCGTCTTTTTTGTTTTACTCTTATTTGACAGAAATGAATCTAAATTTGGAACATTTTTTCCCAATATATTGGGACAAGGACTGCCCAGGATCCGGGATCCCGGTTGTTTTTCGGGATTTTTTCCCGGATCATAATCACGGATTTAAAAATGTATTTACGCTTTTTTTCTCAAAGGATCCGGGATCGGAAAAGCCAGTCCCGGACAACCCATGATTGGGACTGTCAATTAAATTTCTACATTGTTATAGTACAGGGTATGAAAACAAAAGTGCAGGTTCTAAATTTTTGTTTTTTCAGTTAAACAAAAACTAATAGCACAGTTAATTGAGTTAATTTGAGTGATGAATGGGATTTTTGCCTCTTTTTAGATGAAGCGCAAGTTCTCCATTTCATAAAAAAGCTTACATGAGATCTAGACAGAAAAAATGTTTGGGAGAGCATGCCTTTGATCTTTTGCCGCATTTGGCACGCATCGGCAAAAGATCAAAGAAATTTTTGTCAATTTCGAGGAGCGCTGGCCTCAAAAGCCCCCTTCCTCCCTAAATACGGGCTTGCATTAGATACTAAACAGTCCCAAATGAAATGTTAAAATTCTTGCTTTAAAGGGGGACAACCACCTTTAATAAATTTTTCTGATTGACATTCCCTGATTTTTTTCGCACTTCTTTGTTTGCAAGTGAGAAATAATAAAAACACAAAGCAATTTTTCACGCTTGTCGAGACCATTAATGGATGTCAACTTAAAAAATTTATTAAAGGTGGTTCTCCCCCTTTAAACAAAAAAATTTTGAAACATAACATACCATTTATTATAATACTTTGTAATATTTTCAGGACATGCTTCATCAAATGCCGGTTGACAAAGTGGACCTCTATTACCAAGATACTTTTAATAAAAATTTGGAATTACAAATAATAAATCCCAAATTAAAATTATTGGAAAAACTGTTACATTTGTTATTCGTTTTTCATTAAAAAATGGGAAATACAATCCTATGAATCGGGTAGCTGTTAAAAGCAATAATGGAAGAAATGGAAAATATGTATCTAACACATTTATGGCATAATCGGGGATATGGTAAGATGTTTGGTCGATCCATGTATTTGTAGCAAGTCTCCATAATTTAAATAATTGAAGTATTTGCAAATGTAGCACAAACCATGCATAAGTTTTATTAATTCTTATTGAAAGGATTACAATTATCAATAAAAGAATAATGCCAAACCAAGAAATATAATTTTTGGATATATTGAGAAGATACGTTGTTATACAGACATACGTTACACCTTTTTGGGGGATACATTTATCTCCTTGATAAAGATTCGCAACAAGGAAGGCTTTTTTAAGATTAGTAAGTAGGGCAGTGATGAAAAATGCGGCCGAAATTTCCGGCCGGCCTCGCGGCCGAAAATCTTAGGCCGTCCGGCCGCACTTTTCATCCCTGAAGTAGGGCCACCATTTTTGTTTCGAATATTTTGGATTCTAAAATTTAAATTTGTAAGGGCTTTTTAGATAAGAAAATTTATGTTACATTAAGGATGGACAAAGGCCAAAATTTTTAGCCCTGGGACCTCAAATTTATTTGAAAAAATTCTAAATGTTTGCAGAAAGTTGACCTATTCCGGTGGACATGGAAAAATAATAAAAGTAAACTTGCGAAAACCATTTATATAAGAAATATCTTATTAATGCTAGGGCAAAGTGTCTACTTTACTCTGCCATAAATTCATATTTCAAAGAACTTAGGTTTTGAAATACCATTTTTTCTTATGATCTCAAACGTCTAAGAAAAAATGGACGTGCTGTTTCAAACTGCGCAAGCTGTTTCAAACTTGCGCATTTTTATCTTTCACTTTTATAAAAGCTTTTACACCTGCTTTTTTTAATTTACTCAAAATGTCATATTTCAAGAAACCTAGTTTTAAAATACTTTTTTTACTTATGACATTTTGTTTAATCGAAAAAATAAAGCAAAAGCGGAAATCAAGCTGAAATTAAAAAAAGTATGCATGATAAAAAAAAACGCTTGGAAAGATATGATTCTATATAATTAAAAAATGTATCATAAATTTTTAAATAAATCAAATTCTCTCTAATTTTACTATAAATTGCTTTTTGTTTTTAAACAAAAAACTGGAGAAAATATTTGGGCTCCTGAATACATGACATTTAGCGTGAGCAGAAACAAATAGAAATTTTCGAAAAACAAATTTATAAGCATTATGATTGAATTAGATTTTGAGTTTTTCACATTTTTTTTGAGCAATAAATCAGATGGTAGACTAAATACTTTACCGTAGAGGGTTTCAACTCAATCCGGAGTTGAGGCCCCATATTTCGCCCAAATATTCCTCATAGTAAGGGATAGTGAGGGACGAAATATCAGCTGCAGAATCCTCGATCTGTGGATTTAATAGATATATGGATATAGCTAATTAATAGCAGACGATATCTATTTTTGTTATACGATTTTGATGTCAATGATTTTAAAACAGCGTAATAAAAAGAAAAACGTAATTTATTAGTTAGTCATGCATATAAAATGTTTAGAAAGTTTTCAAAATGCAGAAAATTAGATATTTTGTAGCAAAAATAGATATCGTCTGCCACTAACCAGCTATATAAAGTGCGTTGCATAAATATAGCCGAGGTCAAAAATATGGGATTTCGACCCCAAAACTTAAATATAGCAAAAAGCTGTTTTCATATTCGGATTCAGCATGCTCAATAACCTATATAAACAAAAAACAGCTGAAAAATTACGACGAAACACGAATTTTTTTGAGAAAAATGTGTTTTTTGGGTGTTGCAAAAATATAGCCGAGGTATTGAAAAATTTGCATATGACCAGTTTTGAAGAAACCAGTATATGGGGGTTGTTAAATATGCTTATTTTAGCTAATTTGTGAAGAAAACAACAAAAAATATTCAATGGCACTGATTTGGCACGGCATTGAAAATAAGGTATTTAGTGTATTTCGGCATTTTTCAGATGCTGGGGCAATGGCAGAAAATAAGTTTAAGAAGAAACCAAATATGCTATTTTGTAGTCCTATATATCCTTAACAACTCCACCAAATTTCATAGCTCTACCTCTTCCACCGTTCCTCAGCCCCGCTGCCAAAGTTGGGATATAATGTGAAAAAAGTAGAAGTTTGCTGGAAAAAAGGGGAAAATCGACAAAAGTGTGAATATTTAAAAGCGGGGCTGAGGAACGGTGGAAGAGGTAGAGCTATGAAATTTGGTGGAGTTGTTAAGGATATATAGGACTACAAAATAGCATATTTGGTTTCTTCTTAAACTTATTTTCTGCCATTGCCCCAGCATCTGAAAAATGCCGAAATACACTAAATACCTTATTTTCAATGCCGTGCCAAATCAGTGCCATTGAATATTTTTTGTTGTTTTCTTCACAAATTAGCTAAAATAAGCATATTTAACAACCCCCATATACTGGTTTCTTCAAAACTGGTCATATGCAAATTTTTCAATACCTCGGCTATATTTTTGCAACACCCAAAAAACACATTTTTCTCAAAAAAATTCGTGTTTCGTCGTAATTTTTCAGCTGTTTTTTGTTTATATAGGTTATTGAGCATGCTGAATCCGAATATGAAAACAGCTTTTTGCTATATTTAAGTTTTGGGGTCGAAATCCCATATTTTTGACCTCGGCTATATTTATGCAACGCACTTTACATTTAGCTATTAAATCCACAGATCGAGGATTCAGCAGCTGATATTTCGTCCCTCACTATCCCTTACTATGAGGAATATTTGGGCAAAATATGGGGCCTCAACTCCGGATTAAGTTGCAACCCTCTACGGTTAGAAAAACCTTATCCTTTACGTGCATTTTTAGTATCATTCAAAAGTTAAATATCTTTTCGCATAACTACTGTGTTTTGAATGATATATGTTTAACAACAATAACTACAGTATGCTTTGGATCACAAATAAAGACTGCGTTTATTAATCCATGATAAAACAATTTCAGAAAACATTTGAATTTATTGACAATGATCAGTCAAAGTTTTATCACAGTTATGTCATGTACTGCCAGGATTACAATTGTTTTTGATATAACTATTATAAGATTTAGGTTTGTGTGGTTTATTTTTAGGGCTTCCGTTTGTGTGGTTTATTTTAATATTAAGTTGACTTCCTGTATATTTGTAATTGTGTTTTTTTTCTTTTTGTATTAATCAATATCGATTTAATTTTATTTTTGTTTTATCAAGCTATTTCTTTATTGCTTTGTTGATAACGCAAGCAGCCTTCTTCCGCAAATTGCCGCACCTTTTTCTTATCACTTTTTTACATTTCTTTTTCTTTTAGTCACTACTTTTGCCGAGCTTTTCTTTAAATAATTTAACATTTTTTTTCCATAAACTGCAGTATATATTATTATTTTTTCTTCTTTTAGATATCTGTAAAAATGCCTGTACTTAATCGAGAAATCATCGAAGATGTTCTTCTCCAATTACTTCAAAATAAAAACAACTTGTCTGAAGATTTACAAAAATTTTTGGTATCCGGAAGACAACCCTTTGATGTAGCATTAAAATATTTTGGTCGTGTTATTTATGGCATTGAATTTTATCATGATGATATGAGAATTACTACAGTAAGATTTTATATATTTATTTGCAACGGCTAACAATCAGTAAACGTTTAGGTTGATGATGAACGTGTTACTCGAATTTACAGAATTCGATATGATTTTGGTTTTTGTACACCATTTTTAATAGCAATTGGAAACACTGTCAAGAAGCTGGTTATTAGAAGTGATTTTCCTGCATATATGACAGATGCAGTAACTGGTAAATTAAGTGGTACAAGTAAGTTATTTTTTTGCACTAAATCTGTCTCTAACTTTTACTAATGTAAATGTAATAACCTAAATTTTTAGATTTAAAAGAAGTTCATTATTTAAGTGATATTCCTCCAGGATTTTATCAAATTTTAGATTATTTTAATAGTGCTGAAAAATTTTCATTTTGTGGTGTTGATGATCTTTCGGTATGCAATATATTTGATTAAATCGTGTTAGTACATTGATATTTTTTAGATTATTTCCACACTACCTCAATCTTGTAAGATTCTTGAACTTAATGGGTGTAATTTTGCTAAACTTGTTGGAGGAAAAAACCATGTGTAAGTTTTATTTATTTATTTTTAGAGTAGTATATTGCTATATTTAGTCAACCATTTCCTCAAGTTCAAGAACTTTATCTTCGTGGTGATTTTGAAATTACACAGTTTGATGAAGAAAAAATTAAACAAATGTCAACATTTCTTTCATTGAAATTCCCAAATCTCAAATATATCAAATCTGAATTCAGCAGTCCCATAAAATACTGGAAATCCAACCCAGAATGTAAAACTTACAACTTTCAATTAATGTCATGTGCTCAAATTTTTTCAAATCTTCAAGGATCTATTGAATTTATTATTCACGAAGGTTGCCGTAATCATCCTTTATATAGCAATTTAACAGTTTCTTTTGATATGCATCCAAGTTTATTATTTAAAGTTACACCACTTTTTTTGTAATATGATAGTGACACCTTTTATCTTTTGTTGAACTCATTTTATTTGTTAGTATTTTTGTTATTTGAAAAAAAATATACGTGTTTGAATATACTATTTGTTGTTGTATTACATTATTACGAAAAACACAAATATCTGAAAGCTAAAATACTGTTATACTTTCAGTTGGTCTACGAGTTTGGCGGGATTGTAGTGGAGGGACTGGTGTTGAAACCGATCTTATGACATCCGTTTGTGAAGATCTTGTGCCAATTTTGGTAAAACCAAAAAGCTAAAAAAGTTTTTAGTGTGATTTTTATAAACAGTTGAAATTTCAACCTACTTCAGAAACACGTTGTCGAAATCGGGGTGACCTGAAACCAAGTAAATGAAGGCTAAAAGCACTTCGAAAAACGAAAGCACAGTTAAGCCATCCAAGGATGACGTAATCGAGGGTGAAAAAGTTGAATCGAGTAACATAGAGGAACATGTTGGGGATGACGACCATTATTACGGAGCATATTGAAATGAAATGCATTAATCTGAAATGGTAGTGTTCAGGGGGTAACGAAAATTGTTACAAAAAAGGTGCTTTAAGTTGTGTTAATTGTTTTACTTAATAAAATAATGGGAAGTATGATACTATTACAGTAGAGTCTTTTTATTATCCGTCGAAATTTTTATACCAGCAAAATGCTCACCTAATTTGTTCAATTTCCTTTGCAATGACTTGACTATTTCTTCCTTTATTCTTAAAACTTTGAATAATCCAAAATGCCGCAAAGTTAAATACAAATCCAGCAGTGTGACCAAAGGAAGTAAAAAAATAATTAAAGGTCCTAAAAATTCAATGGCATTAAAAACCAACACCAAAATATTGCCCCTGAATTTTACAAATCTTTAATGAATGAACTTACGTGTATGTAAAACCAAAAGCATTGCTCAAAGTACATGGCAAAGAAGCTAGTAGATCTTTTTCAATAACCAGCCCGGTGTATAATGCAACACAAACAGAAGTGATACAAATTGCAGCAGTTAAAATTAACAAGACATGAAACATTCTAAAAATTACTGTTGATATACTGTGTAATTCTAATGTATAAAAATTACTTTTCTTTAAAATTACGATATGAAGTTGGAAATCTGATAGCACAAAATCTCTCGATTCCCAATGCTAGTGAAAGCATTGCTGGTCCTTGACTTCCGATAATTAAAAGGCTGTTTTCAGCTTGTGCAGCACAATCCGATCTTGTTGTTCGTGGATATGTATACATTGTTTGAAAAGAATCTTCCATTAACAGTCTTTCAATGCCTGAAAATGTTATTATATTTTGAATTATATTTTATATTTGTTTAAATCGTTTAACATCCATCTACTGTATTTTCTCAATGATTTTCATTTATTAAGAATTCAAACTTTCTGCATTTCCTTAAAGTTCTGGAAATTAAATTGTATGTTATGCATGGGTGTTCTTAAGAATTGTTATCTTAAAACGTGCCAAATTTTACAGTAAATTTGTAACATAAAGTTTAAATGTTTACACTTCCATTTTTGGAATTCAAAGTTTTCTCACAACCTACGTGAAAAACTAATAAACAAAAAAATGTATTTTGGTAAACTTTGTGAAAAGCTTTTTTAATTAAAGGAAATCTTACAGTGATTCGAGAAACTCATTACAACGTAAAAATCCTTGACGTTCCTCTAGTAGCTAAATCAAAAAACGTAACAATTAATTATCAGGTTTTTTTTGATAAGAACATCTTGATTTGTAGTAAGATACTAAGAAATTATTTGTTATAAAAATTGATAACTGATAAAACAGAAACTTTTTTTTGTCAATTTTCTATTGTTACTAACAAAAAAGTCACTAACCAGATAATAAAAATGCAGCGCCATTAATCCCTTCAACAACAGCTATTCCAATAAATAAAGTAAATCGACTTCGAAGTTGTGGAGATGATAAATAAATAAAAACAATAAATAAATTTGCAACGAATGCAAACAAGCCGATTCCACAATATGTCCAATATACTGGAACAAATTGTTTTGTTGTATCATACAAGGTCAGCTTGGGAAGTGAAGACATCTTCTTTTTTAACAATGAAAGTTAAAAAAACAAAGTTTATTAAAGTTTTTGAACTAGATAAAAACGCGTTTTCCGATAACAGAATTGAATTCAATTATTTAAAAAAACTGTTCTATTGCAATTAGCGCTTTTTTCTTTTTATAACAATTTTCAGCTTATGTATACTTCTTGAAGCTCACAAAGTTCACATGGAATCTACAAAAATCGTGGGTAATTCCTGCGTGTTTTAATTTCTTCATTTCCTTCCTGTAAAAGAGCTTTTCTTGCAATTAATAAAAAAAACTAATATTAGCTGCAAGTTTTTGATATTAGTTTATAAATTGCACTCGTTTTCTTTTTATTTGTGTAATCTAAGATTTGTTCCTTTTTAACAGTATTTAAACAAAACCATGTAATTTTAAGTGTTGTTGTAAAAATGAAATGAGTATTTTTTTAAAATAAATTTATTAATAACAACTAATCTAAACAAAAAATAAAATGTATTTCAAAATTTTCCAAATAAATATAAGTAATTTCTTTCGATTACTGTAAAAGAAGATAATCGAAAATGAAAAAATGCAACAATAAAAAGAAGAATAAAATAATCATTGTTAATTAAGATTTGTAATGAAAAAATATAAGACCGGAAACAAGAAGACAAAAAAATAGATATGAAAAATAATAATAGTTTTACAAAAAAGCAGAAAAAACTCGGATAAAACGCTTTTACAAAATAATAATAATCTTCAAAGGTTACCAAAATTTTTTTAAGAAGGAATAAAACCAGTACGAAAAAATCAGAAAAAAATGACACCGGATATAAAAAAATAAGAATTTGAATGATACCAAAAGGCGACAAGCGCCAGCGCGCGTCGACTTTTTTTGGCTTTGAAAAAAAAAACAATGAAACAAATATGGGCTCTCAGAGGAAACAACTAACAAATATTAATGAAAATAATCTAAAAATGCCCGCAAATTTGCATATTATAAAAAAACTTGAACTAAAAGAGAGAGATAAAAAAGAGAAACACTGAGAAATCAAAATATATTTTTAAACCAGTTTTATAAGTTTTAATAAATGAGTTAGATTTTTAAGAATTTATACTTAATTAAAAAAAATATTAATTTTTGAACCGCTTATATTTTTTTTCTTGAAGATTCGAAAATAGATTTTTTTAGGGATTTGGAAGTGTTGGAGAGAAAAAATGATTCTAAAACAGAAGAAGACCTAATAGAAACAAATAATAATTAATTTTGAAGTGTTAAAAAAGAGAGAGAGACAAATACGTATTTTTTGTGACAGTTTTTGATCGAAAACTGGAAAATGTGGATATGAAGTAAGTTTAGGTAGGGGCCATCACTTACTGTAATATCACACTTTGCCAAGCTATAGATCAAAAAACATATCAAATTATTATATACCTGAGATTAACTAATACTACGTCTTTTTTCGATTAAAAAATAGCTTAAAAAGAACTCCTAAAATTTGATGTGAACCCAAATTAACACATTTGAGGGAAAACAATGAAAAAGAAATTTGACAAAAATCAAAATAATCAAAAAACATCTATGCTAATTTTTGTTTTCTAAAATTTAAAATCATGTTGTTGATAGCCATTGTTGCTGCCATTTGATTGTTGAAGTTGTTGTTGTTGTTGTTGCTGATGTTGTGGATGATGATGATCAAAGAATGTTTGATTATTGAATGGTCCAGCAGATTGTATACCATTTGTATGAATATTATCAAAGCTAAAGCCATTAGTTGTAATATTTTGTTGTTGTTGATAATTAAAATAGAATGGATAAACTGGTGCTGAGACAATAGGATTATGAGATGGTGAATGAAAATTGCTATTTGATAAATGTCCGCTTGATCCATTTTGATTAACAATCAATGGCGGTGGTTTATGTGAAATGTTTGATGTTGAAGATGCTGATGTAGGGGTAGCAGTTGATGAAATGACAGATGAAGTGGTAGATGATTGTGAATAGCATGGTGGTGAAATCATTTCATGACTGTTGCTATCAATGATAAGGCTTTGTTGTCGATGAAGTGGAGATGAATGAGCAGATGTATGTGTAGATGGAATAACAACTGGTGGATTATCTGATAGATCAAGCCCTAAGGCAACAAGTTCATTTCCAATTCTTCCAAGTTCTTCTGATTCATATGAACTTGTTTGAGTGGTAACATCAAAGCGACGATTCTTTTCAAGTTCATGCTGTGAATTTGCTTCTGATGGATCACTAACATCATTCAACATAATCTCAAGAACATATGGATCAATTGGTTGTACACCAAACATCTTTGCCATTTGAACATTTTCAATGTATGTTGCTGAGAAGCGTGCAACTGTTGGCAACAAAAGGATCAGCCCAGCATAACGATTCATTGAATTCATTGATTCCCATGGTTGTCCAAAGAATGATAAATGAAGGTTATTTTTAAATTCGGCAAGTTTTTTTGCAGTAGTCTCTGACATTCCACGTGATTCTGATTCCATCAAAGTGAAAACAGTCAAGACAGCTTTTTCAGTTTCATTAATACCATATTTTCGGAATGGAAGAACTAGTTCATCAATTAGCTTTGAAATAATATTATTTGAAAAGAATTGAAGTTCATGTAAATGCCTTGGCATTTCACGTGGAATCAGCGAGCCATTAGAAAGAACAAGACATTCATGAATATCAGTAGATGCCATCATTCGTGCAGTTTGAGTTGCTTTTTGAAGGACACAAAATGAACTGAATGTATTCTTCAACATAATCAACTTTTCCATTGCCATTTCATTTGATGGAGTTACTTTTGAAACTTGTGCCATATCAAATATAGCATTAATCCAATCACATGCAATTACAACATATCTTCGCATAGCATGATGAAATTGTTCAATTGTTGCAACACGACCTGGCTCACCAGGCATTGGGACACGGCATGCATTTAGAGCTGATGGATTTTGGAATAGCGTAAGAACAGATGAATCAGGATCTGGTTTAATTCTTAGAAAATTCGATGCAATTCCAATTGGGCTTGAATAATCTTGTTGCAGAGGATTCTTTGTTTCAATTGTTGTTAACATATTCAAGATCATATCTGCACGATCAAAGAAATTGAAACTAAAAAAAGAAATTTGCATAGATTGAGTTTTGAGGGTGTGATATTTCTCTTACCTATGATCAAGATTGTCATCAGTAGGTGATGGAAGGCAATTATTTTCTTCACGTTTAAGCTTTCTTTTGCGTGGATTTTTTTGTTTTCCAATTACATCTCGATCTGGTCGAATTGCTGAAAAATATATATTTGCAGATTATTTAGTAAACATGTAAACATCTTATTTATTAATTATTTTTTTAAGGCTTCATATTTTTAGATTGTTTATTTTGTTTGTTTCTCAATTTAAAGGTCAAAGATTTTTAAAAAAATAAAAATTAAAAAAGTAAATGTTTTGCTACTTCCTTTTGTGCTTTAATTTCTACTTTGCATTTAAAATTGAGCATATACTTTGTATCTAAAGGCTACAGTACTCCAGTACATTGCAAACGACAGATGTTCTAACAAATTTTGTTCGTTTCGTAACAAAATTAAACCACAAAAAGTTTTTTTTGTCTGGCAGCTGGAAAAGCAAAAATTTTTGCAAGAAAAGTGCTTTTTTTTGTAAATTATGCGATTTTGCAGAAGACGTGAATAAAAAAATATTATGTATTATTAAAATGTTAAAGTGATTAATGTGTCAAACGGAAACAAGCTGAAAAGTTGGATTGACATTTTAAAGTTTGAAAAAAAAAACAACGGATGTTTTCAAAAATAGCAGCTGCTTTTTGTTGCAATTTTTTAATTTTTACAAAAAATTAATTTTTTTTGTTAATAACAAAGTTCAGGGGTACTGTAGAGAGCTAAATAGCGTGTAAAAATGGCATTATGAAATGTAATTATAGTTTTTAAAATTTTATTCTTTTACAGTGACCCCTTTTTGTATTTAATTTGTTTGGGAAACAAAAGCCTGTTACACTATTATATAACAATGTAAAGACATGCAATAGCTCAATAAGCTACAGTACACTCATGAATTACATAATAAAAATAATTCAATGATAGAAATAAACAAACCTTCTGGTTCCATTCCAACTTCAAGACATCTTTGGAAACGACAAGCTCGACATGCATTTCTTTGATCTTTATCAATTAGACATCTCTGTTCAAATCGACATGAATATGATTGTTTAGCACGAATTGTGCGCCGAAAAAAGCCTTTACAACCATAGCATGCTGCAACACCATAATGTTTTCCAGCTGATTTATCACCACATACACTACAAATTCCTTCTGTCATCAATAGTAAATCCATTATTTTCTTTTTTTCTTTTCTGTGTTTTTCCCTAAAAAAATGATTTGAATAAAATTTAAATAATTTTTAGAAAATAAAAATTCGTAAAAAATTCAGCACAAAAAAGACACGAAAGAACAAATTAAAAAAAGAGCGGATTTAATAAAAATAATCTCGGATCATTTAAATAAAAAAACAACAAAAAAGTTGCAAAACACAAACATTTTTAAAGAGCTCCAATTCGGAAACGTGCAATTTATAAAGTTATTTTATTTTACGAATGTCAGGTTTTAGAAGAATAAATATTATTTTTTCTTATTATCGAAAATGTAGGCCCAGCCCATTTTCATAGTAGCATAAACTACAGTACCTTCAAGAAGAGTGGCACGAAACAGGTGATTTTAAAATTCAAATTTTCTTTTAATAATAATTAAAAACATTTACCGAAAAATGCAAAACTTCTTGTTTTTTGCTTATTTTTTTTCAAAGAAAATTAATGTTTTCAAAGTTTTTAAAATCTCAAAAATCATAAAAATTTTCGAAGCGGAAAAATTTGGTTAAAAAAGTTTAAAATGTTTAAAAACAGTTTTATTGGAATTGGGATTAAAGATAAGTGAGGGAGGGAAAGGTGAAGGGTGGCGAAATGTTTGCATACATGCATTAATTATGGTACAGTCGGGTGATTAATGACTAAACAGAAAGCATAAAAATATTGTCGTAAAAAATATTTGGATTTGTGGACTTTTAAGCAAGAAGAGGAAAGTCTAAAAAGTTCAAAGAAGAAAAGGAAAAGCTACAAATTTTGTTTTAGAAGGGGTGATAAACATGTCTGGTGATGACAGTTTTATTAGTTAAAAATATATGACTTTTTTGTTGAAGGTGTTTTATGGCATAAGTGCTTAAAATCGCCAAAGGCAAGAAGAGTAAAAAGTATGAAGCAAAGATGAAATAGAAAATATAAGTTACAGGTGATGGGAATGAGAATTGTGAAAAACAAAATTTGAATAACATTGTATTCTGAACAACAACAACACAAATGCTCTAAATACAAATTTACAATGTAGCTTGATAAAAGTGCTACTTAAGCAGTGCCATGACACCGTAACCAACTCTAACGAAAAACAAAATAACATAATACTTCGCCTCAGGGCATATAAATTTTTAAACGTTTCTTGTATGACTCATATTCCTCCCAGAAGAAAAAAAGTTTCAGCTGCTTATGAAATTCTATAAATTCCAATAATCTCTCCCCGTTATTTCCTCCCTCCTTTTTCCTACTGCTATCTTTTCAACCATGACATAACCACTAACCCAATCACGCTACTTAACCACCCCAAAAAATAAATATTACACAAAAAAATTTGTTAAACCAAAAAAAACTTTTTCCTTCCGAAAAAAAATAAACGGGTGTCAAATGTTCAAAAAAAATATAATTTCAAAACTTTCTTGTTTCTTCTTTTTTTCTTCTTATGTTCCTAAGAAGAAGAGGGGGAATTCAACAAAATTTTAACCAAAAGCTCCCAAAACTTTTTAAGAAAAATTTAAAAAGACTGTAAATAAGAATAACTCCCATCGCTTTTCTAAATAGAAAAAAAGTAAGAGCAATAAAAATATTAATAAAACTAAAGTTTTATGTGATCATGTAAGTTTTTAAAACAGCTTAAAGTGATGTGTGTTTTTTAAATTAAAGCAATAAAAAATTGTTTAATAGTTTTAAGCCTAGTTAATCTGATGGGATAAACTTAATGTTGATTGCTTGATTTCAGAGTTGGCAAAGTAGCAAAAATACAAAATTGTGTCATTTTATAAAATAGCAATTTTGCAAATAAGCGGAAATTAATTTTGCTACGATAAGTTTAATCCAGTCGACACAAAAGTGATAAAGCCGCTACAGCTATCGATAAAGAAAATTGCTAAAAACTGCCCTTTCAAGACAGTGAAACACATTTTTTTAAATGCCGTGTATTTGAGTACTTGATGAACTCAAAATTGTTGTTGTGAAAAAGAAAAAAAGCTTTGTTCTGTCTAGCATGAGATTTAAAGCCACAGTAGTACCTACTGCAACAAGAAAAAAAATACAAAGAAAGAGATATCTAAAAGCTTAACAGCTAAAGATTATAGACTTACGAAAAAGAAAGAAGCTTTATGGCATTTTAATAAGGATTAATAAAATTATATTTGTAAATTTGAAAAAAAGGAAAATAAAAGAAAGAGAAAAAAAGGAAATAATAGTTTTAAAGTAGCGAACAAAAAAATCAAACATGTGAGTTTTTTTCTCTCGAAAAAAAAATGAGATTGAAAATTTTTGATAAGGAAACATTGATACCCCTCTTCTGTTAAAGAGTCCTTAAAGAAAAAAAAGCAATGATTTTAAAAATAAAATTTTCTTGATCAGCAGGAGCGTTTGTTAAAAATCAAGAGGGGCAACAACAAACAAAAAAAAATAACAAAAAAATATATTTGAAATCGATTTCATCTATCTCTCATTTTCTCTTCTTCCCTTGCCCTCTTGTGTTCCTTCAATCGACCCATCGACGACCCCAAAGGCAGAAAAAAAATGGGAGAAAAACGAGAAAGAAAAAAAACAGCGAGCTACTGCTGTTGCTGCATATATTCTTCTTCTTTCTTCTTTTGCCCAGTATGTTTTTTTTCTCAATTGTTATTTTTGTGTGTATATGTTTTTTTTTCTTTTTTTGTGCCTATTTGAAAGTTGAAACACGTTTTGGACACAACAATGCTGTTGCTGCTGCACCGGAGGAACCCCTTAAAATTTTTGAATGCTTTTTTTCACGGAAGGAAAGAAAAAGAAAATAAAGAAGGAAGAACTCATTGCGTTTTTTTCTTTCATTTTCTTTTAAATTTTGAATAGAAAAAATGGTTTTAAAATAAATTCACTAAGAAAATTGAAGGAAATCGTTCGTTTTTTTCAATGTTTTTTGGCAAAAAAGAGAGATATTGCATGTTTTATTTTAACAGAAGCAGATGAACATTAAAAAAAGGGTGTTATGATTATTTGGAGAGAAAAAAGACTGTAAAAAAAGAACAAAATAAAATAGTGTAAAAATGGTTGCTGAAACAAAAAAGTTGTTTTTTTATGGCCGAAAATCTTGCAAAACCAGCATCAAAATTATAACATTACACTTTTAGGTGGTTTTGGTTGCACGATTTTATAGCTCTCTTTTTTGTTTTAAACTAAATTTTCTTTGTTTTTAGAAAAAAAGCAATATAAAAAAAGTGTGAAAGAAAACAGTGGGAAGCGATAGAAGAAAGAAACAACACGCAATTGAAAGAAATACGGTAGCTTTTGTTTCAAACAATAGCAATTATTGCTTTAGAGGGTTTAAAAATAATTATTTTTGACCATTGTTTTAATTACAAGTTTAAAATAAAATTAATTTATTGATTACAAAATTTGATCTTCTTAATGATTAAAAATCTTTAACACTGAAAATTGTTAACAAACTTTTTTCAATTTTCTAATCTTTTTCCCTCAATTCTAAACTCCCTCTTTGTTACACCGATAATTCATTCTCCCTTCTTCTTGCAAAAAAAAACTAAATCCATCAATGTCAAAAGAGAATAAAAAACATAAACTTTCAACTTTTTTTTTCTCTTTCTTTTTATGCCAAAGAAGAAAAATGTAGTTTTGACAGATAATAAATTCAACCGTTTAAAAATCCACTTTCTTTTTTTTTCAGCTGATGGATATATAAAAGCCACGGGGCTATTATCTCTCTCCTTCAAGTAAAAGCAATTTCGGCAAAAAGAAGTTTTACAAGCACACATTTAAAAAAACAAATCAGGCACAAAAAGAAAAAGAAGGAGATTTTTTTTGTGTTAAAAAAATGTTTCAGTTTTTTATTTCAAAAAAAGCAAACGAAAAAAAGAGAAAGAATATTATAAATTCAAAAGCGCCTTCTTCCACTTACTTTCTTTTTTCTTTCAAAGCTACTGCCCTTTTTTGAATAAAAAAAGAGGCAAAGCTTTGCGTGTGCCATTTTTATTTTTTGCATGTTCGTTGCTGCCTTTTTTTCGGTTTTTCTTTTTTTGCGTGAAGGGATACTAGCTTAAAAGCAAGCACTTTTGAAAGAAGAAGAAAAAAGAGAGTGGACAAACTGAGTTTGCTGACAAACCTTCTTTCTTTTTTCTTTCTTGCATTTTCTATCTATCACAGAAAAAAGTGCTTTTGAACATTTTTTTCTCTCAAACATAAAAAAAATAAATGCGAGAAAATTTTTTTTTTTCACCGGACAAACAGAGCAGCATTTGTAATTGAAACTCTAAACTATAAAAAGAAAAAAACTTTTTTTTCAATGGAGCAATTATCAAAGCTTGAAAGAATATTGTTAAACAATTCATGGATTTTGAAATTTACTTTTTTAAAGGCTCAAGAATGAAGCCTTTTTTGAATGAATGAATGTTTACTGCCACCACAAAGTTGTTACAATGCTTGACACATAGAGAGATATTTTAATTTAAATATATTAAGAAGAGTCATGAGAAAAACATGTGATTACGGTATGTCTTGAGAAAAATAAATTTATGTGTTCAAAAGAAATGAAGTCTTGACAGTGCTGAATAGCTATAAGGGTTACGGTAGATTTATAACAAATTTTAAATTATACCCTCATGAGAGATACCACTTGAATGGTCACAAAATTTGAATACAAATGTTTTAAAAGTGTATACCTTGTAAGTGCCATCAACTACGCCACAGTTTTAAAAAAGCAGCTGACAAAAAATGGCTTCTGAAGTTCAAAGTTTCAAAAAAAGCAGCTACATTCCCTAAGGGCATTTCAAAAAAAGTATCAAGTCTCTCAACTGCTGACCTTGTCATGTCCAATTTTCTTTCCCAAGCTAGTTATTTAGCCATCTATTTTTAAAGCTCACCAGCTAACCACATTTTCATTCAAGCAAGCATGCGAAAAAAAACTTAAATTTCTGCACGTTTCTTTGCTAAAACCTAAAAATGAACATTCGCACTTTTGAGACGCTCGACGCTTTATTTTCTCAATTTCTTTCTTCTGCTTCAGCAAGCTTTATTTCAATTTTGCCTCAAATTGCATAAAAACTGCCTGCCTTAAATACTATCTACAAAGTAGCCGTTGGAGCAGTAGAAGCAGTAAAGTAACAATTTTTTCTAGCGAAGTAAAGTGAAGAAATACATGCCGACAAAAAACATCTATAATTTTTTAAAAGCAACTGAACAAAAATTTTTGAAGCTACAAAAACACGCTAAAATATAAAATTATAAGATTTGGAAGAAAAAATGGAATACAAAATTACATAAAAAATGGCTGCAATTTAAGACAGTTAATAAGAAAAAAACAGTAAATGTTTCGAAAAAATGTCAAAAGAAAATTAAAGAATCTCGTGAATGCTATTAAAGGTATGATTTTGTGATATGATTTTGTAAATGTCAAACTTTTTTTTCATTTTGTGACATTTCGGGTACAGAATGTGAAAAATTAGAAGGCGGAGATCATAGTCATTTTTGGTAAAGAGAGAAAGAGAAAAAAGTAAAAATAGACTTGAAATAGCTGCAGATCAGGAAGACATTTGGCCAATGAAATACATAAAGAAATGAAAATCATGTGTTTTGGATCGCTTAAATGCCATAATGATTTCAGCGCTATAAACCGAAAAATGTCATTGAAATGTAAGCTTAATCTTAAAAAATAACTGAAATTTTTATAGCTATTTTACACCCCTAAATTTTCTTTATGTTTCCATTTCTGAACCAAAGAATAATTGAATCAATTAAAATCGCAACTTTTTTCTTCAAATAGCTCTTTTCAAAAAATAGCTGCGGAACAACTGTTGTAAATTCAATTAAAAGTTACATTTTAGATTTTTAAGTTGCAATTGAATTAAAAATAAAGCTGCTGTCAGCTGTTTTTTGTTAAGCTCCTGTGTTTTAAACTTATGTCCGAAAAAAGAAAGAAAGAAAAGTGATTTAATGATGCCATTTATTTTATTCTTTTCGACGGCAAACATCAATCAAAGAAATTTTTTAAGTCTGACAATGTGAAATTGAAACAAAGAAATGCTAAATAGCAATGATAGCTGCTGTCAATGTCTTTGAATTTTATGGCAACATTAATTAAACTAGCTAAGCTTTAAAAACGCAATTCTGGTGTACTCTTGTAGCTTAAAAACCTCAATAAGCTAACAAAAAACAGCTATATTTTAAAGTTTTTTCACAAAGAGGTTGAGTTTCCCATGTAGATTATAGTACATATACATTTATGAATTCTAGAAGCCATTCTATAATTGCTACAGCTATTTTTTTTCTCATTAAAAATTCTCTAAAAAGACAAAATTGTACCCTTTTCATAACTTTCACCACAAAAAATATCTGTTGCCATTATACACGTCTATACCAGTTAAAGCAATTTAAAAAAATGGCTTTAATCCCATAAGAAAAGTACAAATTGAACAAAAAAATGTCTAAAAAAGAGTTTTCAATCTTAGTTTTTGAAAGAAACCTTAACAAAGCAATTGAGAGAAAATTTGGGGAAAGGAAAAAGAAGGAGAAGAAGAAGATAAGATAGCTTCTATCATGGCTTTAAGGCTTGCCCTATGAGAACGGTTAAAAACAGGGAAAACAGAAAAGGTAAAAACAAAGAGATAACAAGCTGCTTCGAAAAAAAAGAATCATCCAAAAAACTGGGCTACCTTATATTTTTCATGGATGACGCATTGTGTGTATGTATATTGCTGTCCCCTATATGCCTGTTTTTGGGTACATATTTCTTTGATTTCTTTTTTTACTTCGATGGGATGATGTTTTTTTAGGAAGGAAACAAAGCAGAAAAAAAGAGAGGAAAGAAAATTGATAAGGTTTGTAAACAAATCTGTGTGTGTTCAAGGAAGAGAGAAAAAAAAACATTCGATGCTAAAAAAGTTGTTAAACATAAAAAAATGATGATGTTATTTTTTGCACACAAATTTTTTTGTGTGATACTATCATTGTTTTCCTTTTTACCTAATACTTTGCATCTAATGCGGAAGAAAAAAGAAAGAAGAAAGATTGTTACACAAAAACATATTGTTTTTAGAAGTTGCTGCAGAGCGCTTAATAACAAAAACTTTGCATAACACTTACTGCCCATAAGCATACTGTAACTTATACAACCTAGAAATTTATAAATAACTCAAAGATCTCATACAAAATTTTTTTTAAAGTGCAAAATTTTTGCAGCTTTATTTCCAAAACAACAAAAAATGAGGAAGTTTTTAGTAAGTTATTTTTGCTTCAAAAACATAACTAACAAATGATATGTTCTATAGAGTCTTAATTACCTCAATCTATTTTAGCACTTTTATCTTTTTTGTATGTAATAACAAAATATGTAACAAAAATGGGCATATTTTGTGATGTTAATTTTAGTAAATTAATAACATAACTTTTTTTGTAAAATAAAAATGTTTTATAAAAAGATTATGCGCAGACTTATATAACTTAATAAATTAAATAAAAAATAAGATAACAGCATTACATAGTAATTATGCATTAATTTAATTGAGGGGTGTAAAGTATTAGAAGCATTTTTTTAGCTTTTTGCATGAATTTCAGCTTTAGGTAAATAAAAGTGCTAAAGTAAGTTAAGTTCAAATGACCAAAATTTTAAAAACTAAATAAAAGTAGGGGTCATTATACGGGTAATTTATATTTATTGATTTTTTAACACTCGCATGTTGCACGCAGCAATAACAAATTTGCATTATGGCATTATTTCTAAATCTGGCATAATCTTTTGCACTAAAATAAGCTACAGTATAAGCTAAAATCTTTACATAATCTTACTCATCCTTCTTTTTTTTCTGTTTCTATTTGTATTCTTATGAGAAAATAAACTTTTCTTACCCTTTTATTCATAATACACCATAAACTATGAGAAAAAATATCATAGCTGATTAATAATAACAAACAAACAGCTACATAAAAAAATATATCCACCCTTAATTTTTCTCTAATTGTGTTTTTTTTTAAAAATGTATAAACAAACTTTTTTCACTTTTATTCTTTTTCATTCATTAATGAACATTTTTTAAAAAATTCTTTTTATAAATAAAGCCTCGAGAAAAAAGTTGAAAAAACTTTCACATGCTTTGCGACATCAAAACTTCAAAGCACAAAAATTTGACACAAATTTGCTCTTTTTTTAAACAAAAAAAGACACAGAGAGATAAATGCAGCAGTGCAAAATATATTCCTTTTTAAGGATATTAAAAAAATGTATTTTTAATTTATGCGTGAATTTATTTATGAGAAATGGGAAGCTTGCAACATTTTTGAATTTTATAAAGAGTTTTTAGAGTGTTGGAAAAAGCATTTGAAATTGAGATTGCGAAAATTAAAGCTAGCTAACAATAGTTGTAAATCTGTCTCTGAAAACTTCTCATAAAGCATCAAGAACCAAATTTGAGCAAAAAACTTGGTCACTGAAATTATTAATTGTGGTATCTTAAGCTTAAGAAACACAAAGAATTCTTTAAACTTTTTTCAAAAAAATTTAGTTTTCTAAAATTAGATTTTTGGAATTCTCTCTAAAAAACTATTTTAATTCGGAATTCCTAACATTGTATTCAAAATAGATAAATGACGCAAATTTTTGCTATCTTTTTATTAATATCAGATGATCCTTTATTATCATCATCCATGCACTTAACCAAAAAGTCCTTTTAAATCTGTTTAAATAAAATTTACATACCTACCTTACTAATCAGTTAATTCCATAACAAAAAAAATTAATCAACAGATGTTTATCGCAAAACACACAAACAAACACTTTTTTCCACAAAATTATTATCAAAAGAGAAAATAAACAAAATCTCATCCCGTTCTTCTTTTCTATCATTTTTTTAATCCCATATTAATTTCCAAGAAGCATTCAAGAAAAAAAAACTTCTTTTGAATTTTATGTTAATCTTTAAGGCTTAGAAAAATTTAACATTTAATGTTCCACTTTTTCTTCTTCTCAGTAATTAATAGCGAATACAGGATTTGCGTAATAAAAAGATTATTTTACAGATATGGATATCAGATTTTATGCCAAAAAAATGTTTGCTGCCTAATTTTTGGAGCTTTTAATGATGCAATTTTTGAATTTAGGAAGCCTTTTGCAAAAACTGATAGCGTCAAAAAATTTTTTTTGAAAGGTCAGATGTTCAACTGGTCAGACCATAGCCTAGAGGAGTAGCATATAGAAAAAGAACTTTATGGCCTCTTGGAACCTAAGATCTAGTGAAACGAAAAACAGTGGAAGAAGTACGTCTGAAGTCCCTCTTTAACAGAAGTTTAAAATTCAAACCAACCAAACAGCCATCTTCATTGCTACCAAAAGTCCATTTTTTATCAAAGCCACAATAGCTTATGCAAATCTTCCCCAAGTATTAATCCTTCTTCTGATAGTGATACCAATGCCGATGATGATGTGACCCAACAAAAGCACGCAAAAAAGAAGGTTATCTGAGTTCTTTATTTTTATTTTATTTTTTTTTAATATTTTTTTTAACTCCGCCCGGTAGAGCTGCTGCTGCTGGTAGTGATGGTGGTGGTGGTGGCCCGGCACTTGCTGGCACACCCTTAGGGGCGAGTTAGAAGAAAGAAAAAAGAAGTTTCATTTTTTTTGTGTCCTAAGGGAATGAAAAAAGAAACCGGCAAAAAAAAGAAGAAAAAGAAAAAAAATGCAACAACGAAGGCACACGCTTGCTTGCGGCTTGCTGCTGCTGACAAAAAAAAAATGTTTTAAAATAAAAAAAAGAGAAAATGAAGTGAAGATAAACGCTTGGTTTTTTTTCTTCAGTTAGTTTTGCAATATTATCTCTATCTAACAAACACCCAAAAACCCTCTACTGACAGCAAACAAGCAAGCTAGAAACAGAAACAGCAGCAGCAGTAAACTTGCCTCAAGCAATGCAAAAAGAGAAAATGATTGGGAATGATTTATGGCAGATTTTTTTGGTGACTTGTTTGATGATTTTTTTGAAAAAAGAAAGAGAAATTTGTTAAAACAAAATTTGAAACAAATTTCATAAAAAAAGCAAAGTAAAAAAGTTTGTTGTTTTTTTAACAAAATTAAATAAATAACTTTTAAAAAGCGCACTTTTTGAATTTGTTCATTTTTTTGAATTGGTTATAATTAATTGCATTATTCAAAAAATAATAATTTTGTTAAAATGTTTCGCATAAATGGTGGACTTAATTAAATTTGAGAACATTCCATGTACAAACTATAAAAAGGCTACTATAAACAAATATTTGGGGTCGTTTTCTTTTTCGTTTTTCAAAAATGCTTTTTTGCAACGTACATTTTTTAAAAAACAAAAAAAAGAATCCAAATGTTTAATAGTAATCAAAAAAATGTATTTTAGGTGTCAGCCACATGTTATCACCTACTATTCAAATTAAGGTGAATTTGTATCCTAACTTATTCACACAACCTGGCATTAACATTAATAACTTTTTAGAGTACTTAAAAACTGAATTAATTTTTATTGTACCAAGGTTAATAGCTTTTTAACAAATTCAAAAGTGTTTTCACATACGTGAATTTCATAAACTATAAACTCGCAGACCACCCCATTGAAAGTTCACACAATTGAAAATTTTATTATTACTTTTTTATTAATACTTCAAAAGTAGGTTTTTTATTCAAAGAAAGGGTAATAATTTTGAATCTAAATAAGCTACTGAGAAAAGTAATAACTAATGTTGTTATTGAAAAACAGCTTTTTTCCTGACCGGAAATAAGTAATATCACATTATAGTGACCACGCAGCAGCAGTAGTAATGCTTTATGGTCACTACAATGTAATAATAAATGTCATAAAGTGCATTACTATTATTATTCTTTACGGTAAAAGCAAAGGGATATCCATTGAACACTTTTTTGCTCCTTCTTTTCTTTAAACTTTTGATACTTCCTTGTAACTCCAAATTTTTTTTCAAACGCTAAAAAAATCGGAAAAAATTATAAAGTTTTTTCTCTTAATACAATCTTATAAAAAAACTAGACTATATTCTATATTGTAGTTTTGATATTTTTTTTATCGTATAATACTTGTTAACTACTTTTCTTCTTCTTCTTTTAACTGTCATTAAAAAATAATAATGTTTCACAACACTACAAATGCCGTATTATTTAAATTATTTTCATAAATGTTAATAAGCAGATTTTTTGTTAATAGTTGGATTAACTTTTTCTTTCCGTTATAGTTTTAGATGGTCACTATGAAAGAAAAATAATTACAACTTTTTTGTATTTTAAACATTTATGCTACTTTTTTTTCTCAGAATTTTTCTCGTTAGCGAAAGGTGCTGAAATACTATTGGGATTTAATTAATGACTAAAAATGTATCTAAAAATATTTTTGGTTGTTATATATTTTTGTGAATATGTATCATGGGAATAGAAAGGGTACAGTAATGGGGAAAAATAAAAACAACAGAAAAGCCAAAAACGTGCAGTGAATTTTAAAGGCGCCAAAACAGAAATAAAGCAAGCTTGAAAATAAAATCCTCAGGAAAGGATTGTTTAATCATATGGAGGCGACAATCTTCCTCCAATCATACTTCCTGAAATCTAGGAGCAAAAACATAACAAAAAGTACCAGATGTTTCGAAAACCATTGAAATTTTAACCCTATCTACTTTTTTATGTGATTGTTGTTTTTTTTATTTTCACAGCAATTTCAACAAACAAAGAAAAAATAAAACTAATAACCTTAAAACCAAATGTGCGAAAAATTTTCTCAAAACAAAACACATCTTTCCTTAACGACTTCCTTTTATTTAAGATGAAAGGCGCTCTTTGAAGTCAAAGCGCCTTATCAACTTCTTTAAAAATTCAAACGCAAAAAATGTGCAACATAAAAATGCAAATTTGCTATTACATTAACGCACATATTAATCTCATTTATGTATTCTTTTCATCTCTCTTTTTTCTAAAAAGTTGCTTAAAAAAGAGCTTGTCAAAATTCATCAGCATTCATTATCTATCACAAAATATATGCTTCCATCTATTTCAAGCTTAACACTGCAAAAACATTTTTTCCTTGTTATTTTTTTCTTTCGCTTCATCAAAATCATAACATTCAAAAATAAACATTTGTATTTTACTCTGTTTTTTTTTACCCATATGTAAGTAAGTAAAAGATAATAAGCTATTTCAGCTGAGAATAGAAAAAAGCAAAAGGAAAGAAGGAAGAAAAATGACAAGCGTGGAATGGCACTCAAAGGTACGGAGATAGATGGCATGAGCAACACAAAAACAAAGTGTGAAAAAAAAATGTATTAAAAACACACGCAAATTACCGAATACAAAAAAGAAAAACATAACAAATTTTTTTCTCTTCTCTTCTAATAATGTAGCATCAAAATTGTTTTTTAAAAATAGAAGATACGGTAATAAGAAGAGGGGGCAAAGATGAAAAAATCTTAGAAAACAAAGATTTCTCTTCAGTTAATTAAAATATGTAAAACTACAGAATATTTTTTAATAATAACAAATTTGATCTTCTAAAATCTCTTTACAAAATCAAAGAACTTTCAAATTTCCAAAAATAAACATACAAATTAAATGATAAAACACAATATTTTGTTTTCCATCTGTTACCGTATATAGGCACATTTAAATACAGAGTTCTTTGTTTTTAAACTTTATCAATGAAAATTTATTTTTGGGTTGGGTTGTGCGTGGTAATTATTTTGTTTAAGTGAAAATACGCAGAGAACTGTTTTTTCAGCTGCAAAAAAGATATATTTGCCGAAAACGGAAACAGGAAGTTGTAGAAAAAAAGTGTTAATTAAAAAATAAGAGAAAAAAAATATGTTTTTCAAAACATTTGTAATTCAGAAAAAAATGATTACAATTACAACTGCTTATGGTACATTTTGTACAAAGTTTTCTCATATTTTAAATTCTTGTACTTCCTACGTAACTGTTACTGACATACAGTAGTTTTAATATCCCAAATATTGTATTTAACTGAGAATAGGCAAAGAATTGTTTTTTCATGCTTCATTTTGAAAATAAATGTTTTTCTCTTCTTGGAAATGAAAGAATACAGTTAAAATTTGTAGCTCTTACAGTATCTTTGAAATGCTTGCTAAAATCAGTGTTTTCTTTTCGGTAAAAAATGTTGCATAAAAAATGAATTGGACTTGTAGCAATTTGCGAGATTATGAGGTGATCACAAACCAACCAAGAAACAGATAATGAACGCTTTATGGGAGGATTTCAATAAACATTTGTACCCTATAAGTTTAAATAGCTTTGACGCTCTTTGGCATTAAAAAGAATTTTAAAATTACTTTAACATTGAATACACAAATTTGTTACAAATCATAAAAGATGTACAAAAAAAAGCAGCAGATTTGCAAAAATTAAAGGAAAAAGCAGTTGTATCTTTGTATCTTTAAAAAAAATGCAGCTGCTAAAAAGTACATTCAAAAAAATAAATAGAAAGAATCTACGGTAACAACAAAGCAAAAGAAGAAAGATGTAGTTCTTTAATGTAGTTTTTTGAGAAAAGTACGCTGAAATTAGCGGCTGCAACAGAAAAAGAGAAAAAATGCAAATAAAAGTCAAGGCTTAATTAAAAAAAATTTTCTTATTTGAATCCTTTTTTTTGGCTTCAGGTGTTAGCTTTGGAAACACCTGTAAATCAAAAGGGCAGTAAATCTTAAAGAAAAAAATTCATTCACGAAAAACAAATTAAAAATATGGTGTAAAATAAGGGGTTATAACAGTCATAGAAAAAAATAAAACCAACCTTGAAAGATAATCCTCGTAACAAGAAACCAAATGTTTAATGAAAAAACAAAGGAAAAACCTTTTTTTCTTTAAAGGAAAAAAGAACAATAAACAACCTTATTTCAATATCAGTATAAAAAAAATTATCAGCTGCAGTTGGTAATAATGAGGGGGGTAAAAAAACCACGTTGCAACGTGCATTTTTTTATTTTTTTTCAACGACATAAAGAGAAACGTTTACCGAAGATATTTTTGTCCCTTATGAAGGAATGGTTTTTCAGCGGTAGAAATAGTGGCGTTACTTTTTACCTTTATATCAATCAATGATCGATAATTGCTGCTATATAAAAATGAGGGAAAATATACTTTTAAAAGCAATTCTAAACCAATATCTGTGTAATCATACTGATGCATTTTAAAAAATCGTGTTAAAAATTCTAATACAAAAAATTAAAAAAAGCAAGATCGGATGTTTGAGTGATTACCGCGTCGGATGTTTGACCTTGTGATCCCAAGTTCCAGCCATGGCGGAGCCTACCGCTAATAAGCCCGGTGTATCAACGAGCCCCTACTTTGGATATTTCTCTATCCCGAAAGGGTTAATTCTTCAGCAAATATTAGGACTTGCACATTTTGAGTTCTAAGCTTTTGAACTTTTAAAAACTATATCTTAAGATTTTAAAAAAAGCTTTTTAACTACAGTACTTTATAAATTTGGCATTACTTTTCTGACTCATATTGTACTACTACAATTCTTAAATAACAAAAAACACAACATCACTATGTGAAAAAAAAAACATAACACAAAGTGAATAATCTTTCTTCTTTTAGCCCGAGGTATTACTAACAACAGTTCAAAAGAATCTTTTTCACTTAAAAAAAGGATGACAGAAAAAAAACAAGTAAAAAAATTACACGGATTAAAGAAGGATTAGGATTTATAACTTTTCTCGCATTTACTCATTTCTTAGAGATTTCTGTTTCTTCGAAAAAATACAAAATATAATGAAAAACAAATTACAGAAACAAAGAAAAAAGGAAATTATTTTGTTTTTGTGTTTTTAAACACATGAAATAAAAACAATCTTTTATGCAATTTTAAGAACTAATAATTTTTTCCCGTGTAAATTTAATTACTTCCTCCAGGGTACATTATATGCTTATTTTGCAGTAATCAGAAAAATAAAATATTTAATTAACTTTTTTAATATACAGTATGCTATGAACATTGCCATGTAACAAACATCACCAAAAAGTTGTGTGCTAGTTTTTGAGATCTTTAAATATGAAAAACGTTAAGTGAAAAAAGGGATATCAAAAATCAATAAAATCTCAAATTTTTTATGCAACAAAAAAATCAGGTGAAAAAAAGAAGCAACATTTTGAAGCCTTTTTAAAAATGTAAATATTAAATTAAAAAAGTTGACATTTATTTTGGATAAAATATGCGCATATATTTTTTTCATAAAGTTTAAATTTTTTTGTTTTATTTAAAAAGTTTCTTTTTTTCCCTTGCAACTTCGTTTTTAAAGGGGTTAATAGTTTTAAAAAAAAATTGCATCAGTTTTTGCATCAAAAACAAAAACGTTATTGTTTGAAGGTAACCTTGATAAAACTATAAACTCGAACCTTAACTAAAAACAACGTCATCTTTTTGTTTAAACTAAAAAAAATAATTTTTATGATGCAAAAGTAATTGTCAGAAGTTACAGTACCCACAAAACAGAACGAAATTAATGGGAAATTAAACGATAAAATTGCAATAACGATCTAATTTGCTCTCTTTTCTCTATAGTTTTGGAAATTAAAATTTTAATGTCTTTTTAAATCATTTGACTTCTTCTCATAAGACTTATATCTGCGCAAAAATGCTTAAAAGAAATAATTAAAAGAAATAAAGAAAAAATTGAAATTTAAAAGTTCTTCTTTGTAGCGTATTTGCAATTTTTAAAGTTTAACCATCTGTTTTGGCTTCTTTAAACAAAAACATTGGGACCAGGGATGTGCGGAATTACGTTTCCGTTCCGTTTAAAAATCTCATTTCCGCACATCCCTGATTGGAACAATCAAAACATAACAATATGTTTTGATTTACGGGCGTATTTATGCTGTTTACATTCAACAACATAACAAAAAAAGAAGGGTTTTCAAAATCTGTGTTTTAGTAAAAACTGAAAATTTAATCAAAGATGACATTTTCTATCCAAAAGCTATCTGCAATCATCCATCACTTTTCAAATAAAAACAAATATAGAGGAACGATAATTTCAAAGGTTGCAGGAAGTGATGCAACGACTTCTGTTCCTGAACTAAAACGTATCACAACGCTGTTCCTTTTTATATAACATCAAAACCGGTGTTTTTTTTTGGACAATCAAAAAGAGCCCAAAAATAAAATGATATCGAATTACATTTGAAAGTAAAAATCTAATAAAACACACATTTGTGTCAAAAAAAATGAGATGAAATAAGATCCTCAGAAAAACTTTCTAACTTGTTTTTTGAAAAAAAGTTACAAACAATGAACTTGAAACGGATATGTTAAAACTGAGAGAGACCAGCTTTGATTACGGTAGTCAAAACAGTGATTTGATCAAATAGTGTTTGAAGGAAAGGAGAGTTAGATTAACCAAACGGTGAAAAAGTAATCAAATATTGCCAGATAAACTTTTTCGGTTTAAACAATAAAATTTTGCAAAAAAATAAATTTTCACTAATTTCTCGTTCATAAAATTACGTAACACCTTGATTAAATCCTACCATCTCCAATACTTACTTACCTCCCAAAAACATCGACAAATGATAATGTCTTCTTCTCGTGAGAATAACTTAAAATAATAGTTTTCTTCACGTAATAATGATTCCTCTTAATTAACTGAAATAAATTTGATCATCATCAAGAGTAAGGGAGAAATAAAAAAAGGGCGTATAAAATTTAACAAGCGTTAATACATATCTCATTTTTTTAAAAAACTAACTAAAAAATCAAGTTTTATACTTTTGTTGTGGCCCCCTCTATTGTTGTTGTTAAAAATCGATTGATTGAGTTTTTTATATATATTTGTAGAAGAAAGAAAGACAAAAACCACAATAGAAAGAAAAGAGTTGAAAGTGTATTCAACATTAAAAAAATACGTTGAAAGAAAAGTAAGCAATAAAAAAACTTAAAAAAAGCAATTGAACCTTTTTTTCTTTAAAATAAAAAAACTCCGGAAAAATGAAAAAAAGTTTGCGTAAAAATTTTTTTGAGGACACTTGTGCAATTCACTTCTTTTTTGTGATGATGTAGTCCACAAGTTCAATAAAAGCTTTTGTAATAAGTTTGTGATTTAAAGTGCACCTTTAAAAAGTTGCAACTCGACTACATTACAGCACATGTATTTTGTACGCATTTGACAATGAATAATTTTTTGCCAGGTCAAGTGATAATTGAATGGTCAATGTGATACTGTAAGACAGTTTTAGGAAAAGAAAGCTCTAATTGAAAAAAAAAACAGATACGGAAGATTTTTATTACACGTATTTCTCCTTATTTCATGCTATGAGCAAATAGTTGAAAAGAGTTCATGAAAACTAGTAGCAGTGTTTCTGATTGAGGAATGCTATTTTTTAGCTTAATCGATGTTTTTACGATATCGAGTGCTACTTAAGCCCCGTATGTTGCTGGTTTAATTTTAATAATCCTTTTTAAAAAACTAAGTTGCAGACAAAATGTTGTGCTACTAGTTGATAAAACACTTTTTAAACAAAGTCACCAAAAATATTTCAGATTAGTTGAAAAAAAACACGATGCACTTTTTTGAAGTTTTATTTTAAAACTGATTTATCATAACTTATTTACCACTACAACATTTAATTACATAATCTCTAATAATATGTTATCGTAATAATTTTTCACATCACTATTCTCTTATTCTAGCTGTAATATTTAATGCTTTGATATTTACTATTTTCTTCCTCATGTTGTTCCTAATAATGATTCCTCATTGATATTTTCAATAAAGAATCACTATCATGTTTTTTCCGTAATGGCAAAAAAGAGAAGAAAAACGAGTCGATGATGAAAAAAAAGAATCTGACGTTGGTTAAAAAAAGTATGCATTTTATCTTTGACAAATCAAGATTGAAGAGTTTTTGAAGAAAAAAAAACATTAACGTCAAAAAAATAAAACGGGAAAAAATAGAACTGTAGAAAAAAACAGAACCACGCAAAACGATAAACCGACAAACTGACAAAGAAAAATTGACACTAAGAAAAAGAAGAAGAACGGAGAGAAAAGTTGTTAATGACTACATGATAGAAAGGGGAAAATATAAATGAAAAACAAATGAAGAAAAAACGGAACAAAATCAATGTGTAAAAAACGTATGGGAAATTTCTATTATGGAAAAACAAAGCTTAAAATAATTTCCTTCTGCATCGAAATTTTTATAAAAAATTCTATGCAAATTAACGTGATAGTTGTTATGCAAATTTTTTTTATATCAAAAATAAAAAAGGCCTCAGAAAGACTAATCAACTATCAGCAAAAGTCAACATTGGAGCTGTTTTGTCATCACTGCCTTCGAACTTTTATACATTTCTTTTTTTTTCTTGCATGCAACTCATTTGCATTACCAACTGCGCCATTGACGCTAAGCAAAAGGAGTGTGAGAAAAGAGACTATTTTCTTTCTTTTTTTTATTTCACCGGTTATGCGCACAAAAAAATAATGTTTCAAAAAAATAACATGTTTTTTTTTCAATAATAATAATAAAAAAAATAAATGCAATTTTTAAATAATAATATTATTTTAAAATATATAATGTAATTATTACATAAGTGTACAGCAAGATTTTGTTTGCATATTTGGCGTTGCAGCAATTTGTACAGCGGCTGCTAAAACCATTAATTTGAGAGAGAATCCAAGTTGTCCAGAAAATTTAACAACATAGATATCACGCTTTCGATGTTCTAACATGCAAATTTCTTGTCCAGTGCCATCGATGATGCAATGCCAATTTCGGAGACGTGATTCTGGTGTGTTGAAGGAGTTAAAGTGAGCTACAGTAGCACGCTCGGAATTTTGAATAACAAATGGATCACCTATAAATTGAGATATTATTAAAAATAGAGATAACATGAAAGAGGATTAACACTGATAAATATGGGATATAAAAAATCCTTACCAGTAACAAAAAATCCCATTGTTTCATTTTCTGCATTAATTACGGTAAATCTTTGTGGTTCATTGCGTCTTGAAGCAAATGTTTTTGAGACATCAGAAATGACTAAAACTTGTCGACTGTAAGATTCCAGAATCCAAGTAGATCTGAAGCAATGTGATTTTTGGAAGATATCAAATAGCGGGAAGCTTGCAGCATCCGTGACCTGAAATTATCAACGTTCAATATTTTCATGATGAGACAATTTTCGTTCAAAATTTATCAAATTTCATTTTTTAACTTACTTGTAGCTCACAACCAGTTCTTTTGATAATTAATGCTTTTGTATGTGCAACAAAATATAGTACTTGCCATTTGGTAGGAACAAGGATGCCTTTACTTCGAGGGATTTTATCCCCAGATTCTGATGATTTTAGAGTTTCACTGACTTCATTATCTGCAACTCTATCCGAGCAACTACTACCTCTTCCATCATCATCACTGTTCATAGTGGCTGTAGTTTTATGTCGGACACGAGATTTTAGTTCAGGGATTATACCATTCGATGTAACACCTATTGAACCGTTGAGTGGTGATGGGCGATGAATTATATGTGATGGTTTAGAGGAGGTGCTGGGACTGGGTTCTAAAAATTGGTTGAAGATGAGAACTGCTGAAGGGGAAAGTTCTCATTAAAGGTTGTAAAAAGCTAGGATATAAATTCTCATGTAAATTTAAATATTCAAATTTTCTATAACAAAAAAATTTGAAGTTTTTTGCAAAATTTGCTAACATCAGTCTCACACGTGACTTAAATCTAGAAACAAAGTCAGTCAAATTTACTCAACTTCGTAAATATCCCAAAAACTCTGAGAAATGTAAAGAAACAACTTTAGTTTTCACAGAAACTAAAAACATGGGGGACACAGGAAAAAGTAATGCAATCGAAACTAACATGCTCCAAAATTGTTTACTTTCAAAAAAGGCTAACACACAAAAACGGCCAAAAGAAAAAAAAGGAAAAACGAATTTCGGCACATTATAAAAAAGAAAAGGAAAAAAGACTGACCACTTTCTTGCAGGGGAAAAACTATTTCTTTTTTCATTATTTTGTTCTTTCCTTCTTAGGGCATGGGAAAAATTTTGAAAAGAAAAAAGAAATTTGACAAAGTCATTCATGCAATTTTTCTAAACGGCGGTCATGAACGGCAAAAAAACGAAGTGCCGAACGGGGAAAATGCAACAAAAGATGTTTGATAATGGTCAGTTTTTGTTGATGCGAGCTCACGCTGGTAGACAACAAGACAGCTGACAGCCTCTCCCAGATATGCTCAAGAAAAAGGTGTAAAAATTGACAAATTGCAAGAGTTTTATGCGAGAAAAAAAGTTTCAAAAACAAATCCACGAAACGAACGCTCACTCAGCTCACTTGACCGATGGACACTTGCTGTTTTGTTGTTTTCAAGTGGATCAAATTCCTTAAGCTCACAAACAAGCAAAAATCTCATTGCCAAAAGCTTTTAATGAAAAAATGTTAGTTATTTGTGGAATTTAACTAACTTTTAAGAGGCTGTTGGATAAATAATTTTATGTTAACTATTTGTTTTTACTTTTATTTCGATATACGGAAGTAAATAACAACCAAAATCCCTGCGGGACTATTAGTAAAAGTTGAAAAAGGGCTATATGGCTGATTTTCAATTATAGTACCAGTCACGACTGTTATTTCTCAGGTGCCTTTTAGACATCTATAATAGCTTTTTAAAGTTTTGTCGATTTGTTATTTAAAGAAATGGGAAAGGTGTTTTCAGCGAAGCATGAATAATTTCATGTGATTTTAGGGGGAAGAAAAAAACTTTAAAACTTTAAAAAGGTTATGCCAAAAGGTGGGCAGCTTTTCTGTTCGTAGAAGGAAAAATAAATAACTTTTGCTTTTTTGGGACTTTGCAAGAAAAGAAACTAAAAGCTTTTTTAAACTATTATAGATGCAATACCGTTCTTATATATTGTTCAGAAACAGAAACTTCTGGGATTCTAGAAACAAAAGTCGTCAGTAAATAAGATCGGAATATAAGAGCTGTGAAGATGATGTTTATATCCTTTGAAGTAATACAAAGCGATAAAGTTTTTGTTCTTCGAAGATTTTAAAGGCCTAATAACACCATCATAATCATTGACCTTATATCTCATGATTTTTCTGTTCTGTGGCTTGTAGCATTCAAAAATCAAAATCAAAGCAAACAAAAACTAACCTCCTCCCAAGGAAAAACCAAAAGCTTGTCCAACTCCACCAGGTGAATGTAGCAACGAATTTGACATGGATCGACGATGTTCGCCATTTGGTAACAAACTCTTAATCTCCAATTCATCACACATCCTCTTATCATGATTTCGAAGTCGATTTGCATTCAACGGTTCATCATGTTTAGCTGAAGAAGCCAAAAATGTTTGCATCGTAATTGCTGCACCAGCTGAAGCCATCTTTAATCAAGTACTATCGTGCCGAGATAAACGTCTAAAAAATTCGTAATAAAAATGATGTAAGATTTTTTTCGCGACAACTGTAAGATGAAACTAACAAAATGTAAAACACACGTTTATTTTCTTTTGAATGGCATTCTAAAATTCGTAAATTGCTTGTCTCTTCCAAAAATGGATACTACTCAAAAAAAGAGGAGAGTTGAAAAAAAATGTGTCAAATGACATGGAGTAAAAGAAAAAAGCACTGAAATAAAATATATAAAAAACACAGAAGCATGTCAAGTTTTATTTATTTGAAACTCAAGTTTTCTTGAAAGGAAATGAGAAAAAAAGAATAGAATTCAGAAGACTGAAAACAAGGAAGATGAAAATGGGGAGGAGATGAAAGATAAATGGGGCTAATATAATTCCTGTTCTGTTAAAACAAAAAACAACAAGGGGTTGTTGAACTGACATGTGCCAAATAAAGTGAAGAAGAAGACGCATGGGGGAAATAAACCGGAAAAAGTTTTAAATTAGATTGCCAAGAAAAAAAGAAGAGAAAGCTGTTAATGAATAACAAATGCATTCAACAATTGCAAAAAAACGAGAGATATGAAGAAGACGGAAGATAAAAACAATAGTTGCCATTTGCAAGAATGAAAACAGTTTTTTTGCAAAAATACTCTCTAGCTGGCTGAATAACTTCTTCTATAATGCTTCAAGTATACTGTAAGTAGAACAAATAGTTTTCCTATGCAAAAGTAAAATTTACTAAAGCATAACTTCCAAAAAATTTCTTAACTTGTATTTATATCAGTAAAAAAGACTAAAAACTAGTCGGAAAAACAATTTTTACACCTGATGTTCGATTCCATTTATCTGATTAATTATTTACAATTCTCTAAGGGATCGTGTAGTACACATATAGCTTGAACAAAAAACAGTAAAATAATCTAAAAATGGTATCAAATTTCATATAAAAAAAACAAAAAAAATTCAATTAACTAGCTCAACAAAACAACAACACCTTCACAGCTACATATATGAATCTGTAATGGACACCTAAAAATGCAAATGCTTACAAAAAAAGAGATAAAAAATAAATATTAATCATGTACTACGGTATAATAAAGTCAAAAAACATCTTTGAGAGAAAAAAAACTCGACAAAAAACAAAGACTATGAACCTTTTTATATTTGCAGTCAGGATGGATTAAGCTGTAATCCGAAAAAGTTCGTATACATTTTAAGAATTGTCTTAGTTTTGTTTCATATAGCTTAAAGGATCAAACTTAATCCATTTCATGCGTCATCATAGCTTCATCCCAGACAGATACATGCGTTTAAAGTAATCCCAGAAACATGGAATTATTTAAACATAGATAAATATTTGTAGCATGACAGAAAATAAAAAAAACATCTTGAATAGCTTTTTACAATTTTTAACAAAAAAAAAAGACTTTAGCACTACTCTGGAACTCACGAACGCTATATTTTGATATTTTTGCAATGTTCGCTGTCAAAACAGATTTTTTTCAACGACATTTGGCAAAAAAAGTATCCTAAAAAAAACGACTTACTTTTGCAAAAACTTTGTATTTGCAGATAATGGTCAGCAGCAGCATTTTTTGAGGGATGTCTGATTTCAAAGATACCAAACGCCTGCTGGCTACTTTGGAAAGTTGTCAATCAAAAAATCAAACAGGTGTGCTTTTCAAAAGACCTCGGGGCCTATTTTTTTGGACGACAAAAAATGAAAGAAAAAAGATTAAAGAGCAACTGCTGCTGACTTTTCATTGTTTTGTTTTGGTTGACCACTTGGGAGGAGAAAAAAAGCTGTTTTGTTGTAGGTTTTAAAATTGGCCCAAAGGGAGAAAAAAAGAAAGCAATTTGCCAAAAAATAAATTGTGCAAAAAATAGCTATTATTTTTTTTATTATTTTAGTTTTTTATGGGGTCGTAAAGGTAGGAAGAAAGAGAGAAAGAGAGAATGGCACCAATTTTAAAATTTATGTTTAAATTTAATATGAAAATTAGAAAGTTGAATTTCCTTATTACACTTTTTTAGAAATGCTAAAAATATTTTTTTGATATTTAAAAACACCTTTAATCAAAATATAATTGAATTTTCCAGATGGTATTGCTTTATTTTAAAGGAAAACGAAAATATGAAAAACAACAGCTTATCCATTTCTAAAAAAAGTGCCAAAACAACCAAACACCGATTATTCTTTTTTTTATATGGAAAAGCGTGCCATCGTAAATCACTTTAATAGTTTTCACCTTTAACCACTATGTCACGAATATAGACAATTTCTGTCTCTCTTTTTATGATATACCACAGCTAAAGTGCAAAAATGAAATTTCTCCGGACATATCTCATTTTTAACCAAACAAAATACACATCTTTTTCATAGAAACACACATAAACAGATGTTGTTAAATAAAAAATAGCCTACGTTTTAGAAATCTCAAAGATTTATATAAAAAAATTCATGATTGCTTTTCCTGTTATTTGCCCATCTTGGCAACAAAAAATAAGCTATGAAAAATAGCTGCTGCTGCTGTTCCATGTGAGAATTTGATAGATATCTCTTTTTTTCTGGCACAAAGATAGCAAGAAACAATATAGGAAAACTTTAATAGAAAATGACAGAAGAGGAAATACGACAACAATAATAGTTTTATTTTAAAAAAAGTTGGTTAAAAAATAGATTTGTCAATTTTAAAACATGACAAAATTTATCATAGTTTTTTATGGCTATTAAAAGCTTTTTAAAAATAAATAACATCTGGTGTTTATAAGCTAATAAGAAGATAAAAAACAATATGGCGAAAAAGTAAAATTGAAAATTTTTAGTTTAAGTTCCAAATTGAAAAACACAAAAACATATAGCCTAATTTTAGAAATATTTTATAATGCAGTATGAAGGGCATTTATAAAATATTTCTAAAAAAAACTTAAAAAACTGAACAAAATTAAGCATGTATTGCTTAATTTTGGCATTCCTGACAGTAGAAAAAACAGATCATCTGAGCAATGTCAAAATTAGCTTTCAGGATGTCCCAGAAAACACAATAACAAAAAACCCTTGTTCCTGTCTTGAGAAACCATGGCATGAATCAATGACCAGAAGTGAATCATACTTCCTATTTCTATCAACTAAAACCAAAACATTTTCCTGTTCAAGTTTTATAGAATGAGACAATTTTTTAGACATCCAAAATTTACTATATATCTATCTTTCATTAAGGAAGGAAGTTTTAATTTTCCATCATTTCCCTCCCCTAAAAAATCTTAAATGCATTTTTATCACGCAATTATTTTTTGACACTCTTTGAAACAGTTAAAAGCTTTTTTGGGCTGCAAACGCAGTTTTCGGAACTGAAATGAAAGTGAAAGTGATACACGTATAAAAAAAAGCGTAAAATTGCATGAAAAAAGTTTATTATATTTGCAAATAAGTGTTAATTTGATACACAGCTGAAGTGATACTATTTTTTGCTCATTTCTTAAATAGCATAACTAAGTTTAGCTAAAAATATATTTCAATGGTTTCTGGGAATGTGGAGGTTGGAAGAAAAAAAGAGGTGGAGGCTGCAAAAAAAGATTTTGGAAGTATTTAATGGAATTAATTAAATTTAGATTTTTGATGTCATTGATGAAGTTAGTGACAGATGGTACAAAGACAAAGTTTAAATTTAAAAGAAATTCAGTTATTGCCGCATAAACACAATAACTGGAAAACAAAAAAGCAAAGCTTTTTTTGAAATAGCTTTTGAAAAACAGTGAAAATATTTTTGAGCTTTGAAATAGCTTTTGAAAAACAGTGAAAATATTTTTGAGCTTTTGTGATCACAACTACATAAGCGCCGAAACTTAATTACTTTAATATTATTATAAACAGATTTGATCAACGATCATATTTTTTTGCTTTCAACAAATATGCAAAAATTTTTGCTCAAAAACTTAATAAAGACAAGCGTCAATTTGATTAAATGAAAAACAAAAACAACCAAAAAAGTAACCACACTAAATTTGTTAAAAAATAAACGAATATGTGATTTCAACACTTTTCAGGGCCAAAAAACTTCGTCCAAATAATGATGCCATGGTTGATGTAATCCACCTTTTTTGTTCAAACAAAAGATTTATGAATTTTTAAATAGATACAACAAAAGATTGCAAGAGGTTAACAAGATAAAGAAAAATGTTTGTTATGAATACCAAAGAAAAAAAGTAGATGAATATATAAATGTTTTTTTCAAAGAAGGTGTAAAATTTTTGTGGTGTTGAAGTATCGCGTCACATAACAATGTTACACTAGAAAACAGAGAATAAAACTACTGTAATAGTTTCCTGAAAAAAAAGGCTAAAACACATTTAAAAGCTGAACAATAGTTTTTTTTCTGGTTGTTACGTTTTAAGGATGTAGTTTTACAACAATGGTTAAAAGAGCAGGAAGTTACGACATTTTTATGACGGTATTTTGAGAATTTTTATTTTAAAAAATGTTTTTAACAAAATTGAAATAAAGTGTTTTTGTCTAAAAATAGAAAAGTATTTGAAACATTTCAGTTCTGAGAATCACCGAGAATCACCGAGGATTTTATGGAGAAAAAATAGATAGTGTTTTTTTAAAAAAAATGTAAAATTTAATTAATTAGAAAAACAAAAATTAACTAAAAGAAGTGTTAACTAAAACTGGAAAAGCTGTCTACTTTTACAGTTTTTGCCAGCAACCTGAAATACATTTCTAGTAGTCCATGAGAAAATGAACCATATGATTTTTAACTAGTTTTTCGCCTTTGGCTTAAAGTAAAAACAAATGCTACAAAAATAAATATTTTGTTCACATGGTTCTATAAAAACTAAAAATTACTATGATTTCACCTATTTTCAAAGTTTAAAGTTTAAATTAAAAGCAAATTTAGCAAACTGCAAAAAGTGTTTAAGCTTTTTGCAGGTGTTGGAATAAACTTTTGGATTTGGATGGTTTTCAACATCCACTGCTTAGAAACAATCCAACAGTAAAAATCATATTGAAGACAGTACTGTATTGAAGCTAATCATTAAAAAAACGTATTTTAGCAATATTCCATCAAAAAAGGAGACATTTACGTGAGTGGTACTGTAAAAGAAAAAAAAACAGGAGACAAAAGGAAAATAAAAGAATAAAAATTTGAACAAATTTAATGACATGTTTGCAGCAGTCAAAGCTTTTCTAATGAGCTTTGTTCTAAAATCAGATTACAGCCAACTTCTTGCTCCTTTCTGCAGCTCAAATGTGAGAAATTAAATTAACTTTTTGCAGCAGCAGCAACAATGACGCTTCATGGTCTGCGACCTTTCTTCTAAACCAAAGACAAAACTTCAAAACCAAATTTTCTGCTGCAAATAACAAAAACAAAAGATAAATTAAAAAATCTTTCAGAAATAACTTTCATCCAAAAAAGTTATTTCTGAATGAAAGTTATTTCCTAAAAAAAGATAAAAGGGGAATCGATTTAGCCGCCATAAACGTAAAAAAATATATTTGTGAGTGAAAAGAAAAAGAAAGGGAAAGAGCAGGACACAAAAAAAAATGTTTAGCTTTCACGGGGGCAAAATGTTACCAGCCTGAAAAAAGGCTGGCAGCAGTGTCCTCTTTCTTTCTTCTTTTTTTGTTTTTCTTTCCTGAATTCTTTTATTTCTTCTGCTACTTCTAAATTTTTTTGTTTCTCGTTTCGCGTCACCGAAGTCCACTCTTTCCTTTTTTCGTCTTCGTCTTCATTTTTCAAGTTCAACTTTATGTGTCTCTTTTTACAAATTTTCTCATCTCTCTTTTCTTTCTTTTTTTCGTTAAAGAATTTTTTATTGGAACAAAAGAAGGTCGGTCGCTGCTGCTGGCGTTGTCTCGCCTTCTTAGTTGCATCTTTTATGTTTTCTACAAGAAAATAAAAACAAAAAGCTTGCTAGAAAATAATTTGCAAGTTGCTTAAAGCAATTCTTGTCATTAACCAGGCCTGAGACATCGTCGTCTGCGCTCTCATTATACCTTTAACAGAGCGCCTCCACTATTTCTTTTTTTTCAAAAAACGAGAGAAAGAGAGAGACAGGAGAGACACACATACGCGAGAGCGGCCGCGTTTGCTAGTAAACGCGGCCGCTCTCGTGTTTGGCTGTCTCTTTTGCAGTTCTCTTTCTCTCGCAAAATGAAAAAAAAGAAATAGTGGAGGCGCTCTGTTAAAGGTATAATGAGAGCGCAGGAAAAAAAGTCTCAGGCCTGTCATTAACAATGAAATAGAACAAGCTATTTTTTGTGAATCTCGAATATAAGACTATTACATTATTCATAATTTTTTAAAGCAGATCGGAGCAAGCTGGAGCATATCGGAGCAATCTGGAGCAAGTCGGAGCAATCTGGAGCAAGTCGGAGCATATCGGAACAAGTCGGAGCAAGCTGGAGCAAGTCGGAGCAGATCGGAGCAAGCTGGAGCAAGTCGGAGCAAGCTGGAGCAAGATGGAGCAGATCGGAGCGAGATGGAGCATGTCGGAGCATATCGGAGCAAGTCGGAGCATATCGGAGCAAGTCGGAGCATATCGGAGCAGATCAGAGCAAGTCGGAGCAAGATGGAGCAAGATGGAGCAAGATGGAGCAAGTCGGAGCAAGCTGGAGCAAGTCGGAGCAGATCGGAGCAAGCTGGAGCAAGTCGGAGCAAGATGGAGCAAGATGGAGCAGATCGGAGCGAGATGGAGCATGTCGGAGCATATCGGAGCAAGTCGGAGCAAGCTGGAGCAAGTCGGAGAATATCGGAGCAAGCTGGAGCAAGTCGGAGCATATCGGAGCAAGATGGAGCATGTCGGAGCAAGCTGGAGCAAGTCGGAGCAAGATGGAGCAAGATGGAGCAGATCGGAGCGAGATGGAGCATGTCGGAGCATATCGGAGCAAGTCGGAGCAAGCTGGAGCAAGTCGGAGCATATCGGAGCAGATCAGAGCAAGTCGGAGCAAGATGGAGCAAGATGGAGCAAGATGGAGCAAGTCGGAGCAAGCTGGAGCAAGTCGGAGCAGATCGGAGCAAGCTGGAGCAAGTCGGAGCAAGCTGGAGCAAGATGGAGCAGATCGGAGCGAGATGGAGCATGTCGGAGCATATCGGAGCAAGTCGGAGCATATCGGAGTAAGTCGGAGCATATCGGAGCAGATCAGAGCAAGTCGGAGCAAGATGGAGCAAGATGGAGCAAGTCGGAGCAAGCTGGAGCAAGTCGGAGCAGATCGGAGCAAGCTGGAGCAAGTCGGAGCAAGCTGGAGCAAGATGGAGCAGATCGGAGCGAGATGGAGCATGTCGGAGCATATCGGAGCAAGTCGGAGCAAGCTGGAGCAAGTCGGAGAATATCGGAGCAAGCTGGAGCAAGTCGGAGCATATCGGAGCAAGATGGAGCATGTCGGAGCAAGCTGGAGCAAGTCGGAGCAGATCGGAGCAAGCTGGAGCAAGTCGCTTCCTTTTTACTCCAAATAAAACCAAAACATCTTCCTGTTCAATAACACGATTTTTTTTAATCAAAAATTTTCTTTTCTATTAAACATACAAAGGAGGCGCGATTGCGTTAACTTTTGCTTTCCAATTACATTTTATCATTCTTTACTTTTACAATTTCTAATGTAATGTTGGCCAACTACATTTATGAAAACTAAATAAGCATTTTTGCACCACAGCTCGTGCAAATGCATTATATTAATAGAAGCTTTAAAAAACAGCTATGATTTAAAATTGAAATATAAATATAAAAACGATTCGTCTTTGTTCACCCGTTTCTCTATATCAAATTACTAGCTTTAAAAATATGAAACAGTTTATTTATTTTCAAAAATGGCAACAATCACTTTTTCATTTGCAAAATCAACATTTTTATTCTCTCCAAAAATGTTAAAAAAGTTTTTATTTGCAGCAGTTTTTTCACTATCAAATGCTTTAAATATATCTTTCACTGCCTATGAACATGGAGAACAAAATTCTTTTATGCGAGGAAATACTGAAAAGCTGTATTTAATTGATGATGAATGTGGTGAGCTACAAAATGTTCATGATAAAATTACTTCTATTGATACAAATGGAGCTTGTATTATACTTTACGAAGATCGGAGATGTCAAGGAAAATCTGTTATAATCAAGCCAGGATGTACCGATGAAAGTTGTTGTTCTCCAGATTCACTTGTTTATTGTGGATTTAATGATCGTGCAAGTTCATATCGAGCATGTCCAAATCCATGGCATAATGTAATATTTTGGTTTATTACAATTCTGTTGATTTTTGCAATTGGATTTTTGTTAGTTGGAATTGCGCTGCCATATTTGAGACAGCTTATCCGTCATTTTAGAATGCGTAAGTTTACTGTTTACAGAATTTTGAATAATGATATTAATTTTCAGCAAATCCATTATTTAATCATTTAATCAATGTTAATATTTACGCGACTAGTAATGAAACATATTGATTGTTTATAACTTGTAAAATTTTGGGTAGAAATAAAGTTTTTATTTATGCAGATTTTATACACAATTTGATTTTCTCAATCTTAAACAAAATGCTTAAAAATTTTGTGTTTTAAAAATGACGTAAAACGAGGTAAAAACTGAGTTGACTTTTGTTTTTTTATAAATGTAGTCTTCTTGAATAAACACAAAAGAACTGCATGGCTCTGTTGATTTGTAGAGCTTTGAGAAAAAAGTAAATATTCTGTCTCACTCTAGTTTGTTCACTTTTTTTCTTCAAACATAAAAGTGGGTGTCAAAGGGTACAAAAGAATTTTTAACAAAATAGCTAACTATATGTGATTCATCAAATATATGCATTCCATTAACATCCTAAAAGTTAACAAGTTTATGTCATTGTTTAAATAAGAAAATAACTTTAAAATAGTATTTAAAGGTTTGAAAAAATGACAATTACTACAAAAATTTCATTCAATAAAAGCTTAAAAATGTTTTTCAAATTATTCTTGACTTTCTTTTTCTTTCAATTATCAACTTTCACTGATGCTGCTCCAACTGTATATTCTGCTGGATCTCCTGCTGTTGCAGATGGTTGGTTTTTGCTCATTTTTAAAGTGTATTAATTAACTTATTTTGTTTCAGCAATGTGGTCAAAACCTATAATAACATATTCCATAAAAAATCCATCTAAACAACATTTATCGTAAGTTTCTTGCTAAGCTTGTATCCATCAAATTAGATTCACCTTTTGCAGGCCAGCTTTTCAATATGCTTTTGATCAATGGTCTACAGTAATTCCAAATAAATTTCAACAAATTTCAAATTTATCTGCTGATATTGTTATCTATTTTTCACCACGTCTTCCAACAAATACATTAAGCAAAACTGCAATTACGGGTGATTTTATGACATTTAATGATCATGAAAATTGGGCTTTGTATTATCCTGGAAATCAAATTATCCCTGTTGTTAAAGATATTACTGCCACTGCAATGAGAGAAATTGGAAATCTATTAGTTATGGGTAATGTAAGAGATAATAATTCCACTCCAGTATCATGGGAAAACTATTATGTTACTCCAAATTACAGCTTAAATGGAACTTATATTCTGCCAAGGATTATGAGACGATAAAATAATATAATGTATTTATTTGTGATTTTTGTTGAAACGTTTTTTTTATTTTGTTAATTACATGGTTAAATAAACAAAATTCTAAAAATTTTATATGATAAATTATTTGCTATTTGTAATACTGAAGATATATTTCATATACATATACTATCTTAAAAAATTGACCACAAAAAATCTTTTGTTCAATGGTCCTATGACTGCACTATAAATTGTCTATGGGAAATTGATTGAAACTAAAGCACTGCAGCAGTTTTTGCTTCTTTTTTTTAAATTTGTTTTTCATAAACCATAAGATTGCGATTTGTATTTCAGTGTCTGCGAGTTTATATTTTATATAACTACTCTTAAAACTATCTTTAAAATAATAAACATTTTTCAGATGAAACAAAAGTCCATTGAATTGCTTGCATTTGATAGAAATCATGAACTTCAATATGAAGGGAAATGTAAACTTCGAATTGATAAGTTATCAAAGATGCTTCTTGTTGAACCTGTAAATGAAGGTATATTCATGCTTTGCCGCCACTTAATTTAATTAATATTACCTTTCAGAATATAAAATGATTACTGCAATGTTCAAATGCAATTTCGTTATGGATAAGGTATCCTATTGATATGTTCTTTCTTGTTAACGATATGGTACAATTTATTTCTTTTTAGAATATTTTATTTGTATTTGGTGAACATGAACTCTCTGATTTTGCTTTGATTTTTGATGAAGAAAAAAGATGCAAGAAAGTTTATGATTTTATTTGTAAAGATAAGGTAAGCATGCTTATTAAAATACCATGTACAAGATTGCATTTTTAGGCTCAAAACATTGTTGGAAAAAAAATGCTTTGTCAACGTTTTGTGCTACCAATTTCTAACAAAATTGCCCAGAACGATAATTCAGCTGTGAAATTAAAAAAGTTAATGATTAAATGGATTAATATTCACGAAAGAAAAGCAAAAGAAGAATATTTGATATTTTTTAAAGAAAATAATTTGTTTAAGAATCTCTCGTTATTAAAAATAGAAAGTGAAAACAATGTTCGAAAGCGACGTCGTCCTCGAAATGAAAGTATTGCTGAATATTATGGTGATAAAAAGGAACTTCAACCGTAAGTGTTTTTACTAGCATTCGTAATGATATTGTTTTTATTTTAGTGCTTCAAAGAAAAGAAAAATATCCAGCCTAATATTATTAAAGGATTTTCCAAAAACAATCGATCAATCTCAATTTAAATTCGTAAATGTCAAATGTACATCATCAAAATTGCGATGGCGACTGCAAAGGAAATTACTAATTTTTGTCAACTCTGAAAAAACAGTATGTCACGAATTTTCATGCAGTATTAAAATGAACTTGTTTACTTGTATTGGATGTAAAGCCAAAGGGAAATATATTTCTGCTATCTCAGACAAAGATGAAAATGGATTTGATTGCATTAAAATAGAAGATGAAAAACATGTTTGTGCACCAATACCGTATACTCCAGAAAATTATATTGAAATGAAAATTTATAAACAACCAGAATATGAAATATTGGAAAATTGTAACACTGCATCTGGAAAAATTCTTATAATATTTGATGAAAATGATAAAAGCCAATGCTGGGAATTTCTACCATACAAATCAAAAATTAGTTTTGTCTGCCGTCAATGTTTCACATTAGCAAAATTATGGAATGAAAACACTGAAGACGAATGCGTGGAATTAACAAATGCTGAGCACAAATGCAAATTTGTTCCATATGAACCAAAGAAATTTTATCAATTCAATGAATTTGTTGTACCACCTGATTTTGAAGTTCAAACTGTATTTAAGAAAAGTAAACAAAGAAAAGAACTGATTATTTTCGATAAAAACGATAAAAAGATGTGTTATGTATATTCTGATTATCAAAATTACTTTCATTGTACTGGTTGCAGAAGAAAGGGATTATTAGTTTCTGCAAAACTATTACAAAATTCTGATGGCGTGGATTATGTGTTACTATCAACTACAAAGCATATTTGTGAATTACAATCGTATTCAAATATAAAGAAAGAAGTTTTAATTCAAACACCTGATTTTGAATTAATGGAAAACACCGAAACTGGAGTAAAAAAACTGTTTATATTTGATTCAAATGATCGATATTTATGTTATACGTTTTCTCATAGAACTGGATCTGACAATTGTTACTACTGCTTGGGTTGTTATAATAAAAGATTTATACAGCGCTTAAATAAATTAAAACGTACTGATGGAATGATTGCAAAGTTGCGCAAAGATGTAAATGGTGAAGATATTGTTCGATTAAATGGATCAAAACATATATGTAAACCAAAGAAATATGAACCAAAAAAATTTGCAACAAAAGAAAACGAAAAATGTTACGATTACTTTTTCTATCGCCGAAAAGCTTTTCCAACTTCAATAAATGTTGCAATTTATCATCCTGAAGAGAGAGACATGTGTTACCAGTTCAATTACAAAGATGTTTATTCATATTTTAAATGTAATGGATGCCAGTACAAAGAAAAATCGTTTTCTGTAAGAATTCAAAAAGATGACAATGGAGTCGAATATTTCAGTCATGACTACAAGAAACATATTTGTCAACCAATTAAAGTTTCGTCAATTCATGGACCAGCTTTTTTAGTTCTTAACCGAGAAAAGATAAATTTGGAAAAGAAAAAAAGATGTTACCACAAACAAGTAATAATGGAAAAGAATAAAAGTGAATGTGAACCCATTAAAAATGCTAATGCAAAAGTTATTTCTTCATCTGATTTTATAACTGTTTCTGAAAACTCTGATGGCAAAATTACTGCAGTTATTGTCTTTACTTCACCTGCTCGGGGTGAATGTTATGAATTTGGTTTTCAAAAAAACAAAAATCTTTTCCGATGTCGCGGGTGCAAACTTTTAAACAAATTTACTTGGGTGAAGCTATGGAAAAAAGAAAATGGGCAAGAATATCTTCAACAATCGCTTCAAGATCATATTTGTCAACCAAGAAAATATGTTAAAGAAAAATATGAACCAAAGAATATTATTTCATCAGAATTGTTTGAATTTCATCCAAATACCAAAGGGGAAGCCAACAAACGATTAGTTGTATTTACATCGACTGCAAAAGATTTTGTTTATGAATTTTATGAGAAACGCGAAGGCTCATACAAATGTCTTGCATGTTCCAGATTGAAGCATTTTATGAGTTTAAAACTTCATAAACATCAAAATGGTAACAATTTTCTTGAATACGGTACCAAACAGCATGCTTGTCAACCGCGAAAATATGACCCCAAAAAATTTATTTATTGCGAGCCAAATGACAGAAAATCTATCGAACTTGGAAAAAATGAACATGTTTGTGGACAAAGAAATATGATCAGAAAAATATGAAATTCAAAGAGTAATCGTTGTTTCTTATTCCATCAGTGTTAAATAAATATGTTTTCCATGTTTTATTGCTTTTGTATTTATATGTAATCGCTTCTTTATATAGCTGTTCATTGGAAATGTCGTATAAGAATGAATTTTACTTTTTTATATTGTATCAAATGTCATAATAAATGCGAACTTTCCTACTACTGTTATTGCCGTTTTTGTTTAACCAATATAATATTTACAACGCTTTTTTATCATTCTTACAATAGTTTAAAAAATAAACAGAAGGATATTTGTTTTTACGCTAAATTAACTCTAAAAAAATGTTTGTCAGAACAATATAAAAAATTACATAAGGTGATTTGAGACTTTGAAAGAATCCTAGCTTTCTAAAAAATGTAAGACTACTATTTCTAACAGGAAACCAATCCTCAAAAAAAATGGAAATTTTTTTCTTCTCAAATTATCTGAATTTTCAAAATAAATATATCTTCAGGGAAAGATAATAAGCCAGGTTGTTACATTTATCTTTCAACCTACAAAAACAATGCAACTAAATATAAAAGTAAGCTACATTAAAAAAAGATTTCTTGTTTGAATCTGATCTACAGCGTTGTTATTTAAATAGGATAAATGTCGGAAGAGCTTTTCTTGATGTTCAACTTATTTACTTTGTTATTCCTTTGATGTTCCTTCATTGTTAAATGTTTACTTTCCGCTTGACTTCCCACACTTTTTTAAAGCAATAAAATACGACTGACACTATGAACAAACTAAAGAGATTTTATTAAAGAAGTAACTGTGATTCATAAATTCGTTGTTTGCAGTAATTTGGAAGAATGTTTAAAATATTCGTCACTTTTTTGTTTGACTTAAAATTTATTGTAAAAATGGGAAGTCGAGTTGGTACCTGGTCAGTCCAATCCAACTGAAAAAATTGTATAAAAGCTTTTGAATTTTGATAGAATTCTTTATTACAAATTTTTATTCTTAACTGAAAAACATTTTATTTCCTTAACAATGTCTTCTCCAAATACTTCTTCTGATCATAATTGTTGCTGTATGCATATTACTGTAAGTGATTCAATAATTAATAATTTATTCATAATGCTTTAATTTTAGACATGTGCAAAAATAATTGTAATTCTTGGATTTATCAGCGCTGCTATGTCATTAGTCTCGGCAATAGTGGCATGGTATTATCTTCCTGCTGGAATTTTATCACTTTTTATTTATGCTTTTGTTTTAATTGGACTACAAAAAGAGAGACCAGATTATTTGTTACCAGCTTTAACTATTTTCGTAAGCTTTCTGTTTATGAAATAATATGACAGTTTTATGAAAAGGTATTTTTTCAGGGTTTACACATTCTTTTAAATCTATTAGTTGTTATTTTATTCATTGTTCTCGGAGCTCTTGTAGCTGAAGCAGGTTAGTTAAATGCTCACTTTTCGATAAAATACTTAAAATACTTTTTTAGAAGTTCGAATTGCCTTCTTTATTTTGGCTGGAATTGTTTTAGCTGTAGATATTTATAATATTTTTGCATTTGTTGTTATTTATCGAACAAGAAATTATTTAATTGCTACTTCTCAATCATCACGTAACAATGTTGAAGAAGCTTTTTATCCTGTTACATTACAATCACAACCCCCACCTCCACCACCAGCATATACAAAAGAATCTGCAGCAAACGCAGCCTAAACTATCTCTTAAAATATTTATTGTATCTTTGTAATTTTTTATGCAAAAAATCGGGTTTATAAATTTGTTGCAAAAACAATAGTAAGTTATTTCATAACAATTTTAACAATATTTTTGTCCTGCATTCTACAATGATAAGATGGTGCTATTTTTGCTTAGCACATTCAAAAAAGATAAAAAGATTTTACCCCTTTTTTGGTTTTTAAAGCGATGGATTGCATCTTTTTCTAGCAATTTTTACAAGCGCGCAGTACAAATAAAGACTTGACGTGGTTTAGTGAGAAATCAAAAAATAGGTACAGTATTGGAAACTAAAAACATTGCAAATACCATTTTTTCTTTCAATAACAATTCATTTATTTATACATAATTTATAAAAGAAATTATAGATACGAACAATGAAAAGTTAATATAGGAAGCAGAGCTTGTGGTTGGCTTAATCGTTGATTGAGTTGCTGTCTCGGAAACTGCGTTTGACGACGAAACTAAAGCAGTTGTAGAAAGACTAGATGACGAAACTGTTGCAGTTGTTTCATCAGTTAAAAAATCTTCACAACAAAATTGATTAATCACAAATATATCCACATTGTTGAAAGGATCATGAAAAGATTCAGTAGTATTTAAACAACTGTTTTCAAAAGTATATGGGATTCCTTGTTCGATTAGTGTTTGTCCATCAAGCAAAATAATTCGACCAGCGAAGGTTGAAAAACCAAATCCAAAATTTGAGGCAATTATGAATTCTGAGTTATTGTACACAATATCAATGAACCTATCCAAGATGACATAGCCGTTAATTGTATAAAACAGAAGGTTGCTATAATTTTGGTTTACATAAAGACCAGTTTCATTAAGAAAAAGGTTAGCGTATGTTCCTGCATAAACGCTGTTATCGGTCGCATTGTGAAGTGTTGAAATGGCTTTGTAATTTTGGCATTTTGGATGACGTGTATACGTATCTGGAGCTGTTATTTCAGATGCTTCGGTACAGCACGATTTTATTTCATAAGAGCTATTATCAGCTCCTGAAATAAACTCTTGAACTACATTACTGTCAGATATTTATGCAAAATTAATGAGTCATAAAAACTTGTGGTGTTTGAAAAAAAAGGAAAACAATATGAATGCAGAAGAATGTGAAGTTTTGTGCTACAAGAATGCCTCAATAATGTTGCTTATCTTCGACGCTTTCTTCAATGTCAATTTTGTTGCACTTATGAAAAACAATAAAAGAATGAAGAGGGAGTAAAATTCAAAAAAAAAGAAAATTTCACTTGTTACTTTTCTCTTGTAAGATTTCTTTTATTTCCCAGTCCAGAAAGAACATTGAAAAACTTTTTTGGCTTACCGTAGATAGTACAAACATTTTCACTTATATCCATTAATGATCCATCAATTGAAATAAAACTTCCGCTATCAATTATACCATAAAAAAGCTCGTAGTTACTTAAGCTACTCATTTTAGTTACGCTAACAACTAAATCGATTACATTATTTGATGCAATAAAATCCATCGATTCTGAAATATTCTTGCACCAAGTTAAATCTGTTGATGCACAAAGCATGACAGTATAAGAACTATTTAATGTAAGAGAAAACGAAAAGTTTTCTACAGTAAAAGTATTATGTGTGTCATTAAAAGTTGACATTTTTACAGTTGCAGAAGTTGTTACATTTTGAACATTACCATTGTCGTCAGAACGAGTGTCGTAGCTGCTCACTGCAAGCGCAATACAATGTTTTTGAATTAATTTTACAGGCATTGAAGTTGTTGTGGGTACATCAGTAGTAGTAGCATGTAAAAGCAAAGTAAAACTTGTAAACCAGAAAAATAGAAACAAAATCATTGTTTCTGCTTGAAAAAATAAAAAATGAAGCAATCAATGAATTTTTGCAGCAATTTATACAAGCTATCATATCAGTTAACATAAAATTTTATTGTCCAATACTGTTGTTTGCTTCTTATAGATGCACCAAAGTTAGTTCTCTTTTTTTTGAGCGACTAGATTATTTGTTACCCATTTTAACTAATTTTGTTTCTTATCAAAATTTTGTTTTTTCTGGGTTTTTACATTCTTTTGAATCTAAATAGATCAACGAATCACGTCAAGATTCGTTGATCATTTATTATTGTTTCTTTTAACACAGAAAAGCTGCTTAAGTTATCATCTAAGATAAGCATGATCAAGCTTTTAGGCATAACAGCGATTTTAGCATACAGTAAATGTTCAAAAAATTTGTTTAATTTGTTTAAAAAAATGTATTAAATATTTAAATAGAGTTTGTAGTTTAATTCCTAATGAATGATCCTCCCAATAAACGGAGATTGTTCGTTTGTTGGTTGGTTGGTTTGTGCGTGCGTTTTTATTTTTTCATTCACAAAAAAGAGAATAAATAAATACATAAAATTTGCATAAAACAATGCTTTTGTAAAACGTTGCTGAAAAAAAGGAGTACAGATCGAACCCAAGCTGAGGGCTAGCTATTGCATCGAATGACTGAAGAATTACGATTAGGATCTTTTGGCTAAAATTTTGAGGATCTTATTTAGAGGATCTCGAGTTTTTCACGAAAAATATGAAAAGAGTTTAGTGAAATGTGTTCCACAGCTATGGTTGTAGGATACAGGTACATTTTAGGACATTTTTTAAGGATTTTTTTAAAACTCAAAAGGGAATTTGATCATGTTTCATATCTTTGAATAAAGAATTTTTAAGATATTTGTGTGAACTCTTAGAAAAATCAAAAATGAAAGTTAATGAAAAGTAGCAATTTATTTATGATATTATTTCTTCATTTTCAAGCTTTTTTGGGCATTTTCAAATCACTGTTTCTTAACAGTAGATCTAGCAGCTCGATGTAGTTTTAGCTTTTAAACTGAATGAAAATGAAGCTACGTTTACATAGTATGAGAAAAGCAATGCTTTTAAAGCATTATAAATCTTTTTTTGTCATTTGGTTATTAAAGCGTGGCATCAATATAAAAGGGTTTTAGCTTAAAATTTGGATAGGATGCAGAAGGATACATGGAAATTAATTTGGGCAGTTTTGTTGTGATGAAAAGGGGGTCAGGGAGGGAAGAATATTGGTTGGTTGTGAGGGACAAAGAAGCATTTGAAGACAAAAAAGTGGATTTCAAACTAGAGATTGTTGCAAACTGGTGATAGAAACATTAAAGAAATCGCTTTATATATCAGGGTAGTAAAAACAAAACAAAAAATTTAAGTTGCTTTATTATCATCAATGGCGGGCCGAAGGCCCGCTTAACGTCTAGTAAACTTATTAATTTTTATTTGCAAGATAATAAAAGGAGAAAATGACATAACAAAACCCTGACTCAATTCTACTTTGTTTATTTACTTTTATAAATTCCTTTCGGTCTTTTTGTTTGACACAGCAGCATTCGTTTTATTTGAAGCAACGTTTTTTTTTTTACTTTTCCAACGCATCTAAATTTTATGACTCACATAATAATTTGTAGCCTTGTTTTTGTGGAAGGTGGATACTTTTTGACGACTATATAAACCAAGAACAATGTGATTAAAAAATTAAATTTTAATATTTATATATTTCCTATAACCCATTAAAGACAAAATGTGTATTATTTGCGTTATTTTTTGTGCTACTTTAGTCGGATGTTTTGCAGTTGGGGTTTTTCAAAATTATTTTTGGTCGAAAAAGAGAATAATGCAAAGATTTGATTATTACATTTAGATGTTATTATATTTTCATGTACACTAGTTTTGTTCAAATATTCTACTTTTGATGGCAATAATTACTGGTTCGACAATGTTCAAATGGTTTAAAAGTACTTTTTAGTTCAGTTTATTTTGTTTTTTAAATTAACGTTTGATATAAATAAAAGTGTTAACGAAAAATAGCTATTAAAAATAAGTAAATCTACATCTTCTACTTTGACTTCTGGCTTTACAAGCACTTCTATTCATCTCACTGCTGTTAGAATGTGCAATAATTGTCAATGCCAAAAATATCACAAAAATTAACAATTTCGATAACATGATTTTAACCATTTTAACCACAAATTAATTATATATTGTGGTTAAAATAAAATTACTTACAGAACATAGCCATGGAAAAATTTATATGTTTAACTGCTTTTGCATTGTTTGCTGACAGAAACACTTTTTCACTTTTAACTAAGACTCTATGTGTAGCGATGATGGCTGTCATAATTTTTGTTGCGTTAAAACGTGATCACATTCATATAAAAAAAGATTTTGTCTTTGATTAAAAAAATGTCAGCTGTCAAGATTTTGTCAAATTTTTTGTTGATTAAGTTGTGATTTTTTCTTTTTCTAGCAATTTCTATTCTTTTTACTTGTGGAAAAAACAGACGTGAGAAAAAGTAGTGAAGAAGATTTTTATATTACTTTTTCTTAGCACATATCAGTGACAAAAAAGGAGAAAGATTTTTATTATTAAAAGAAAAAGCGTAAACAGTTTTTATTCCTTAAGGATGTTTAGGTCATAGGGGGGACAAAGTCCGCGTACGATTGCGATATTAAACCATTTTTAAAAATAGTAAACTTGATTATTTTAGGAATTGTCTGAAAAAAATAATGAAGCTCAAACATTTCTATTTGGCTTTTTTATTTTTTTGCATTTTTGGATGTGGACAAAGTGAAGGTGTGCATGAAGTCAACGACAACATCGTAGATAAGCATAAAGATAATAATGTTAAGTAAGATAATATTAAATCGTTTACAAAAATCGTATTAACTATGTAATGTTTCAGCAAAAATATTATCTATATCCCTCGCCTTATCGAAGACACTTTTACACTTCCTCCTTTCCCGGAGTATTTAATAATACGTTTCAAAGAAAGGACAGATAGTTAATACGTATTTTTCAATAAAAAGCTGATACGAAATTTTCAGTGCTATTAATTTATGTCTTCATTTAATTGTTTGTGATTATTTTTGTCTTTTGCTTCTTTCTGCAGAACAATTTGTTAAATAAACAAATTCTAAATTATGCCAATAAAAAATAGTTTATTTCTGTTGTTTTTTATATGTTGATAAAAGTAATCGTTATTACCATGCATTATGTGCGTTATGAACTTTACAGACTTTACGATAATTTGCAAATGCTTACAACTTAACAATCGATCCTAGTTTATAAAATCTGCTTTTAAAAATTTCTACATTTTACAGTTGTTCACATACACACGATACGTTTTACATGCTTTAGTGACAAAAAAATTTTTACTAGTTCAAAATACAAAACAACTGATTAAAATGAACATCTTTAATAATTCATTTATTTTCATATTTCTTTGGATCATACTTTAGTGGTTTGCAAAAATGCTCTTTTTCTTTTGATATTTGAAGAAATAGTTGGTCATCTTCGTTTTTGCAAAGCTTTGCTCCAACATATTTCTGTTTTTTTAACGCACGGCACCCCCGACAGTAATAAACACTTCCTTGTTGATAAGAAACAAATTCATAACATTCGTTACGTTCAGAAGATGTAAAAAGTATAATTTCTTTTACAACTCCATTTGTAGGAAAAGTAACAAAATCAGATGCATTAATAGTTTGTTTTTCACTCACGACAATGTTTTCGTATTTAAGTGGTTCACATTTATGTTCAGCCTTTCCCAAAATTAAATACTTTTCGCCATCTTTGTCAATTTGAAGTTTTGCCGATGCATTACAAGGAACATGTCTTCTTTTTAAACACTGATACTTATTTTTAGAATTATCGTAATAAAATTTATATCCTAAGCTGGGATCTTCAGAATGAAAAATAAACAATAAACCATCTTCAACACCATGTAAGCTTCGATGTAACTGAAAATCTGGAAATTTGATAATTCTACTTTCATCAATATCTGGTAGCTTTTTCTCCTTCTTTTCCTTGATATTTATTTCACCTCGCTTAAGTAATATAATGTGAGGACCATGAATTGATGAAAGATTAACAGCTTGGCACACATGCTTCTTGTAGTCATGATTAAAATATTCTTTTCCATTTTCATCTTTCTTCATTTTTGTTACAAATGATTTATGCTTTTTTTGGCATGCAACGCATTGGAAATAGAAGTAATTAGATTTAATGTAAGCGAATTTGAAGCACAGTTTTCTATTTTCCGGATGATGAATCGCGACATTTAAAGAATCAGGCCAATTTTTATGTCGAAAGAAAAAATAATCATAGCATTTGATGTTTTCATAGATTTCAGGTTGATACTTTTTTGGTTTACAAATATGTTTTCCATCATTTAATTGAAGAATATTTTCACCATTTTCATCTTTGCATAATTTTAAATGAATTGCTAGGTAATTAATAGAAGTTGGTTTACTATTGTATTTCAAGATACTACCACAACCAAGGCAGTAATAGGTTTTTTTATATTTATTATAAGAAAACGTGTAACATAAACTTCGATCATTTGAATCAAAAACCAACAATTTCTTTACACCATTAACAGTATCATCTATTATTTTAAAATCCGATGAATGTAAAATAATATGTACTTTTTTCAAAGACATATATGGTCGTAATTTACAAATATGCTTTTTGTTTGATAATATCACGTAATCTTCACCTTCAGAATTTTGCAATAATTTTGCATGAACTCCTGATCCTTTGCTGTTGCATCCAATACAGTAATAACGTTGACCATTCAAAATGTAAACATAGCAAAGGCTTCGATCAGTTTTATCGAAAATTATTATTTTTTTCTTTTCTACTCCATTAACACTTTCAATTTCAAAATCTGATGATAAAACAAATTCTTTGAATTGATAGTATTTTTTTGGTTCATATGGAACAAATTTGCATTTATGACTAGCATTTTGTAATTCAATATATTCTTTTTCAGTGCTGGAGTTCCAAACTTTTGCTACAGTATGACAATGACGACATTTGAATATGGAACTTGTATAGTTACGAAATTCCCAGCATTTACTTCTATCATTTTGATTAAAAATAATAAGAATCTTTCCAGAAGCTGTATTACAATTTTCCAAAATTTCATAGTTAGGTTTTCGTATAACTTTTATTTCAATATAATTATCAGGAGAATACTGTATTGGAGCACATACATGTCCTTTATCTTCCATTTTAATACAATTAAATCCATTTTCATCTTTATCAAAAACTGCAGCAATTGATTCCCCCTTAGCTTTACAACCGATACAAAAATAAAGCTTTCTTTTGTAGCACAAACTGTATTCATAGCAGTGTTTTGTTTGTGTGGAAAAAAAGATTAATAATTTTTGAAGCATTTTTCTTCCAATTTGAACATTCATGAGTTTAAACATGGAATGATTAACCGTTATTGAAAAATTTTTTGATATTCTTTGCTTTTTGCATGAGACGCTTTAATAAAAGAAATTAAATGATGTAATTAAAGAAACTAAACTTACGGTAAAATATGGTTATTTCTTTTGGTATTTGTTTTATCAGCAGAGGCAGGTTTTACATGGCAATAGCGGCGCTTCCGAAGATTGAACGAAACAACTCCAGAATTTGAAGTTCCACCCTGCTTTTTGACTTGATCATCAGTTACTTTAACCGACGAATAAACAATTTCGTAAACATTCATTTCTTTTAACAATTTTATATATTCTTCTTTTTCTTTATTATCATGATTATCAATCCAACTAGCAATAATATGTTTTAAAGGTGAAATAGATCCATTATCTTCACTGATTTTCGTGAATATTGGAAGTAAAAAACGATTATAAATCATTACTCTTTTCACAGCACTTTGTGGCTAAAAAATGGAATATGCATCCACCAGTAAAGTATCAAACTAAATAATTACCTTATCTTTTATAATAAAATCATAAACCTTTTTGCATCTTTTGTCTTCATCAAATACCAAAGCAAAATCAGTGAATTCATGTTCACCAAAAATAAATAGAATATTCTAAAATTACATGCCATTAATAACAAATGGTAAAACGAAAAAACATACTTTATCCATGACAAAATCCCATTTGAACATAGCTGATCTCATTTTATATTCTAAAAAATTATTATTGAAATTTTCAATAAGTCAATCCGCAAAAGTGTACCTTCATTTACAGGTTCAACAAGAAGCATTTCAGAAAGACGATCAATTCTAATCTTACATTTTCCTTGATACTGGAGATTGTGATTTCTATCAAATGCCAGTAGCTCAATGGATTTCGATTTCATCTAAAATAGTGTATATTAAAGATTGTTTAACGTTACAAGAACAACATTTTTATACTTTCAAGTATAATTAAAGAAGGAGCCCCCTTTAACAAATTTTTATCAGCCAACTATCTGATGAGCTTGACACGAAAATGCATTGTTTTTTTTGTTTGCAAAATGGAATGAAAAAAAGAACAATGCATTTTCAAAGTGCAAAGGAAAAAAAATTGTTAAAGGTGGGACTCCCCCGTTGATACAAAGTAATAACTCGTAAAACATTAAAATATAACTCAAAAAATAACTTTTAGTTTATGAAAAAAATTTGGTTTTTTACAAAAGGCAACAAATTGCAGCAGTGGTTTAGTTTCAATCAATTTCACAATGAGGATCCTAAGTACTATCCATAAACTGTTGGAAAAAAAGAAGCAATTTCTTGTGGATTTTCTTTAAAGGTTTACCTGCAAATGATACTTGAAAATAATCCACCACTTATTACATAACCTCTCCTGTCGTTTATTTTATTTCTGGCGTCTGTTTTTGCAGTGTACTGCCATAAAAATTTAAAGTTTCACTTTGGAGAGTTTTCTGTTGCTGAAAAAGACAAAAACACTTTTATACCTTCTTTCAATTTTAACGCTCTTTTTATTACTTTCATACATTTTTTCATGAACTTATTGTTTAATTGAATAAAACTAACATTAAAAAGGAAAAAGTAAAAAAAATTTCATTAAAATTGTCATTAATGTCTAAGAAGTAATAGCTTGGATAGTAAAAAACAAATTCTGGCACCACTTCTACTCATCTCATTGCTATTAGAATACGAAGTGTTTTAAAAAACCTGACTCGCAATAATTGTTAATGCCAAAAAAATCACTAAAATTAACAATTTCGATAACAAACTTTTTGACCATGACAAAAAAGGAGGAGAATAAAATGTTTTTTTAACCTATAGAGACATTGAGACATAATTCATTAAAAAGCTCATAAGCAAAACAAACTTATTGTTAGATGTTAAACAAAAAAGTAGCACAAGCATAAAAATAATACCCAAAATTTAATATGAATTAAACCTAATGAAGTTGTTCACCTACATAATCCTTTTTATAATTTTTTTTTCACGCAATCTCTCAACAAAATAATTTTTGTAAGGGAATTGTGATGATAAAAAGGATTACGTAGGTGATTTTACATGAATGGTTTTCAATATGCGCATACATTAAAAAAAATAAATTTTTTGCAAAACTAGAAAACTTTTTTGTGGATTATAAAAAAATAAATTGCTTCCGCGAAAAATAGTATAAAAAGAGCGAAATAAAGTTGAAATTTTATAAACTTCATTCATTCATCATTTCTTCTTCAGTCTCTTTAAGAAAAAATGTTGGCAATTCAACAAGTCTTGATCAGTGTTTTTCTTATTGTTGCACCTGTTTGGGCACAATCACCAACTTTGACGCCTCCAACATGCTCAAATCCAAATTTACAAATGACCCCAGCTTTTCGAGCACAAATTTTGGATTACATTAATGATGCCCGAAATACATTAAAGAATGGACAATTATTACTTCAAAATGGTGAATACGCATTAATTCCAGAAACTATGCCAGAATTGGTAATTTCTTAAAGTAATATATTCGTTTCTCACATTAATAAAATTTAGAGTTGGGATTGTGAAGTTGAAGAAGAAATGCATGACCTTGCAAGAAGGGTATGTAGAAGCGGAATGTTTCCAACTGAAAATTATAAATGGTTCATTAATTCTGTTAATAGGCCACATGATGAAGTTGTATACGCTGGACTTCATATATGGATGATGGTAGTAGCCAAGACGACAATGGTATTGAAGGCCCTGGTGTTTCAACCACAGTTTTAATGAATTATATTATTTGTAAAATAACACCTGATGTGGAAATTGGGTGAAAAAGTTTATGAAGTTTCTGCTAATTCCAATGCTCATTTCCCTTCTCAAGATGTTATCTGCCCAGATATGTCCTATGGAATGAATATTGAAATTCGACAAATGATCTTTCAAAAGATTAATGCTGTTCGACAACAAATTCAACAAGGCACATATCTTTTAGAGAATGGAAACTATGCTTTTCAAGCTACAAATTTACCAAATTTGGTAATAATCCCTTTTTTTGTAACTATAAAAAATATCAATTTATAGATTTGGGATTGTGATGAAGAAGCTTAAGTCTTTTTGGAAGTACCATCTTTTGGTTGTGCAGTACCAGCTATTCCAGAAACAATCTTTCAAGCTTTTCTTCCCTTTAATTTGTACACAAACAATTCTAATACTCTAAGGGAGACCATTTCTGCTTTCCTTGATCAACTTTTTAGCCAAAATTCGAACCTTAACTTCCTTTCCCAATCAACAACATATTCTACCCAATATTCACCTGCTTTAGCATTGAGTGATCAAGCCACCGTTATTGCATGTGCTTCATTCGTCTGCTTTGATCAAGCCACCACTTCAGCAAGCTATAATTTTGCATGTCGGGCAAAACCTTCCACTCAAATTAATGACCAACTTTATCAGATTTAATTCGTTGTTTTGATATAAAATGTTTTGCATTGGTTTTATGCTTGTGCTAATTTGTTGTTAAAAATGTAAGCACGGTTTGCAAGTTTTTAATATAATATGCTCTCTTATAACATGTTGTTTTTTGTAAATACTTTGTGATATAAAAATGTTTATACATTCGGACTACGAATGAGCTGATTTTTAGTTAGAAAAGGTGAAATGAAGAATTCCTTTTATTGCTTTATTATTTTTTGAGTTACTATTATTGTTTTTCAGCGTTGTTAAAATTTCAATGCCTCTCTTGTTAAATTTGTTATTTTTTGTAACATTTGCATTTTTTATTTGGCTTTCGCGCAAAAAAAGCCGAAAATTAAGTTTTCGCTGAAAACAATAAAAGAAATATGACTTTGCTTTTAAATCGAAGTTGTAAGCTTTCTTATATCGATAGTATCATAAAAATTTTGCTTCTCAGTTTTTTGCGTTACCGTGATTATTTTTCAGCTTATTGCATTACTTCTTCTATGATTTTCAGATTTATGTTCTTTCCGGCGCTTGTTTTTGCAGTGTATAGCCATACGAACTTAAAGTTTTACTTTGGAGAGTTTTCTGCTGTTGGGAAGAAAAACACTTTTATATCTTCTTTCTATTTTTAGCACCCTTTTTGAACGTTAGGCGATAATAGTGCATTTGTTGAAGTGTGAGTTAAATGAAAAAAGAGATTATCATTCAAAACTTTTTATAAAAAATTATGCCAGAAGCGAAATGAAAGGAGCAGAAAAGAAAACCAAGTTGTTTTTTGCTAAAAAAAAGTCATACTACCAAATAAAAATGATAGTATAAGAAAAAAGATTTACATCTTAAATTAAGATTTAAACGTTTATTTTACTAACATACTACATCAATGTCGAAAACAGTTGTTTTGATAAATCTTTATTATGACGAAGATTGTAAATGTGAAACTAAACAAAATTTTTATACCTTACAGTTTTTTCAAAAATCTCATTTTGCTGTAATCTTATACATTTTTGGTTGTGATGAATTTGTTGAAGCAATTTGCGCGTTAGAATTGCATAAGTAAAAACTCTTATAGGCTTTTCGAGTTGTTGAACTAAAAAATTGTTTATAATAATGTTGATGATTAGCATAAATTATGAATGCTAACCTTAAAATCATTAATGATACACTTCCACTCCATGCAAATAAATCATTTAAATACGGTACAATCATAGAAATAAATAATAAAAGATTGTTACTTGGCGAAAACATTCTTATGACTGTTGAAGAAATTCTTAATAACTGAACAAAGAAGATTACAAATGATACCACTAAAAATTCTTTTTATTTTTATATTAAAATTATTTTTAAAAACACTTACATAACAAATTTTTTTCATTCACATTAAATGAAGCGTTGCTTTGTTTATGCAAATAAAACTTAACAAATGACAAAAAGTTAAAGACCGCCGTAATAAAAGTAACAGTCAAATATATGGTCGTTGAAATTGTATAGCTAAGACTTCCAATCTCAGGATATGTGAAAGCTACATTAGTAGCATTGTTGTCAAAAATGAAATACATGGGTTGATTTAATTTCCATACATTACTTAAAAGAGATAGAAGAATCAAGATTAGGGTATACCATTGTTTTCTCCAAATAAATTTATGTTTCACAGGAAGACAAATAAGGGTGAATCGATTTGCAGCCATAAGCATGTGTCCGATAAATTGTAGAACTGTGGAAAATCCAATTACACTAGATAATAACGTTGCATAATAAGTGTTAACTTTAAAAAATTCCATCAAAAACGGAAACATGGAAGATTTTTGTGTTATTGTAAACTGAAAATGAACTCGATTTTATTTTTGGATTTTTGGGCAAAAAAGTCAGTAGCGGAACACTTGTCCTACCATAATTAGAAAAGACCATAGATGCTTTGCCGCCGACGTATAAAAGCGGCAAAGCATCAAAGGCACACACTCATCAAATGTAACTGGGCCCATTCCCAAAAATTATGTTTAGCTTTAAACAATTTTAAAATGGCTACGATAAGGCTCTGGATTTGTCAACAAAACTTACAGCGATAAAACACATCAAATCAGCTAAAAGAACCATGCGAAAAACATTAAAAAATGCTCCTTTAAAATCGGTATTTCTTTGAAAAATCATTAAAATTAGCATAGAAAAATGAAATAAATACAAAATTATTTCTATCACAAATAAACCAATTACTTCTGTAGGTGGCATATCGGATATTCCCTTATAAAAATGAATTTGCTAAAAATCTTTTTCCTCCAACAAAATTATAATAAAGCTGATGAGTACAAGAAGGAAATACTTAATACAAAAGCGGTGGTGTTAATCTAAATGTAGTCAAAACCAAGCTTCAAAAAACAGTACACAGATGAGTATCCTTTTTTTAAAGATAATTATTTTCAAATTACTTCTGGTTTTATGAAAGCATAATCTTATTTTGAATTCAAAACTACAATTAAAAGGGCATTTAATAAACCTATGGAAGCATAATTAATGAATAGTATCTTTGAAAAGCAGAAGTACAGTAAAAACCTTAGCTTTTTATAATTGAAAAGCAAATCTTTTTTTTAAACATCACAAATTTATCTTCATAGATTATTCTAAATAACATTTTACGTATTTAGAAAACAAATAACAATGTATCTCATTTTTGATTGTGCAGCAAAAGTTTCTCGACTTTTTTCAAATTCGCTAATAAAACTCTTATTATAATACTTTAAAGTACCCATTTTCAAAAACCTGTCTTTGAAGAAGATGTAATAAGTAACAAGTTCGAATTTGGACTATACTTTCAAAAGAACGGATATACTAAATTTATAACAATTTACAGTAGAAATAAAACTCATATTAATAATTACATAAAGATAATAAATTAAAAAATTTATTCCCAATCTTCTTTCTTTTGAAGTTGGCTTCCATCAGATTCAAAGGTCATGTAGATTCCTTGTCCGCGAAGGAACCAATTGGGACTGTCTTCCATTGTTGAAGTGTAGACTGTTAAATGTTTCTTTTTTCTATAAAATGAAAACGTAATATTGCTTTTAATTACAAGACAAATACCCATCAGAAGAAGAAAGATCACACCAAAATTCAGTAGTTTGAACGACATTTGGATTGAATGAAAATGCGAAAGCTTCTCCGTCTTTGATTTTCGTTTCATCAACGGTGTCATCTGCTGATGCACAATTGGCAGTTACTTCAACATCAGCACCCAAAGAATTTTGTACTTTAACATATGTTTCACCAGCATGTTCCTTTGCACCATTGGCAATTGCTTCAACAAGTAAATCTACAGCAGGTCCAATTGCAGTGCCACTAAAATTTATCATAAGAACATAAAATAAAAACATATGATACATACAGATTAGCATTAGTAGAAGAAACTGCAGCAAAGAAAATACAAACAACAGCGAATTTCATGTTTTTCTTATGATAATATAATACACTCTAAAATAAAGGAATGATCATTACACAGCTTTTATGATTTTTTTTATACTAGCAAAAGTTGTTTTTAAAAATATGCTAATAACAAAAAAGCAATGTGATTTTTGAAAGTGCGTCTGATTTGTTGCTAGCTTTGCATAATTTAATGTAGTGTTTTTTAATGTTTGAAGTTTTTTGTGTTATTACTTCCTTATTTTTTCATATACTTCTATATCATCTGTAATAGTACAAGGCGGTATTATTGTTTTGATATAAACTAAAAACATTTTCGTCAAAATAACAGTTGATTTGCATAAAATGTTAAGTATAAAAAGGCTCCTTGATTTATCACTGCATACTCACTTTTTGTGTTATACAATTATTGCCTCATTAAAATGTATAAGCTTTTTATCATTTGTTCAGTTATTGTAGCTGCTTCCAGTCTTGGAATCAATTGCCGAGGATCATCTTACTGCAATTCTGGTTCAGATATTCAAAAAATCAAAAGTTACATGGATGGACTGATTGATACCAATCGCGAATATAATTCTGGAGAAAATATTGTTTGTTATCGAGCTGGGGTATATTACTTTTGCTCATAAGTATAACAAACGATGGTTGATTTTTAGGAAAATGTTGCATCTGGATATTGTCTATTTCTGCAAGACAATACAACTCCAGTCAAAGGTGGAGAAATCTTTGATCTCTTAAATGCTTTAATTGATCATGGCTGCAAAGGTTGTGGAAGTGTTCCAGTTGACTGGAAAAACAGTAATGATCCATCGGTTAATGGAATTCTAACCATGAATTATGTTGGAGCTACTGGTGATTGTGAAGGACTTTGCTAAGCTAATTAACTGTATATATTTTGTAAATCTATAATTTATGACTTATTAATTTATTTATCTTACTTTGCTTTGTACTTTTTAATAAATCAATCAAATATCAAACAGCCTGAACCTAAAACCTGTTACACGCTAGTGTTGAAGTTTGGCACTTTTTTACATAAAGCGATATTTTTACTGTAAATGTTGTAAAGCTCATGAGTGCTCTGGTATTTATTTGTGCAAATATAGAAATTAATTTGACTAAATTTGTAGACAAAATTGGAGTATCAAAGAGTCTGTATGCTAATACTTGGGAAAATAAAAGTTGTATATCTGCAATTAATAATACAAAAGTACAGGCCGCCTTATTATTATTTGAAGCCCCTTTTAAAACATAAACGCGGAAAATGTAGGTACACTTTTTAGACCAAAATTTTTCGTTTACGTCTTTCTTCTTTTAACAATTTAGAGAATGTATTTTAAAAGGTCATATATATTAATTAAAGGCCACCACCAAAATTACATAAAAAGTTTTTCACATTGAAATTTTGTAAATTTTAGTGGCACTGCAATTGGACCTGCTGTAGATTTACTTGTTGAAGCAATTGCCAATGGTGCAAAGGAACATGCTGGTGAAACATATGTTAAAGTACAAAATTCTTTGGGTGCTGATGTTGAAGTAACTGCCAATTGTGCATCAGCAGATGACACCGTTGATGAAACGAAAATCAAAGACGGAGAAGCTTTCGCATTTTCATTCAATCCAAATGTCGTTCAAACTACTGAATTTTGGTGTGATCTTTCTTCTTCTGATGGGTATTTGTCTTGTAATTAAAAGCAATATTACGTTTTCATTTTATAGAAAAAAGAAACATTTAACAGTCTACACTTCAACAATGGAAGACAGTCCCAATTGGTTCCTTCGCGGACAAGGAATCTACATGACCTTTGAATCTGATGGAAGCCAACTTCAAAAGAAAGAAGATTGGGAATAAATTATTGTAATTTTTATCTTTATGTAATTATTAATTTATTTTTACTATTGTTTTAAAGTGTTGTAAATATTTTATAAATTTTTAATATCTGCTTTGAAAGTCAAATTCATTACTAATTACGTTGTTTTTAAAAAGAGAATTCTTTGAAATAAATTTTCACTTTTGTTAAATATAGTTGTGTTTTTTGGATTATATGGTTAGAATTTTCTCATTCCACGAATTAAATTATAGAAAGTTCAACGAAGCAATAAAGATTAAACAGCTTTCGTCTTTTATTGTTTTTATGCACTTTTTAGGCATTCTTGTTACGTTATGTTAAGACCATTACTGTGTTGAAAAATGTTTTAGTTCATCAACTCGAAATGAGTATAAATATTTTTACCAACGCAAATCTGGCACTGTCACTGCTTCAGCGACTTCATCATAGATAAAAATGCATAATCCAATATTACATTGCACAAAAGTGTATTTTTGTTATGTTTCATTTTTTGTGCAAGAACTTAGTAGAATGACAAAATACACGGTTTTATTTAAAAAATTGCGTAATACAGAGCAGTTATTTAAAATAAATAGAATTTTGTCATGCTGTAAAAAAATTTCATTGTGTCATTTTTGTTTATATACTCATTCATCATTGACATCTTACTTCACCCGATGTTTTCATTTCAATCCAGCCACAAAATGCACTAACTTGAGTATACATTCCTGTAATAAATATTATTGAAATCTTTTTCGAAGCCTTTAAATTGATACCTCGATCAATAATTGTAGAAACACTATTTGGGACAGGTTTATATGTGCCATCAGAAGTAATGCCAATTTGAACCCATCGATTATTTCTTACTACAAGTAATGGTCCACCACTATCACCTTCACTTGTTCCAGACATTTCTCCACCAGCACAAATTTTATTTATTGTTTCTTCTGGTGCTCGAGAACAAAAATCCAAGTTTCGAATTGCCAATGGTACTTCATGAAGTTCGGAATTTTCTCTGAAATCCATGTCATTTTTATGATGCAATGTATCTAAAAGATAAAATTTCTTGAATATTTTTTTAGCAAAGTTTACCTTTTTGAAAAGTTACTTGCACATTATCCCATTTTGGACAGAAACATTTCTAAATAAACAAACATTTGAAACATCCCTTGTAAATTGAATGGGTTGTTCAAGTTTTATAAGTTGAATATCATTCACATTTGTTTCTGGGTTATAGTTTTCATGATTGATAACTGCGTCAGCTTCATATTCTCTGCCTCGAATATTTACTAAAAATGAATAGTTCCTGCTATTGATCCAAAAAACGTGTGATTACCTGTTTCAAGAGCTGGGCAATGAGCCGCTGACATAACCCATCGATCTCCTATAATGGTGGCAGTACAAAGTTTTGTTCGAACAATAAATGGCCAGTCTGCTGGATTACTCATTTTTCCACCAATTATCTAAAAAGGTTATTTTGAAAAAATATTTTGCATTAATAGCTTACTCTTGTCTGATCAGATCCATCGTAAAAACGAGTATTTGTACTAAATCCACACTGATTATTATTATAACTAGCGCTTTCGACATGAAAAACAGAAATTAAAAGAGCTAAAACAATAAAGAGCAGCAACATTCTGTAAACTGACGAATGTAAAATAAATTGTTTATTAAATTTTTAGTATAAACTTTGAAGACTCCGCCAAAGTTATTTCTTTTTTAAAAAAAAATTAACTTTGTTTTCAGTATTTGTCTTTTATGACGTAGCATACGTGTTCAACAAAGAAGAAAGTTTTGAAACTGATTCTAATGTAAGCAAACAAATGCTTAAAAATTTTGTTACTTAGCGAAAAGCAATTCCAACGTTGCTTGTATTAATCAAATAAAAGTTGAGTCTTAATAAGAAAATACTAAGTTTTCAGCCTCAAAAATTTGTGATTTATTTGATGAAAGACATTGTTATTTCAATTTTGATTTCATCTAGATGTAGTATGAAATTTTAAAATACTTGCCCATAGAATATTTACTTTTGCGGCTTTTTTGACTTTCAACAAAAAAAGTTTCTGGCAACAATAAAAAAAGAGTAAAATAAACAAAACTGCATGCCATTATTTTTTCCATGGAACGACATGAAATGGAAACATAACTATTATTTTTCAAAGAATAAAATAGAATAAATTTGATAGTAATTATTTTAACTAAAAATGGAACATATGCTTTTTGTTGCAATGCTTTTGGCATCGTGTATTTGTGAAATAAATGGAAATATATTTGATGAATGTGGTGAAACTTATTCTACAGGGCAGGTACTAGGTGGAGAAAAATCTGATCCAGCAAAATGGCCATTTATTGCTAAAACAGAAATTGTATTAGATAATGGTGAAAGTGCACATTGTACGGCAACAATTATTGGCAGACGTTGGATTCTTTCTGCAGCACATTGCATGAAGAATGGCATAGTGAACTGAAAACCACGGTCACTGTTGATTTTTTGGCAAAGCGTCAAACTGAAAATTTTTGAAAAAATAGCTATTTTGCTTAAGGCTGCAAATATTTTTTGGCTTAAGATATTAACTTTATTTTATTTCTAGGGTAAAAAACACTGAAAAAACTGATTTTCCCATATAAGAAATATAAAAAATGGATGATTTTAAGGGTTTTTTGGAGGTGTTGAAAAGTGACCTAGTTTTTGAGACTTAATAACTCAAAATGTGTTAATTTTTTTTGTTCACTGACATTACCATAATGATCAGCAGATTCGACTTAGTAGAATGACGGCTCATTTTAGCTTAATTACTGTACGTTTTAAAAATCCGTCACTTTTTGTAAAAAGTACGGTAAAGTAGTACTACAACATCACTTATCTCTTACATATTCTTCCAATATTACTCACAATAGCTGCTAGGCGACTGATTATGGTCAAATATATGGTTTACAAACAATACAAACATTGCTGAACTCTATATATCCACTATAAAAGCAATCATGTTCATCAATACCTCCAACACCAGCATATATGGAAAATTCGACAAAATTCATCAAATATTAATATCTGAAAAGCTGAAATAGATTAATTATGGGATAAAAACATAAAAGTAAGTGCTTATGATATTTTAGAAACAAATAAAAGTTTAAGTTTAAAGGATCCAAGAACTACAGTATATGTGCGACTTTGATGATTAACCAATAATGATCTAAAAGAGCTTAATTAGTTTTTATTATATATTGTACACTTACTTTTATGTTTTTATCCCATAATTAATCTATTTCAGCTTTTCAGATATTAATATTTGATGAATTTTGTCGAATTTTCCATATATGCTGGTGTTGGAGGTATTGATGAACATGATTGCTTTTATAGTGGATATATAGAGTTCAGCAATGTTTGTATTGTTTGTAAACCATATATTTGACCATAATCAGTCGCCTAGCAGCTATTGTGAGTAATATTGGAAGAATATGTAAGAGATAAGTGATGTTGTAGTACTACTTTACCGTACTTTTTACAAAAAGTGACGGATTTTTAAAACGTACAGTAATTAAGCTAAAATGAGCCGTCATTCTACTAAGTCGAACCTGCTGATCATTATGGTAATGTCAGTGAACAAAAAAAATTAACACATTTTGAGTTATTAAGTCTCAAAAACTAGGTCACTTTTCAACACCTCCAAAAACCCCTTAAAATCATCCATTTTTTATATTTCTTATATGGGAAAATCAGTTTTTTCAGTGTTTTTTACCCTAGAAATAAAATAAAGTTAATATCTTAAGCCAAAAAATATTTGCAGCCTTAAGCAAAATAGCTATTTTTTCAAAAATTTTCAGTTTGACGCTTTGCCATAAAATCAACAGTCAGTTCGCTGTGGAATGGTTACATTTTAAGAACTGGTATATAGCATGTAAGGCAACTAATCTTTAATAGCATTGATTTTCAGTTACAATATTTGGCAGGAATTATACAGCTGAAAGAATTATCAACCATGAAAATTACAATGACATAACACATGTGAATGATATCCAACTGATAAAACTTCTGCAACCGCTTGAATTTAATCCAAGTGTTTCAAGAGTCTGCTTATTTCGAAACCCTAGAGAAATGATAAACGAAAAAGCTTCTGTTGTGGGATTTGGTCAAAGGTTTACCAGTGTTTATGATCAAGAATCGACCCTTCAAGGTTTATATGAAACATATGATACATACAGATTAGCATTAGTAGAAGAAACTGCAGCAAAGAAAATACAAACAACAGCGAATTTCATGTTTTTCTTATGATAATATAATACACTCTAAAATAAAGGAATGATCATTACACAGCTTTTATGATTTTTTTTATACTAGCAAAAGTTGTTTTTAAAAATATGCTAATAACAAAAAAGCAATGTGATTTTTGAAAGTGCGTCTGATTTGTTGCTAGCTTTGCATAATTTAATGTAGTGTTTTTTAATGTTTGAAGTTTTTTGTGTTATTACTTCCTTATTTTTTCATATACTTCTATATCATCTGTAATAGTACAAGGCGGTATTATTGTTTTGATATAAACTAAAAACATTTTCGTCAAAATAACAGTTGATTTGCATAAAATGTTAAGTATAAAAAGGCTCCTTGATTTATCACTGCATACTCACTTTTTGTGTTATACAATTATTGCCTCATTAAAATGTATAAGCTTTTTATCATTTGTTCAGTTATTGTAGCTGCTTCCAGTCTTGGAATCAATTGCCGAGGATCATCTTACTGCAATTCTGGTTCAGATATTCAAAAAATCAAAAGTTACATGGATGGACTGATTGATACCAATCGCGAATATAATTCTGGAGAAAATATTGTTTGTTATCGAGCTGGGGTATATTACTTTTGCTCATAAGTATAACAAACGATGGTTGATTTTTAGGAAAATGTTGCATCTGGATATTGTCTATTTCTGCAAGACAATACAACTCCAGTCAAAGGTGGAGAAATCTTTGATCTCTTAAATGCTTTAATTGATCATGGCTGCAAAGGTTGTGGAAGTGTTCCAGTTGACTGGAAAAACAGTAATGATCCATCGGTTAATGGAATTCTAACCATGAATTATGTTGGAGCTACTGGTGATTGTGAAGGACTTTGCTAAGCTAATTAACTGTATATATTTTGTAAATCTATAATTTATGACTTATTAATTTATTTATCTTACTTTGCTTTGTACTTTTTAATAAATCAATCAAATATCAAACAGCCTGAACCTAAAACCTGTTACACGCTAGTGTTGAAGTTTGGCACTTTTTTACATAAAGCGATATTTTTACTGTAAATGTTGTAAAGCTCATGAGTGCTCTGGTATTTATTTGTGCAAATATAGAAATTAATTTGACTAAATTTGTAGACAAAATTGGAGTATCAAAGAGTCTGTATGCTAATACTTGGGAAAATAAAAGTTGTATATCTGCAATTAATAATACAAAAGTACAGGCCGCCTTATTATTATTTGAAGCCCCTTTTAAAACATAAACGCGGAAAATGTAGGTACACTTTTTAGACCAAAATTTTTCGTTTACGTCTTTCTTCTTTTAACAATTTAGAGAATGTATTTTAAAAGGTCATATATATTAATTAAAGGCCACCACCAAAATTACATAAAAAGTTTTTCACATTGAAATTTTGTAAATTTTAGTGGCACTGCAATTGGACCTGCTGTAGATTTACTTGTTGAAGCAATTGCCAATGGTGCAAAGGAACATGCTGGTGAAACATATGTTAAAGTACAAAATTCTTTGGGTGCTGATGTTGAAGTAACTGCCAATTGTGCATCAGCAGATGACACCGTTGATGAAACGAAAATCAAAGACGGAGAAGCTTTCGCATTTTCATTCAATCCAAATGTCGTTCAAACTACTGAATTTTGGTGTGATCTTTCTTCTTCTGATGGGTATTTGTCTTGTAATTAAAAGCAATATTACGTTTTCATTTTATAGAAAAAAGAAACATTTAACAGTCTACACTTCAACAATGGAAGACAGTCCCAATTGGTTCCTTCGCGGACAAGGAATCTACATGACCTTTGAATCTGATGGAAGCCAACTTCAAAAGAAAGAAGATTGGGAATAAATTATTGTAATTTTTATCTTTATGTAATTATTAATTTATTTTTACTATTGTTTTAAAGTGTTGTAAATATTTTATAAATTTTTAATATCTGCTTTGAAAGTCAAATTCATTACTAATTACGTTGTTTTTAAAAAGAGAATTCTTTGAAATAAATTTTCACTTTTGTTAAATATAGTTGTGTTTTTTGGATTATATGGTTAGAATTTTCTCATTCCACGAATTAAATTATAGAAAGTTCAACGAAGCAATAAAGATTAAACAGCTTTCGTCTTTTATTGTTTTTATGCACTTTTTAGGCATTCTTGTTACGTTATGTTAAGACCATTACTGTGTTGAAAAATGTTTTAGTTCATCAACTCGAAATGAGTATAAATATTTTTACCAACGCAAATCTGGCACTGTCACTGCTTCAGCGACTTCATCATAGATAAAAATGCATAATCCAATATTACATTGCACAAAAGTGTATTTTTGTTATGTTTCATTTTTTGTGCAAGAACTTAGTAGAATGACAAAATACACGGTTTTATTTAAAAAATTGCGTAATACAGAGCAGTTATTTAAAATAAATAGAATTTTGTCATGCTGTAAAAAAATTTCATTGTGTCATTTTTGTTTATATACTCATTCATCATTGACATCTTACTTCACCCGATGTTTTCATTTCAATCCAGCCACAAAATGCACTAACTTGAGTATACATTCCTGTAATAAATATTATTGAAATCTTTTTCGAAGCCTTTAAATTGATACCTCGATCAATAATTGTAGAAACACTATTTGGGACAGGTTTATATGTGCCATCAGAAGTAATGCCAATTTGAACCCATCGATTATTTCTTACTACAAGTAATGGTCCACCACTATCACCTTCACTTGTTCCAGACATTTCTCCACCAGCACAAATTTTATTTATTGTTTCTTCTGGTGCTCGAGAACAAAAATCCAAGTTTCGAATTGCCAATGGTACTTCATGAAGTTCGGAATTTTCTCTGAAATCCATGTCATTTTTATGATGCAATGTATCTAAAAGATAAAATTTCTTGAATATTTTTTTAGCAAAGTTTACCTTTTTGAAAAGTTACTTGCACATTATCCCATTTTGGACAGAAACATTTCTAAATAAACAAACATTTGAAACATCCCTTGTAAATTGAATGGGTTGTTCAAGTTTTATAAGTTGAATATCATTCACATTTGTTTCTGGGTTATAGTTTTCATGATTGATAACTGCGTCAGCTTCATATTCTCTGCCTCGAATATTTACTAAAAATGAATAGTTCCTGCTATTGATCCAAAAAACGTGTGATTACCTGTTTCAAGAGCTGGGCAATGAGCCGCTGACATAACCCATCGATCTCCTATAATGGTGGCAGTACAAAGTTTTGTTCGAACAATAAATGGCCAGTCTGCTGGATTACTCATTTTTCCACCAATTATCTAAAAAGGTTATTTTGAAAAAATATTTTGCATTAATAGCTTACTCTTGTCTGATCAGATCCATCGTAAAAACGAGTATTTGTACTAAATCCACACTGATTATTATTATAACTAGCGCTTTCGACATGAAAAACAGAAATTAAAAGAGCTAAAACAATAAAGAGCAGCAACATTCTGTAAACTGACGAATGTAAAATAAATTGTTTATTAAATTTTTAGTATAAACTTTGAAGACTCCGCCAAAGTTATTTCTTTTTTAAAAAAAAATTAACTTTGTTTTCAGTATTTGTCTTTTATGACGTAGCATACGTGTTCAACAAAGAAGAAAGTTTTGAAACTGATTCTAATGTAAGCAAACAAATGCTTAAAAATTTTGTTACTTAGCGAAAAGCAATTCCAACGTTGCTTGTATTAATCAAATAAAAGTTGAGTCTTAATAAGAAAATACTAAGTTTTCAGCCTCAAAAATTTGTGATTTATTTGATGAAAGACATTGTTATTTCAATTTTGATTTCATCTAGATGTAGTATGAAATTTTAAAATACTTGCCCATAGAATATTTACTTTTGCGGCTTTTTTGACTTTCAACAAAAAAAGTTTCTGGCAACAATAAAAAAAGAGTAAAATAAACAAAACTGCATGCCATTATTTTTTCCATGGAACGACATGAAATGGAAACATAACTATTATTTTTCAAAGAATAAAATAGAATAAATTTGATAGTAATTATTTTAACTAAAAATGGAACATATGCTTTTTGTTGCAATGCTTTTGGCATCGTGTATTTGTGAAATAAATGGAAATATATTTGATGAATGTGGTGAAACTTATTCTACAGGGCAGGTACTAGGTGGAGAAAAATCTGATCCAGCAAAATGGCCATTTATTGCTAAAACAGAAATTGTATTAGATAATGGTGAAAGTGCACATTGTACGGCAACAATTATTGGCAGACGTTGGATTCTTTCTGCAGCACATTGCATGAAGAATGGCATAGTGAACTGAAAACCACGGTCACTGTTGATTTTTTGGCAAAGCGTCAAACTGAAAATTTTTGAAAAAATAGCTATTTTGCTTAAGGCTGCAAATATTTTTTGGCTTAAGATATTAACTTTATTTTATTTCTAGGGTAAAAAACACTGAAAAAACTGATTTTCCCATATAAGAAATATAAAAAATGGATGATTTTAAGGGTTTTTGGAGGTGTTGAAAAGTGACCTAGTTTTTGAGACTTAATAACTCAAAATGTGTTAATTTTTTTTGTTCACTGACATTACCATAATGATCAGCAGATTCGACTTAGTAGAATGACGGCTCATTTTAGCTTAATTACTGTACGTTTTAAAAATCCGTCACTTTTTGTAAAAAGTACGGTAAAGTAGTACTACAACATCACTTATCTCTTACATATTCTTCCAATATTACTCACAATAGCTGCTAGGCGACTGATTATGGTCAAATATATGGTTTACAAACAATACAAACATTGCTGAACTCTATATATCCACTATAAAAGCAATCATGTTCATCAATACCTCCAACACCAGCATATATGGAAAATTCGACAAAATTCATCAAATATTAATATCTGAAAAGCTGAAATAGATTAATTATGGGATAAAAACATAAAAGTAAGTGCTTATGATATTTTAGAAACAAATAAAAGTTTAAGTTTAAAGGATCCAAGAACTACAGTATATGTGCGACTTTGATGATTAACCAATAATGATCTAAAAGAGCTTAATTAGTTTTTATTATATATTGTACACTTACTTTTATGTTTTTATCCCATAATTAATCTATTTCAGCTTTTCAGATATTAATATTTGATGAATTTTGTCGAATTTTCCATATATGCTGGTGTTGGAGGTATTGATGAACATGATTGCTTTTATAGTGGATATATAGAGTTCAGCAATGTTTGTATTGTTTGTAAACCATATATTTGACCATAATCAGTCGCCTAGCAGCTATTGTGAGTAATATTGGAAGAATATGTAAGAGATAAGTGATGTTGTAGTACTACTTTACCGTACTTTTTACAAAAAGTGACGGATTTTTAAAACGTACAGTAATTAAGCTAAAATGAGCCGTCATTCTACTAAGTCGAACCTGCTGATCATTATGGTAATGTCAGTGAACAAAAAAAATTAACACATTTTGAGTTATTAAGTCTCAAAAACTAGGTCACTTTTCAACACCTCCAAAAACCCCTTAAAATCATCCATTTTTTATATTTCTTATATGGGAAAATCAGTTTTTTCAGTGTTTTTTACCCTAGAAATAAAATAAAGTTAATATCTTAAGCCAAAAAATATTTGCAGCCTTAAGCAAAATAGCTATTTTTTCAAAAATTTTCAGTTTGACGCTTTGCCATAAAATCAACAGTCAGTTCGCTGTGGAATGGTTACATTTTAAGAACTGGTATATAGCATGTAAGGCAACTAATCTTTAATAGCATTGATTTTCAGTTACAATATTTGGCAGGAATTATACAGCTGAAAGAATTATCAACCATGAAAATTACAATGACATAACACATGTGAATGATATCCAACTGATAAAACTTCTGCAACCGCTTGAATTTAATCCAAGTGTTTCAAGAGTCTGCTTATTTCGAAACCCTAGAGAAATGATAAACGAAAAAGCTTCTGTTGTGGGATTTGGTCAAAGGTTTACCAGTGTTTATGATCAAGAATCGACCCTTCAAGGTTTATATGATTTTAGAAATTTCACTAATAAATAAATCAATATTTTAGAAAAACTTTACCCTCATCAAATAAATTTTGTACCAACTTCTGATATTTATGAAAATGAAATTCCTATTCGCTCTTTTGATTATTGTAAACCACCTCCACAGCAACCGTTCAATCAAATTTGTGCTGGTGGAATAATGGAGGGATCAACACAAGGTGATAGTGGTGGACCTTTAATTGTTATGAGAAATTTTAAATTGGTTCAAATTGGTATTACATCTTTTGGGTCATATAAAGCGGTACCAAATGATGTTAACAGAATTGAAGACAGAGGTTTGTTATAGCAGTCTATTAAAAAACGTTATGAAAATCATTACAGGAATTTATACAAAAGTTAGTGCATATTGTGATTGGATTGAATTCCAGACATCTGGAGAAATCAAGTGTCTGTGATAATTGAAATAAATGTCATTTTTTAAATGAAATATTGTAAAACCTTTATGATTTTTAATAGCTTTTTTTGCATTTTTGGAGTTTTTTGTATAAAATATATTATTAAGTTACAATTCCAAAAAACAACGAAATTTGCAACAAAGTAGTTAAAATGTTTGAGAAGCTAGCAATATCTATAAATTGAGTGAAAAAAATCTGAAAATGTTTTGCAGCAACTGAAGTCAGAAAAATAAACAAAAGCAAGAAATTCTTCCTGTGTAAGTTATAAACAGAGTTTATAGCTTTATCCTTATTATTGTAGTTGCTTTCAAATGTCATATGGATGCAAAACAAATACTTTGAAAAATGCAGAATTTTTAGTGAAACTGTAAGTGCCTTTGTTTGTTTTGTAATCGTTGGTAAAACATATCGTGGGACTTGTTGGGGGTTTATAAAAAACAGTTGCTTGCAAAAGTTGGAACAGAAAAATATATCAACATTCTAAAGATTTTTCACCAAATGCTAAATTGTGTATGCAATAATATCCATTGCCCCGCCTAATATCAGTAATATAAAAGGCCATAGGGTTACAGGGAAAATTCATCCATTTGTAAGTTTTCCAATCATCTAAAAATGCGGCCCGTTGTTTTTCTGATTCTTGTTTTAGTTGCGCTTTCATCACTTCCTGGTAGGTTACTATACCACAATTTGCAAGAATACAAAAATAAAACATTTCAGAGCCAACCTCTGCTGGATGGTATGCCGGATGTAATTCTGCTTGCAATGGAAAAGCTCGGGTTGGTGTTGCAAGATGCTGCAAGAATCAAGGATGGGGAGGCGGATATTGTCAAGGCGGACGATCATTCTGCATTTTGGTAATAAATCTTGGAAAAAAATGATTACATGATTTTGTAAATGTGAATGTTTTTTATTAAATGAGTATTGCTTATCAATAAATCATATATTTTTTTCATAAATATAGAAAACATGATAAACATTTTGAGACGTCATTTTTAACTTGAGAAGATTATTTAGAAGACTTTAAATTAAATGATTTTTTTCTACTCTCAACATTCTTTTTCTTTAGAAAAAAACTTTTGTGTACCGAGTTACTTGGTTTGTTGAAATGTAAACAAAGGATTTGTAGGCAGCAGTTAAAGAAAGTGTTCAAAGTAGACACGAAAGTTTTTACTGAAAAAATTACAGAAGTTTTTTCAAGATGCATTTTAGAAAAAAAGTCGTTTGTGTTTTGCCGATTTTTTTTCAAAATTAGATTATAGCAAAAATCACAAAAAATTTGGGCATTAAAAAAACATAAATATCAAATTTATTTAACCAACTGTTTGAGTTGCATTTCTAGCTAACGGATAAAATCTTGGCAAAACATAATTTCCATTATAATCATAAAAATTACTCAAAGTTATATTGCTAGCACCAGTAATATTATTACTTCTAAATAAAAATTGAATCTGGAGCATAATTCCCCATGTAATATCTGGTTGTTTTGGATCAACTTTCTCTCCGGGATTATATCTCTTCCATTTTTCATTATCATCAATGCTGATAGTATTATTTGATGTTCGAGCCATAATATGTCCAATACCATTTGTGCTATCAATTGATTCAAAGCTGATGTTAATATCAGCTGGAGAAAATGAATTAGAAGGTAGTTCATTAAATTGTTTAAATATTACTGCCGAAAATTGGGTAAAAGCATATTGGAAAGCAGTCCTATAAAGGTTTATGAATTATTTATGGAATGTAAAAAATAGTAAACAAGATTACCGAGTATCATTCAATGATAAATTCACAGATGGCTTAATTATTGAATATGTTAATGTTGGTTTTGACCATAGCTGCCCTAAATTTCAAATGCATAAAATTCTTTTAGTGCTAAAATAAAAACTTACTGTAATTTAAAATAGGCGCTGTTGCAGTTGCCTGAAGAAAAAATAATACAATAAAAATGCGAAAAATCATTATTAAAAAAATTTAAAGCTTTTAAAAATTTTTAAAATGGTAACTTTTTAACAAAACGTTTTTTTGAACTTCAAATGGTTTTTGTGAGGGGCAATAGGAAGCGAATGATTAATAGTTCTTTTGTAGCAAAAAATATTTTTAAAACAAGGGTTGTATTTTATATTTTTCTTAACATTTTAGTGGGGTTTAAAACTTTGCTACTTTTTAAAATAAAACAACAAAAGCAAACAATCCATTATTACTTACGATTTTATTTGTTTTTTTATCTTTTAAACCTTTTTTTTCTGTTACGTAAGAATTCAAAAGGAATTTTTAAAGCTGGCAATGAACAGATGTTTTTCTCCCACAGAAATGAGTCATCGTTTAATCAAAAAATCTTATTAAAATGAAAAACTGAAAACTTTATTTTAAAGACGTTTTGTCGTGATTTTCACAAAAAAGAGGTTAAAACAAAAGTAAGCTTATTTAAAAACAAAAAAATAAAAATATATGCTTATAGAGAAAAATGTCATTACCAATAAGTTAGTATCCTTGGATAAACGTATTTTCCATTAAAATCTGCATAATTTGGATATTCATATCTAAACGAATTTTTATCTACTAAATTATTGATTATTAAAATATCTCCAATTGCATTTAAAGCCATAAAAAGAATATCCATTTTTTCGTCTTCACCAACATTTCCTCCATTTTTGTAATATTTCCATTCATTGTCATTGTCAATTTTGATATCACCGCTCGCCCTTGTTGTATATAGAGTACCACCAGAGCCATCTATTGATTCAAAAGTAATCTTAAAATCAGCAGCTGTTGTATTTTCGGGGAGCAAGATAAATGTTTTTGGAACGATTTTTGTCCATACATCGAAAGCATTTTTGAATACTTCTCTAAAAATCGTGATTGTTGTAGATACAAATTATGAAATTCAAAACTTACAGTGTTTCATTTTGACTCATTTTTGTAGGATATTTAATTATCGAATATGTTAGTATTGCCTTAGACCATCGCTCAGATACTGGAGCAGCTTCAAGTATTGCAGAAGAAAAAATTAAAAAGCTAACAAAAAATTTAAACATTTGAGCATAAATGTGTTAAACTTTAAAACTGTTTTTTACTACAACTTTTCTTCTTATAAAATTTATCATCGCAATAAAAATGACTAACTATTTTCTTCCTTGCCTATGTTTATTTGTGTACTTACTGAGTTAAAGAGTGAAAAACAAATTAAAATGCATTTCAATGACAATCAAATGGAATAATTTTTTTTTTTAAATTTTTATCATAAGAATTACAAAAATCGCAAATTTAAAAAATACATCAAAATAATATTTAAATTTTTTTAATGTTATTGTAAAATACAATAATATATAATAACAAAAAATTTTACCGAAAATTACTCATTTTTATCTTTCGATAAATATAGACATCATTAGCCGACTTTGATATGTGACAAAAAAAATTCCTTAGATGTGGGTATACATCGTTTCCGGATGAGTCCATTTACTTGAGTCACGTGTATTTTTGAACGTCTATTTATTCTTAATTTTTAAACCAACTTACTTTCCCTTCATAACCATTGTCGTCAACCGAAAGAAGATTAATGTTATAAGATCATTTCCAAGCATTCTTTTTTGACGGTAATAAAAGATTTTTACTAAATTATCAAAATTCAAGTTTGCATAAGTTTGAAAAAAATATTTAAAGCACAATTAAACTTCCTAAACTTAAAACGTGATCCCATTAATTCAAGAAAACTTTCTCTTTGCCTGAAAAAATGTCAGCTGTCAAGATTTTGTCAAATTTTTTGTTGATTAAGTTGCGATTTTTTCTTTTTAACACATAAAAAATAATCAATGTTGGAATTGTTCACGTCTGTTTATTTCTCAAGTAAAAAGAATAGAAATTGCTGAAAAACATTTGAAAAAAATGCAAGTTTGCGCTTCAAAACTCTAAATGGTTCAATTTTAAAAAGAGAAAGATTTTTCTAAAAGTCTAGCAATTTCTATTCTTTTTGCAGAGAAAAAAACAGACGTGAGAAAAAGTTTTGAAGAAGAAATTGTGTTTTTTATTTCTGTGGGAAAAATATAATCCATTTTTGGCTTTAACTGCTGTTGAATGCGCTCGTGAATAAATTTGATGTTTAAAAACATAACATTTCTTTGGTCCCAGTTAGCTTACATTTACCCCTTCTCCCTACTCGTTCCCCACGTGTATGGGGGATGGGAACATCCCGCTCGCCATCCCCGTAAGGTTTTTATCCGCATAATTTTTCGTCCCCATCCCTGCAAAAGACTCATCCTCTTGAATTTTAAAATACATGTTTCTATTGTTCTAATGGTTTAATTAGCATTGTTTAACGTTAAAAAAATTGCTTATAGTCAATGGGAATCGATTCTAAGAATTTTCGGAGATTTGCCATAAAAATTCCTTATCCACGCCCTCGTAACTATTAGTTTCAGTTTATTGCGATATTACACCATTTTTTAAAATAGTAATTAACTTGATTATTTTAGGAATTGTCTGAAAAAAATAATGAAGCTTAAACATTTCTATTTGGCTTTTTTATTTTTGTGCATTTTTGGATGTGGACAAAGTGAAGGTGTGCATGAAGTCAACAACAACATTTTTGATAAGCATAAAGCTAATAATGTTGAGTAAGATAACATTAAATCGAGTACAAAAATCGTATTAACTGTGTTTCAGCAAAAACATTATATATATCCCTCGTCTTATCGAAGACACTTTTACACTTCCTCCTTTCCCGGAATATTCAACAATACGTTTCAAAGAACGAACAAATCGTTGATAAATATGTTTCAATAAAAAACTGACACGAAATTATCATTGCTATTAGTTTATGTCTTCTTTTAATTGTTTGTGATTATTTTTGTCTTTTGCTTCTTTCTGTAGAACAATTTGTTAAATAAACAAGTTCTATTTATTATGCTAATAAAAAATAGTCTATTTCTGTTGTTTTTTCTGATACTGAATCTGAAGTTGCTTTTAGCCTTCTAAAAATTCTGAAAAGGAAACGGTAGTTGATCGAACGCTTTCTGCTGTATCTTATTCTCATTTATCTCGTGCATCGTCATTTTTATATTTTTTACAAAAATCAGAAGAAAAATGGTTTTGATGTTTTATGCATAGTTTATTTATTTTACATATTACGGTATCATTCTAGCACTTGTTTCTAAAGTGAAAAAATAATAATTAATATGCAAACAATTAACGCGTTTAGAAGAATAAATAATAATAGTTACAACCTTTCTGCACTAGGTTGTAAATTATTTATCTTCTTCCAACAATTCACATCTGCCATTGATGCAACGAAGCTGCCACTTGCAATCAGCATCGGTGACACATTCCGGTGGAGGCAATTTTTCATTCGCATAAGTTGCTGTAATAACAAAGGAGCAAACAGCTATTCCGAGGAAGAAAGTGAAGTTCATTTTCTCTGAAATATTAAACTTATTAAGGGTTTTAGTATTATTTATTTGGTTTAAAGATAGTGTCTCAAATAGGCAAAGTTTTTTCTTAACACACGCGCGTCTGTTAATGAGGAATATATTTTGCTACTTTTTTCATTCCCGATCACTGATGACGGACGTGCTGGGGGTAAGAAAAATTTTTGCTTATCTGAGGCGCTGCTGAAGGAAAAACAAATTCACATTGTTTAAAATTTTGTTTAACTATATATTTATATAAAAACATACAAGAAAAGGAGGAGTGACTTATCAGTGCTGTGCTGATGATAATTGAAAAAAAAAACTATTGTTAAGAATGTTGTCAACGTGTACAACGTGTAACTTTATAAAAAAATCGCATCATTTTTTGTTTGAAAGGATTTTGAAAGAAAAGTTGATTATCTCTGTAAAAGATAGAAATTTAATAATTGAGCATTGCTTTTAAAAATGCTTAAAAAATAAAAGCGAAAGTGCAAAACTGTTAACCATGAAGGTATTTTTAATTCTTTCTTTAGAAGTCCCGATTTTTTGTTAATGGATTTCATCTAAACTGACGTGTGATAACAGTTTTTTGCTTACACAAGAAAGCATTGTTGTGTTGGATTTTGTCTTTTGTGGAGGAAAATCCTAGCACTCAGTCATTGAACGATGAACTGCCATTACAAAAATAAAAGACGTTTAGAGGAAATGGCAAGGCAAAAGCACTTTTGAAATCCCCATTTTTTGGATGAACATTCTTCAAATCATGAATTTTCAAATCCTACGAAACATCAGTAGCTTACAATGAGAAAATTTATAAAATGCATTTTTGGCGTTGCCAAAAGATGGTTTAGAATTACATGGAATAACAAAAAGAAGATTCTAATGTTGAATTATTATTATTTTCTAGAAGGGTTTTGTAGGTAAGACCTTCCAAAATGTAAGGAAACATTTACAATTTGAAAGCTTTTTAGCTGATTTAAATCATTTCTTCTGAAAACTTTTGTATTTTACCTCTTTTTTTATGAAACTTAACACACTTGTTAAAATAAATGCTTTTGAAACTTCCCTCTTTAGTTAATTAGTTGCGACAATTTTGTGTTTTAATTCTCTTTTATACTCTTAATTCTTTAATACTTTAATATTATTTAGCAAACATCTAAATAATATTAAAGTATTATACCATGAAAGCAATTATTAGTTACAACTGTACTTTACAAAGATTTAACATTTTATTTTTCTCAATTATTAGTAATGAGTGTACTTAAAAAACTTTCCTTGTTCGTTATTAGTGCACTTAAAAAATACACCCATACTAATAATTATGCGTGTATTTTTTAGCCTACAAATTTTGAAAAATAATAATATTTACCTATCTTTTAAAAAATGATTTGAAAAAAAAGAAAATGAATGACACATTTATTTGTTATGTATATAAATTTGGCATCAATGTGGATTACTTTAGATGTTTTTTAATGAGACTTACAGTAAATTTGTATGCTTTTCACTTTGGATATCACTGCCTTTGGATTCTTGGCATAATTTTTTTGATATCAATCTTCGGCAAAATCAAAGAAAATTATCGATGGTTCATTTTGAATCAAGTTTTTTGGGATTTAATTTCAACCTTTGATTACACCTGTGAAAATTTCAGTACCCATTTCTTAACTGGAGAAATGCCAGATGGAAAATGTCCAATGTATAATTTTGAAAATGTAGACATAAATTCAAAAATTAGAAGATATATTCGATTTAATCCAAAATCGGCTTTATTTCTGTTGGTATCTTCACGATTTTTTGCATTATTTTATCCACTTTTTTATGACCGAATTACCCAAAAACGAAAAGTGCTGTATATTATTTTTATTTTTAACATCATTATTTTTTTGATTCATTTTTTGGATGCCCTTCTAGTAATACTTATTAATCCAATAAAAGGTGCAGAAGTGAATCCAGTGCTTGAAAAAATACGTACAATTTTGGAGTTTGTAATTTTTCTATTTCCAATTTTGCTGCAAATTCTCTCCATGATTGCTGCCCCTGCAGTGCTATGCAGGATTTTAAAACAAGCAAAATTTCAACGAAAAAATAATCCAAATAGTTTTTATTCAACTCTTCGAATTGCTGCAGTCATTTTTTTGCAGACTATTGTCAATGGTTTTGTGCTATTTGTGGATAGTCTTGACAAATTTGAATATATTTTAAAGATTATTTTGAAGATTAAAATTTTAACGTCACGCTTTTATATTCGCGATGCAAAAATGGATTTTCGACTTCCACTTTGGCTTGATGGCAGCTATGGATTATCTGACCCTGTTCCCGTACAGATGATTGGACAATTTCGAATTTTTGTGGATTCCATTATTATTTTAGCTTTTATGACGGGGTATCGGGAAGCCGCCTTCAAATTTTTTAAGTTTGTTTGGGATTTCCTGTATCGAAAGAAGCATGTGATTAAACCAGCTAGAATTACGAGCAATTTATTTATGTCATCGAACCACTGATAAAAAATTAATAAAATTCACTTTTTAAACACGCATAAAGATATTATCTTCTAATTAAATAAAAACCAACAAATCTACAATGTCAATAGACACAACCATTATTAAACCAATATCTCTTGCCCCTCTTTCTTATTTTACAATAATCGGTAAAATATATTTAAAGCTTGAATCATAATATGTTTCATTTACTCTATAACTGTTATATCCAATCCAGTTATTTTTATTCCAAAACAAAACCATTTTAATACGTTTCATTGCAGCAAGAATAATATCAGGTTTCGAAACATCAGTTCTTTGTATTTTTATAAGCTATATCATCATTGATCCAAATGTTTTTATTATCTAAGGCACGAGAATAATTGCTTTTTTTTCAAATGATTCAAAAATAATTCTGATATCAGATGGTTTTAATGAATTCCATGAAATTTGTACAAATTTTTTGGGATGAATTTGGACCATTGAATAAAAGCGTAACGAATAGCAGACCTAAAAAAATGAGAATGTTTAATGACGGAATATTAGAAATAAAGCGAAGTAATTTTTAATCAAAATTGAAATTGGAATTAAATTAAAAGGATGTTTTGCGAAAAGCTTTGTAAGGTCAATTTTGACGGGTTCCGCATTAATAACATTGGATATTTCAATCAACGGGGAAATCAATATAGAATTCAACTAATTCATTACAAAATTACCTAATTTATATATCAATTTCATAGTACCCTAAAAAGTCAATTACTTACATTGTATCACTCAATGACAAATTTTTTGAAGGTTTTTCAATTGCATAAGTTATTGTATGTAGTGAAAAAGCTGCTGCTAAAAAAATGTTTCTAAATAAATATTAAAACTTTGTCAAACTTACTATTGGCTGCATTAGCTTCAGCAATTTGAAGCCAAATAATTAAGCAACTTAATTGGAGCAACATGGCTAACAAGGGAACGTTCAGAGATGATTATTCCTATGACCCCAAAACTTATTTCATGTGATTCCCCTACTATTCAATAGCATTCATGCCAATTTTTACGGGCCTTTATTAACAAATGCCATTTTTATATATATTGAGTAGCACACGATATCGCCTGCTACTTTTTGGTTAAAATCGCTTATCGTTGGATCTTTTAATATGCAAATGTTAGAAAATGTGATATTGAGTGTTACGAAACTATTTTCAATAATCAGAAACATGTAAAAGCCCAAAATAAGCGATTTTAACCAAAAAGTAGCAGGCGATATCGTGTGCTACTCAATATATATAAAAATGGCATTTGTTAATAAGGGCCCGTAAAAATTGGCATGAATGTTATTGAATAGTAGGGGAATCACATGAAATAAGTTTTAGGGTCATACGGAATAATCATCTCTGAACGTTCCCTTGTAAATTAAAAAGATTTTAAGATTATAAAATCAATTTTTAGTTTAGTGTTGAAAGCTTTTTCAATGCTTAAATTTCTTGTTTGCTTAAATGACATTTGTAGTTTATTGGAATGCTGTTCAGTTGTCGAGTCATTCAAAAAAGCTGTAATAATGTAGTTTTAGCCCACACCTTTTCTTTATTTACTTTACAAAATTACGTTTTTGACAGCCCTCTAACATCACTTGTTAAACAGTTTAGTATTTAAGAGTAGCCGATTTTTTAAAAAAAGCACATTAACACAATGTTTAAATTATTTGTAGCTTTATTTTTCTTTCAATATATTGCATGTATTAATGCTGCTCCAGTTTCAAATAAACGTGAGGTCTTTGAGTTTAAAAATATGTTATAATAAGCTTTTATTTCAGCAGATAAATGGTCAAAGCCAGTATTTACTTATGAATTATTAACAAACCCTCAAGGAATTTCTAGAAGCGATGCAAAGTAAGCCATAAACATTTCTTTCCTTAAATACCTAATCTGATTAATTTTTAGAGCAGCATTTCGATATGCATTTAGTCAAATATCAGCTATAATTCCACAAAAATTTGAAGAAGTTTTTATTCTTTCAAATGAAATAGCTGATATTAGAATTCTTTTTGCTCAAAATGCTTCTACGGTTGAGAATCTTGCTGATGGGATTATTGCATTGGATGGACAGCGGCAATGGAAGTATTATGGAAATGGACAAGGAAAGGGATATGAAAGAAACAATGATATTACATTCGAAGCAATGATAGCTGTTCGAAAATTATTGCAATTTAATAAAGTAAAAGGTGCGGAATTTATTCATTTTAAAAAAGCTTTTAATAATTTGCAAGAAAATGAACTTCCAACATTTATTTGGTCGCCAACAAGACCTTTCAAATAAACAGATTAAAGATTCTATTTATGTAAATTTATTTTACTTTGTTTTTTATTTAATAAAATTGGTTTTGACATTAATCTTTTGCCGCCTTTAAGCATCAAAAACATTAAGGGACTTGTGCAGCTCAAATGTTCCCTGTAAAATGGGCAACCTTGAGGACTTTCTTGTTAACCACTGATCAATGAAACATCACACAATTTGGTAAGGGGCATATGCCATTGTTGCTTTATGTCAACCTGTTTAATTAGCTTGCGTTATTGAAAAGTTATATACAAGTCATTTGTGAGAAAAAAAAATCATTTAATCTTTAAATCAAATCAAAAAATTGTTTCTTCATATTGATAGCGTTCAATATTTCGTACAGATAAGTTGAATGCAAATTAAAGTTCATTACTTTATTTTCAATTTTTCACTGAAACGAAAAAGGGGAAGATTTTTTTTAATTTTTTTTTCTTTGCAATGCCTTTTTGTTTTTGAAAAAATCAATGCATTGCCTAGTTGGACAATTGATAGTCGTCAACAACCAAGTGGTCTTATGGTTGTTAGTAAAAAGAAGAAGAAGACCATGAAAACATTGCTATGAATAGAAGTGGAGGTGGTTTTTTGAAAAAAAAAATGTTTTTTCTGTGGTAGAAAGAACACTTGTTTTTTTAGAAATTTGGCGCCATTTTTTGACATGCATGATAAATAAAAGTTTTTTTCTAAAAAAAGTTTTTCATCCTTCAAATTCATTTTCTTTTATTTTATCTAAATAGGGAATATTTTCACTAGGACAACCGCTCAGCAAAATTCTTATGACCCCCTTAAATTTTTTCCACAAAAAATACCCTTTTTATTACTATTACTATTACTCGATTTTATTCAAGCGCATTTTTGCTTAATAAATAAAAAATTATTTCTCTTATTTTTAGCATATTTTTGTCTTATCATAATTCTATAATGGCTGAAACAAGTGAACGTGACCGAAAGAAAATATTTGTTGAAATTATGAAATCTATTAAAGAATACTCCATAGAAAATATTGCTGATCCTGAGGCAATTAAACAAGAAATTATTGAATTATTAAAAACTCATCGAGCCGTTAAACTTGTTGATCACGAATATGGACGATCTATTGCTTTGAAAAAAGATCATCGGCTTATTGTCAAGGAAAAAGTAGAACCTTCTAAAGTTAAAGAGTATCTTAAAATTGCAAATTTATGGCAATGCTCTAATCGTACATCTAAACGTCAAAAATGTACTTCATCAGATTTAATAATTAAATATGGTATTGTTTTTGCTCCAATTAATCATAGCAGCATCTGTGAAACAAGAGATTACTCACATGTCATGGAAGTTCAAAAATTATTAGAGAATGGAAAACTGAAAGAAGCAAGAAGTTTGATTAATAGAAAAAAAGTTCAAAGGTATGTGCCGTTTCTAAAAACTAGTAAAAAAACAAAGCATTTTAGTAATACTTCTAATGCATCACTATCAGCTTCAATGCTTAATGAATCTACGTTATCAACAACAACTGATACTGGAAATGAATCGATTCTTGATCAATCTATTTCGTAAGTATTTGGCAATCCCTATATTATTGTCAATTAACATTTTTAGCAATGATACCACTGCTAGTATTAACGCAAACTCAACACCGCCTGCTTCTGAATCTTCTGCTCGATCAAGTGTTAAAGCTGAAACAAATGCAAATGATGAATGTACGGTACTTGAACCTCCTGCAAAAAGGTAATTTAAATATCCTAATATTAAATGTACCCATGAATAAAAGCTAATTTTAGACCAAAACTTGAATCAAATGATGGCGAAATCTATTCATTTGATCATCCATCTGCATCAGTTTTGAAAGAAATGTGCAAGAAGCTTATAATTGACTACAACCATGATGCTTATAAACTTTGGGGTGATATTGTTTTTCAAAGAATTGTTCCAGGATCTGATAATGTTCAAAGACATGAATTCAAACATTCAAATATTTTTGCATGTTTTTCGTTATTCTTTACTGGAAATATTAAGAGTACATACTTGATCCAAAACACTTTGAATAATGCATTTTGTGACAAATTAAGTGATTCAGGCAAGTTTGTTTTTGTTTATGGCAAAAACGTCATTAATTTCAACTTTTGTTACAAAATTTTGTTTTGCTATTGGCGACAAATTGTTTTAATAACTTTTGTCAGTATAGTGATGCTTTTTAGATAAAATGTCATGCGCTGAAGCTGATCAAATTTTCCTGGAATCTTCTGTAAGCAAAGAACAGCTTGAATTCGTTGCAAATTTTCTTTCCTGTCGAATTGGAATTTATGAAGGTGGAAAATTAAAGAAATATGGAAAATGGGAAACAGAAAATAATGCTTTAACTTTGATTCTTTTATTTGCATATGGAATGTATTCTGTTGTTCTTGATTTGTAAAATCTTACAGTATTATTTTGTTGTTTTTTATCTATTTTATAAAGATTTCTGTGTCAAAAAACATTTATACCAAATTCTTCAGTCAATAACTAGAACTATTTGGCTTAATTTTTACAAATCTTTTAAAGTATCTTTTGGTTTATAATTTAAAATGAAGCTGCTTTATTCACATATCCACATAATAAATTATACGAGATTTAAGTTAGGGGGTAATTAACACGATTCGTCTTGTGTTTTGACAAAAACAAACTTTTAAGTTTTTTAAAGACTAATTTAGGATTTGTAAAACACAAAAATACAAGTTTAATTGTTTCCATAACTTTTGACGAATATCCACTTAAGACTACTAAAACAACAAAAGAATCTATAAATACTCGAATTAAATTTAAGCATGTTGGATATTTTTTGTTATTGTTAATAGAAGCTTATTTAAAATTTGAGCTTTATAAAAGCAATGAAAATATTCATCACTAATTTTTTCACATTGAGCTCCATATTTGGAGGACAAAAAGTTGTTCTACAAGCACTGAGATTTTTTGTTGCATAAGTATCGAGCATTAATCGACGAGATGAAATCAAAAGTAAGAAAAAAAATGTTGAATAAAATAATAAAAAGAATAGTTTTCAAAGTTTCTGAAAAAAATTTTTGATAAATAATTGGAAAGTAAATTCCAATTAATCTTAAAAATGCTAATAAAAATATTGGAATGAATTGTACAAAACGAATTGAATCACGAACCGATCCACCTAAAGCTTTGAAAAGGCTACCAGTTTCGTTGTTTTCGATATAATAGAAACATGTACTCGCTTTTTTCCATTCTTTACTACCAATCAGGGCTGCACGAAATTTTCGTTTCGCGTTTCGCGAAACTGTGCCGAAAATTTCGTGAAAAACTGTGTGCTAAACTTTAAAAAATTTATTCAATCATTAGCGAAAAAGTAGTGACTTTCAGCTATTTTTAACGAAAAATTTCATGAAAATCTTATCAAACTTTAAAATTTTCTTCATATTTTTTTAATAATTGATTTTGATTACAGCTTAAAAACAAGCTGGCGATGTAACGACTAATTAATTTTTTATATAAGACCCATAGTATGTGGCATATTTCTTGCAAATACTATTTTTGAAGACAAATGATAAAACAATTTTTTATTTTTTGACGAAAATTTTTGATTAAACAATGTTGTAAATGTCTGGGAAGCTATTTTAACAGAAACTATTCTGAAATAAAATATTATCTTTAAAGAAACATTTTGGATGAATTATTCGAAAATAGGTAAAGCAGATGCATTATATTATTCCCTTTCTGCAGAAATTCAGCAACAGTAAAAACTGTTGAAGACAATGTTTAACTTGGTCTTTTTGTAACAAAGACTAACATCCTTTAGTAAGATTTATTTAAAAATACGTAAAAGTTTTTGTTTTTTAAATTACGTAAAAATTAGTTTTTACTTTACTTATTTTTAACTACATAACGTAGGATTCTTTTAAAATAATTTTTATTTAATTAATAATTCATTCAAAAAAATTTCAGGTTTTAGAATACCATAAAAAATACTTCTAAAACATGCTTCATTTAAAAAAAAACTGCGCCGTTTAATTAGTTCACCTAACTGTTTTCTTTTCTCTGTGTGTTGTATTACTTTTGGAGAAAAACAGTTTTTATTGTTATGGATAACATATTATTTAAAATTTCTAAAACATGCATGCTAACATGTTTCATTTGCAATCCGTCGAATCAAAAAAAATTTTTTTCAAAAAAAGCCTGATAGTTTTAAAAAATTTTCGGAAAAAAATTTCGTTTCGTTTCGCGTTTCGCGAAATTTCGCCAATTTTTGGAGTTTCGTTTCGTTTCGTTTCGCGCCAGCGAAACGAACGTCGGATTTCGTTTCGTTTCGTTTCGTTTGAGAAAACTCAGTTTCGTGCAGCCCTGCTACCAATTAGACTTGGTTTTTCGCAAATAAAATCATAACAAACAAATAAATCCCATATTGCTTGATTCAACAAAAACCAACGATAATTTTCTTTAATTTTACCAAAAATTGAAATTAACAAAATTGGAATCACCATTAAAAAACTAATTCAAGAAAAAATGGAAGTTGAAATAAAACGCATGAAAAATATGAATCTACGAATGCTTCCTTTCTGTTTCCGAATAAACTATGACATTCCATAGAACCATATTCAAGAGTCGGTGATTCGTCAACAATAGTAATTCCATCAATAATTGTAAAATTAGTCATTAGTGCTGAATTAAAATAATTCGTCAATGCTTCATTAAACAATTTATTAATGGACTGATACATAGATCACGATAATTTGAATTTAATTTCTAATAAGTTAAATTAGCATCAAGCTTTTCCAAAACCTCCATTTTTTTTGTTGAACACGAAAAATGATACTAAACTTTTGAAAACCATATTTTTAAAGAAAATTCTTTTAAGCTGGAAAATGCACTGCCCATAAAAGGGGCTGAAAATTAAATGATGATTGAAACTTACGTATGACGCTGAACAGTTTCAGTTTTATTTTTCAATTTGCTAAACGAGTATAGCTTGGCATCAGCGAGAAATGTGTGAAAAATAAAATTAATTGAATAACCAAATTTTTTAAAAAAGCCACATAAATTTGTTACCCATTTGAGCCATTAAGACATTAAACATTAAAAAGTCAAAAAACCAACAAAAATACATTTTATAAGCAGACGACGATATTGTGTCATATTTTATTAGAAATTAAATTTTGCGCAATTTTTTAAAAGCGCAGAATTTAATTTCCACAATCTAATACTATGATAAGAGAGTACAATGAATCAATTAATGCTAATAACTAACTTATACGGATAATGTTTTGGAAGAAAAGATAAAATTCGTGTTGCTGATATATGCAATGACAAAAAATATTATAAAGTTCTATAGCTCTGTTGGTTAGAGCTGGCTCACCGATAATAGTCGTGGGTTCGAATTTTAAAAGAACTGATTGAATCAAAATATTTCAGATTTTTTTACTTCATCAAAAATGGTAGAACAACATTTATTTACACGTTTATTATTAACACAAAACATTAATGATGAGATGATGCATAAGTATGCTTCCAAATTTCAACAAAACAAACAGAAGAATGAAAACGGAAGAATACAGTTAAAGGACTAAATATGCTTACAAAGAAGGCCCAAGATTCTTGACCATATAAAGATATTATACCTTCATAGGTGCCAGCTTTATCAGAAATGAACCATTGATAAATGAACATTGAAATATTTAAAATAATTAAAAAGGTAACTGTCTGCCTTCCGGGATGTCTATCTGGAGCAGTTGATTTAAGCTTTAACGCAAAGGCAATTAAAAATGACTGAGAAATTGATTGAATAATTCGAAGAACACGACCAATTGTTAGCGTAACAGTTAATGCATTCCAGGCTTTACTGGAGCAGACACCCTGCAAAAGATTTTGATAAAAAATGGAAAACATTTTATTGTCAGTGCATTTTGGTTAAGAAAAATTTGCATAAAACGCTTACCGATAGTCCTGCAATTGAATAAGACAATTCCCCAATGACTCCAATCGCTAACAAAATCATATCCAATAATTCCTAAAAATTTATCATTAAACATTTCTGCAAGTCACAAAACAATAAAAACCTGATTAGCATGTGCATCATGATGTGGATCATGCGAGTTATGATCAGCAAAATCTAATAATCTCAATCTCCAAAATGCAAAGATACAAGCTGCAATTCCAATAGCATTATGAACAATATCTGTGATGTTGAAGTTAAGAGCAGCTTTAAAGTCCTCTTCTTGATGCCAATCAACATAGAAAAATATCATTGAAAGAGCAGTGCCAATAACGAAAAGCAACCCAGCAATAAGACCTACAAATGAAATTAGCATAAGTTCTATATATATAGTTATTAAAAGCATACCAAACACTAATCGCTTTAGAGGAAATGGTGGGCTTTTTGTATGTTCTGAATGACCAATTCGATTACTCTTTTTCCGGCCAAGGTTATGCCAAACAATAAACATCACAACTGCCGCAATAAGTGAATATTCAACAACAGCAGTATAAAAAATTTTTGTAAAACTTCCTTAAAGTTTTTAAAGTTATTTTTTCGTTTTCAAGAAGAAGTAAACTAACCAAAAACACAATCTAATCCCATGCAATCTGATTCTTTAGAATATGGAATTCGGCTTCGACTATTTTCATTGACAGCTCTTCTGCCTTCATCTTTTTCATCAGAGTCCAAGCTGCTCATTGTTGTTGTAAGAATTTTAACGCCCAAATTCATTTTTTTTTGAAACGATTTTCTAAAAACAGCAAGAGAACTTTAAATATTTTTTTAGGGATTATAGTAGCATTTAAGTGCTTATTTAAAGGATTCGGGACATTTGCCATCTGCATAATTAACAAATCTCCCTTGACTTTTGCCAACATTAGTAAACGTAGCAGCAAATCAAAGACTTACGGCCTCCAAATCCGTAGCATAAAAAAAACTTACTTAATACTTTTTTCAGTTGATTGATTCTTTGCAAATAAAAATTGAACCCATGTAACTAAATTTGTTGCAACAAGATGCATGGTACCAAAACATGAAATTATATAAATTTTGTCATCGAACATCTGAAATTTTATTTTTTGAAAACGTTTGTTTTGTTTTTTTAAAACTTACTGTTGAACTGAAAAAAAGTAAATGTGTTTGAAGAATAGTAAAGATGATGGCACAAATATCTAATGCAGGAAAGACACCCCAATAAGAAGCAAAGCCATAATAAACACATGCAACAATTGCAAAAACTAAAAAAATACGGCATTATTGCAATAACGTGTTTTTGGAAACCGAAATTTCGATTTTTCATAAGCAAATCACTAAATTTTAATTAACTTACTCAATGCTCCAAATCTTAAATAAAAGCTTCCAACAACTGGCAAAGCGTGATGAACATGTTCATCTTCTTGGTATGTAGTGTCAACTTCAATAGGTTGCTTCCATATCTTTCGTTGAGCTTTTTTTAATAAAAGTTTAACTCTTCTTTGTTTAAGGATAAACATTAGATAACAATAAACAATAAATATAAATGAAACAATATACATGTAAAGATTAAATCCCAATGAATTTCTGTAAATTCGTTTAAGACTATCATCATCTTTTTTATCGATTAGCCATCCTGATAACTCTAACACAATTCCGTATATCACCAAAATAACCAAATAAAAAACTGTTAGTAGCTGTAAAAGGTAGTATCTGAAACGGAGGATACTGTAGATGTTGACCTAAATTTTTTTAATGCAAGTCATGTTTTTGCACCTCTGCAAAAGTATGCAAACTTTTTGAATCCCAAAAAAACTGTTACTTACTTTGCATATGCATCTTTTGTCCATGAAGATGATGAAGTCCCAGTTCCATCAGAATGTTTTGATTCAACCATTGTAGAAGTTTCAGATAAATTTGAAGAACTTGAGGTATCAGATTTAGCAAACAACTTTCGGCGAATATCATCATTAATATCAACAATAGTTTTATTGTTATGATTTTGATGATTTGGTGGTTCTACAACTTGATGAGGCGGCATGGTTGTCAGAAATTTTGCAGTTTTGTAGCACCAAATTTGTACCCAACTGTCTCAAATATACCCGACAATGGCCTACAAATGTAGAAGAAATAAAGCAGTTTAAGAAAAAAAATTAAATATTTATAGTCGTTTCGTATCGGTAACTTTTTTAACTAAGAATAAAATCAAACAATGTCATGTAACACGAACACGGAAAAAGAGAGAGGTAATAAATCTTGCAAAATAAAATGTAAAAAATAAAAGGAAACAGAAAGATTCCAAAATTAACCATAGTTGAAAAGAAAGTTAAACAATTTTAAGACAAAGTAAAAACTAAAAGAAAGTAGAAGAGTATTGTATCTAAACTGTTATCTGCTTGTTTTCTAAAGCAAGTACAATTAAAACATCAGCAACAGCAGCTAACTTCTATTTCATTTGTTTGTTTAAGTTTGTAGGCCTTCTTTCGCATTTAAAGACGACAGCAAGTAAGTAAGTACTTAAAAAAATTTAAAGAATTGTTTTTGAACAAGAAAGAAGTAAAAGTTTAAAAGTAAACAAAAACCACCAACACATTTAGGTATGAATAATAGAAAAAACAGTTTTTACTCATTGTTGAATTTAAAAAGTGATATTTTGTAGTTTATTAATCATCAATAAAAATTTGCAAAATAAACAAACACATTTTGTGACCAAAAACAAAATCACACTTTTGTAATGTTGCGAAAATAAAAATTTAAGGAGGCGGTGTTGAGTAATTTGTTGTAACCACAACACGCAAAACTTTTAAATTGTTATTCATTGGAGCAACAACTTTTTACGAGCTATTGCAAATTTTTAAACCCAAAAATTAAGTTATTTTTAGATAGAACCCGAACTCAAGCGCTATTCGCATTCGCAATAAATGACGTTTTCTGATTAGATACGCAAAATGAATTTAAGACAGTTAAGAAATCGCAAAGTTATTATTTAAACAAAATTAAAAATGATGGACGATCCGTGGTTAAAGAAAATAATAAAAATGTTAAACTTTAAGAATTTTAGGCTACAGCTTTTGTTCATCACTCTTTCATTATTTCAAACATCAACTTTAACATTCTCAAAAAAACTTGTTCAAAACTCAAAATAATAGATAAACCTGAAGAGATGTTGTATTTGTTTTAGTGCTAAATCCTACAATTTAAGAACACAAGAAATGTGCGTGTAGCTTGATCAACCTATTTTCTGTTGTTGAAATCCTCTTAAACGCTTTTAGGCTATCGACGTCAAACTTTTTAAACATGTTCAAAAAAAAACTTGTGTTTACAAAAGATTTATAGTAAGCTAGGGAAAAAGTTAAAAACCAAAGAACTGTAATCTAAAAATACGGTGACATCAAATCTATGTATTTTTTTACGTCATTAAAGTTACAGTATGCCCCTAAAAACTTGAATTTTCAAATGCAGAAAATTTTATTTTTTTCAAATCTTAAAAAAATTAACAAATTAAACACCGACAACATATTTACAATATTGGAAACCTTGATATTTCTCTTTTAATCACAGGAGGAACATACGCTCCATTAGAATTATGCTGAATTAATGCAGGATTTTTATCACTTAAAATGTTATTCCATACTAGAATACTTTGAATATGAACCATTGCAATAAATATCATATCTTTCTTCTGAGGGTCGATGATTTCGCCTGGATTGTATTTTTTATATATTCTAGTGTCACTAATCCAAATATATCCATCACTCAGGGAATGACCAAGACTGGCACCATTAAACGGTTCAAAGAGAATTTTAATATCGATTTGACCTGTTTGATTCCATGGAACTTCTACAAATGTTTTTGGAACAACTGTTGACCATTGATTAAAAGCATATCGGAAAGCAGCACTGAAAGAACATAAAACATAACTAGATTGTGGTTTTTGTTAGATAAAGGTCAGTTACCGCGTATCATCCAAAGATAAAGTTTTTGGAGAATTTTTGAATGAATATGTTAATACTGGATTTGACCATTTTTGTGCTGTAAAATTAAAGTTATCAAAATAGTTGATAAATTATAACAAACAAGAAAGCTTACCTTTCTCTGAAGTTGGTACGGCATTAATCGTTACACATATGAACAAAAAGAAATAAATATTAAACAGCATGGTTTTTTTTAATTATAAGTTTTTGTTATAATAGTATTTTTCAATTTCTTTGTCACATTTAAATACAAAAAATATTAAATATGCTACAAAGTTTTTTGTTTAAACACTGACATAATTTGTTTAACTTACATTGCAATAATGTGCTGAATCATTATTCGGTTGCATTGTTATGTTTTAATAAATTCTTTTGCAACTTTTTCCACCTACACTATTTTTCTGTTACTTCTAAAAAAATGCGAAGAAAAGCATGGGCAGCAAGTTGTTGATTTACCGTTGTTCCGAGTTTCAAAAGAACGAACAACATTGAATATTTACACAAAAAAATACAAAATTTTTAAGCACAAAAGTCAGCCCAATCATCAGTGAAAATGTTACTTTTCCTTCACTAGGAAAGGGTTGTTTTTCCAATGGCCAAAGGACATGCCTCAATATCTCAGTTGGTAAAGTACCTGACCGGTAATCAGGAGGTCGCAGGTTCGAGTCCCGCTTGAAGCAGCGGTTCTGAGGCAAAATTTTTCGGTTTTCCCCACTTTTCAATTCCTATCTTGTTCAAGAGAGAATTTCTTTGGGCAGTGTATTTGTGGTATTTCTTCAAAACACTCTTTTTAGAGTAAACTTCACCCACCTCAAAAGTCACATTTAGTTTTCGAACAAACGATAAATTTTAATATCAAAAAACCACTTTTTTTTATCATATAACAATAAGATTGTGAAAAAATAAATATATTCATAGAAAATTTTTAATACATGAAAAACAGACAAGAAAAAAATAAGTTTAATTTACAGCCCAATCAAGTAAAACTTCAAAGGATTCGTCAGTTTGACCTGGAAAAGTGATGAGCATTATCCGAAGTTTATGCTCTTCAGTTTCAATTATTTTATCAACATAATCTTGAAGCATCCTTCTATATTCCGGCGTAATTGGATCACTAAAATCAAGCTCAAAATCAACAGTTGGATTTGCCTAAAATTATTATAGCAATTATGAAAATTAATTTTACATATAAAAACTTACGTCCATAAATTCAGCAAATAATTTGAAATCAAATGGTTGTGGAATATGATTCAAACAGAACATATCAAAATTTCTTTCACTTAGAGTTTTAATAATTTCCTTTGTTGTTTCCTGCGTAAAAATTGTTTGCATTTTCTCAGTCAAACTCCTAAAAAAATTAAAATAAAAAAGGAAACGTAAAAATAAGCAAAAAACATACCATTCAAGAAAATCCAATTTTGGAAGACATTTGAGCATTTCTTCTACCGGAACAGCACTGCCATCATCATATTCAACATGACTATAACAGAACTCAAGAGTAGAAATATTATTTGAACAAGCAAAAAAGTTGAATTCATCAAAAGTAAGAATTTGACTATCAAATCTTATCCATTCTGCATCACAAACAGCAATTTTTGACACAAGTTTTGAAGCAAGTTTTGGATCTGGAGGATCATGGCAATAAAGATAATCAGTAATCCACAATGGTTTTGAAACATTTTCCATATCCAAAGGTTGATAGCATTGATTTTCTCTTTCTATGTATTTCCAGTTGTTTACATATTCAAGATCTTTAATCACCATGAAATGAAATTTTTTGTAACAAAAATATTTTGAAGCTTGCATCAATTTTAATAATAGTCTTGTTTTAGCATTTTTCTTTAAATAATATAGAAATGACTCTGGGAATCCATGTTTTTCATCGATGCGGCGTCGTTTTGCTGCAGGTGGAGACATTGACGCTAATTTATCAGCAATATTTGAAAGTTGCAATAAAAAAAGCAGAACTAAAAATAGATTGACATTTTCTTTAATGCGATTTGGTACGCCAAATTAAATTTTTGGTCAAAACATAAAAAGTGAAAAAAGCTTTTTTTGCATTTATTTGCTTTTGCAGATTTTTTCTTTGTTTTGTAATAATTGATTTTTAGAACAACAAATTTAAAACAAAAAGTATCTGTATCTAGACTTTGGTTTTCAGTTAAAAGTTGTTACCAAGATAGTTTATTAATTGGAAAGCATTTCTAAATTTAACATGAATGCAACATTATATCTTTTTTCAAATTTTCTTTTTTTCTTTAAATGTGAACAGCAATATTTTGATCAAAATATAATTAATGAGGTTTCATTCCCTTTTTTGCATCAAATTTGCGTCCACTTTCTTTTCATCATGTTTTAATGTTGTGTTCAATTACAACATTGCTTTTTTTAACGCAAAAAAGGTCTCTTTTACTCTTTTTGGTTCATATTTGTGTTCAACACAGAAATATCAACCAAGCTCAATCACAAAATTTATGTGTTTTATTTATGTGTGATGTTTTGACACAACCAATATAAAAGAGTCCAAAATTTTTTTCAAGAAAACATTAATGAAAAGAAGGTAAAATTAAATCATGAAAATACTGCTGCTTTTTACTCTCTTTTATTCTGTAACAAGTCATAAAATATTATTTTATAATCCAAAATTTGGAATTAGCCATATGACATTTTCTGGTAAAATTGCTGATACCCTTGCTGCTGCTGGACATGAAGTGGTTAGTTTATTTTTACTTTAGCAAACAGATTTGATAAACAAAATTTGCAGGTTGTTTATCAACCTGTTCTAAATGAAAATATTACATTTACTGGTACAAAACATAAAAGTATACGATATTATACGTTGCCTAAAAATTATTCTTTGGCACCTGAATTTTCAATGGATTCAACGACTCAAAAAATATGGGATATGGATTCTATGGGAGATCTTAAAAAGGTAAGCGACTATTTTTGATGGCAAATTAAAGTTTATAAAAAGCATTTGCAGATGATGACGAGGATGGCAGCAATAAGAGGAGATTTTTGTGAACGTATGTTTATCTACAACAGCTATTTTAATATGCAAATTTTCTTTTTTTTAGAAGTAATGAATGACATTGAAAACATGGAAAAGTTGAAAGCTGAAAATTTCGATTTGGGAATAACAGAAGTTTTTGAATGTTGTGGTTTGGGAGTTTTTAAAAAGCTTGGAATCAAGAAATATATTACAACTTTTGCTTCGTCTATGTTTCCAAAAATTTCGTCATTGCTGGGAGTCAAGCTTCATCCATCGTATCTTCCAGGTAAGGTTTAAACATATTTGATAGCTTTATATCTTCAGGGCAATACAAGTTTCTTTCCTTGTATCAAAACCCTTCATTTGAGATGATAAACATAATTTTTGTATTCGAAATCTCGAAAACGAAATGTTTAATAAATATAAAACGCCAATAGTGCCTTGATTCTGATAAAACCTATGCCAATTTATCTTTTACAGGAATGATGTCAAAGAGCACTGATGAAATGACCTTCTCTCAAAGAATCACAAATTTCGTTAATTATTTTCTTGAACATTTGTGGATTGGTCAAATGTCCACAAGAGGCATTGAAGAAGTTGTTCAAAAACAATTTCCTAATTTTAATTTAAATGTTGGTTTAAAGATTTTTTAAAACGTTTTATATAAATATTTTTAAGGATGCAATCTCAGATTCAGCATTCTTTTATATCAATACTGATGAACATATTGATTATCCACAACCAATTACTCATAAAGTTGTTTTTATTGCTGGATTAGGAAAAGTTCAAGCACAACCACTTGAAAAGGTAACAAGCAGTTTTATTATTGCATGAGTAAAAAATTTGCATATTTTTAGAAATATACTGATATCTTCGATTCTGCAAAGAAGGGCGTTATCCTTTTTTCATTTGGCTCAAATGTTCAAAGTTCACAAATGAAACCAGAGATGAAGCAAGCCTTTTTGGAAGCATTTGCAGAATTTCCTGATATTAATTTTTTGTGGAAATATGAAAAAGATGAAGATCAGATTGCAAAAGGATATCTAAATGTTTTTACTGGAAAATGGCTACCACAAAATGATATCTTGGGTAAGTTCCTCAAGGGAATGACTGCATAGCTCTTGTACTAAAACTTTTTTAATTGATTATTTTTAGATCACCCCAAGCTTCTTGCTTTCATTTCTCATGGTGGAATGAATTCAGTAATGGAAGGATCAACAAAAGGAGTACCAATGATTTGTATCCCAATTTTTGTTGATCAAACTCATAATTCAATGCTGCTTGTTCGACGGGGAACTGCTCTTAAACTTGACAAAACTGAAATTACAAAAGAAAGCATTGTCGCATCAATCAAAGAAATTATCGGAAATGAAAAATATCGAAAAAATGCAAAAATGCTTTCAAAAATGGTTAATGCAAAGCCAACAACTGCCGTCGAAAGGGTCGTAAAATATGCAGAATTTGTAGCACAATTTGGTGATACAGGCACACTTCAAACTCAAGGAAGATATCAATCATTTTGGGTTCTCTATTCTTTAGATGTAATTGTTTTCTTATTGATAGCTATTAGTCTTGCTATTGTCATTCTCATGTTTATTGTTAGAATGTTTTTAAGATTTTTAAAGCAACTGTTTTCGAAAGATTTAGTTAAGAAACATAATTAAAGTTTGTTTTGAAAAATAAATGAATTGTAATAAATGTAATTTACAAGTCAACAATAAATGTTAAGTCACATTTAACGCAATAAAAAAAGACTCAATGAGTGTTTATTTAACGTTAATACAAAAACATATTCAATGATACAATGAAAAGTATTTTTATTATTACAATACCATAGAACATTAATAGAAAAAAAAATTTTTTTTTTTTTTAATATAAACTTTAAGCTTTGAAATTTTTCGGATCATATTTTTGAGGTTTACAACCATGTTCGTTTTTACCAAGTTTAATAGATTTAGTACCATCTTTATTATGAATAACATTTGCTGAGACACTTTGCATATTTTTACGTTTGCATTCATGACATCTATAATAGCCACCTTTTTCCATTACAAATTTATAAGCAACATTTTTCTTTTCAGATGTAAAAATAATCAAATATTTATATTTTTCTCCATTGCTTCCATCATGAAATGTAAAGAGATCATTCGAAATAATTTTTGGTTCTGCATATTTTTTTGGATCATACTTTTTAGGTTCACAAACATGTTCTTTTGGAGAAAGTTTGACAGATTTGCTGCCATCATCATTTTCAATAAGTTTTGCTGAGATACCTCGATTCTTTTTTTTACATTCTATACAATTAAAATTGCCAAATTTATGCAAATAAATTGATACATTAAATCTTTCTTTTCGGACGTAAATATTACCAAATATTTTTCTTTTTCACCATCACTTCCATTATGCAATACAAAGCTATCAGATGAAAGAATTTTTGGTTGAGAATATACATATTTTGTTGGATCATATTTTCGAGGTTCACATATATGTTCCTCTTCACTTAATTGAATCGATTTAATACCATTTCCGTTTTCAATAAGTTTAACAGTGACATTATGTTTTCTATTTTTACAAGAAGTACATATGTAGCAATCACTGTAATACCAAATATATTCACGAACAAAGTCTTTTTTGGCAGAAATAAAGACTACTAATGTTTTATCTGGTATACCTTTCGTATTTGGACGAAGTTCAAATAATTCATTATTATTAATAACAGTTTTTGGTTCATATTTTTCTTTTATATATTTTCGAAGTTGGCATTCATGATTTTTTTTCGGCATTGTAAGATATTCTTGACCATTTTCATTTTTGCAAAGCTTTACCGAAACATATCTACGAAGTGTACAACATCCTATGCATTGGAAGGTGTTTTTTATCTGGTTAGAAATAAATTCATAACATAGATCCCTTTCAGGTGTCGAAAAGACAATAATCCTTGAGCCTTTGTTATCGTTACTTTTTGGTATTACAATAAAATCAGAAGAATTAATAGTATTTTCTTCATTTTTATATTTGACAGGTTCACATTTATGTTCACTTTTCCCCATGATTACATATTTTTCTCCATTTTCATCACATTGTAATTTAGCATTAGTATAACATACACTTTTTTTACAACACAAATATTTTCCATTTACAGAAAAAAATTCATTTCCCATACTTTTATCTTCAGAAAGAAAAATAAATAATGATCCATCTTCATCACCTTTTGCATTTGGACGTAATTCAAAGTTCGGAAGCTTCACAATTTTGCTTTCATCAATTTCAGGCTTCTTTTTTTCTTTTTCTTTGAAAATTATTTCATTTCGTTTAAGAATAACAAATTCTGGAGCACGGATAGATGAGACTTTGACCGGTTGACAAACATGTTTCTTGTAATCATGAATAAAATATTCTTTTCCACTTTCATCCTTTTCAATTTCTGTTTTAAATGACTTCCTTTTCACCTTACATGCGTTACATAAAAAATGACAACGTGTTTTGTTGTAATTTAATTTAAAACATAACTTCTTGTTTTCAGGATGATAAATGGCAACATTAATTCTGTTTAGCCGATTTTTAGGACGAAAGAAAAAATAATCATAGCATTTTTGAATTTCTTTTTTTGCATACTTTTCTGGTTCATATTTTGTTGGTTCACAAGCATGGGTTGAATCACTTAATCGAACATAATAATCTCCATTTTTATCATTTAGCAGCTTCACCGATAAAATTTTGCCCCTTTTATTTTTTCGCGAAATGCACTTGCAGCCACAGCATAAATACCTATTTTTGTCGTTATCCCGAGAAAATATATAACATAAATTTCTATCAATGGAATCAAAAATAAACAATTTGGGGGTGCCATTTTCAGTATTTTCCATTAATTCAAAATCAGGTGGACGTAAAATAATTTCTTTTCTGGACAATTCAGAATACATTCGTAACTTACAAATATGTTTTCTGGTTGACAAAATAACATAATTTTCATCATCAGAATTTTGCAATATCTTTGCAGTAACGTACCATCTTTTCTTTGCACAGGCGATACAATAAATAAATTTTCTTCCAAAATTATAAATAAGACATAAATTGCGATCATTTTTGTCAAAAATAATTAATCTTTTCTTTTCTTCACCATTTTTTGTATATGTTTGAACCTCAAAATCTGGCGGTAAAACAAATTCTTTGAATTCGTAATAATTTTTTGTATCATACGAGATATATTTGCATTGATGATTGACATCTCTTAATTCAACAAATTCATTTTCAGTTTTTTCATTCCAAATTTTTGCTCCAGCTAAACAATGACGGCAGCGGTAACACTTATCTTTTTTAACAAATTTGAATTCCCAGCACTTATTCTTGTCATTTTCATCAAATATAATAAGAAGGTTTCCCGAAACACTGTTACAATTTTCCAATATTTCATAATACGGTTTCTTTATAATCTTCATTTCAACATATTTTTCTGGAGTATAAGGTATTGGAGTACATGCATGATTTTTATCTTCTGTTTTAATGCAATCAACTCCACTTTCATCTTTAGCAAATATCGCAACAAAGTCGTTTCTTTCTTCTCTACATTTAATGCAATAAAATTGATTTGTTTGATGGCTCCAAAAATATTCAAAACAGTTATTTCTTTCTGGATCAGCAAAAGTTAATAATCTTCGAACTTTAATTCTTAGCACTGGAACGACGAGTTCATATTCTGATTGACGAATTATTACTGTACAATTTTTCGATCCTTTTTGTTTTTTATTTTGAAAACTAAAATGCAAACACTAATTTCAGCAAAATTGATTTTAAGCGGAGCTTACGATATATTATTCCTCTGGCTGCTTTTCACCATAGAATGTCGCCTCTTTCGGAGATTACATCCTCTAAAAATATGGAGATAGAAAAACGTATATTATTATTCAGGGCTCACCTTCCATTATCAACATTATTTGTTCCATTAACTTTATCACGAGCGGCTCCACCACCATTTTTATCTCCTTCCTTTTCACCGAATTGCGATGGATAAACAGCATCAAAAGCATTATTATCTTTCAAAAATCTTATCAATTCTTGTTTTTCTTTCTCATCATGTTTGTTAATCCATTCCACCAATATCCTTTTTAACTCAGAAGTTGTTTCATCATTTTTTGCCATCTTATCACAAATTGGAATCAAAAATCGTTGAAAAATCATGCCATTATCATTTTTAGCCTAAAATTTCTCCTTAACAGTCATTCAACAAGCTAGCTAATATTTGTTACCTTATATTTACAAATGAAATCAAAAACTTTTTTGCATTTTCTTTCTTCATGAAAAACCAAAGCAAAGTCACTCAATTCATGGTCAGCAATTACAAACAGAATATTCTAAAATGAAGCTTTATTAACAATCATAGCTTAAAAAATATACCTTATCTATAACAAAATCCCATTTGAACATTGCTGATTTCAGTTTACATTCTAAAAAGCAACTATTTAATTGTAAGAAAACGAAAAAAACAATACCTTCATTTTCAGGTTCAACAAGAAGAAGTGAAGATAATGTATCAATCATAAGCTTACATTTTCCTTCATATTGTAGCTCATGATTCCTGTCAAACGCGAGTAATTCAATTGATTTAGGTTTCATCTGAAAAAATATACTATTAAAGATATCTTTTTTAATAGAGTTTTAACAAAAATAAAAGGGTTAATGGAAAAAGAATCAACCAAAAAATTTTGTATCAAAAAGAATTTGGTCCGCAGGCTTGAAGAAAAGAAATAATTGCAAATATAAGGAGCGCAAATGGTTAAAAAATGATTACTATCAAAATCTCTAGCATCAAGAATCAAATTTTTTTTTGCAGTTTTTTAACCAAATCATGGACACAGAAAAAAGCCTGTTTTTATTCACGTGTTTAAAAATAGAGCTAATGTCTTTTGATACACAAAACATGAAGAGCATCTGCTTTTTTAAAACTAAAACAAAAGTTTTTGGCGCCTTTTTTTAAGAAAAAGGTCTGCAAAACTCATTAGATCTCTTTTTAGTTTGTCCGTTTAATAACTTGTTTTTTTCACTGAAACAAAAAAAAAGTTAACACAAGAAAAGAAAAAGACTAAAAATTTTTTTGGCAAAAAAAAGCCGGTTGGGTCAGATCTAAAGAAAAGATTGTATTCATGAGAAACACAAGAAATACGGAATTGATAAAGAGTTTTTCTTGTTGTAGCCTGCACAAAGCAATTGGATTTCATTTTGTTGATGATCTGTGTCTCAATTTTTATCGATTTAACTCATAATTCAATGTTACTTGTTCGACGTAGAACTGCACTTAAACTTGATAATACAGAAATCACCAAAGAATCAAATGTCGCATCAATCAAAAAAATAATTGGAAATGAAAACTGTCGAAAAAATGGTAAATGTCAAGCCAACAAAGGCCGCCGAAAGAGTCGTAAAATATGCCGAATTTGCAGCACAATTTGGTGATACAGGTACTTTACAAACGCAAGGAAGATATCAATCATTTTGGGTGCTGTATTCTATTGATGTTATTGTTTTTTTGTAATATTTGTTAGCATTAAGTATGTTCCATCAATTTTTAGCGACTATTATGCATTTGGCAGAAATTAAAAAAATTTTTTAAGCAAACAGTTAGAAAATAGGGACTCCCTGGTGGATGAATTTTTAACAAAAAAATTTTCTTCTTTTTGCTGTTATACAATCATACAAGAAACATGCGCGACGAGGTTCATCCTTGAGCCAGACAGCCAAAGAGGCGCACTTTCTTCGTTGAAAAAAAATTCTTTTTCATTCTTTTTTCAACAGAAAAAAAAATCCATCCACCTTTTAGGGATCCATCCACTCCACCGGACCCGTCCATCCACCAATTAAGGAGTCCCTAGAAAATACTTATTTTAGGGGAATAATGAGATAATAAAGTTGATTAGAGTGACTCTTAAAATCGATTTCACGGTTGTTACTTTTTTAAAAAAATAGATGTATTTTATTGTCAACCACAAAATTTTTGTGCCATATTTCGTAAATTTATGTTTGCATTTCTTGCGAATGTAAATTGTTTCATACTAATTTTTTGTTGAAGAAAATGCGTACACATACAATACATTTTTTTCTTCATTTTATGGTGATGTGAAAAAAGGGGCTAGACGAACAATGAGATTACCATCAATGTGAGGGAAAATGATTGATTTTAACAAGTCTAACTCTTCTCAAGGGGGTCTTGAAAATTGGCGGCAAAAAATATTCCAAAAGTTTCTGCTGGATGGACGTGTTTGGTTTTTAAATGTCATTCACTTTCTTTAAGAAATACTTTTTTATGAACCCCAAAACTTTTTAAATGGAATCGTAAACAAGACCAAAGGCAGCAGAAAAGTAATAATTATTGACAGAAGTTTTGCTAAACATAATTTTTTTTTCGCATTTCTTGCGTGTTTTTATTTATTCAACTACTGTAATTATTTCTATAATTTTAATTAAACAAGTTTTCCAGATGAAACAAAAATCAATTGAATTACTTGCATTTGATAAAAACCGTGAACTTCAATATGAAGGAAAATGTAAAATTCGAATTGATCGACTTTCTAAAATGCTCCTTGTTGAACCTGAGAACGACGGTATTGTTGTGTGAATTAATTTGGTGCTGTAAATCGTTAATTTTTAGAGTTTAAAATGAAATCAGCTATGTTCAAATATGATTTTATGATGGATAAGGTATGTTTTTATTTTTCTGAGAAGTAATTACTAACAACGTAATTTTAGAATATTTTATTTGTATTTGGTGAACATGAATTATCTGATTTTGCTTTGGTTTTTGATGAAGAAAAACGATGCAAAAAAGTTTATGATTTTATTGTTAAAAGTGAAGTAAGCAATAGAGGCTTTTGTTACAATCCAAATCAGCTTTTAAAGGTAAACAATACTGTCGGAAAGGAAATGGTTAAAGAAAGATTTTTGGTCCCAGTTTGTAAAACAATTGCTCGAAAAAATGGTTCATCATTAATGTTGAAGAAAACTTTTGTGAAATGGATTGATAAACATGACAAAAATGAAACTAATAAACTTATTCAATTATTAAAAGAGAATAATTGTATTGTTGAATGCAATGAAGCTAAAATATTTTGTAACAAAATGTTAGATTTTAGTTATCAAAAATATCAACCTTAGATTAAATATGTTTTAGAATGACAAATCATAGAGAGAGAAAGCAATATGGAGTCAAACGTTCTTATGGATGTCAAGATAATAGACATGCGTTGTAGGTGTTATTCCAAATACTGATTATGTACATCTGATAAAAATTCTTTTAAAAAATTAATTTTTAGAGTTTATCGAAAAAAAGAAAAAACATTACCAATTTTCTCAAAAGTTATTGGCAATACTAATTACAAATTTGTAGCTGTTAAATCAACACGTGAATTCATTAAAACATTGTTAATTTTTATTACAATAGGAAACAATCGTCATTGCTATGAATATTCATGGAATCGTTACAGAAAAATGTATTATTGTAAAGGGTGCAAAGTTGCCGGAATAGCTGTTACTGCAGTATTCGATAAAACTGAAACTGGCAATGAATGTGTTAAAATGGAAAATAAAAAACATGGTTGTACTCCAATATCGTATATTCCTGAAAAATATATTGAAATGAAAATTTATAAGAAACCTGAATACGAAATACTGGAAAATTGTAACGTCAAATCTCGAAAGCTTGTAGTTGTATTTAATCCAAAAGATAAAAATCAATGCTGGGAATTCCGATCTGTAGGTTTGAAGCAATCATTAGTATGCCGGCAATGTCATCTTCGTGCAAAAATCATGAATGAAAACACTGAAAATGAATATGTTGAATTATGGAATGCAAAGCATGACTGTAAATTTGTTCCATTTGATCGAGAAAAGTATTATCAATTTAAAGATTTTCTTTTATCACCTGATTTTGAAGTCCAAAAATCAACAATAAATGGTCGAGAAAAGAAGAAGTTAATTATTTTTGATAAAAATGATAGAAGACTATGTTATTTGTATTCATTATATGGTGATTTCTTTCTTTGTCAGTTATGTCACAAGAGAGGTATTCATGTTTCTGCAAGATTGCTACAAAATTCAGATGGAGAACATTATGTTACATTATCAGAAACAAAGCATATTTGTGAATTACGGCCATATTCTGAAGTTTCTACAAAACAAATTATTATTCGTCGGCCAGATTTTAAGTTAATGGAAAATACAAATAATGGAACATCTAAATTATTCATTTTTGATTCAAATGATCGAAGCTTATGTTACGTTTTTTCTCGTGATATTAAAATGCCAAATGGTTTTTACTGCTTGGCTTGTCATCTTATAATGTATAAAACAAGAGGAAAGAGAGATATTTGGGCTCGAATATGCAAAGATGGAAATGGTGAAGACATTGTTCGATTAAATGATATCACACATGTTTGTAACCCGACGAAATATGAACCAGAAAAATTTGCAAAAAAAATGGATCAAAAATGTTATGATTACGTTTTTTTCCGAAATAAAAGATGGCCTAATTCAGTGAATGTTGCATTTCATCATCCAGAAAACAAAATGTTGAGCTTTAAATTTAATTATAAGAAATCCACATCTTTATTTCTGTGTGATCAATGTAGAATTGAAGGAAAATCGCTTGCTACAAAAATCGAAAAAGATGAAAATGGAAAAGAATTCTTTTATCATGATCACAAGAAACATATTTGTGATCCTATCAATGTTTCATCTATTCGAGGTCGTAATTTTGTAATGCTTAAAAGAGAAGCAGTGGTAATAACGAATACTCCTGTAATCGATGAAACCAGAATTGTTAAGCTTCCAAATTTTGAACTTCGTCCTAGTGTAAAAGGTGTTGAAGACGGATTACTATTTGTATTTCATTCAGACGACAAAAGTATTGGACATAGATTTTATTACATATCGTCAAAACGTGTTTATATTTGTGCAGCAACGTCTCGAAGACATCCATGTCATGGCAATGCAAAATTACAAGTGAACGAGAATGGCGAAAGGTATGTGATTCTGGGAACAACTGAACATAAATGCAATCCTGTTGAATTCAATAAATCAAATGTTGAAGAGAAAAATATTATAACGACAAATTTCATTTCTGTTAATGCTGATGGAGCAGTACCAAAAATTTTAGTTTTTACAACTGCTGATCATCAAGAATGTTACAATTATTTTAAAGATACAAAATCAAAAAATACTTTTATTTGTCGGGGTTGCAAGAACTTTAATAAACATATTACTGTAAAGCTTTGCAAAAATGAAAATGGACAAGAATATCTTCATAAATCAGATCGAGAACATATTTGTCAGCCTATTAAATATGTCAAAGAAAAATATGAACCAAAAATTATTCCACAAGAATTATTCCAACTTCAACCAAATACCAAAGGTGAAGCAAACAAAAATTTGGTCATTTTTACTTCTGTCAAAAAAGATTTTGTGTATGAATATTACAAAGTTAGTGCCAGCAGTTATTTATGTAGTCGCTGTAGTTACAGAAAACGAACTGTGTCAGCAACAGTTGTTAAAAACGATGATGGAAATATGTATGTCAAACTAAATCAAAGTGAACACATTTGTCAGCCACAAAAATTTAATCTGCAAAAGTACAATGCTGAGTGAATTTTTTTCTTAATTTTATTGTAAAATTGTAATAAAGGTTACAGAAAGTGCGTTTCATTTGTTTTGAAATGTATTAGCGTGCAATATTAAATTGAAACTTTATGTATAAACTCAGGAAAAGCAAATGGCATTAATATTTTTTCATGTGATTAAAAAAAAGACTCTAAAATAAAGTTATATTTTGTTGGTAGACTACTACCACTTCCACCAAGTCTGACAGAAAAATACCACCTTCAGTTTTAATAACTTAAATTAAGAAATAACCATTTTAATGTAAATCCAAAACTTTTTGTAAGAAAAAAACAAATGGCGAAACCAGAAAATATTTATTTAAAAAAATTTGTTATGGTTATAATATAATAAAAGCAAAATAGAACAAAAAACCGTTATCTATGAAATTCATTTTCAATAAATTATGCACTCTGTAGATCACATTTTATGTGGTTCACAAATATGCTGTTTTTCACCAAGTCTGACAAATTTAATACCATTTTCATCTTCAATAACTTTTGCAGATACATTTTGTTTTTTGTTGTGGCATCGACTGCATTTATAATAGTTGGATCCTTCCATATAATATGGGTCCCAGTAAAACCCGGTACGGTACGGTAAAACCCGGTACGGTACAACATGGTAAAACCCGGTACGGTACATGACTTAGAAAATTTTTCAATTTTTTAAAATATTCAAATTTTTTGAATTATGCAAATTTTTTGAATTATGCAAATTTTTTCAAACTTTTAAAATTTTTCAATTTTTTTTAAGTTTTCAAAAATTTTTTTCATTGACTTTAACTTATATGTCAAGAAAAGATAATTGTTGCAGCTGTGTAATTAAATAAACCTTTCAGCAAAAATTTGTTTTTATTGAGAAAAGAAGTGTTAAAAATTAACAATAACAAAAGTAAATCCATGCATAACAAGTAACAGTCACAAATAAGAAGCAAGTTAATATAGTTTTCATATAAAAGTTTACCGCTTTTTGGTTGATTGAGATTTCTTAATTTTTGGCATTTTGTTGATAAAATAATAAAAGCAATTAATTGTACCATTTTCATTTGTTATTTGTTGGATTGCTGTTCTTAATGGTAATAATAACGGATCCTTCAAACTGTCATACAAAATCCATCCATTTTTGCAAGGAATTAAGGCAGCAAAATGGCCAGGTTTTGAAAAAGAAATCAAGCCCAATTTGTAATCAATTACTTCATTATTATTAAAGACCTAAGAAGGATGGCTATTAATTATATGCAAAATAATAACATCACTTACATCAACCTCTAACGGAAGTTCTTCAATCTTTTCAGGAGTAAAGGTTTGAAGAAAAGGGAATTGTAGAATTCGAAGCGGTAACACCCAAGGAATTGGTACTGCATACTTTTTATCAAAAATTGCAAGAAATTTATCACAACACATTCTGCGCATATCAAAGTTTTCTGGTTGCATAGCTTCAGCAATTGTAAAAGCAACATTATCATTAATCCTAAAATTACTTTCTTTATATCTCGTTAATAAGAATTTTGACATACTCGTTCAAAAATAAATAATCCTCAAAAGACTAACCTTAAAAACTTTTTTTAAAAAAATATGCTTAGCTTCTTCCATTGTAAGTTGAGTGTTAATATCAGATGCCAAAAAAACTTGAAGAGCATCTTCAAAGACGCTTTTGCGATCATAGGTATCAATAGTTCTATTGATTCAAAGACATGCACATTTTTGTAAAACATATGCAAATGTCCATCAACAGCTTTGTGGTATTAACTAAAAAAGTCACAAACATTTTTGTCATTGTAAATTAAAGGTTTATTTAATTACACAGCTGCAACAATTATCTATTCTTGACATATAAGTTAAAGTCAATGAAAAAAATTTTTGAAAACTTAAAAAAAGAAAAAAATAAAAAAATTTTAAAAGTTTGAAAAAATTTGCATAATTCAAAAAATTTGAATATTTTAAAAAATTGAAAAATTTTGTAAGTCATGTACCGTACCGGGTTTTACCATGTTGTACCGTACCGTACCGGGTTTTACCAGATTGTACCGTACCGGGTTTTACCGTACCGTACCGGGTTTTACCTTTCCCGATATAATATTGAAAAGCGAAATCTTTATTTTCTTAAGTAAAAACAACTAATCTTTTATTTGCTGCACCTCTTGAATTTGGACGAAGTTCAAATAATTCAGATGAAATAATAGTTTTTTGTTGATATTTTTGTTTAACATATTTTCTTGGAGCACAGATGTGTTCTTGTTTTGACATTTTGAGATATTCTTGACCATCTTCATTTTGGCATAGATCTACAGAAACATACTTATGTAAAATTCGACAACCCCGGCATTCAAAAATATTTTTTCTTTTCACAGAGCCAAATTCATAGCATTGTTCACGATCAGATGCAGCAAAAACAATGATTTTTGAGATTAGGTTATCATTATTTTGAGAGAAAGTAACAAAATCAGAAGCATTAATAATTTTTTCTTCATGTTCTTCAACGGGTTGACATCTATGTTCTGTCATACTTAAAATTACACATTTTTCACCATTTTAATTAATTTGAAGCTTTGCAGTAGCATGACACTGTTTTTTATTCATTCCAGAACATACGTAATATGTTTTTTGATTTGAATTGAAATATTTGTATCCTGTTATTTTGTCTTCAGAGCAAAAAACAAATAATATTCCATCTTCAACACCTTTAGCATTTGAACGCAATTCAAAGTTTGGAAGATTTACAATTTTCTCCGTAAAAGTTTCAAAGTGGATTTTGAATAAATCCTCTATATTTTGTCCATGCATTTCTTTAATTATGTGAAAGTTAGGGATAAAATATCAACTGTGAAATCCTCTATCTTTAGATTTAATAGATAAATGGATATAGTTGATAAGTAGCAAGCAAATGATAAAAAACTTTGTTATATTATCTTAGAAATCCCTAAGTGGATCGGGAGTAAATCCCTCATATTTTGTCTATATACTCTCCTAACTATGGGATAGCTATAGGCAAAATATCAGATGCAAAATCATAGATTTGTAGATTTAATAGATAAAATGGATATAGCTGATAAATAGCAGACGATAACAAATTTAGTGATAAAATTTTGTTTTTGATGATTTTGAAGAGATGCAAAAAAAAGAAACATGTAATTTATGAATTTTTTATGCACCTGAAATTGTTCGAAAATATCCAAAACTTTGATTTTAGACGTTTTATAACAAGGTTTTTGATCGTCTGCAACTTATCAGCAACATATTATTAAAGTTCCATACTATCCAGCAAATCACCAAATTCATCATCAGTAAGAGTACATTCACTTCTTTTTACATAATAACAATTACGTTCTTCATCAAATCGAATGAGTGGTTTATTTCTTTTAAAGTCATGAGCCTTTATCCAATCAGCATTTGTTACTCGAAGTTGTGAATTTCCAAAATTAGTATCACGTGCTTTAACCAAGAACAATTTTTATTTTTAATTAAGTTATGCCAAAAAATAACAAAGGCATTCATATTTTCAAAAAATTATGTTGCTTATAAAATTGAATTTATAATGCTTTTGAGTTGAATACGCTTTTTTGAAGGATTATATTTTTACATTTTTATTATTTCTTTTGATTATGCAAATCAAAAATGTTTGAGAGATTTTCCAAAATCATTAAAATATAAGCAAACTACAAATTTTATTACATATCTTTTTTACAATTATACACATTTTATTTTAAAAGATAAAAAAAGTTATTAAGTTCTGACCATTTAAACAATTCTGTTAAATCCTTTATTTAAACTTAAATAAAAAAAATTTCAGTGAAGCTTTATCAATTATTGCAAATATTACTTCTTATTTCAGTCGAAATTTAAGTTCCAATAAATATTAGGTAGAAAGTAATCCATTTTTAGGCGATTAAAAAATATTAGGTAGAAAGTAATCTTTTTTTAGGTAGAAAGTAATATTTATCCAATTTTTTTTTGCTTTTTTTGAAGAAGAAAAAAACAAGCTACAGTATACCGTTCTCAACGCGAAAATCCCTGAATTTTAATCAGTTGCAATTTCGTAATATTATTTCGAAAGAGAAAAAATGCATCAAGTTACGATTCTCTTTTAACTCTGTTACAAAAAAAAATCAATGCTTACTGGACCAACACTAAACACCGGGCTGGTCCAAAAATTAAAAAATGCTTTTAAACAATTTCTGATCCGTGGCAAACATAGAATCTTCTTCAACAAAAATTTTCTAACAGTTTTTTTGCACTGTATTCAAAAATGAAAATTTTCTACAAACTAATTTATTGTGTGTTGGCATCTTTGAAATAACTTTTACAAAAATTACAAAAACATTTACATAAAAAAATAAGGGAACAAACACCAACAGAAAAATTGGGGAATAATAATGATAAAGGGAAACCTCACGAAATGGAATCATGGGGTATATGACTGAAGCTTATTATTTGTATGGAGCATGACCATTTTGGCTTTGGCATCCTTGAGGAAATGATGTTTGCTAAAAATAATTTTACTAAAGAATAAAACTTGATGAAAGAATGAAATTGTAAGAATTCTGAATTAAAAACGAACCTGGGATGCAGTCGATTGGCTAGAGGCTGTTGCTCCACCTTTACCACCACCACCATTACCGGCGTTAGTTTGGCCTGAATTACCACCACCCATGATAACTAAGTTGTAGCTTCAAAAATTGAAAGAATAATAATCTGAAAAAGCGGCATCGGTTTAAAGCAAACGTTAAAACGTACCTCGAATTTTTGTCCACGTATGTTTTTTTAAAGTAAAAAGAGAAATTGCTAGAAAAAGTTTTAAAAATATGCAAGTTTGCGCGTCGAGAATCAAATTCGTTTAATTTTACAAAGAAAAAAATTCAAAGAATTTCTAGAAAAATCTTTTCCTTCGTAAAATAAGACGATTTTGATTCTTGACGCGCAAACTTGCATTTTTTTTAAAACTTTTTTCTAGCAGTTTCTGTGTCTGGAAAACACCAGTGTGTCAAAAACATTTTGGTTAGTCACGACTGTGTCTCTGTGAATTTGGTTCGCCTAGTTTATTGGGTTTTTACACAGTTTTCTAAAAACGCTTCTAACATGGGTAATTAAATCGAAACAAGAGAAACACAGAATAAACCAGGCGCTCATAAAAAAAAGTTAACAAATTAGGGAACGTTGTAAGGCGGAATTTTGATGGGATTATGGGATCGATGTGAACGCTATAGGTATGCAAAACCTCTAAAAGAATTTTGCCCTTTCAAAGTTTCACAAAATTTTGAGAACCATGTAAAAACACATTCTGTAACTGATTTTCACATTGCTGGGGGCTTTTTTCTCGTTCACTCGCTTTTGTTGTTTTTACCAAGAAGTGAATTTTTGGAATGAAACAAAGGATTTTTATGCAAATTTTTAGAAAAACATTTTTTTATTAAAGAACTTAATGAGAAGAGGGAGGACGAGAATAGTGACACTATAGTGATTTGAAGTAGTGAAAGGCAATCCACTCCGCCGGATGAAAAAGCGGATTCGTCTAAAATTAGATAATATCGAAAACTTTACCTAAAATTAGGGGGCGCAGCGTTCAAAAAAAAAACGAAAAAAGAAGAAAGAAAAAAAATGGGCAAGTTTGCAAAAATACATTTTTTGTAGTTTCATTTTTTAACAAAAACTGTGTAAAAATGATTTATTTTTTTGTATAATTAACTGATATTAATTATTTTAAGCATGTTTATAGAAATGAAGAGGAAACGCTGTTTTTAACAGTAAAATTCTTATTTGCGCGCGGTAGGAATCGAACTTTTCCTTTGATTTTTTGGACGCCCGCGCGTTTCGCCACTCAACCACAGAAACAAATCAAAATTTTTTCAGCAAAAATGTTTTTAAGTGGTCGTCGTTAAATACTGACAAATTTATCAGTGTTGACAATAAAAAAATCTAATGGCACCATTAGATGACGAAGATTCGGGGCTATCTAACTATATAAAAATAATTAGCAAATTCGAAAATTCGTTTTTCACTCTGCGCCCCCTACCTAAAATTATTAGTGCAAAATTGAGTTTCATTCGGCTAAGCAATTAGTGTTTGACAACTTTTGATGTTTTCAAAAATTTTTAGAATGAACATTAATGATTGTTTTTCGAGTAAAAAAATAGACCAAAAATTTGCGGATCAAAAATCTTGGCGGAGCGGATTCGCGGATCAATCCGCCGCACGGATTCGTGGATTATCTGCCGGAGCTGAGCGGATTGCCTTTCACTAATGAAGATTACCAAAAAAGATAAAAGAATGAAAACTTAAGATTAAAAAGAGAAGGGAAACAGCCGGCCGATTTTCAGCGACGGCAAAAGTGGAATGAAAAATAAGCTCGAAAAAAACTCTTTTATAAGGTTCGTCACAACTAAAAACGATTGTGCAATATTTCCAAATCAAGCTCCTCCTTCTGATGGTGAATGGGAAACTTTGGCCGATGAGACAGATATTCGAGTTGAATCACATCACTAAATTGTGTGTAAACTTTAAAATAAACAAAAGGAATAAAAAAACATATGCCAATTTTGAAATGCTGGGAAAGTGACATTTCCGTTTTGCGCACTAAAAAAAATTTATTCATCCTTTCCCTTAAAACTTGCTGCTGTCTCTCTCTATTGTTTTTTTGTGCGCAAAACTGAAATGTCACTTTCCCATCATTTCCAAATTGGCATATGTTTTTTTTATTCCTTTTGTTTATTTCAAAGTGTGTCAGCAGTTTTACACAATTTAATGGTGTGATTCTACTCGAATATCTATCTCACCGGCAGGGATGAGAAATGCGGCCGCGAGCCAAAAATTGTCGGCCCGGCCGGCCTCGCTGCCTAAAATTTTCTTTTGGCCGCTTAGATTTGTACTATTTTTTCCCAAAATCGTAGGCCACATTTCTCATCCCTGCTCACCGGCCAACGTTTCCTATTCACGGATTTTCTTCATTTTAGCGGGAAAGTTTTTTTCAATGTTTTGGATTTTCAAACAATCAAACAAAAGTTGAACTTCAGAGCAAAACTTTGGAATCCGACTTTTGTTTGATTGCTTGGAAATCAAAAGCAATGAAAAAGGGCATCACCCGCATAGGAAGAAGAAAAAGCAATGAAATACTCAAGAAAACGTGTCATTCTTATGCCAATAACATACTAAAATTTAAAGTCGAAACTCGAAAATTTTTAAAATTTTGTTCCGGAAAAGTCACAAAATTACCCAGACTGCGTCTTATAAAAAACGATACCTTCATTTTCAGGTTCTACAAGAAGCATTTCAGAAGAACGATCAATTCTAAGTTTACATTTTCCTTTGCACTGAAGTTCACGATTCTGGTCAAAAGCCAATAATTCAATGGATTTTGATTTCATCTAAAAACGTAAGAAATTAAATGTCGTTTTTAAAAATATAATATGGAAATTTAGAACAGCTGGTTCGAAATAGCTTATATTTTAAAAAATAATATTGACTTGATTTTTTAACGAAACTACGTTTGATAAATATAAATTTTTAAAGTGTTGCCTTCCGATTATACTTTAATGCTCAAAAACATAACATCTATTGAAAAGTATCTATTTTTAAAACAAAGGCAAAAAAAACTTTTTGGCGCCTGTTTTGTTTTGCAAGTGGCTAACAGAGAAGTAAAAAAAAGTCTATCAATTTTCTTTCACACTTGCCTTTTGTGTTTTTTCTGTAATTAATGAACAATTATTAGGATTTATGTTGTATTAACAATAGACACAAAATTTTGTAATTTTTTTGGTTACTATTGTACATATAATTAGTTATTTTGAATAAAAATCCTAAATAAATATGACTAATGTCTTCCCGCAATTGCAACTTTGATTTTTGTTTTCTATGATTTAACATTTTAATTGTGACGTTGTTTCTAGTTTTAACCGTTAAAATCGAAATGTGGAAAATATTATTTGTCATTGTTCTGTTTCACTTATAATTAACTCAAAATAAAATGACACATTGAAAATCTGTGCAAATGTTTTGATTAAAATAAAAAAAAACAAAACATTCAATAAAAAATATTTGGATTATCACAGCAGCTAAACAAACCCCCGTGTTTTTTCCTTTTCCGTTCAGTCTTGGAGGTGAAAATGCGTTGCATAAAACGTGTTTATTTACATAAAATGACTGTTACAAAAGGAGTATAAATGGAATAATTTTGTTAGTATAAAGACATGTTCGATAATCTTCGAATAATTAATATTTAACGTGTAAAAAAAGATGACTCAAAAAGTGTTTTTCGGTGCTGTATTTTTCATAGTCTTCTGTCAAGGTTGGTGAAAGTTGCTAAAAAATCACAATGAATTTTTTTCTACCTTAAAAATTATAAGTCCTTTTGATAGCTTATTTACCACTGTCGAGCCAAGTATTTTTCTTTGACAAAGGAAAACGAGCAGTCGTTCAAATTTTTTCTTAAACCAACATTTTTTTCTCGACACGATATTGTTAAATGAGTTATCAGAAAAAAAATTGTAAAACAAAACCTATAGTTTAATCAAACGTAAACTAATAAATTCAATGTCTTTAGTCTCATCTGAATACATTCGTGGCTGCTACTTCACCAACTGGGCACGATATCGTCCTGGTATTGGTAAATATGAACCAGAAGATTATGCTCCAGGACTTTGTACACATATCTTTTTTGCTTTTGCTAAGCTTAAAGAAGATTTTACTATTGATGCTTTTGATCCAGAAGATTTGCCCTCTGGTGCTCAAGGTGGAAATTATGCAAGAGTTAATGCATTAAAAGAAAAGCAACCTGGTTTGAAGACTTTGATTTCTGTTGGAGGATGGAGTGCTGGAACTGCTATTTTTAAGGTAAAATTTTATTTTTTATTTGTAAACAACAACAACTTGTTTATTTAAGCAAATGGCATCAAGTCCTGAAAATCGACAAAAGTTTGTGCAATCTGCTGTAGATTTTTTGAATAAATATAATTTTGATGGTAAATTGGAGGTTTAAAGCTTATGTAAAATTGATAAATTGGTAAATTTAGGAATTGATATTGATTGGGAACATCCAGATGAAGGTGATAAAACTAATTTTGCTAGTATGATTAAGGTCAGTTTTTTGAAATTTAAATTTTTTGTCACAAAAAATATGCATAAACACGATAGATGTTATTAAATACGATCGTTCATCAGTTGCTTTTTTAGGAGCTCAAAGAAGCATTGAAAGACAAACTAGTCACAATTGCTGTAACAGCTAACCCTGAAAAAATTGATTCAAGCTTTGATGTTCCAGAAATTGCTAAAAATATTGACTTCATCAATGTCATGACCTATGACTACCACGGTGGCTGGGAATCCAAGACTGGTCAAAATAGTCCACTTTTTGTTTCACAAGGTGATACCTCCAAGTTCAGTGTCTCAGATGGTATGAATCATTGGGCTGAAAAAGGTGTGCCAAAGAATAAACTTATGGTTGGAATGGCAATGTATGGTCGTGGATGGGCTTTGGATGATCCAAGTAACACTGGAATCGGATCACCTGGAAAACCTGCACCCAAGAGAGAATTTACTCGTGAAGATGGAATTGCATCTTATTATGAGGTAGTGTATTAGCAGGAGGAGAAAGTTATGCAAATCTATGAGTTTCAGATTTGTACACTTGGTGGTACACGTAAATGGGATGATGTTCAAAAAGTTCCTTACATAGTTAAAGATAATTTATGGTACGGCTATGATGACGTTGATTCAATCAAAGAAAAAGTAAACTGGTTAAAACAAAATGGTTTTGGTGGTGCATTTGTTTGGACACTTGATATGGATGACTTTAAAGGTCAATGCCCTGAGGGCACAAAGTATCCTTTGTTGAATACTATCAAAAGTGGATTAGAAGGAAATGTAAGTACCAACATAAAATTTTTTTCATATACATAGTTCCCGATTTTAGACTCCTCCAGATAGCCCAAATCCACCTGCTACTTCAAAACCTGCAACCCCAAAACCTGATCCACCAACCAATGATAAACAATATACTGTAAAAGCAGGTGATAGCTGCTGGAGTATTGCAACTGGAGCTGGTTTAACGCTTGAAGAGCTTAAAGCTAAAAATCCTGGATTAAATTGTGATCCACTTTGGGTTGGTGTTAAATTAAACCTTTAAAGTTTTTCACAAATTTTCATTTTTTAACTGTATAATAACGTTTATCAAAAACTGCACTGCAGCTACTGTTAATATGCATAAAATTCTTTTTATTAAAAATAAATAAGCAATATAATATATTTGAGAAAAAGTGATAATGATACTACACTGTAGAATATCCCACAATATACTTAATATAAAAGACATGACAAAATGTACAAAAAAAACAAGTATCTACTTTTTATTGCATCGTACTTCTTTGCACAAAATTTACAACAGATTTAAATTTTCCAAATATTCTTTGACTGTTGCAACTTTGTAAACATGTTTATTTTTTTGCAGCCATTTGGGATATCAAAGATTTCACGATAAGATCGAATAATGCCATCATCCTCCATATATTTCTATAATTATATTTATTGTACAATAAAAGCTTTTATTCTTCGAAAATAGTTTTTAAACTTACAATAACAAAATCCTTGAATTTTTGTAGGTTTGCGTTGTTCAGTGCCCAATAAAATAATATTTCATGAAATTTTGATGCATCTGGTTTTTTAAAAATGTGTAGGACTTCATAAGGAGAAATATTAAGAGCATTCCGGGAATAGATTCTTAAATCAAAAACGATAAAGATTAAACAAAAATGACATAAATCAAACTTGATTTCTTTAGACAAATCTTTTGCAATGAGGTGCTGATAAAATTCATCAAAGTCTATTGTAATGGACTTCAAATCATAAACAATTGAAAGAAAGGGACACCGATCAACATCAAAATCATAAATTCGATTTTTGTTTTGGGAGAACGAAATTGTTAACTCTGAAATTTTTTCTGGAAAAACAAAATCGAGGGATGTAGAATATATTGTTCTTGGAGGGGAATAATGATCATAGCACATTTTAGCTTGACAACACGGTATAACTTTTCTGTTCTTTATAGCATTAAAAATTTTGACATCATCTTTTTCCTTTAAATAAAAACTATTACTATCAACATATAACTGCCAAAAATCGCCGCCATTAAATGTTGAAACTTTAATTGGATGTCGATTAATTTCATTTTTGAGAGTTTTATTGATCATTGATAATCTATATGCAATCTTTGCATTTGATCTTTTAATTACTCGAGCCAGAACTGCATTCATTGGAGACCAAAATTTATTTTGCAGCGTTAAAAAATTTGTATTGGGGAATGGAAACTGTAGCTGTCCATTATTCAATCCTATTAAGTATTCCAATTTGTTATTTTTTATTAACTGCCGTTCTTCAGCTGTAAAATCGTCTTTAAGACCAAGATATTCTTGCATTTTTTTAAAGTTCTTTTTTTTAATTCTATACAAGATTAAATCTGCAACAACATCAATACAAACATCACTGTCAAGATAAGTCATTTCTTTAGCTAATTCAGCAATCATGGCATCAGTAAAATCTTTGAAAAGTTTTCTATCAAATTTAGAAATATATTTTGAAATACGATGATTTTTGATAGCTTCATAATGAGTGATAAGCTTAATAAATATCTCCAAACATTGTGATGAACAATCTAATATAATTGGTTCAGTAATATCTGTAAACTCTAAAAACAGCAATAGTTAGAATTTCAACAAAAACTGTGCGAAAGTCATCTAAAACATACCAGCAATATTTTTTAACAACACTGACGCGTCAATGACTTTTTGATTCACGTGGAAACTTCGACCATCAGTTTTTGATTGAAGAATGTACATTTTAGCAAAATATTTATTTAGTGAAAATAAAAACAGTCTAATTTTTTGTATGGAAAATCGATAATCAATGTTTTCCGGAGGTGTGCACATTTTTTGGTTGATAAATGATTACACAAACATAGACGTTATCAAAAGCAGGGTACATTTGTAGAGACTTGCATGCATGCTCTTTGACGCTTGTGTTCCAATTTTTTTAAAACTTCAAAAATTAAACTTCTTTAGTTTTTGTTATGTTTTAATTATTTTTTACCCATTTATATAATTTTCGACAGAGAATCCGAAAATGCAACTTTTGGCAACTATGATTGTGTCTAAAAAACGGAACAAAATGTTTTTCTGTAAAATTTAATAGTTTTTTATTGCATGAAACAGATAAATGTTTATAATTATCAAAAATAACACGGCGCGGCAAAGCTTAAGGCTGCAAAATGCCTCTACAGAATTAAAATTTTTCTCGTAAAACTCTAACTGAAAAATTTCTCCTTAAATTTCTCTGTTGATTCATTTTTAATTTTTAGATTGGCTTTAAATTAGGCCAATAAATTTCTTTACAAATTTTATTTGCTGTATACTAACCTTTGTCGTAAATTGTAATATGTCAATGAAGGTTTTTGTTATTGAGTGTTAAAAATTAATGAGCAATTTGGCATTTTTCTCTATAGATTTACTTAAAAAGTTGACCTAAATGACCGAATCCGTTAGTATGGCTAAGATGTTAATTTAAACCTTGCTGAATTATTTATTGTAAAACTTGCAGCATGATTTGTTAAAATTAGAAAACAGGAGAAAGCAAATGGTTTTATTACATAGTTTTTTATTATTCAACATTTGTGATAAAATTTACACATTTCTTAAATATTCTTTGACTGTTGCAACTTTGTAAACATATTCATTGTTTAGTTTTTTGCAGCCATTTTGGATTTGAAAGATATCACAATAAGCTCGAATAATACCATCGTCTTCCATGTAGTTCTAAAATTATTTACTTATTACGTTTTATTATTTTAAAATATTACCATGATAAATGTTTTAAACTTTGGAAGGACTGTTTTGTTCCTTGAACCCCGAATGAATATTTCATAAAATTTAGATGCGTCTGGTTTTTTCAGGAAATGAATAAATTCACCAGGAATAAAATCAAAGGCACTCCAAGAATCAATCCTTAAATGATTAATTACATTTGTGCAATAGTGGCAAAAACCAACCTGATATCTTTTGACAGATCTTTGGCAATTAGCTGTTGATAAAATTCATCAAAATCAACAGTAATTTGAGTTAAAATATAAACAATTTCAGGAAACGGACAGTGTTGGATATCGAAGTTATAAATTTGATTTCTGTTTTGGGAAAACCAAATTCTTGCAATTGATACATTTTCTGGAATCACATAATCAAGGGACGTACAATGTGCTGTTTTTGTAGAACTATTATAAACAAAATGCATATTGATATTATTGTAAGGTAAAAGTTTTCTTGACTTAACTCTATCAAAAAATTTGGCAACTCCTTCTTTATTTAAATCAAATTTTGTTCTTTCAACAAATATTACCCAATAATTACCACCACTGAAATCGCTAACTTTAATTGGATGTCGATCATTTTCATTTTTAAGGGTTTTATTGACCATAGACAATTTGAATGCTATATCTTCATTTGATCTTTGAATAACACGAGCGAGAAAGGCATTCATTGGAGACCAGAATTTATTTTGAAGCGATAAAAAATTTGTATTAGGAAACGGAAATTGAAGCTGTTCTTTATCGATTCCAATTAGGTATTCCAGTTGATTATTCTTTATCAGTTCTCGTTCTTCGGCTGTAAAATCATCTTCAAGTCCAAAGTATTCTTGCATTTCTTTGTAGCTAAAATTTTTAATTCTATCTAAGACAACATCCGCAACGACATCAATAAAAATATCACTATCCAAATAGGTCGTTTCTTTAACTATTTCAGCAACCATTTCATCAGTAAAATCTTTGAAGAGTTCTTTCTCAAATTTTGAAAAATGATAATTTGTGATATCATCGTAATGCTGGATAAGCTTGATAAATATTTCTAAACATTGTGATGAACAATCTAATACAATTGGTTCAGTAATTTCTGTAAACTCTAAAAAAATGGTGATATTTATCATTTTAATACGCCGAACGAAAGGATACTCATGAACATACCAGCAAGATTTTTTAACAATACTGATGCATCAATAACTTTTAGATCCACTTGAAAACTTTGTCCATCAGTTTTTGATTGAAGAATATAGATTTTAGCAAAATCTTTGATGAGCAAAAAGTATCCAAGCTTTTTAAAAGAGAAATGCCACTATTGAAGGCGGAAAACAAATGGACAAAAATCTTAAAAAAGTGGCATCTCTCAAAATCAATAATCAATATTTTCCTGACATTTGCACCTTTTTTGGTTTAAACAAACTCCAGCTACAAAGAAAGAGACATCGAAAACAAGGTCCATGTGTCAGAAACATAGTGTGCAATGCAGTTATTTTTTGACTTAAACTTTATGCGTTTCGCATTGCTCATTTCCATTGCAAGCATTTTCAACGTCAACAGAAAGTCGAGGAATAGAGTTTACAACTGGATGTGATTTAACTCTCGAACGACTTATAACTAAAAACCCTGGATTAAATTGTGATCCGCTTTGAGTCGGAGTTAAATTATTTTGCTTTGTTCAGTGACGATAAAAACAATATTTCATGAAATTTTGATGCATCTGGTTTTTTCAAAATATGTAGAATTTCATTAGGAAAAAGATTAAAGGCAGTCCAGGAATTGATCCTTAAATCAAAAATTATAAAACTTATGAAGGATAACATAAAACAAACTTAATTTCCTTAGATAAGTCTTTTGCAACTAATTGCTGATAAAATTCATCAAAATCAATTTTAAGGGACATCATCAAACGATATCTGATTGAATGAAAAGACAACGATCGACGTCAAAATGATAAATTTGAAGAGAAGGAAATCGTTACAGTTGGAACTTTTTCTGGAATAACAAAATCGAGTGATGATGAATGTATTGTTGTTTTATGATAATCATAACGCATGCTAGCTTGATGATATGGTATAACTTTTCTCTTCTTAATAGCATTATACATTTTGACATCATCATATTCTTTTAAAACGAAATTGTTGCTGCCAACATCTAGCGACCAATCATAACCTCCATGAAAAGTCGACACTTTAATTGGATGTCGATTTATTTCATTTTTGAGAGTTTTATTGATCATTGATAATCTATATGCTAGTCTTCCATTTGATCTTTTAATTATTCGAGCAAGAACTGCATTCATTGGAGACGAAAATTTACTTTTTAATGTCAAAAAATTTGTATTAGGGAATGGAAACTGTAGCTGTTCTTTATTGATTCCAATTAAATATTCCAATTGATTCTTCTTAATCAATTCTCGTTCTTCGGCTGTAAAATCATCTTCAAGACCTAGATAATCTTGCATTTTCTTAAAGTTCATAGTTTGCATTCTATCCAAAATTATATCTGCAACATCAATAAAAACATCACTATCCAAATAGGCCACTTCTTTAACTAATTCAGCAATCATGACATCATCAAAATCATTGAAAAGTTTTCTATCAAATCTAGAAATATATTTTGAAATACGATGATTTTTGATAGCTTCATAATGAGTGATAAGCTTAATAAATATCTCCAAGCACTGGGATGAACAATCTAATATAATTGGTTCAGTAATTTCTGTAAACTCTACAAACGGCAATAGTTAGAATTTCAACAAAAACTGTGCGAAAGTCATCTAAAACATACCAGCAATATTCTTTAACAACACTGACGCGTCAATGACTTTTTTATCCACGTTAAAAATTTGCCCATCAATTTTTGATTGAAGAATATACATTTTTGCAAAATATTTGTTTAGTGAAAATAAAAGGCAGTCAAATTTTTTTTGAAGAGAAATGCCACTACTGAAGATAAAAAAATGGATGAAAACTTAAAGTGGCATTTCTGAAAATCAATAATCAATGTTTTCCTGGCATTTGCTCCTTTTCTTGGTTTGAATATGCTCATACAAAAAACGGGTCATCAAAAACAAGGCATATCGATATTTTTTTCAGTAAATAAATTTCATTTTTAGACCCCCACCAGTTAGCTCAAATCCTCCTGCCACTTCAAAACCTGCAACCCCTAAACCTGATCCACCAACAAATGATAAACAAGATACTGTAAAAGCAGGTGATAGCTGTTGGAGCATTGCAACTGGAGCTGGTTTAACTCTTAAACAACTAAAAATCCTGGATTAAATTGTGATCCGCTTTGAGTTGGAGTTAAATTAAATCTTTAAGGCTGTTTCACAAATATTTATTTTTTTAGCTGTATATTAATTTTTGTCAAAAACTGCTGTTAATGTACATGAACTTTTTTGTTAAAGTAAATAAGCAATATCAGTTTTTGAAAAAATGTTATTACACAATGTCCCACTGCTTTGTTAGCTTAAATAAAGAACAAAAAGGCACATAAGGCTGATATTCTGTTTTTTTCCATTTTGCTTTTATTCAACAATTCAGATGTGTTATAAAAACAAAAAATACTAAAATTTTACAAATATTCTTTAACGGTTGCAACATTATAAACATATTCATCTTTTTTTCTTTTGCAGCCATTTGGGATATGAAAGAGTTGACGATAAGATCGAATAATACCGTCATATTCCATATAATTCTAAAATTACTTAAATATTATTTACGCTTAACTGTTTTTTAATTTACAATAACAAAATTCTTAAATGTTGGAGGAAGTGCTTTGTCCATCGATGACAGAATATTGACTCCATGAAATTTTGATGCCTCTGGTTCTTTATAGATGCGAAAATAGCCATCGGGAAAAAAGCTAAATGCCCTCCAGGATTCAATCCTTAAAAAATTTTTAAAAATATTTATAAAAACCAAAATAGTCAAAAAACAAACATGATTTTCTTTGATAAATCTTTGCCAATCAGTTAATGATAAAATTCATCAAAATCAACAGTAATTGCCGTAAACAAGTAAATAAGTGAAGAAAATCGACATTGCTTAACATCAAAATTGTATATTTGGTTTTTGTTTTGAGAGAACCAAATTGTTAAAGTTGAAATTTTTTCTGGAATAACGAAATCAAGGGAGGAAGAATGTATTGCTTTTGTGGAAATGACATCCTCAAGGTGCATAGTGGCTTGGTGATAAGGTATAACTTTTCTGGCCTTAATGGCATTAAAAATTTTAATATCATCTTTTTGACGCAAGCCAAAAACACTTCCATTAATGTTTATCAAAAAGCGATAACCGCCAGAAAACGATGTGACTTTAATTGGATGTCGATTAATTTCATTTTTGAGAGTTTTGTTGATCATTGATAATCTATATGATACTTTTGCACTTGATCTTTTAATTACCCGAGCAAGAACGGCATTCATTGGTGAAGAAAATCTATTCTGCAAAGTTAAAAAATTTGTATTTGGGAACGGAAACTGTAGCTGTTCTTTATTCAATCCAATTAAATATTCTAATCGATTTTTTTTAACCAATTCTCGTTCTTCAGGTGTAAAATCATTTTCAAGTCTAAAATATTCTTGCATTTTTTGTAACCAAAACTTTTTATTCTATCCAAAAGTACATCCGCAACGGCGTCAATAAAAACATCACTATCCAAATAGGCTATTTCTTTAACTAATTTAGCAATCATGGCATCAGTGAAATCTTTGAAAAGTTTTTTTTCAAATGTAGAAAAATGATAATTTGTGATAGTATCGTAATGCTGGATAAGCTTGATAAATATCTCCAAGCATTTTGAGGAACAATCTAATATAATTGGTTCAGTAATTTCTGTAAACTCTAAAAATGGCAAGATTTTCAACAAACTGTGATAAAGAGTACTCAAAAGAACATACCAGCTAAATTTTTTAACAACACTGATGCCTCAATAACTTTTAGATCCACTTGAAAACTTTGTCCATCAGTTTTTGATTGAAGAATATACATTTTAAAAAAATTTTAGTTTAGCGAAAACAGTCAAATTCTTTTGGAAAAAAGTGCCACTAATGAAGACAAAAAACAAATGGACAAAAATCTTAAAACAGTGGCATTTCTCAAAATCAATAATCAATATTTTCCTGAAATCTGTTCCTTTTTTGATTTAAATAAGCTCCACCTACAAAGAAAGGGACATTGAAAACGAGATCCATGTGTAAGAAACATAGTCAACAAAGGGTTGTCCTTGTGCAATGCAATTATTTTTTGACTTGAACTTTATTCGTTTTCCATTGCTTATCTCCATTGTCAACATTTTTAACTTCACAAGAAAGTCGTGGAATAGATTTTACAACTGAACTCAAGGTTATAAAGCCGCGAACTTTTGGACTAATTTGTGGTCAGATTATGCCGAAATTCCGCCAGCTTTAAAAAGTTTAGCATAATGAGACCACAAATTACGCAGCTTTATAACCTTGAGTTCTGGATCTGATGACTCTCGAACAAATTAAAACTTGTTCGAGAGTTGAACCATGGATTGAATTGTGATCCGCTTTAGGTTGGAGTTAATTTTATCAAAAATGTTGATTATTTATGTCAAAAACTGTTGCAAGGCTGTAGCTACTGTTGAAATGCTTAAAAATTTTTTATCAAAAAGAAAAATAAGCAGTATTAACCTTTTGAGAAAAAGTAAAAATAATACTACACCATAGAATATTCCACAATCTACTTAATATAAATAACAAGACATAAAGAACAAAAAAAACAAGTATGCAGTTTTTAATGCATTGCGCTTCTTTACAGCATCTCACAGGTTTCACGAAATTCACAACAGATTTAAGATTTCCAAATATTCTTTGACTGTTGCAACTTTATAAGCGTATTCACCTTTTCTCGTTTTACAGCCGTTTGGGATTTCAAAGAGTTCACGATAAGATCGAATAATGCCATCATCTTCCATATATTTCTATAATTATATTTATTGTACAATAAAAGCTTTTAATCTTCGAAAATAGTTTTTATACTTACAATAACAAAATCCTTAAACATTTGTAAGTTTGCGTTGTTCTGTGCCGAAAAAAATAATATTTCATGAAATTTTGATGCATCTGGTTTTTTAAAAATGTGTAAGACTTCATTGGGAAAAATATTAAGAGCATGCCAGGAATCAATCCTTAAATCAAAAACGATAAAGATTAAACAAAAATGACATAAATCAAACTTGATTTCTTTAGATAAATCTTTTGCAATTAATTGCTGATAAAGTTCATCAAAGTCTATTGTAAGAGGCATCAAACGAAAACCAACTGTAGGAAATGGACATTGTTCAATATCAAAATGATAAATATTATTGTTTTCAGAGAAGGAAATTGTAACAGTTGGAACTTTTTCTGGAATAACAAAATCGAGGGATGTAGAATGTATTGTTGGTAGAGGGATAAAACGATCATAGTCCATGTTAGCTTTAAAATAAGGTATTATTTTTCGGGACTTGATAGCAATAAACATTTTAATATCATCTTTTTCCTTTAAATAAAAACTATTATTATCAACTTTTAACAGCCATTGATAGCCTCCATGAAATGTTGAAACTTTAATTGGATGTCGATCATTTTCATTTTTAAGAGTTTTATTAATCATGGACAATCTATATGCTACTCTTGCGTTTGATCTTTTAATTATTCGAGCAAGAATGGCATTCATTGGTGACGAAAATTTGTTCTTTAAAGTTATAAAGTTCGTGTTAGGGAACGGAAACTGTAAATGTTCTTTGCTGAATCCAATTAAATATTCTAATTTATTATTTTTTATCATCTCTCGTTCTTCTGCTGTAAAATCATCTTCAAGGCCAAGATAATCTTGCATTTTCTTAAGGCTCATATTTTTCATTCTATTCAAAATTAAATCAGCAATAACATCAATAAAGATATCACTGTCCAAATAAGCTATTTCTTTAACTAATTCAGCAATCATGGCAACATTAAAACTTTTGAACAGGTTTTTCTCAAATTTCGAAAGATGATAATTAGTATTATCATAATGGTTGACAAGATTAATAAATATCTCCAAACATTGTGATGAACAATCTAATACAATTGGTTCAGTAATTTCTGTAAACTCTACAAACGGCAATAGTTAGAATTTCAACAAAAACTGTGCAAAAGTCATCTAAAACATACCAGCAAGATTTTTTAACAACATTGACGCGTCAATGACTTTTTGATTCACATGAAAATTTCGACCATCAATTTTTGATTGAAGAATATACATTTTTGCAAAATATTTGTTTAATGAAAATGAAACGCAGTCAAATTTTTTAAAAGGAAAATGCCAATACAGACAGACAGCAGACAGAAAAAAATGGACAAAAATCTTAAATGGCATTTCTCAAAATCAATAATCAATTTTTCCTGACGTTTTTTCTTTTTTGGTTAAGGTATGCTCATACAAATAAAGAAGTCATCGGAGACATGGTCAACGTTTTTGGGCAAAATTTGGGGCATCATTAAATTTTTATTATTATAGAAACAGATAAATGAGTATAATAATCATAAATGAAAAAACATCGTCAAAAAAATATATTGTTTTTATTTAAATTAAAATTAGATTACCGCACATGTCGATTATCTGGCTTTGGCTTCTTTGAAGCATACATTGGTTGCGGAGGTTCACAATACTCATAAGCAAATGGCGGCCAAATACATGAAAAACAGCAGCAATGAATTTTTCGATAAATTGTTTGTTTCAGAGGTTTCGGTTGCTTTGGAATCTTCTGTTTTTTAGTTGTATTAGACTTTTGAGATTTTAAAGATTTATTTGTTTGATGAGGTGATGGTAGTGGCTTTGGTAGAGTACCATTTTTGTGAAGTTGCATAGTACCATTAGAAACAATATGTTCTCCTTTTCTGATACTTCTAGGACTCATTGGATAATCAGGTTGTGGATAATAATTATGATACTGGAATGATGGAGATAGCATAGTTTGATGTGGGAATTGTAGACGATTATTATAGCCGTAATCTTGATAATACATTGGATGATGATAAGCTGCTGGATATGCTGTTCGTTCATTATGATAATTGACTTGAACTTCATGCTTTACCCATTCATCATTTCCATTATTACCACCTGTTTTAACGTCTACAGAAAGTCGCGGGATCGAGTTAAGACGTGAAATAGAGTTTACGTGTGTAATTGGGATAACAACTGGATCATTGAATAAATTTTCTTTGCTTCCTTTATTTTGGAATCCACTTGATCGACGGCTTAGAGGATCATTAGCAGCTGATTGCTGGGTGCCATTTGAACGATAAGTGTCGTATTTTTCTGGCTCGAAATCTATCTGAGCTGTTTGAACATTTGATTGTGGAGAATGATGATGCTTTGGTGAATGAGCTCTTAGTGAATTATCATTTGGATGTTCATCAATGGGTGAAAATCTTGAGGGTGATCGTGAACGTCGATTTGGATTCATTCTTTCATTGGTGAGCCTAAAATTATACGAATTTTAATTAAATCTTTTTTTCACATAAAATTTTTAAAATTGACTCAACTGCGAGAAATGTGATAAACAAAAAAGAAAAAGAAGAATAAATTTTTGCATATTTCTTTTTGTTTTTAACTAAAATCGGGATTGACCTTGACGCGGATGGATATTGCGGTTAATCATCATTGCGCATGCTGTTCTTTTTGATTGAATAATTATCTCACTTTTTTTGTATCCCTTTTCTTCATTTTTCTTGTTTTAAAGAATTTATTAAAAAAATCAAATTTTGTAAAATGGGTTAATAAAAATTAATGTTTTTTTAAACGTTACAGTATGCATTTTTCTTTAAATGCTTAGAGAAAAACAAGATTGCTAGAAATGAGAAAGTAATATTTTAATGTTGACAACAATGTTGATGGTAATATTTAATTTTTAAATAATGCAAAATTGAGTTCAAGAAATCATAGTTGTTGATGGAGGAGTCATTGTTGAATTACAAAAAAAAGTAAACTAAACAAAAAATGAAGTAAAGTAAAAAAAAGCAACAAATTTTATGCTAGCGACCCCTTTTAAAGATCGAAATGCAATATTGACGAGTTAATCTAGTAAAAAAAACAAAGATAAAGATAGTAAATAATTTTTGTAAAAAAAAACAGAAGATAAGCTTGCTTCTTTTTTTTGAACGCGCTGTTAGCAAAGGGAACTTTTTGTATGTTGTACATTTGTCCCTAAAAAGAACAGTGTTCTCTCTTCTTCGTACTCGGCAAAAAAAAGTTTTCCTTTTTTTCAACGTCATTGACTATTATTTACTAATTTTTTCCTCTTTTTTTATATTAACTTTTTTATTTATTAATATTATTACGTGTTGTATGTTCTTCTTCTAATGTAATATATAATACTGCCACTACAATACTTTAGCTTTTTCAACGCAATCGATTTAAATTCGATTTGTTATTTACTAAATCTTTCCTCTAACTACTTTCGATAAACATTATTACTTGTTGCTTCTTCTTCTTCTAATTACATGTATGATATTTTAGAGATATGTTACGACTTGGCATCAATGGTATCAATGAATTATCAAAAGATGATAAAGAAATTTATGGCTTTGCTCGGCTAGATAGTACTGACAAAAGTATCATTACTTTATCACTTTATGGTGCTCAAACTAAAAAAGAACTTCTCGAAATTCCCTGTGATAAGATTTCATTTCTTGAACAATTTATTCCTGTTTTTAAGAATTCAAAGTTAAAAGCTATTATCTTTCATGTCTTCAGCTCACAAGAAGATATCTACTTTGTTAAAGCTTCAAGTATTCATGTTGGTTTTACTGGTATTCCATATATGTATTTTGCTGGTGAAGAGTATATGAGAGCTGCGATTTTGGCTGCAGCAGATCTTTCTCTCAAAGTTGGTGAACGATATGTTGAAGTTTTGATTGACGCAAATGGTTTTGTTGTCTCTGAAATGGAATACACTGAACAAGGCTACTTTGAACGTGAACAACGTGACTGCAAGCCTTACAAGAAGATGAAGCCAGAGCTTATTCGTCAACAAATCCTTGGTCCTAATAATCCTGCTAAAATTGTCTTCCATGCTAATTCTCCTGGTATGAAATCAACAAAGTTTTTAATGAAGAAAGTTTTGAACAATGTTGATCCATCAAAGGTGCTTTTAATTGAAGGAGAATTGGGAAAATACAATGAAAAACTGGTTTTTGAAACTGTTAAATGGATGTTTGATAATGATTATACAAGGTTCTATGTCTGCTTATTATCATTCAGAAATTATATGATCCGATTCAAGTATTGTGGAAAGTTTTATCCTTTGATTTTATGTAAGAAAGGTGAAGCTGTACCATTCAAGCAAGAAGTTGTTGTTTCTAAGTCTTATCTTCCATTTTTTGTAAGTTGTTTTTCACATATGTATGATAGTTTCAATGCTTAGGTTTACTTATTAGGATCAGTAGTAAGAAGTACTGCGGGCTGGCTGCCGCCGGCCGGCCAAAACTTTTGTGGCCGGGCCTCGCGACCAATATTTTTTCCGTTGCTGCAATGACGGCTGGATTTCTCACCGCTGACTGTCTTTAATCCACCTGAACTTTAAGCATCTAACCTAAGCAACATACACTCCTTTTGTATCATAATCTTTAACTGTGTTCTTCTTTTCAGCTTACTACTACTGATAAGGATCTTCTTCGTGATGATCCTCTTGAAATTCCAAAAGATATTCATGCATTGAAAATTTCATTAAAAGTTGATGTCAATAACTTTCTGCATCCAAAAGTTGAAGGAATTATTTGTGATAAAGTTGAAACTTTACCTGCTCAACTTGATGCTGAAAATTATAATATTCCTGTCATTGGATTTTATGGTGAACTTTCTTTCATGTATGCTAAGGATGATGCTGGTTATAAGCTTTTGGATTGCTGGAATGGTATGTATTATATATGAGTGTTTTATCATGTAATTAATAGATAAATTTTTAGGCAAACTTGGTAAAGATATTTATATTAGCTTTGATGAAAAGAAGCCCAAGTTCTTTGAAAATGCTGTTAAAGCGTATGTATCCGATGTTGGTAAATGTGTCGTTCATGGTAAGCATTTACATGTTTTACTGTAGCTAGACAATCTAACAGTTAAGAACATGACAAGATTTGGGCTACAGTTTACTTGCTATGTTTTTGTATATTTATTAAAACTTTTTGTTTTATAGATCTCATCAAAATTATGTCAACATCACCTGAAAATCTTTCATCTATTCAAACATTTGGTTATTCGCTTTCACGTAATCCTGGCTCAGTTTTGGTCAATATGAAAAATCATTGTGGAGAAAGAAAAGCTGCAACTCCAGCATTTTTAATGGCAATGCTCCTTAAAGAACATCTCAAAGAATTAGCTGCACAGGCTGGTGGAGTAAAACCAAGCAAAATTGGATTCTGTCTTTTTGATGATTTTGATAATGATCCAGAAGCAAAAGAACGTGTTGAAGCTGGATTAAAAGAAAGCTGTCAAATGTTGAAGAATCTTGAATGTTGTTTTATTGAAGCGGTTTAAAGTTTTTTGATTTTGTTATTTTGATACCGTATGTTTGAATGTTGTTAATTGTGTTATTTAGAGATAATAAAATTTTTCATAGAACTTTTTAGCAGTTTTTTATCTTTAGGATTTTACTTTGAGGGAGGGAAGTAGAGGTGTTTCCCCCTTTTTATTGATACCAAGGTTTAGGTGTACACATTTATTCAAGAGTAGTAACGATAGATTTTATTTGAACTTTTTCATGGTCTTTTCTCTCTTTTAGTACATTTACATGAACTGTGGCATTTGTCAAAACTTATTTGAGAATAGGAAAACAGTGACAAGCCTTTGTATGTATATAAAATGGTTTTAAAAGCTCCTGCTGACTACCGTGAGAAAGTGATGTTTCGCAAAAGACTTAAAATAGAAATAGAGAGGATTGGTAGGCCAATAGTCATTGACTGTGGAATAGGTTAAATTCTGGCATTGATTTCTCTCGCCCCTGCTTCAACTTTTTTTAAGTTTTATTAATGGCAACCAAAACACCTGTCTACTTTTCTTCGTTTTCGACATGCACTTTGAGAAAAAAATAACTTTTTTAAAATAATACCTTTTTACTACACATAAAAAACTCTTTTATGCTGCGTTTGAATTAATGTTTGTGTTTTTAACCAAATTTAAATAACACCTTTAAAATAACTTCCTTAAATAAAATTTTCATTTTTGTAGCACATTTTTTTACTTCCCTTTCTTTGGAATGCTGAATGAATGTTGTCTCTTAGTGATTGGCAAAATATTACCCTTGATGAATTTTATCATCCAATTCTACACTATTATTTGCGATGTTTTATGGATTACGTGTATATCATCTCCACCATAACATACATTTTTATCTCTTATATTATCCTCACACAGTCTACGCATCAAATGGGAACATTTAAATATACAATTTTTGTTCAAACAACTTTTAATTTTGCCATGGAATCACTTTTCTTTGTTTACTGTCCAATCTTTCATTGGCCACTTCCGATGTTAAGCTTTTACAGTCATTTTCCGCTATCATTGAGTCATCCATTTTTTCAAGCAAATTTTATTGTTCTTTCGGCAATTGGCTTTATTATTGCTTTCTTTGTTTCGTTATTTCTTAGAATCATTTCATCGTTTCAATTTAATATGCTTGCACTGTTTACAAGATTTTGGTGGATTATTGTTGGATTTTTTGTTATTGCTTTTTTATTTGTTGGGACTACTTTTACAAGTAAGTTATTGGCATTTGTTGAAATGAGTCAGTTACTAGTTGAGCGCTACCTAGAATGTGTGCCAAAACACAAAAATGAGGTCATAAGAAATATGATAATTTTGAAATATCATTGTGGGTTTTAAGTTATAAGATTGAATGAGCAGGTGCTTGAGTGCAAAGTCGTTTTCTTAGCAGCATTAAAATGCTTTTTTCATTTTTACGACAGATTTTTGAGGACATTTAGGGACAAGTGTCGACAAATGTTAAAGAAAAATTTGGGATTACGATTTTCGTAGGTCTTTTTTTAAAAGTTGCTTTTTTTAAAAAGCGTATTTAAAAGAAAACGAGAAAAAAGTTTTTAAAATGTTGGCTCCCATTTCGTAAAAAACTTCTTCTTAAACAATTCTAAAGCAATGCATCCACAGGGTACTGTATATGCATATCTCCTTATCGAAAATTTATCTATTAAAATAGCTATGCAAGCTGAAATTTTATAAGATTATTGCGAGAGGACAGAAAATGTGTTACAGAAAGAAAATTAAATAATCTTTAACTTTTAACGCTTATAATTAAATTACAAGTTAGACATGTTATATTATGCAAAGAAAATGAAATAAACAAACCAGTAAATTTTTTGTTTTAGTTTTATTAAATGTTCATAAACCAATTATACTTTCTAACAAAAAACACCAAAAGCTAATAATATTTTAAAAAAATATTGGTTTATGACGTGGGTGTAGCCACGATGGATGTGTGTTGTCTGCAACAAAACAACTAAGGGACAAATTTAATTTAATTTGTGAGGGTATAGATTCATTATTTCACATCTTCTTTGTGTCGCTAGTCAATAAATAAAATATTGCATCCATCTAAACACAGTCAATTTTTAGTTCCATTAATATACCTCGAACGTGATTCTGCTCTATATCAAGCCAAGCTAATTGAAGAAGTTCCTGCCATTGCACAACTTTTCCATCTTTTACCAAATTCATTCGGCCTTCATCCAACATTTAACATGAATCTGATTTATTTATATTTTTGTTTAGCTGTTTTTTGGATAATTCTTGCTGCAATTTTATTAATTATTTTAAATATTGTTTATTTAATGCGGCTAAAAACCCTTGCAACCAGATCATCAAAAGAAAGATTTACAATGTGTAAAATGTTATACAAGTAATTTTCCTTTGATTGCTATATTCCCTCAAAGTTACTTGTTTCAGGACCCTAATAGCACAACTTTTCACATTTCTAATACTTTGTGGAATTCCAGCAATGTTGATTGTTGTTGCATTTACTCTGCAGCTAAGACGTGGAAGTATTTATGCAAATTTAGGACTTCCAATATGCTCTTTTCATATTATTTTTGACGCTATGTGTTTGTTGTATTTTGTTAAACCATACAAGAAATTTGTTCAGAAAAAATCAGAGGGAATTTTTCGATACATGCATCGAAAAATTGAGCCAACGCCTTCATATTTGCATATGCATAAATTTTAATCGTTATTTTGTAAGGAAGTGGATAAATAAAAATTTACATGCTTTAGTCCCGAATGAATAAGGCTATTATGCCTTCTGCATCTAACTTTTAATTACATTATTTTATAAACAAAACAATTCATCTACAAACAAAAAATGACAAAAATATGTTTACAAGATTTTTTTTCTATAATGTATTGTATGGATAATCAAGACATTTTTTCAAGAGATTGTTTTATATTACATAATGGAAAAAATGAGAAAGATTAATACGTTGTTAGCCTAGCTTTCATTAGTTCTTCAATTGTTCCAAAAATTGTTTTTTACTTTAAACATCTCTAAAAAACATTTTTTTATAAGCGCTTGTGTTTATCATTTTTTGGGAAGAATGAACATGTCCTTCTGGTAAAAAGCCTGGCTTCTTTGCCACCAAGAAGCTTTTATGTTTCTTTTTCCTTTTTTAACTTCGTGTTGAATGCATTGAAAAAAATTGCAGTTATGAAACTGCCATCTATTAAATATCATTGATTTTTTATCTGCGCTGAAGAGAGGGCTGACAGCGAGGTCATGGAGTTAGTGTGTAGAAGGCTGATTTCTGTAAAAACCGACACACAAACACAAACAGGAGGAGTTTGTTTAGAAAAATTGAACTTTTTTGGAGTGCGATAACTTTTTTATACCGCTTAAAAATTTGAGTTAAAAAATTTCTTTTCTTGAACTCTCTTCTTTCATTTCATATTTTTGTGCTTATTATTTCAGTTCTCAAATTTTTGTGTTTCTTTTATTTTTTACTGCCTTACATGCTACCATAGTTTCTTCTTGGTTTTAGTAAAAGTTTTTATTCTTTCCTCAGCAGTTGTTTTATTTTTTTGTTTATTTTTTCATATCGTTCCTTTAATTTGCAACCGCCAAATTTATGAAAGACATATTTAAAATTTAAATTTCTGTACTATCATAAAAATGATGATACAGTAAAGTGACAGCCAAAATCTTTTTTTCAATTTTTCTTTATCGTTTTATCGCAAAATTGTATTATGGATTTTGATAATATAATGATATTACTTGCCATCAAAATTAAAAAGAAAATTCTGATGAACAGCTTATTCGTCTTATTGTAGAGGTCCCCAAATTTTGATGGAATTGGGGCTCCATAGTTTGTTTATATACGCGTTTATAGTTCCGGGACAAAATATTTGTTATTTTTGTTTTTACCAACAATAAATTGTTTTCTAAAAATGGGGACCACTTAGATGTTTTAAAAAAATGAGTTCCTGGATCCCATTATTTGTCTTCTTAAAATCCATTCTTTGAAGGTTCCTTTTTAAACGAGAATACAATTTTTCGTGCAAACGGTTTTGAAGAAAGTTTTCTTCTATTTTTTGCTTTGTAATATATTTTATTTTTTTGTAGTACAATCAATATGGCAACTTCGAAAGCTATTGGCATTGATTTGGGAACTACATTTTCTTGCGTTGGAGTTTATGAAAAAGGAAAAGTTGTAATTCTGGGAAACAATAGTTCAACACATGTTACTCCTTCTGTTGTAGCATTTGATAATGATGGAAAAGCTGATGTTGGTCAAACGGCAAAGGAACGAATGCATAGAAATCCCACCAACACCATTTTTAGCGTAAAACGTCTCATGGGAAAAAAATTTAGTGATCCACAAGTTCAAGATGATATTAAAAATTGGCCGTTTAAAGTTCGGAAACATAAACATCTTGACAAAGCTGTTGTTGAAGTAGAACTAAAGGATAAGAAGAAAATGTATCATCCTGAACACATTAGCTCATTCATTTTAAAAGATCTAAGAAAAACTGCAGAAAAATTTCTTGGTCATCCTGTGAAAGATGCTGTTATTACTGTTCCTGCTTATTTCAATGATGCTCAACGACAAGCAACAATTGATGCTGGAAGAATTGCTAAATTAAATGTTCTAAAAATTATTAATGAACCTACTGCCGCTGCACTGGCATACGGGTATAAAGAAGAAAAAGAAGAAGAAATTCTTCTTGTTTTTGATCTTGGTGGTGGAACTTTTGATGTTTCAATTATAAAAGCCCACGATGGATATTGTGAAGTTTTAGCAGTAGCAGGAGACGGCCATCTTGGTGGTGAAGATTTTGATAATATTCTTTTCGATTATTGTGTCAATGAATTCAAAAAAGAACATGGTGATCAGCTTACATTAGAACCTCGAGCTCTTTGTCAATTAAAAGCGGCATGTGAAGCTGCAAAACGTCATTTAACAGAACGTAAATCAACTTTAATAGAAGTTGATAGACTTTATGGTAATATTAATTTGAAGTGTACTATTGAAAGAGATAAATTCACTGGACTTTGTCGAAAACTAAACGATAAAACAAAGGAACCTATTAAGAAAGCTTTGGCAGATGCTAATATTACAAAAGATCAAGTTAGCTGTGTTATTTTAGTTGGTGGATCAACCCGAATTCCGTTTGTTCAAACAACAATTAAAACGTTCTTTGGTGCTAAAAAGATGAAATTAAACATTAATGCAGATGAAGCTGTTGCAATTGGGGCAACATTATGTGCAGCACATTTAAGTAATACACCTGGTGCAAGTCTTCGTGGTATTTCTTTAAAAGACGTCACTCCTCATTCCCTTGGCACTGATTGCGTGGATGGAAATGGTAAAAATATTTATTCAGTTGTTGTACCACGTAATACAAAAATTCCATGTAACAAGGAAGAAATATTCATTACAATGACAGATCAACAGCTTAAGATGAATTTCGATGTCCTGGAAGGTGAAGATCCAGATTATGAAAAAAATAATTTATTGGGTAATTTTAAATTAGAAAATATTACTGCTGCTCCTGCTGGACATGTATCAATTAAAGCTACATTCAGAATTGATGACAATGGAATTTTGACTGTTTCTGCTACGGATAGTCTCAATGGTAGTTCCAATTCAATAAAGGTTTTACCCAATACTGGTCGCTTAACTGAAGATGAAGTAATTAACATGGGTGATGACCTTCAATCTACTGCTGACGATATCATTGATGAATAAAAAATTTATATTTTTAAAATGTTTTTCTCAGTTTATTTATCATCACTTTCTTTTAAATTTATTGTAAAATTTTTTTTTGATTAAATATTATAAAATTTGATTCACTTTTATTTTACTGTCTGTTTTTTTGAAAACTTTTTGGATTCTTTAAACTTTTTTGAATAAAAACGATGTCGTCGAAAAAATTTTCTTCTACAAAAATTATGGAGTTGTTATTTGTAGTCTTTCTCATTTTTAAAAATTATTTTTCTTGTTTCTCTTTTTTAAATCATTCACAAAACTTATAAAAGATTATCACTTTTTTGTACAAAAGGTTAACTGACAAGCAGTTATGCATCGGGATTTATTTGTCAACTTAAAATCTTATAGGAAAAAGATCACACAAGATCACACCTATAAAACTTTTAAACTCGAAGCAAACAAGAGCATTAGAAAGGGTAGAAGCATCAAATAGTAAAAAAAATGTGACAAATCTATGCCCCCAGAAGTTCTTTTTTCTCACAAACTATGTATCAAATGCAATTCACAATAATTACTTCAATTTTTATAAAACATGATACAAAGTAAAAAACATGCAAAAACACAGAAGAATGTAAATAATGATGATTTTTGAAAACTAATGTCTTTATTAAAACTTTTGAGGATCATATTTTTGTGGCTGACAAACATATTCTTCTTCACCACATTCAACAAACATTAGACCATTTTCATTGTCACGAATTCTTGCATTAACATTCTTTGATTTAGCAAAGCATGACATGCACCGGTATAAATCTTTGCTCATTGAAGTATATTTATGGACCGATTCCTTTTTTAAAGAAGTGAAAATTATCAATGTTTTGTTTGAAGTTTGGCAGAAGTCGAAATAATTCTTTTGGAACAATTTTTCCTTTTATTTCTTCATTTTTATCGTCTTTGACAGGTTCACAGTTATGTTCATTTTTCCAAAGATAATTTTTTTCACATCTTTTTTATTAATTCCAAATGTTGCAGAAGCGCTACGTTGATTTTGACAACAGAGATATAATTTGAAAGTCTTTGAATAACGATATTTATATCCCATTGTTTTCAGAACAAAAGCTTATTACCATTTGCTTGCTTTTTAACGAGTTTGTAAATATGTGCTTTCTGGCTATCGTGTTTTTGCTGACTTTTTTCTCTATTATTACATCTTTTATTAATCGTTTTTTTCTTTTTAGTTTATTTAGTGTTTCTTCTGGTGATACCAAGAATGGATTATAGGGATTCCCTCACATCTTCTGAAGCTGGAAATAAACAAGCATGTTTGGGTGGTAAGTTTTTTTTTGTAGTAATAATACTATAAGAGTTAAGAAAAACAACTTCTATTCGGGAAATGATACGGTAGCGTGTTTAAGATATATGTAATTATCATCAGGCAATCTTGGATGTTTACAAAAGAAAGCAACTAAAGCTACTTTATATTTAGGAAAACGATTCGTTTATTTTTATCAAAAGGGGCAAGCAAGGAATAGCAAGAATCCACGTGGAACCTGGTCTGTAAATGAAGTGATATTTTCTCACAAACGAGATAATAAGAAACTTGATAAAGATGGTGATAGTATAACTAAATGGGTACATTACGACAAATCTTTGGGTTGTAGTGGAACTATTCTAATTGCGAATTCATGTAAATTAAAACAAGTCATAAATCACACTGAAAAATGTAAGAAATTATTAAATAACCCTAATAGATTGATTTAAATGCATTCTTACTTTTATGGTTTTTATATTCCTTTTTTTGCTATAGTTAGAGGAGCATGCATTAATCACCTTTTCTATCAATTTTAAGGTGGTTTAAATTTATGATTTTTAGGTCCAATTTTCACTGAAATTGAAGCTGCTGTATTGTGGGAATTCTCTGACCAAAATCCTCATCAAGCATTGGCGATGCTAAAGAAGTCAAAACATCAATTTAATCCTGAAAGTGCAAGTGGTTTGAAAGAATCGATGTCGACTTCTGATGGTACTGGCGATGGTCCTGGAAAAAACCGTCCTGTCCAAATAAAATTCGAAAAAGCTGATTTTGAAGATGATGTGTTTAATCAATCGGGAGAAAATCAATCAAATTCTGGATTTGCTAGTTCTGAACAAGGCGGCGTTGGTGGAGCTGATGAAAATCAACCAAATAATTCCAAGGGTTTTGGTCAACAATCTGGTGCAATTCAGTCAAATTCTGTATATGGTCGTGATGGTGGAAATCAATCTACCGGTTTTGCTCGTGGTAGTGAAAATCCTGGTGTACGTGGTGGAGGCCGTGGAGGATGCGGCCAGAATTTTGAAGTTCGTGGTTGATGTGGTGGTATGTTTATTATTATGATATGTGTGAATAATTTTATAATTTCAGGTGCATGTTGTGCCAATCGTGGAAATTGTCAATGTCATGAAATCGCATCAGCAAATGTTAGATTCGGTCTTACTCCATGCCCTGGAAGCTTCGCTGGTTATGCGTGTTTTGATCAAGGCTTTGGTGTACGTGGTGATCTACATGATTCACTTGAAGAATGTGAGCGCTTATTACAAAGAGAAATTAAAAGAACAGAAATGAAAGAAAGATTTGGTGCAGAAATGATACGACAATGTGATGCTGAATCTATGCAAGTAGCTGCAAATACCAGTAGAAATTCTAATTACTATTAACACTTTTTTTACTTGTTTTATTGTGTACTAATGGTTTTTTTTTGTCTGTAATGGTCTGTAATGTTCAGAATTCTAATATTCACTTTTTTTTACTTTGTTGAAACTTGTAACTTTTTTTTATTTGTGTCTGTTATGTGCTAATGATTACTCTATAAATGTGCATTAAAAAATATTTTTATGAATTATCGTTTACATTTTAAGTTATAGCTAGCTAAAACACTTACAATATCTTTGAAAGTCAATTTTTATATGTAATTCGATGCAGATTTTTATGTTGATTCCGAAATTCGGAATCCGAATCTGCAAATATTTTTAAATTTGATCTTTAAAATTTTTAGTTAGAACTTTTTAATGATTCCACTTTCCACTTACGGTATAAACCATTTGGCTTCTAGAGATGTCAGCAATTTGACAAAAATATTTAATTGAACTTCAAATAGTAATACCATCTACAATAATTATTTAATTCAATCGAATTCGAAAACATTAGTAACAAAAAACAAAGCAAACATTTTAAAGGTGCCTTTGAAAGAATTCTGCTTTAAAAGTAATATTTCGATCATGTAAAAATTGCCGTATATTTATTGGATTATCTTTGGTTTTATCAATTTATGCATGTGAAAAATTTAATTTTAAACGTTCTAAACAGTGTTCTGCTTTTGTGTTTTTGACCTCTCGCGCCCCGCCCCGCGCCCCGGTTTTTTCGATCAATAATCGTTTTTTGTCGATTTTTATAAGGAAAAATCGGGGCGACATCAAAAAATCTTGCATTTCGCCCCGATTTTTTCAAAAGTCGCCCCGGGGCGGGGTAAAAACGGGGCGAAGCAGAACACTGGTTCTAAAAACTTATGTTGTTGATTACGTTAGATATACATTTAAAAAAGTTACCGGTAACTTCACTAACATCAAAAAAACATATGCATCATTTTCAACTAAAACATCGGCAATTATTTCAATACTTTAATCTAATGGTTGAATATGTGAAAAATGATAAAATAACGTAATCTTCACCATCAGAGTTTTGTAACAATTTTGCAGAAACTCGTTTCTTGTTGGCACAACTGATGCAATAAAAGAGATTTTGATAAAAATAATACACATAGCATAAGTTTCGATCATTTTTGTCAAAAATTATCAACGTTTTCTTTTCTTCTCCATTTTTGGTAAATGTTTGAATTTTAAAAACAGGTGGTAAAATGAATTCATTAAACATATAATATTTTTAGCTAATGAATTTTTCAATTTTCAACGGCATTCTTTCTTCCTGTTTAGATATCGTTGAATTAACAGAATCACTGATTTTTGATAAAAGAAAATAGTTTTATTTTAGTTTAAATAATAAAAGTGAATGCGAAGAAGGAAGATCGTTAAATTCTTTTTAGCGCATACTATTTTTTTTCGAGGACAAATTGTTATTTCTCCTTTTCTTGCAAAAACGTATTTTCAAATGTCTAACCTTGCATTGTCCTTGTTAACGCATGAATGAGAAGCAGCACAATACTGATATATCAGCTGATATACACCTTCACACGCTTCTTCTTTTAATTTCTTTTGTGGATAAATAATTTCATAAATATTTTTCTTTTCACAATAAGGGTGCAAGAATCGTTGATTTATCATTTCTTTTCCATCAATATTTTGCTTCTAAAAATTTCGGTTCACATTTTTAAGCATATTCAACCATTCTTACTTTATTTTTAACAACAAAATCGTAAACTTTTTTGCAACGTGTTTCTTCATCAAAAACCAAGGCAAAATCATTCAGTTCATGCTCACCAAATACAAATATAATATTCTAAAACCAAAGTATTAAATACAACTGTTACTCTCCAACTGATGCTTCTCTCATAATCTTTGAGTGTAAAAAGTTTTTTTTTTTAGGTGAAACATGTTGTAAAATATAATTAGATAGAGGTGACTGAAATAGGATATTTTGTGGTAAACTGATGTTTGATGAAAAGTATCAAGTTATGGGTTCTTTTTTGTTTTGCAGCGGTGGTACTGCAAATTTTAAATTTTCATCAAAGATTTCAAATTCAAATGGTTTTTTCCATGGAACTAAACTTGGACCGTATTCTTGAGCTGCTTGTTTGTATTCCTCCAACATGTTTGTATCTTCAGGGAAGAAACGGCAATAATGTGAATACACTAAACATGCAAGAACAAAAAATACCGTTAAAAATTAAAAAATTCATTAGCTGAGAGAAATGAGTAGTTAAAATTTTTGTTTAACTCTACAAAAAAATTTTTTGGTTGACAATACCGTAATAGTAGCGCTTACAATAATGGTCACTTATTTTAACTACTTGTCTAACAAAAATTCAATGAATCTCTATGATTTAATTTTGATAACATTTATTGAATTCAGGCAAAGATAAATGGTTTTTAAATAAACAAAATAAACAATTCAAAATTCAACAGTAAATTCATTTTAGCAATACTATTATTTTAACAAAACCAAAGCAACTGTTATCATATTTTTGTTAAATTAACAGGGTTGACATGTATGCTCCTTCTTTTGCATAACAACACATTGTTCTCCATTTTCTTGGATTTGAAATTTTGCAGTAGCAGTACAAATTTTTTTAGAACATCGATATCGATTGTCTTTTCCTATAAAACAATATCTGTATCGATTTTCAGAATGAAAGATAAATAATATTCCATTTTCTTTGCCCTTTTTGTTTGGATGTAATTCAAAATTTGGAAGTTTGATTATTCTGTTTTTGTCAATTTCAGGCTTCTTTTTTGTTTTCTCTTCAACATTTATTTCATTTCGTTTAAGAATAGCAAATTCTGGTGTTTGAATGGATGAAACTTCGAGCGGCTTACATACATGCTTTTTGTAATCATGATAAAAATATTCTTTTGCATTTTCATCTTTTTCAATTCTTGCATTACAACGTTTTCTTTTAGCGCTACATGCATGGCAAAGGAACTGAGATTCAGATCTGTTGTAATTGAGTTTGAAACATAAACTTGAATCTTCAGGATGATAAATTGCAACATTGACAGAATTTGGATATTTTTTTGAGCGTAAGAAAAAGTAATCATAAGACTTATGACTTTCCTTTTTTGCATATTTTTCTGGTTCATATTTTCTCGGCTTACATACATGTGATTTATCATCTAATTGAACATAATTTTTACCATTCTCATCTTTGCACAGACGGAGGAATACTTCTTTAGCATTTTTATCTTTTTGTTTTCTTATATTTGCACAGCCTGTACAAACGTATCTATTGCGGTTTATCTTTTCTTCTGTAAACAAATAGCATAAAGTCCGATCATTTGAATCAAAAGTAAATATTTTCTTCACTCCATTCGAAGTATTTTCCATTAATTCAAAAGCTGGTGGATGTAAGATATTTTGTTTTATAGAAACTTCAGAATAGGGGCGTAATTCACAAATGTGTTTTGTTTTTGATAAAATAACATAATCTTCACCATCTGAATTTTGCAACAATTTTGCAGAAACTATTAATTTTTTGCTATAACATCTATCGCAATAAAAGTAATTGCGGGTAAAAAAGTAGAGATGACATAGATTTTTGTCATTCTTATCAAAAATAATTAATCTTTTCCTTTTTTTACCAAGTAAGAAAATATTCCGAATTTCAAAATCAGGTGATAAAACAAATTCATTGAATTCATAATCATTTTGGCGGTTATATGGACGTGTTTTGCATTTATGAATACTTTTGTTTAACTTAACATATTCACCTTCAGTATCCGCGTTTACTAGTTTTGCAAAAGTACCACATTTACGGCAAGTGAAAGAACGCTGTCCTTTATTTGGTCGAAATTCCCAGCATTGATTTTGTTCATTTTTATCAAATATAATAAGAAGTTTTCCAAAAGCAGAGTTACAATTCTCCAATATTTCATAATCTGGTTTCTTTAAAATCTTCATTTCAGTATATTTTCCAGCAATATACAGTATTGGGGTACAAAGATGTTTTGTACTTTCCATTATAATACATTCTAATCCATTTTCATTTGTATCTGAGATTGCAGCAACTTCTTTTCCGTGATTTTTACACCATCTACAGCAATAAAGATTTCTTTTATAACTCCATGAATATTCGTAACAATGTTTTTTTCCAGCAGTAGTAAAAATTAATAACTTTCGATGAGCTCCATGTTTTGAATTGACAAACTTAAATTGATTTTGATTAATACACAACGGATAAGATGTGATGGATTTATGCTTTTTGCGTGGAATTCTAAAAAAACGTATATATTGTTGCCGCTGATGAGTAAAAATTCCGTAATACTTACAATGTGTTGCCATTACCGTGATATTCTTGATTTTCATAACATCGTCTTTTACGAATGCGAGAACTTTTTCTAAAAATCATAATTTAAAAAGGGATAGAAAATATCCGACATGTTCTTGAAAATGAAGCAAATAGCATCATCAATGTCTTTTTTAATCCCTTTCGATAAAAAATGTTAATAAAACAGAACTACGTGTTTTGCCTGATCTTCAGTTGGGATCAAGGCTGGTAAATAAATAACAAATGAGCTAAACAAATATAGTTTTTAAAACATGTTTATAGCCTTTTTTGCAATATAAGACGACGATAGATAACAAGTTTTTCAAGTGGTTAAAAAGACGAGAAAAAATTTTTTTCTTGCTGAAGAATTTTAAAAAAACAGATATTTTGTTAAATTATGCTAAAGTTTTTTGAAAATTGGCATTCCCGGTAAATTCACCATTCAACTGACAAGTTTACCGAGGATAGAATTTACCGTTAAATGTACATGCTAAATCTTCAGTAAGGTCGAAAAGTTATCGCCTCAACTGTCAAACCCTATGTTGTCCATATAATTAGATGAATAAGAAGCAAAATATTGAACACGCGCTTTTTCTTTTAATTTCTTTTGTGGATAAATAATTTCATAAATATTTTTTTCTTTTAATAACTTAATATAGTCTTCTTTTTCTTCATTTTCACATTTATCAATCCACTGAGTCAAAATTGTTATTAATTCACATGTTGTTCCATCATTTTTGCCAATTTTTTCACAAACAGGATACAAGAAACGCTTATATATCAACTCTTTTACGTCAAAGTTTTGAGCCTAAAAATGTGCAAACACATTAAAGTTTTAGACAAAAACTATTCGAGGCTGCACACCTTTGATCTTCTGTCGCTTTGACACATAGGGCAAAAAAAATTTTATTTTCAGAAAGGATAAGTAGTACCCCAAATAATTCTCTCCCACTTTGAATATAGCCTACGATAACATTTAAAAACCCACTTACCGTATTCTTAACAACAATATCATGAACTTTTTTGCAACGTTTTTCGTCATCAAAAATCAAAGTAAAATCATTCAGTTCATGTTCACCAAATACAAATACAATATTCTAAAAACGATTTCGTTTTAAATAAAATACAACTGTTATTTTAAAAGCATCTCGCATAAACTTTTTGAGAGATGCTTTTAAATGTGACGTGTTGTCGGTCCAATAAGGTTATGACAAATACGTTCGCGTTTTTTAGGAAGCAAGGGCATACCTTATTCATGACAAAATTCCATTTGAACATAGCGGAAATCATTTTAAATTCTGAAAATTAATGTTAAAACGTTGTCACTAACAAGTCCACTACCATACCTTCATTTACAGGTTCAACCAGTAAAAGTGAAGATAATTTATCAATCCGAAGCTTGCATTTTCCCTCATATTGAAGATTATGATTTCTGTCAAATGCAAGTAATTCAATGGATTTTGGTTTCATCTAAAAAAAATTGTTTTTCAGTAAACAAAAAGATGGGTATATGGAAATATTGTTAATAATAGCAAAGGTCTTGCTGACAAAAAACTTTTTGGGGAAAAAACGAAGGAATAAATGCAATTTGGTTTAAAAAAAATTGTGGGCACAACTTCTCTTCCCTCTTTCCATAATCTTTTGCTTCAAAAAATTTGAAGTGTTTTCCTTATGAGCATACTTTAATATGATACTTAAAAAATATACCGTAAGAGAGAAGAGTATCTGTTTTTTTAAAACTAATGCAAAAAACTTTTGGTACCTGTTTTGTTGGAAAAGGCTTCCGACACATTTTTTTGATCTCTTTGACATTGTCTATCAAAAAGGACACTTAAGGAGATGGCTACTTTCTTATTAGTTTTAACGACAGAATTATTGCAAAGTGAAAATATCTATAATGCAAATAATTCGATCATTGTTTTTTTTTAAAATGTAATATTTGAAAATTTAAAAATTATGCAAGAAGTTCATAAATATCTTAAATAAACGTTTAAATAAAAAACGTAAATAGCAAGCAAAAAACATTGCATTATTATTTTTGAAGATGCGTAAGATTATAATTTACCTTTTTTCTTACCTCCCCGTGCGTGATATATTTTCCTTTAATCTGTTGCAGCTGTAAGAAAGAAAGTAATAAATGCCATAGCTGCTCTCCTTCCTCTTCATATCACAAAATATTTGGATAGCCCTTTATCGCAAGAAATCAATTATTGCTTTTTCTTCTGTACAATCAAAACTTAAGTTTTCAGCCAAGAGAAGGATTAACGTGTTTTTTATTATTATAAATTTGCTAAGTTATAGTCATGGCACATAAACAAGGTTGTGGAAATGCTTATCAATAAACAATAAATATTTTTTCAATAAATGCTATTACACGTGAAAATTATTTTTCTCAATTCACATTTAAATAGAAACATGTTTAAGCAATTCTTGAGCATAATTGTTAACATTTCGAGGATGAATTTGGATTGATAAATTGCATGTAGAGGTTGCGGTCATTCTTACAGAAACGCTGATATCATTGTCTTTAACACTTTCACTTTCGATACCTTTTTTAAATGTTCGTTTCTTTATTGAAGTAAACAGTCCACTCTTTTTACCACCTTCAAAGTAATCATCGACTAGCCTATATATTTTTGAAGGATTATGGATAGTGTTTTAAAAGAGATAAGTTACCCTTGTTTTTTGTCAAGTAAACCTTCCAAAACTGTTTGAGAAATTTGTTCAAAAGTGACACCTGAAAAGAATGTGTTTTTTAAAAAGCTATACTCTATACTCAGAACAAACCAGGTTTTGTAATTCCAAAACAAATACTGTTTAAACCTCCAGCAGATGACAATGGTACTTGCCAACTTGCTGCAATGAGTGTGTTTTGGTACTTCCATGCGCACATTACTGCAACACCATATAATGACATTTTTTGTTTTTGAGTATGCTAAAAATTCAAATTTTAAAAACTAAATAAAAATAAAACACATTCTATCATTCTTGCTGTTTAGAAAGAACTTACAAAAACAAATCGATATCCAGGAGAAATATTTTTGTCTTTTGTCTCAAAAATAAACCAGCCATGTTGTTCTTGATAACCAACAAAATATAATGTTTCCCTAAAAATATTAATCTTTTTTTGTACTTGCTAAAACGGTGTGTAAATAGCTTCAATGAAACGATTACATGTTATTCGATAAATGGATATTCAAAAAAGATTTAGAACCTTAAAATACATCCTTACCTTGTAAAATTGTCAACCTCTACACAGCATGAAGCTTGAATTACGACATTAGTGTAATCACACTCATACGAGCCACTAATTTTGAGAATACTTTCAAGCTCTTCCAATGCAAAATCTTTTTTTGTTAAGTATCGTGTATTTGGATTATAATCGGCATCCACAAGTATGCCATCAACAATCAGCTGAATTGTTGCTGTTTGTGGAATTTCATCACCTTCCCATGAATCACTTTCAACCACAACAAAACAATCTTGTGGCTTTCGTTCATTGATAAGTTTGCAGAAAGTATTAATTCTTTCGCTATTTTGATCACGTTCAAATGAGCAATACATAATATATATGTTTTTATTAATATTATTTCGTTTAATTTCATTTAAACGATTTTTATTGCCTGCTGTTTTAACTCCTTTTTCTTCGAATTCTCGTAAAAATTTTGCTCTTTCAATTATGGCATTGTTTTCATCCAAAAAGTTTTGAAGGTTTGATCGGGATGCGATGGATTTGTCTTGAATGTAGTTATATTTTTCATCAAGTTTTGTTGGATTTTCTTCGGTTGTTCGAACTTTTAATACCAATTCACGAATTTCATCCTTAAAAGGTGTTCATGGTTTGTCAAGTTTATAGGCAATTACTATTAGAAGGTAGAAGGAGAAGTAATGATAGTATTCAAGCACTTAAGCTTGATTTTTTTGATTTCTGGATCAGCTCGTAGCCACACAGTCGCAGTTTACCCCCCCCCCCCCCTCCGCTGTTCCCAACGAGATTTTAATCCCCGTCCCCGTGATTTTTCAAAAGGTGGATTAACATTAGTCGCAGTATACGGAAGCTGATTTTCTATTTAGTTCATTTTTATAAAATATAAAGAATGAGGTTCGCCCCATCCAACACCCTAAGCAAACCATTAACACTTTCCTTAATTGTTGAAATTTCATTTGCCATATTTTGTAAATGCTTTTGAAACAAATTCTTTTCTCTGAGTGGAATACTTGATGTCTTATTGATATCTTCAACATTGTCTTTCATTTTTCCATATGTTTCATCGAATTCATCAAACAGAGATTCAATTTTTAGGATTCTAGAATTATTGATGGTGGAAAATTTTGAAATTGAACTAGTATTCATTTGTAAAAAGCTTTTCAAGCTATCTATTGGTAGTAAATGAAACATTTGCTGTTTACCAACTTTATCACTTTTTGACATATCTTCAATAAATTCTTTTGCTTCATCTATTGTGTTGGGTAGTTTTTTATTGGATGTAATATCAGTGTATACTTTTAATTTAGTTTCTGCGCCTTTCCATTCATGATTGTCATCATTTGCCTTTACGTCAACTGAAAATTGCCTTTTTCGATAAATTAAAAAGTCATTTAATTAAATAACTTACCTTCAGCTGTAATATCACCAAGGTTTGGGCATACGGTTTGCAATTTTTGGAGTTCTACTTTCATTTTTCCCGAAACTTTATTTTTTTGGTGTCCATTTATGTTTGAATCCGTATATGTTATAATTGCATTGGCTCCCCATGTAATTCCTACGACAACATGAGTAGCATGTTCATGTCCACTCAATTCAAAATATTCTCTAAGTTTTGATTGTTTGTAATTTAAATGTTCTTTTTTTGTAGTTTTTTGAACGACAATATTGCATTGAACAGCGCGTTCGCTGTATTCCATATTATCAACAAAGTTTACTGTACCTGAGGCTTTGATAATACCACATAATAAGCTTAAAGAAGCATTGGCGTCAATTTCTAATTTACGTAACTTTTCAGATGTTTTTGTAGAGAGAAACGAATCAGAAAAAATGCCATCAGAAATCTCCGTTTCAACAAACTTATCAATGTTGCTGTAACGTAGAGTTTATTAGTATGTAAGAACGTAAATGCTATCCAGATATAAAAAAGCGTGTAACAAAATCAAAAATTTAATCACCATTTGCCCTGATAATATTTATTCTCAGAAAAAGAAACACCATTTATCCAACTAACATAATTCAAATGTTTTTAAAACTTACTCATTAAATACAGTTGATATCAGAAGTTTTTCGGTCCGAACGTCATACAAACTTCCAATTTTAGCCATTTGACCTAAGCTTGGCCGTGTACATTCATCCATGTTCAATTATCTAGTGATTCTGAGAATTCCTAAAATTATTTTTATCATACGTATTTTGATATACTGTAACCCGACGAGAAAACAACGGCAAATATGAACCAATTCTTTAAATGAAAAAAAAGAGCACATTTTTTTGTTTAATTTGCTTTTTTATGCAAAAATGTTTTTGTACTTATCACAAAAATAGACCCCTCATAAACTTTTGATAAGTAAGCTCTGTGAAAACAATATTGGTGAGAACAATCTTTTTCAAAGCATTAAATGTTCCAACTTCATCACTTTTTATTCTAGAAAGAAAAGGAACTCATTAAAAAAATCTTTCAAGCAATCTTTTCTTATCACAAAAAAAAGCAATTCTGAGTTCCATTTCTTTACAACATAATTAATGCTAAACTTTGACTTTTAGTACGTCTTTAAAAATGTATCAATGTTTAATAATAGTTACATGAAAGATATAGATTCAGCACTATGTTAATACAGAGTGATAATAACGAATCTAAAATCGCCTTTACGCTCATAACAACAGATAGCTATTAATATAGACACGAATAACATATTAACAGCTTTGTAATCTCAAGTTATAACATTCAGGAAAATATTTTATTGATCGAAATAATAATAAACACAAAAAAAGTACATTAAAAAACGTTGTTATACCACTTTATTGAGTACGATACTTTTTAGGATCATATTTTCGAGGTTTGCAGATATGATCTCTTTCACTAAGTTTAAAACAATTTTGACCATTTTTGTCTTTCCAAATTTTTGCAGCAACATTGGTTTTCAATTTTTTGCAACTGATACAGAAATAAGTACGGCCATACACCCAGCGATATTCATAAACAAAATCTTTTTTGACAGAAATGAAAATAATCAATCTTTTATTGGCTTCACCTTTAGTATTTGGATGAAGCTCAAATAATTCAGCTGAAATAATTCTTTTTGGGTCACATTCATCATTTTCATATTTACGAGGCTGGCAAACATGAGTTTTTTCGCCACATTCAACATATTTTTCACCATTATCATTCTCTTTGAGTTTTACAGGCACCCATTTACGTATTGACATACATGAAACACACCAAAAAGAGCCTCTTGATTTTATCCATGAATATTCGTAAAAATAATCTTTTTCAGCAGATGTAAAAATAATAATTCTTTTATCCACTTCTCCATTAATATTTGGATGAAGTTCAAATAATTCATTTGGAATAATTTTTTTTGGTTCATATTTCTCTTTCACATATTTTCGTGGTTGACATTCATGTTCTTGATTTGACATTTGGAGATATTCTTGGCCGCTTTCATCTTTGTTAAGTTTCACTGTTATAAATTTATTTTTCTTTCTACACCCTAGACAAGAAAAAGAGATTCTTGTAGTATCAACACCAAATTCATAGCATTCATCACGAGTTGCAGTTGTGAAAACAATAATTTTGGTTATTTTTTCGTTAGACTTTGCAGAAAATGTAACAAAATTCGAGGCATTAATAATTTTTTCTTCATAGACATCAACTTTTTCATATTTTACAAGTTCACATTTATGTTCACTTGGTCCCAGTACAATATATTTTTCATCATCTTCACCAGTCTGAATTTTTGCAAAAACATTACAATTAAAGAGATTCCTTTTATTGCATTTATAACGCTCTTCTGAATTTGAATAATAATATCTATATCCAAGATTTCGATCTTTATCATGAAAAATAAAAAGTGATGCATCTTCGACACCTTTTGAATTTGGACCTACCACGAAGTTTGGATATTTAATAATTTTGCTTTCATCGCTTTCAGGCAAACGTTTTTTTCTTTCCAAAACTATTTTATTTCTTTTAAGAGTAACAAAGTTAGGTCCTTGAACTGATGAAACTTTGAATGGTTGACAAGCATGCTTTGTAAAATCAAAATTAAAATATTCTTCTCCGTGTTCATCTTTTACAAGTTTTGTAGTGAAGCATTTTCCTATATTGGTACATCCTTGGCATTGAAAATAAGATTTTGATTTGCTATAAAGTAGTTTGAAACATAATTTCTTGTTTTCAGGATGATAAATGGCAACATTGATTGAGGTTAAAAATCGTTTTTGTCGAAAGAAAAAGAAATCATAGCATTTTTGAATTTCTTTTTTCGCATACTTTTCTGGTTCATATCTTCTTGGTTTGCAGCTATGACTTGTATCATTTAAATGAACAATATATTCACCATTTTCACTATTGCTTAATTTAGCATAAACTTGTTTTATGGGATTCGATATTCTTCTGGATGATTTCATGCCGTTGCAACCATAACATTGATATCTGTTTTTGCCAGCTACTTGAGAAAACACATAACATAAGCTTCGATCATTTGATTCAAAAATAAACAATTTGTTCACTCCATTTTCAGTATTTTCCATCAATTCAAAAGCTGGTGGACGCAAAATAATTTGTTTTGTTGAAACTTCAGAATATGAGCGTAATTCACAAATATGTTTTCTTGTTGATAACATTACGTAATCTTCACCATCAGAATTTTTCAATAATTTTGCATAAATACCTTTTTTAGAATGACAACTTCCGCACCGAAAATAATTGCCATCCTTAAAATAAACATAGCATAAACTGCGATCATTTTTATCAAAAACAATTAGTTTTTTCTTTTCTTTCCCATTCATTGTTGTAACTGTTTGAATCTCAAAATCTGGTAATAAAACAAAATCTTTGAATTGATAATACTTGCTTGGCTCATACGGAATAAGTTTACATTTATGGCTTGCATCTCTTAATTCCACATATTCGTTATCAGTATTTACATGCAATAATTTCGATAAAGTATTACAATGGCGGCATTTATACATGTATGAGTGTTTCATGTTTACAGATCTGAATTCCCAACATTTACTTTTATCATTTTCATCAAATATTATAAGAGCTGTTCCAGAAGCAGTGTTACAATTCTCCAATATTTCATAATCAGGTTTTTTGATAATTTTCATTTCAGTATAATTTTCTGGAATATACGGTATTGGTGTACAAGCATGTTTCTTATCTTCAGTTTTAATGCATTCTAATCCATTTTCATCTTTATCCAAATTTGCAGTACGATCTTTTCTTACGGAGCTACACCCTCTACAAAAATATAAATTCTTTTTACAGCTCCATCCATATTCATAACAATGACTATTTTCAGAAACAGTAAAAAGTAATAATCTTCGATAAACACCCTTTTTTGTACTGACAATTTTAAATCGGTTTTGATCAATACACAATGGATAAGTCTTCATGATTTTACGCTTTTTTCTTGGAATTCTGAAATATATGTCTTGTAAGCCATGTAAATAATATTTATATATTACTTACAGTATACCATAACTATTTTGAAGATTGCCACTATTGTCTGACTGCGAACATCGGCGTTTACGATTAAGACAATTTTCTCTATAAACCATGTTTATATAAACACAAAAAATAAGTTTTTTTCAAACCTATAGCCAGAGGCATTACAAAAAACAGTATCACCAATTTTATCGGAATCCTTATCTTTATGCAAATTTGTTGAATAAATACTATCAAAAATGTTTTTCTCTTTCAGCAATTTAATATATTCTTCTTTTTCTTTACCATCATATTTATCAATCCATTTCATAATAATGATCTTAAGTTCAGAAGCTGCATCTGATGAAATTTTATCACAAATTGGATACAAAAATCGTGAATAAAGTATTTCTCTCCCAATACTCTGAGCCTAAAGACATTTTTTTAATAACCTATTTATCACTTGATTTGCTTACCTTATCTTTAACAATAAAATCATAAACTTTTTTGCATCGTTTTTCTTCATCAAAAACCAAAGCAAAATCCGATAATTCATGTTCACCAAAAACAAATATAATACTCTAAAAATGTACGTTGAAAATAAGTACATGTGGATTGAAAAAAACATACTTTATCGACTACAAAATTCCATTTGAACATAGCTGATTTCATCTTATATTCTAAAAAGTCATATTTACAAAGTTCGATAAAGTAGTCAAAAATTACAAACCTTCATTTTCAGGTTCAACAAGAAGCATCTTTGACAATCGATCAATTCGAAGTTTACATTTTCCTTCATATTGTAGTTGATGATCTCTGTCAAATGCAAGTAATTCAATTGTTTTTGGTTTCATCTCTAAAAATTTGTAAATAAAAGTGTAATTTGATTCAAAATAAAAACTCGCAAACAATAAAGAATATAAATCAAAAAAAGTTTTTGGTTTATGAAAAAAATTGGGTTTTTTAAAAAGCAAAAAACTGCAGCAGTGGTTTAGTTTCAATCAATTGCACAATGACAATCTACACTGCTATCCATACACTATTAGTAGAGAAAAAGAAAAACTTTTTTGGTGAATTTTTTTAAGGCTGTACCTGCAAACGATACTTGAAAATTATCCACCACTTGTTGCATGTTATAACCTCTCTCCAATATTATTTTTGGCGCTTGTTTTTGCTGTGTTTTTTTATTCAAAGATGCTTTTTAGACATCTTTAAAGTTGTTGAGAAAAAAAAGCACTTTTAGGCTTCTTTTAAATTAAAAAAAGGATAACAATGCATTGGCTTTCCCGTATCAAATAAGTCCAAAATTTTTGGGACCGAAAAAAGGCTATTTCCTGATTAAAACATGTAAAAATTCCTTATCCCAAAAGGATGTTCGACTGTTTTTTTTTAATTCAGCAAAAACGCAACAATCTTCCACAATGACATGTCTGCAATGTTTTACGAAAAATCGAAACTTTTTTTCATTTACTATTATTTAAAAAATGATGCAAACAACTACAATTATATTTTTACAAAAATATGCATTTTATAATATTAAAAGTGTAATTTTTTTGGTCGGAAGTTTTATTTATCTGGTGTTCTTATTTCATCAACAAAGTGTCATGGATGACCTTTGTAAGCAAATGTTTTAAATTAGCCAAAAAAAATTTTGGCACCAAAAAGTGGCTATTACCACATTAAATATACCTAGGACATGTAAAAATTACTTCTCCCATGAATCCTTTTTTTCAACTGGACAAACCTGTCCTTTCAAAGAGTTCGACGTAATTCAACAAAAAAAGCTGAAAATCATCGACAACTGGAGCAAGATAAAAGAAATGTTTTTAAATATCAACTGATTTAATATTTATTTAACTGTTAGAATTCGGCGAAAAAGATGGAACAACTTAATTATATAATATACTTATGACAGCAATATTTTACACAAAATCAAAATTCAACATTTTATTTCATTAGTATAATAGAAAATAATAAGAATTTTAAGCATAACAAATGTGGTTATGGTGACACCACTATATAAATTGCCACTGTAACTACATTTTATAGGTTTTACAATGTTAATTCTCCTTCCGCTCCTTGTGATATTTTATCCTCGTTTTCATCTCCGTCCCCGTGATTTTCCAAAAACGGGGGGGGGGGATTAACACTTTTTTACAAATCATATTCAATTTCATTAAATAATCAAAGATTCATATTTTTCTTTAATATATGTTCGCGGAGAACAAATATGTTGCTGCTTTGAAATTTGAAAAAAGTATTGTCCATTTTCATTTTTAAAAAGTTTTGCACCAACATGATGACAAACATTTTTGCAGGCCGAGCATCGGAAATCATTTTCTTTTCCCAATATAGAAAATTCATAACATTCATCACGAGATGATGATGTAAAAACGATCACATTCGTAACTTTACTGTTACCTTTTTTGGAGATAGTAATAAAATCGGAAGATTTAATTATTTTTTTGCCATATTTAACAGGTTGACATTTATGTTCATTTGGTCCCAAAAGTATGCACTTTTCACCATCATTGTTAATAAAAAGTTTAGCTGAAGCACGACAATTGCGATATTGACAGTAATAACCATTTCCATCTCGGTAATATTTATATCCGACATTTCGATCTTCAGGAAGAAAAATAAATAAAGGACCATTCTCAACACCATCTTTGTTGAGCAAAAACTCAAAATTAGGTACTTTAATAATTTTGCTTTCATCGATATCTGACGAGTTTCTTATGTTGAAATTTAACGAATTTCGATGACGAAAACAATTATTATCAGGTAATTTTTCATTCATATTTTCTTGATATCTTTTCGGATTACAGGCATGTTTTGAATCATTTAATCGAACATAAAATTTACCATTTTTATATTTACATAATTCAGCCACAATAGGTTTAACTTTTTTGCGTTGATTTTTCTGAGAACAAACGTTTTCACAACCATAGCAGCAATACTTGTTGTGCTTCTTGTGTGAAAATTCAAAACATAAGCTTTGATCTTTTGAATCAAAAATTAATAATTTCTTTTCTCTGTTTTCAGTACTTTCTTTTATGTGAAAATTGGGTTGACGTAAAATAATTTTTTTTCTTTCTTTAGTAGGTAATTTTTGTACACTTCCATAAGGACGTAATTTACAGCCATGTTCTGTTTTAGATAAAATAACATAATCTTCACCATCAGAATTTTGTAATAATTTTGCAGTAACAGATAATCTCAAGATGTTACAACTGTAGCAACGAAAACGATTACCTTGAAGCGAATAAACGTAACAAAAATGTCGATCATTTTTATCGAAAATAATTAATCTTTTCTTTTCAGCACCGTTTTTACTGACGGTTTGAACTTCAAAATCAGGTGGTAAAATAAAATCATTAAAATAACTCCTCGGATCATATGGAATAAATTTGCAGTTATGGTTTATATTTTTTAATTCAACATATTCGTATTCAGTATTTTCATTCCACAGTCTTGCAACCGCTGCACATTTACGACAAAAGAACGATGTAAGTCTTTCTTTTTCTCTTCGAAATTCCCAACATTGACTTTTATTGTTTTGGTCGAATATGATGAGACAGTTCAAAGAATCAGTTTTAGCACTACAGCTTCCCACAGTTTCATAATAAGGTTTTTTAAATAATTTAACTTCAATATAATTTTTTGCAATATATGGCATTAAAGTACAAACATGCTTCTTATCTTCCATTTTCATACATTCTAATCCATTTTCATCTTTATCACAAAATGCAGAATGTGACTTTTTTAGAGCCTTACATCGCGTACAGTGATAAAGCTTTTTCATATGATTCCATCCATATTCATAACAGTGTGTTTTTTCTAATGATGTGAAAATTAATAACTGTTGTGGAAATTTAGTTCTTGATTTTGCATTGACAAATTTAAATAGTGATTGATCAACAACGGTTAAAAACTGTTGTTCAGGTTCCTGCTTCTTGGTCGGGATGCTAAAATAAAAATAAATACATTTTATGCAAAATGAAAATTCATGAGGACTAACATTTTTTTGCCATCTTTTTGAGATTTATTAGCTTTTTTAAGTTGAGATCGTTTTCTTTTTCGATTATTAGATGTTCTAAAAAATGTATCACAGATGAAAAAAATACATTATCATAAATAATTTACCTATCACTATCATCATCAGTTAATTCAATAACGTCAATTGTTTTCTTAAAAATTGAATCGAGATCTTTATTATTCTTATTCTTATCGCTTTTTAAAGCATTTTTATTTTCTTCCATAACTTTTAAGCATTTTTCTTTCAATGGAATCACAAATCTATTTAACAACATTTCTTTTCCAGGATCATCTTGTTTCTACAAATATAATTTCATTGTTTGTCTCTTTATTTCTCGCTTCCTTGCAAATAATACCATAAACCTTTTTACATCTTCTTTCTTCATCAAAAACCAAAGCAAAATCATTCAATTCATGTTCACCAAATACAAAAATGAAATTCTGAAATCAAATCCCTGCGATAATTGTTGGTTTAATAAAAATGATTACCTTATCCATGACGAAATTCCATTTAAACATTACTGATTTCATTTTGTATTCTGAAAAGGAAAATTAATCGCAACAAGTTAACTTAATGAAAATCATACCTTGATTTTCAGGATCAACAAGAAGCATAGAAGAGAGCCGATCAATTTGAAGTTTGCATTTTCCTTCATATTGTAGTTGATGATTCCTATCAAATGCAAGTAATTCAATCAATCTTCGTTTCATCTAAAAAAAACTACATATATTATAAATCTTTCAACACATTCTTTTGTCAAGAAAGAAATTCACGTTGTTAATAAGCGGAGAAATAAAATGGGAACAAATCAAAACCTTTTATACGATTTTTACACTGTTTAAAACAATCTTAAAAAAACAATTTGTTTTTAATGAAGACCCAATGTCACCATTTGTTTTAGAAAAAAGGCGCCAAAAAGATTGCAGCACTTGCAGACCGTTTTTACCTCCTTTTTTCTAAACTTAAATATTGTGACAAACTGACAAACAGATGATAGACATGGGAAAGAAGAAGGTGAAACGATGTAACCTCAAAGAAATAAAGATAAAATATACTTGATCTATTGTTGCACATTTTTAGCCCATATTAAAAAAATCCGAGTGAAAAATCTTTGGGGTTTTTTATGCCTGTTTTCTTACTTTTTTGTTATTGGAATGCAGAAAAAATCATCGACAGCTGACCCTTGCTAAAACGAGCGTCTTCCCTTAACTTTGACACTTGCGCAAAAGCAAACATGCTAACTAAAAATGCCGTTCTGGCATTCTTTTGTATACACTAATATAAAAAACACCACGTTTATGTTACCTTATGTCATCAATGACACTGGTCTTATGTAAACTATTGCGACATTTTTGGCAGATATAACTCAATTGTTTATCTTTAAATGAGAAAATGGCAAATGCAGTTTTTTTGGGAATGTCATTTGTTTTGTTTTTCTCTTTCTTTATAAAAGGTGTGTCACTCTTTTCAAGTTATTGAACTGTACCAAAAAATGGTATTTATTGATAGGTATCAAATGTGTTGTCCAAAAATTTATTTGATACAATTAATTTTTAACAGAAGCAAAAAAACATTTTATTTTTTTTTAAAGATTTAACAAAACACATTTAAAACAAATTGGACGTACTTTTTTGAAAAATGATATATTGCTAACAAGCTTATATTTATTTTATCATTTAAAAAGAACAAAAAATCTGCTACAATTATATTTGTTACAACAAAGGTGCCTTAATTTAGCAAAATGTATTTTTAGGCAGGAAGTTTTACTTATCTGCTGCTCTCATTTCATCAACAAAGTGCCATGGATGACCTTTAAAGCTGAAAAAAGTTCGTGAATCAATGTTTTAAATTTGTGAGAAATTTGTGGTGGTCAAACTTCTATGTATTTTTTATTAGCTATGGATAAAACAAAACCACTTACTTATCCCATAAGAAAAGTCGACTATTTTCCTTAATTTCTTCAAACTTTTTCATTTCCTCTTCTGTTAAAGTAAAATCAAAAATGCTAATATTATCATGGATTCGTCTGGGATTGGTGCTGCGTGGAATTATAATTATTCCTCGTTGAGTCATTTGACGATTTAAAATCTGAATTAAATATAGTCATATACACAAGGAACATTCTTAAAAAAAAGTTCTTACTTGTCCTGGAGATTTGCCATACTTTTCTGCAAGCTCTTTTACAATTGGTAATTCCATTGGACTTGCATCTCCCCAATTTGCTGTTGGATCATAAAGTTTTCTTGTTGGTGATCCAAGGGTAGCAAATGATGTAAAAGTAATATCATTCTTTTTGCAGAAGTCATGTAACTCATATTGAGGGAAACAAGCGTGGCATTCAACCTAAATAAAAAATTAAAATAGTTTTTAGGATCATAAAAGAACAAACTTGTAAATTATGTGGTTTAATTTCAGCTTTTTGAATTAAGTCTTCCATTTGTGGAATTGTAAAATTTGAAAGCCCAATAGACTTGAATGTACCAGCTTTGTAATATTTTTCAAGTACATGCCATGTTCCAATATGTGGAACTAAATCTGGCACATATTTGCCGTTTTCTTCCTGGAATTACGTATATTTTAAGAAACATTTTTGGGTGGTCATGTTTACCTTAACTGGAGTTGGGCCATGAAGAAGGAAAAGATCAATGTAATCAAGTTGTAATTTTTCCAACGATGATTTTATTGATTTTTCGACCATCATTGGCCGAAATTCTGTTGGCCATACCTGAAATTATTTAATAAATTAACAAAATTAGTAAGTTTCTTTACTGACAGTTTATTTTTAAAAACCTTAATAAACAAGTTAATGCTCAAACAAACCTACTTTTGTTGTGATAAAAATTTCACTTCTCATTATCTTTCCTTCTTTGAATAATTCTTCCAAAAATTCTCCAATAATTTCTTCATTATTATAAGCTGCAGCCGTATCAAATGCCCGATATCCAGCATCAATGGCAGCACGGAAAGCAGTTTTAAGTTCTTTTACATCCGGTGCCTCGAGATTCCCAGCAGTTCCTAATCCAACAATGGGAATTTCAACGCCATTGTGCATTTTAACTGTTGGTACTTTTGAAGTTGCCATTTTTGAAGGAAAAAAGTAATAACAAAAATAATATAAATCTGAAAAATAAAATTGTTTTTAAAGGTAAAAAAGAAAGAAAAACACATTAATCTTGAATGAGGTACTTTGCACTTTTTTAAAAAATAAACGGATTATATTTCAACCAAAAAGGATAGAGCAAAGCAAAATCATTAATCAAAAAAGTATAAAATGTAAGACAGACAAGAAAGGTATTTTTTATTTTAAACAAGAGTTTATGGACAAAGGTAAATTCAGCAAAAGAAATGAAAGCAGTTAGTTCAATTTGATGCAAAAGCAAGTGTATCACTTTTTGTCATTTTTTCGAAGTCCCATACAAGAAAAAATTAAAAGTGAAACAATTAAAAAGGGGTAATAATTAAAGTAAAAAAACTCCACAATAAGTAACAAAAAAGTGTTGTTTTACCTTTGGTATTTGTACTAACTTTGTCAGCGTGCCGGTGTTAGAAAAAAGTCAGCAAGAAAAACGAGAAAAGACAACAGTTCCTACACGTAAACAACTTCAACAACACACCCAACAAGAGAAAAAAACAATTAAAGTCGTCAAATTTGATGATGCACAAAATACAAAACATAACCTTCTCATGCATGTACCTCTTTCATTGATTCTTTTGCTCTCTCTCTTTTTTTCTGTTTTGTTGCCTCATTCAAAAATCACAACATCATGAAAATCACAACGGTTTTTGGATTAACAAAAAATCTTTTACATCATACAAAAATGTTTACTTTCATTTAAAGATTTCAGAAAGACCATAAAAAACAAAAAGTTCAAAATTTTATTTTTTTTTTGGAAAAAAATTAATTTTTTAAAAATTTAAATAAATAATAAGTTTTTACAGAAAATTCATAAATTTGCTCTTCAAAAAGTTTAAAATGTTTGCTTGTTTTTTTTTATTTATTTACGTGCCCTAACACACATTGAATATATACAATAAAAATAATACAATATAGAATAAGCTTAAATATTGAAAAAACATATAAAAGCAGCGAGACATAAATTTTTTTCAATGACAACAGCAAAAATTGCAACAACATAACTAAAGATACAAAAAAAACGTTATTTTTAAGGATGGTATTTTTTCGGATCATATTTTCGAGGTTTGCAAACATGTTCATTTTTTCCAAGTTTAATTGATTTGATACCATCATCACTTTCAATAATTTTTGCTGATGTATTTTGACTTTTACACATACATCCATTGCATATATAATATTCTGGTCGGATTTCTTGATGAAAATATTGATACATGAAATCTTTCTTTTCAGATGTAAAAATAATTAAATATTTATCTTTTTCTCCATTACTTCCATCATGAAACACAAAATTATCATTTAAAATAATTTTTGGTTCAACGGGGATAAATTTATTTGGATCATATTTTTGTGATTCACAGACATGTTCCTTTTCATTGAGTTTAACCGTTTTGTTACCATCATCATTTTCGATAACTTTTGCTGACACATTTACTCTGTTATTATGACATCGACTACATCTATAATACCCGAATCTCTCCATAGTGTATTCATAATAAAAATCTTTTTTTGTTGAAGTAAAAATAACCAATTTTTTATCAGATTCACCCTTGGAATTTGGATGCAATTCAAATAATTCATTTGAAATAATTTTTTGTTGAATAACTTTTTTTGGTTGGCAGAAATGCTCTTTCGAACCATATTGAAGGAATCTTTGACCATTTTTATCCACAAAAAGTTTTACGGTTACATACTTATTTTTTGATTTTATACATGCAGCACATTGATAAGTGTCTTTGTTATACCAAGAAAATTCATAAACAAAATTTTTTTCAACTGAAGTAAAAATTTTCAATCTTTTGTTTACTTCACCTTTCGTATTTGGATGAAATTCAAATAATTCATTTGAAATAATTGTTTTGGATTCATATTTTTCTTTAATATATTTTCGGGGTTGACAAATATGTTCTTTTTTTAAGATTTGTAGATACTGTTGCCCATTTTTATCTTTGCACAACTTCACTGTAACATGTTTCTTGAGAGATGCACAGCTTAGACACTGAAAGACATTCTTTGTGGCAGCACTACCAAATTCATAACATTCTGTCTGTTCAGGGTTCGAAAAAACAATAATTCGTTTAATATTATCATTTGAGCTTGAGAAATTATGCAAAAATCAGAAGCATTAACAATATTTTCTTCACATTCATTAGCTTTTTGATATTTTACTGGTTCACACGTATGCTTTTTTGGTCCCAAAATAATACATTGCTCTCCATTTTCATCAGTTTGAAGCTTCGCAGTAGCGTAACAGCGAATAGGTGTTCTTATGCAACATAAATAATTTTTTTCACTTATACAATTATATTTATATCCCATATCTCTATCTTCAGAATGAAAGACAAATAATTGTCCATTAGAGGCGCCGTTCTTGCCTGGACTTAATTCGAAATTTGGAAGTTTGACAGTTTTGCTTTCATGAGCTTCAGGTATTGCTTTCTGGTTTACTTTGATATCCAGTTCATTTCGTTGAAGAATAACAAATTGTGGGGAACAAATTGATGAAACTTTGATTGGTTGACAAACATGTTTTTGATAATCATGAGAAAAATATTCTTTTCCTTCTTCATCTTTTTTAAATCTTGTAAAACAGAATTTTCCAATTTTTATACACGAAATACAATGAAAATTCGATAAAGATTTATTGTATAGAAGTTTGTAACATAAATTTTTATCTTTTGGATGATAAATAGCAACATTTATTGAAGTTGAATATTCTTTTCGACGAAAGAAAAAATAATCATAACATTTCGGCATTTTAATATATTTCTGAGGTGAATATTTTTTTGGTTTACAGATATGTTGCGAGCCATTATGTCGAATGAAATATTCACCATTTTCATCTCGATATAATTTAATTCTAACATCTCTACCAAATTGATTTGAATTATTATTATTTTGTCGAACATATCTACATCCAAGACATACAAAAGAATCTTGTTGACTTTCTTTATTTGAAAAAGTGTAACATAAATTTGTATCAACTGTATCAAAAATGAATATTTTCTTTGTATCATTTGAAGTATTTTCCATTAATTCAAAATGTGCTGAGCGTAAAATTATTTCTTTGTTAGCCATTTGCAATACCTTTGCATAAGGCTGTAATTCACAAATATGTTTTCTTGTTGATAAAATTACATATTCTTCGCCATCAGAATTTTGCAATAATTTTGCAGAAACACGTATGCCTTTGTTGACACAACCACTACAGTAAAAACACTTGTGCTTTAAAAAATAAATATAACATAAACTTCGATCACTTTTGTCAAATAAAACTAATTTTTTCTTTTCTTCTCCATCTTGGAATACAGTTTTAATTTCAAAAGCTGGAGGTAAAACAAAATCTTTGAATTGATAATATTTTTTCAGATCATATGGGAAACTTTTACATTCATGGCCCGCATCTATCATTTCAACGTATTCATTATCAGCATTTTGATTGAATATTTTTATCACCATCATGCATTGGCGACATTCAAATCTGTATTTGGCTTTTGTTTTTCGGAATTCCCAACATTGATTTCGATCGTTATTATCAAATAAAATAATGAATGCCCCAGGGTTTACATTACAATGCTCCAATACTTCATAATCTGGTTTTTTTAAAATTTTTGTTTTGATATAATTTTCTTGAAGATATGATATTGCTGTACATAAATGCTTCTCTTTTTCAGCTTTGATGTATTCAATTCCATTTTCATCTAAGACCATAACAGCTGAGATTTGTTTTCTTTCAGCTTTACATCCAATGCAACAGTAAATCATTTTTTGATGGCTCCAAAAATATTCATAGCAATGCGTTTTTTCCGATGAGGTAAAAATTAATAATCTTGATACCATTCTTTTAGTTTTTACATTCACAAGTTCAAATAGCCTGTTATCAAGATATTTTGAATAATTTATTGAAGTTTTTTGCTTTTTTCGTGAAATTCTAGAACATTAATAAAATATAATATTTGCGTAATATTTAAAGTATACTTACGATGCATCGCTATAAATATGAGATCTATTGCAAACTTGAGAACGTCGTCGTTTACGATTTTGATGAGCGATTCTAAAACTGACATTCATAAAAACAAAAAACCGTTCTTGCTATTTTACCTTTTGTTATCACTATCACAACTATCAGCATCACTATGTCGACCATTTAATTGCAAGCCAGATAATTTACCACGATCTTCTCGTCTATTTTTGTCTAATGTTGAATAAACAATATTGAAAATATTTCTTTCTTTTAATAGCTTTTTATATTCTTCTTTTTCGTCATCTTCATGATCTTCAATCCATTTTGCAAAAATAATTTTTAATTCTGATTCTATTTTATTATCGTTGACAAGTTTGTCACAAATTGGAAACAAAAATCTTTGATGAATAATTTCTTTTTCAATGTAAATTTTAGCCTAAAAATACAAGTTTTATACAGCAAACGTATTCAAGGCTTACCTTATCTTCACAAATAAAGTCAAAAACTTTTTTGCAACGAGCTTGTTGATCAAAAACCAAAGCAAAATCAGATAATTCATGTTCTCCAAACACAAACAATATATTCTAAAATAAGTGTCGTTAGTTACCAGTATAGAAAAAAATACTCACTTTATCCATGACAAAATTCCATTTAAACATGGCAGATTTCATTTTATATTCTAAAAGCAATGCTTATTATATTATACTAGAAATGCGAATTACTACAAAAAAAATACCTTCATTTTCAGGTTCAACAAGAAGCATCTTTGATAAACGATCAATTCGAAGCTTACATTTTCCTTCATATTGTAGTTGATGATTATTATCGAAAGCAAGCAGTTCAATTGACTTGAGTTTCATCTAAAACTTTTTTAAATTATACATAAAATTAAGTTATTTAACATCAAACAGAAACATGTAAATACAAAACGATAACAAGAATGAAAAATATGGATTTATTTTGGCCAACATATTATCCTTTGCATTTTTAAACAGAGAGCAAAGGTTTAAAAAATGCAAAGGTTTTTCTCTATAAAATCAATTATTGCCTTTTTTGTATAATCAAAATTAAAGTTTTAGTCCTCAAAAAAGAAGGGGGCCATACTGCTGAGGTATAATCTGGATTTTTCCTTAAAGTGAAATATTGTAATTGGGGAAATCTGAATTTATACTCGAAATATTTTTATTAACGAAATGACCCAAGTTTTTTTTTCTTTTTTTTATACAATTTCTTGGTGTGAAACTTGCTATGAGGGATAATTTTTTAACATAATGCGTGCTCGATCACATGCTGTTTTATAAAATGAGGCAAAGAAAGAATTTATTGTCAAAAAGTCATAAATAAAGTTGAAAAAACAAATTTATCTTATTGATATTTCTTCGGATCATATTTTTGAGGTTGACAAACATGTTCATTTTCTCCAAGTTTAAGAGATTTAGTACCATCATCATTTTCAATAACTTTTGCAGATACATATACTTTTTTCTTGCGGCATTCATTACAATAATAAATACCGTCTATTCTCCAATTATACTGATAAGCAAGATCTTTTTTTTCTGATGCATAAATAATTAAATATTTATTTTTTTCACCATTTTGTCCATTATGCACAATAAAGCGATCACTTGAAATAATATTCGGTTCTTTAAGAATATATTTCTGAGGATCATATTTTTGAGGTTGACAAATATGTTCTTGCGGGCCGCATTCCAAAAATTTTTTACCATTTTTATCTTCACATACTTTTACAGTAACACCCCTTTTCACTTTCATATTACAACATAGCTTACACCTATAGGAATACTTACTTCTTGCTTCAAATTCATAAACAAGTTCTTTTTTATCAGAAGTAAAAACAATTAATCGTTTATTTACTTCACCTTTGGTATTGGGATGAAGTTCAAAAAGTTCATTTGGAATAATTTTTGGTTCATCATATTTCTTAGGTGTACAAACATGTGCAGATTTTGACATTCGAAGATATTCTTGGCAATTATCATCTTCACAAAGTTTCATTGTTGTATATTTCTTTTTAGCATGACATCCAATACACTGATAATAGTTTCTGCTTTTGACAAAATTAAATTCATAGCATTGATCACGTTCGGAGGTTGTAAAAACATTTATTTTTGGGGGTTTAGCATGAGAAATAATAATAAAATTGGAAGCCTCTATAATCTGTTCTTCATATTGAGCATATTTCTCATATTTAATTGGCTGACATATATGTTCATGATTTCCCAAAATTAAATACTTTTCATCATTTTCATCTATTTGAAGTTTTGCAGCTGCGTAACATTTACCACTTCTTTTTGCGCCGCATATATATCTGTCGTGATCACTTATATAATAAAATTTGTATCCCAGATTTCGATCGTCATGTTGGAAGATAAACAATGATGCATCAGGAATACCTTTAGCATTTGGACGTAATTCAAAATCGGGAAGTTTAATTATTTTGTTGTCATCAACATTTGGCATTTTCCTTATTCTCTTTCCAAAAATTAATTCATTCCTTTTGAGAATAACATAAAGTGGAGCACAAATTGATGTAACTTTTTCTGGTTTGCAAACATGCTTTTTATGGTCATGTTTGAAATATTCTTTTCCATTTTCATCTTTTTCAGTTCTTGTTATAACTGAGGCTCCTTTATTACGACACATGCTACATGCAAAATAACAATATGATTTGTTGTAATTTAATTTGAAACATAAATTCTTGTTTTCAGAATGATAAATAGCGACATTTATTGAACTTTGCCGCTTTTTTGGACGAAAGAAAAAGAAATCATAGCATTTTTGAGCTTCTTCTTTTTTTGCATATTTTTGTGGTTCATATTTTGTTGGATTACAAAGATGCTTCACATTCTTTAAATAAACCATTTGCTTTTCATTATCATTTTCATCAATATATAAATAGGCATATGGTAGAGAAACAGATTTAACCAAATTGTTTTTACTGCTGCAGCCACAACAATGATATCTTTTTTCTTCTCCTTTTTGAGAAAATACATAGCATAAACTGCGGTCATCTGAATCAAAAATAAATAATTTTTTTACTCCACTTTCTGTATTTTCCATTAATTTAAAATCAGGTGGTCGCAAAATAATTTGACTATTTGAAATTTTAGAATACAGTTGTCCCTCGCAGACATGCTTCTTCGATGACAAAATGACATAATCTTCTCCATCCGCATTTTGCAACAACTTTGCCGAAACTCTTGTACCTTCGATTCCACAACCATTACATAGATAAATATTAGTAGAAAAGGAATAAACATAACATTTGCTTCGGTCATTTTTGTCAAAAATAACCAGCCTTTTCTTTAATCCACCAGTTCTATAGATAGTTTGTACTTCAAAATCTTGAGATAAAATGAAATTTTTAAATTGATAAAATTTCTTAGGCTCATATGGAACATATTTGCATGCATGACTTGGATATTTTAATTCAACATATTCATATTCAGTATTTTTGTTCATTAATCTTGCAACAGCTTTACATTGACAACAGCGAAAGCAATTTTTTACCTGTTTTTCTGTTCGAAATTCCCAACATTTACTTTTATCATTTGGATCAAATATAATAAGAATCTTTCCAGAAAATGTGTTACAATTTTCCAATAATTTGTAATCAGGCTTCTTAATAATTTCTCTGTCAACGTAATCTTCCTGGATATACGGAATTGGTGTACATACATGTTTCTTTTCTTCCAATTTGGCACCTTCATTGTTAACAATTGCAGTAGTAATATCTTTTCTTTTTAAAGCTTTGCATCCTTTGCAAAAATATAAGTGCCTTTTACAGCACCATCCATATTCATAGCAATGCGTTTTTTCAGGTGTTGTAAAAATTAATAATCTTCGAAGAATTCCTATTCCTGATTTTGCATTAACAAGTTTAAAAACATTATTATCGAGACACTTTGAGTAAATGATTAAAGATTTTTGCTTTTTTTGTTGAACTCTAAAGCATATTTAACAATGAAAACGTGTAAAATATTTATGACATACTTACGCAATATCTTCATTATCCATTTTTTCTTCCCCATAGCCAATGCGAGAACGTCGTCGTTTACGAGTATGGCAAATTTTGCTAAAAAATAGAATTAAAAAAAAGAACACAAATAAATTTTCTAACCTCATGTTATCATTGTCATGAACACTATCAGCTTTAGGATAAACACTATTAAAAATATTCTTGTCTTTTAGAAGTTGAATGTATTTCTTTTTTTCTTTTTTTCCTTGCTTATCAATCCATTTCATTATAATCTTTTTTAATCTTAAAGCAGTATCATTAAATTCGGCAGTTTTATCACATAGTGGAGACAAAAAGCGATTCACAAGCATCTCCTTTCCAATATCACTTTGAGACTAAAAATTTATAAATTTTATGTAGCATACGTAGTTGTTTTATCTTACTTTATCTTTGGAAATAAAATTATATACTTTTGTACATCTTCTTTCTTCGTCAAAAACTAAAGCAAAATCAGACAATTCATGTTCACCAAATACAAAAATGAAATTCTAAAAGCAAAATAAATGATTTTTATGTAAATAAGAAACACACTTTATCCATAACAAAATTCCAGTTAAACAATGCACATTTCATTTTGTTCTCTAAAAATTAGAATTAATTACAAAAAGTTAATCCTCATATAAACCGTACCTTCATTTTTAGGTTCAACAAGGAGCATTGAAGAAAGTCGATCAATTCGAAGCTTGCATTCTCCTTCATATTGTAATTCATGATTTTTATCGAATGCAAGCAGTTCAATTGATTTTGATTTCATCTAAAAATCATAAAACTAGAAGTGTTTATAAATACAAAATGTTCAATTGCATGAAGAGAAGGAGGTTAAGACATTTACCACGCGCCATTATGGATGCGGTAAGAAAGTCTGAAATTTTATATCCATTCCAAAAAAATTGCAAAAAAACAATCATTGGTTTTGCCAAAAAATAACTTGATAATGCACTGTGTTATAGAAAATGCATTCTCCCGGACTTTGTTCTCTCATGCCCTAAGAGAAAAGTGTGTCTTCAGAGAATGTGCATGCCAGCAAATTTAAAAATTGAACTTATAAAATTTGCAATAAGAAAACATTGGCAAAAACAGGACTACACTGATCCACAAAAATATAACACAACCTCAAAATCGAAGGTTTTGGGACATACATTTAAAAAAGAATAATAATCTATTTTTTCTGCACAAATGTCATAGACTACTGTAGGACAAGTCAAGCATAAAAAAACTTTATCGCTTTTGTCATAATTTGTATTCAACAAAACGCAAAATCAAACATTGAAATTTAATAGAATAACAAAATAATTGAGGTATGATAATAGATTCTATTGTTACGTTATTTCATTGCTTTGTATTTTATATTTTTCTGGATTGTATTTATGAGGTTGGCAAACATGTTCTTTATCACCACATTCCAAATATTTTATACCATTTTCATTTTCACAAATTTTTACAGTCACGCCAATTTTCTTATTTCTGCAGGAGGTGCATCTGTAGGAATATTTGCTCGTTGACTCAAATTCATAGACGAAATCTTTTTTGTCAGAAGTAAAAACGATCATTCTTTTATTTGGCTCACCCTTGGTATTCAGATGAAAAAAAAATAATTCTTGTGGAATAATTTTCGGTTTATTATATTTTCTTGGCGTACACGCATGATTTTGTTTTGACATTTTTAAATATTCCTTTCCATTTTCATCTTTGCAAAGTTTCACTGTTGTGTAACACCCAATACATTGATAATAATTCCTTGTTTTGACAAAATTAAATTCATGACACAGATCACGAGCTGGAGTCGCAAAAACAATTATTTTTGGCACTTTAAAACAACCATGTTGAGGAACAAAAATATAATCGGAAGCATTTATAATCTGTTTTTCTTCAATTTTTTCGTATTTCACCGGTTTACATTTATGTTCAGCTTTTCCCATAATCACACATTTTTCACCATTCTTATCAGTCCGAATTCTAGCAGCAGCATGGCATTGGTGACTTTTTTTGGCGCAACATACATATTTATTATAACCATTGGTGTAATAATATTTATATCCCATGTTTTTATCACCGGAATTAAAAACAAATAAAGAAGCATCGGGAATACCTTTAGCACTTGTACGTAGTTCGAAATTTGATGAATTGATTGTTCTTTTGTCATCAGTTTTTGTCATTTTCTTTCCATTGAGACTAAAATCACTTTTTTCAAGCTTAACAAACTCTGGAGCACAGATTGATGAAACTTTCATTGGATGACAAAGATGCTTCTTGTAATCATGATTAAAATATTCTTTTCCATCTTCATCTTTTTCAATCCTGGTAATAACTGATCTTCTTTTATGACCACATCTGTTGCAAATAAAATAACAATGATGCTTATCGAAGTTCAGTTTAAAACATAAATTTTTGTTTTCAGGATGATAAATGCCAACACTGACTGAAGTTGGAAATCGTTTCTGTCGAAAGAAGAAATAATCGTAGCATTTTTGTATTTCTTTTTTTGCATATTTTGCTGGTTCATATTTTGTTGGTTCACAAACATGTTTGGCATCATTTAATCGAACAATATTTTCACCATTTTCATCTTTACATAATTTTGCAAATACTACTTTGAAAGAATTTGCTCTGCTTCTCTTACGGCGTATGGAATTACAACCAATACATTGATATCTTTTGTCACCGACTCTATAAGAGAATGCATAACACAAGCTTCGATTATTTGGAACAGAAATGAATAGCTTTCGTGTTCCACTTTCAGTATTTTCCATTAATTCAAAATCTGGTGAGCGTATAATAGTTTCTTTTTTTGTTAAACTGCAATATGGTCGTAATTCGCAAATGTGCTTTCTTTTTGATAATAAAACATAATCTTCACCATCAGAATTTTGTAATAATCTTGCAGAAACGCATAATTTTTTGTTGAAACAACCAAGGCAAAGGAAAGTGTTATTGTAAGATGAATAAACGTAACAGAAATTTCGATCATTTTTATCAAAAATAATGAGTCTTTTCTTTTCTTCACCATTTTCAGTAGTTACAGTTTGAACTTCAAAATCTGGAGACAAAATGAAATCTTTGAATTTATAAAATTTCTTTCGTTCATATGGAACATAGTTGCATTCATGATTTGGATATTTCAAAACAATATGTTCATCATCAGTACCCCCATGCCACACTCTTGCAGGAGTATTACATTGACAACAACGAAAACAATCTTTTACTTGATTTTCAACTCGAAATTCCCAGCATCGTTTTTTGTCATTCTTATCAAATATAATAAGCATTTTTCCATATTTTGTATTACAATTTTCCAAAATATCATAATTCGGTTTCTTAAAAATTTTCATTTCAACATAATTTCCTTGAGTATAAGGTATTGGAGTACAAACATGTTTCTTATCTTCCATTTTAATATAATCAAAACCAAGTTCGTCTTTATCAAAAACTGCAGTAGGAGGATGCTTTCTTAAAGCTTTACATCCTTTACAAAAATATAATTGTCTTTGGCAACTCCATCCATATTCATAACAATGCGTTTTTTCAGGCGCTGTAAAGATTAATAATCTTCGAAGAATTCCATTTCCAGATGTGACGTTAACAACTTTAAATAAATTTTGATTAAGAAGTTTTGGCATTGTTTTCAAAGTTTTACGCTTTTTTCTGGGGTTACTAAAATGTATTATTCATTTCAATATTGTGTACATTATTGAAAACACTTACGGTATACCATTGTTATCTTGACTATTGCTTTTAGTAATAGAACATTTTCGTTTACGACTGTTGTTTCTAAAAATTTGTTACTAAAAAGAACTAAAACACATCTCTAAATTTCCAACCTTTTGTTACTGTCAGCATATGTAATGGCACCACCATGTTTAACACTTGACATTGAATTTAAATCAGAATCTTTCCCAATATCATCACGTCTTATCTTGTCAGAATAAACAGAATTAAAAATATTCTTCTCTTTTAATAATTTTATGTATTCAGTTTTTTCTTCTACACCATGTTTATCAATCCATTTTGCTATAATTTTTTTCACTTCTAAAGATTTTTCTTCATTTTTTGCAATCATTTCAAAAACAGGAAAGAAGATACGTTGATAAATGAAGCTTTTTCGAACTTCATTTTGAGACTAAAAGTGTTGCACGCTATTTTATATTGCAAAGTTAGAAATGTCCTACTTTATCTTTACAAATAAAATCATGTACTTTTTTACATCTTTCTTCTTCATCAAAAACTAAAGCAAAATCAGAAAGTTCATGTTCACCAAAAACAAATAAAATATTCTATAAATTAGGCGTTGAAAGCTATCAACAAGCTGGTTCTATAGTAAAAACATACCTTATCCATGACAAAATCCCATTTGAACAATGCACATTTCATTTTGAACTCTAAAAAATACCGTAAATTAATGAATCCAATAACAGAAAAAAACAAACCTTCATTGTAAGGTTCAACAAGAAGCATCTTTGATAATTTATCAATTCGAAGTTTACATTTTCCTTCATATTGTAGTTGATGATCTCTGTCAAATGCAAGTAATTCAACTGATTTGGGTTTCATCTAAAAATTTGAGCATAAAAATGTTGTTTGTGAGTGAATTTAACCAAGAGAGGAAAAAAACAAAACCAATTTTTTTGACGCAACAGGAGTTTTCAAGGAAAAATGCATTTTTTATCTTCAAAGAAAACTGGCTTTGTTTCTCTTTTTTTTTCGTCTTGTCATTCAGAGAGTATGTTTAAAAGTGACACTTGAAAAAAGAAACCCCTTCTGCTTTTCGAGCGATCTCTCTCTTGTTTTAAGTATAACATCAAATTTTCGCGCCGCTTTTATATAGCCTACTGTCAAATATCATCAAAATCAATCATTTCAACCCAAAACAATTCATTTTTTTTCTTTGGTTTATTTTAACAGATCGTTATCGAAAATAGCATAAATCAAGATTTTATAAAATGACTGCTTTTAAAAAAAACATGCACAAACACAATACAAAGGAAAAAATAAATTTTGCGTTTAACGTTTGCCGTTGCAGGTTAAGATATTGTTTTTTTTTTATTATAATATTTCTCATATTTTAAATTAAATCTAAAAGTACTACTTTTTGATATAAAAATATACTCATTTTTGAACATTTATTTTTTGTTATTTCTTTTTGATCTAGAATAATAGTAATTCCTTGTTTGTTAAAAAAAACAGGTCTAACATATTGTTAAACAATGAAGAAAAAACAATGTCATGAAATTTCGTTATTGTAAGATAGATGTTTTAGGTCTTTTGACATATGACCATTTTTTCAAGGCATTTTTTTCAAAAACTTCGTCAAAACTTTTTACGTAATTTTGATTAATAACAATTGCTAAAAATTTAAGACTGAAATCGGCTTTGGTTGCTGCATTGTTTTCATGTTTTTTTACCATTATATTTTTATAAAAAGATGATATTAAATCTGCTATCTTTCTCAAAATTTTATGCTGAATCTAAATATATATAGCTTTAAACATACAGGTTTACCAGAAGCTCAGAATCCGTTAAAAAGGCGTTTTTTTGAGAAAACGCGATTCATTCAAGTATTTCATCAATAAATTTTTATAGAAACTATGTATCAGAACAAACTATATTCTGACTCAGTTTTTTCTGCTGATTCAGAATATATAAGATTCATTACACAAAAGTAAAATCTGAGTTCATGATTTACCGAGAAAGTCCTATTTCCCTAAAATGCATTAAGTGATTCCAACGTGATAAATGATACAACCAGCACTAAAATTATACTTTTAAAATTTGTAAGAAGTTGACAAATAAGAGAATTTCATTGGTAGTTTTATCATTTATTGGCTTACATTTTTGAAGATCTCACCCTTTTTTTGAAGTGAGCATTAGACTTTCTGGTCTGGCAATGTTGTATCAAAGGAATCTACGGTATGTTAGAAGTCAAAAACAAATGAGTTTTGTTAATGTAGCAGACGATATTTTTTATTTGAAACAAAAATTTATATGAGAAGCATTTTTCAACGAAAACACAAACACAACGAAAATGCAAAAATAAACAAATAATAACTTCAAAAACACAACTTTCTCCCCACTGCAAAATAATTCTGTAAAACTTTTACATACAAAAAACTTTGGGATGAAAAATGTCACACATCTTGTATTATAGATATATTAGCCCGTTCACTGGCTGACCATTTGTTATAGGTATAATTCTTAATAACATCCATAAAATTTTTTACGTAATTTTTGTTAATATTTGGTAAAAACTGAAGAATAAAGCCACCTTTTGGCACTGCGTTTTGCTGTAAAAAGTTTATATGTTATCAACATTTGTTGCTTTAAAAACTCTTGTAATAACTGCATGGAGAAGCAGCAAAACATGTGCACTTGACATACATCATTAGGGGGGTTGGAAAAAATAAAATTTGGTATCTCGTCACACCGAAATTTCGAAAATGTCTTGCAGGGGTCCGTCGAGCTTTTTTGCAAATATGAAAAAAATTTTCGGCGGCGGCGAAGTCGCCGCCGAAAATTTTCTTCCACATCGGCCTGCAGGGGTCCGTCGAGCTTTTTTTTGGCGAATTTTAAACTTCAATTAAACATAAAAGCTCTTTCGCCGTGCGTCAAAGACTTTTTGCCGCTATGTTTCTCTCCCACCAATGGGATGTTTCAACGATTTTCAACAGAATTGATAGTATTTGTAATATGAGAGCCGATCAATACATTTTTTGGTTTGCCGCCCGCAGTAATTTTTTTTATTAATCTTAAAAATCCTTTACTCAATAATTAATAATAATAATTTTTATACATTTGATAAATCAAATGAAAACAAAGAAAAAAATATATACATACAAAAAAGGATACATAAAAAAAATACAATAAAAATGCTTAACAATTCAACTAAAAATAACAAAAACAATTAAGTATAAAAATTTTGTATTTCTTTATTCATTAAATATTGTTTGAATTCGTTCTTTTTAGCAAAATTTTTGATGTTGATTTTTAGATTATTCATAAAACTTGATGTTCGGGTGGCAAAATGGTACGATCGAAATTTGTTTGAAACTTTCTGCGTTGATTTATAAACTTTTTGAAACCTGGTATCGCGAGACGGTTCGTGTTGTAACGATGAGTCATTTGATGTAGTCGTGTGAAGAAATTCGAATCCAGTTTGAATATCAATGATGTTTCTTCTTTCATGAAGAGATTTCATATTGTATTTTTTGAGGCGTTCTGAATATGACGGAATATTGGAGATTCTATTTTGTCGTCGATATAGCATTCTAGTAAAAATCTTTTGAGGTCAGCCATTATCTAATTTTTTAGCCCAAAAACATCCTCAATTAAAAAAATTTCGTCCAAATGAAAATGATATTGAAAAATTATTAAAGATGGCAGCAGAATCAGATAAGCGCTTTAGCATTGGACTCCCAACATTATTGGACCAATATTCCGGCCCTTCATACATTAATGATGAAAGCGGTTCCCACAAACTTGTTAATTATTTTTTACAAACATTTTTTATATTCAATTTTTTCTTTTTTTTGTTGATGATGGTATGTATTGCAATTTTAAATGATGAATGATTTACTTCCTTTAAAATAAATTGTGATGTTTTAAAAATTTAACAAAAATAAAATAAACAAGAAAAAAATTTAAAAAAATCATCAATTTCATTTGAAATGAACGTTGAAAACGAAAAATTTTTGGGAAAGAAAAAAAATAGCCAAAAATAAAGGTATTTCTTGAAAATTTTGTTCATTTTCAAGATTTTAACGTACTCCCCCCTTTGGTCATTTTTCTGAAATTTTTCAAAAATTTAACGTATACGTGCTATTTTTTTCCAAAAAGTTTTGGCTTGCAGGGAGGGGGGAGGGAGGGGGTTGGAATTCCAACCCCCCTAATGATCTATGGTACTTGATCTTTTGATTTTTAGATACATGATAAAACAGAATGATGACTTCCTGGGGAAGACCAAGATCAAAAACTACTTTCTTATCATTCTTTTTGTCTGCATTCTCAGGTAATTTTTCAAAGATTGTTTACATCATGCTTACAATTCTTTTTTGATGACTTTTCAAAATGTATTTAGGGAAATTTTATTGCATAAAATTTAATTAACAAAAATGTTAAGTTTATTGATTTTCGTTGTTTCTTTTCCCCTGCTTTTTACTGCTGCCACAGATGCACCACCACCACCCCAAAGCTGCACAACCCTAAGGGCAACAAAAGAAGATTATTCATTTGACATTGATGGTTACAGATTATATTCCATGGATTTAAAAATATTAAACTTGGGTGGTACGACATGGATCTATGTCAGCAATTTTTCTTGTAACCATACAGGTCAAGATTACCCAAATTATATTTGTGCTGATGTTCCATTTGGAATTAATGATCCTGATCCACAAAAATGCAGCGCTGGCTTAGATTCAACTTTTGCCTTCTCAATTCAAGATCCATCTTTTTATCTTCATGCTCATCTTGGTGGTTCTTGGGAAGAAATTTATTCTGGATATGCTGATGATGGGACTTTCAGTTACGGAGATGGCTCGTTATTCACTACGCAAAATTCTTCATATTCATATTATCACTTTAATATGAAAGGTTCTTTCAACTTTACCCAACAGTGCATTGGGTTTGCACCTGCACCAGTGGAAACTGCAAAATCTCCAAAATGTAAAGCTTTTGAAAGTGAAACTGTCATTTTCAATCCTGATAACACCACTTATGCAAATTATACAGCTTCATATTTTATCAATGGAAAATATATTACTTCAATGGCAAATTTTACAGGACCTCCTGATTATTTTGTTCTTTATTATACTAATGGAGATGATTGTTACAGGTATGCAAATTCTTTAAGACTTGAAAAATATTTAACAAACAAAAAATGCTATGTAATCAAAAAACTGGGTTTTTTGATTACTCGCAAAAAGTGCCAAAACGACACTTCTGGGCATGCTAAGCATACTAGAAAACATAATTAAACTTTTAAAAAAATTTATTTTTTACTGTGCCAATCATAAACCTATGTGTCGAGATTTTGTCTCAGAGTGTGTTTTAAGCCAAAAAAAACTTGTTAATCCAATTTTGCTCTAAACACTTTAATTATTCTGCAATAAATCCTTCTTCTTTTTTAGCACATATAAACAATGCACAGGTGAACTTATAAATGGTGATCAAAAAATTATAATTTCTTCATCAATCGTAAAACGAAATGGCACGGATATCTTCGGTGACGCCATTCCAATGATTGGCCGAATTATTTTACGAGGTGATCAAACTTTAATGAAAGAAGGCGTCCCATATACAGCTTCAAATGCCTGCCTTAGTTCAAATTACACATTTGGAAAAGATAAAAAATCTGTCAATAAATTTTGTTGTACTGAATTTGAATTATAAGCTTTGAAATTTAATTGAAATTCTATCGATTGAAGATAATTAAGATTGAAACATTTATTTTTGTGTTGAAGAAGAACATTATACTGTAAATCCTGTTTAATAATTTGATGTGTTCTGCTATTTTTCCTTTTTAATTTTGACAACGTATTTATTGTTATTGATTTTTTTGTAATAAAATGTTTTCATTAATTTATTGATAATAAATTAAATGGGAGAAACTACAGTATACCGGAGATAGAAAAAACATGTTTTCCAGTCTGGGCAATTAAGTGTAGCGTATTTACAATTTTAAAAGCGATTATAATTAAAAATTAAAAAAATGTTTCCTTATTGTTATCTTCCTTTTTTAATTAATTGTAGCTTTAGCAATTATTATTCTTCTGCCGAATTGCACTTGCACTTAAATAAAATAAAAATGAATACAGAATTTTACTAGCAAATACAATACACAAAATACAAGTTACGATTTATTTAACTCTTATTGTTGACGCTGCTGTTTTAATTGTAAAGAGTTTTTTGCAAGGGATGATTTTATAAAACATTAAATATTCTTTTCTAACGTGATTGCTAAAAATTAATTGTTAATTTATTGATACACATAAAACAACTGATTATCATTCATACCTTATTAAAAATAATAACAAAGAATTTGAATTTGTGTATACCGCTCGAGTAATATCCACGACGTCTTTGCTAACGTCAAACAAGTCTCTGCTTATGTATTGTAATGAGTTTAAATAAAAAAATACATAATATAGGGTAAGGATGAGATGTAAAATGAAGCAGATTGTAAGGTAAACTGAAAAATTAACATTTATATATTTGAATGGATGCAATGGCAACGCATATAAGCATTTTTCTTTTGACCACAGCCGTATTTAAGGGAAGGGAGGGGGGCAAAATTGTCCCCTCCAAAATGAAAAACTTCAAAAGATCAAAGGCTTGCCCCCTCGGAAATCTATTTGCCCACCCCCAAATTTGTTTCTGTGTACGGCCTTGACCACATTACCAAATCATGCAATAATTTGAAGGCGCTGCCAATTTTGGGGATTGGCTTTTTGGGGATGGACATAACAGGGATTTTTATTTAGGGACTTAATTTTTGAGGATTACACTTTTAAGGATGTTAATTTGGGGATTTTTATTTAAGGATGAAAGTTTGTGGATTGCACTTTTGGGGATTTTTATATAGGGATAAAAATTTGGGGATTGTATTTTTGGGGATTGCAATTTTGGGGATTATTTTTCTTAACGCAAAAATGCTTAAAATAGAATAAAAAAATTTTTCTGCTGTAAAAGCTGCAGTCCCCAAATAAAAATCCCCAAAAAAAATTCCTCAACATTCTAATCCTTAAAAATTCAATCCTTAAAAGTATCCAAAATCTTGATCCCCAAAATTGGCGGCGCCAATTTGAACTGCTTCTTGGTGCATTAGGAAAAATACAAGTTAGATTAATGCCCGATTTTCAGGTTTGGGCAAAAAAAAGTTTATGAGTACAGTGCTCGTTCAACACAATGCTTTAAAACTGGCTCATTTAAAGTTAATTAAAAAACTTATATTTGGTAATTAATTTGGCTGACTGCTGTAATAAAAAGTAACTTACTAAAAAGCCTAATTTCTTGTGGCTTATTCTTCAACAAATTATTTTGAGTTGACTGTCGAAGAACATAAATTTTATAGCATGTAAGTAACTCAAAAATTAATTCTAAAATCGTTGAAATACTAGAAACAATAAACCCGGAAAGAACTGATATTGCTGATGCATTGGAATCATAGATAGCAACAAGCCCACTTTTCGATACATCTACAACAGCCGGACTAAAAACTCGATGAACAACAGAGAGGAATGCAAAGAAGAATAATAAAGTGATAATGAAGAAGAGAGATTTTCCTTGCCATATCTAAATATTTTCTTAGATTCATGCAAACAAAAACAAAAGAGCCCTTACCTTTTTATGTGAATGAATCCAGCAAAATGTAGTATATCGATTAAAGGACAATAAAGCATGTGCAAAATATTCAAAATTTAAACAAAATGGTGAAAGTTTGCTGACAATAATAATGAATAAGATTCCAACATCAGATTGAAAAATGGATAAAAAGATTTTATAATATACAAAATATACTCCCAATAACTTCTGAAAATTTTCCAGGTTTATTCTATGAAACACAAGAAGTAACTCTTCCCTTCGGGGTGGTTACCGATGCATCATGTATTGCTTTCAATACATCTCAAAATTACAGAAAAAACTGTTATACACAACGTATTCGCTTAAAATGAGATGTAATGAACGAAGAAATTTGCGCTCTCTATTTATAGGAAGAATGTTTACTGAGAAAAGTTTATGCATATTCTGTCATTTGTTAACAGAATTTTTATGGAATGTCTCTTTTTAAATAACTCTTCTCGGACAAACTTACAATTAAAAAATACATGCAATCCATGCAGCCAAGTACAATAAAAATAATATAAAATCCACTTCTAAATTCTTTAAGCTTTATTGAGCCTTTTAATATTAAAAAATACATCATAATAAATTGAAACAGCCATAATGGAATGCTTATCGCCAAAACAACAACATCTACGGCCATTATTTGGCTATATATAAGATAAATAAAGTATTTTAAAAAACAAAAGGTGAAAACTAATCTGATGTACCAAGTAAGCAAGTCCTTTTTTAGATGATTGATTAGTATAGAATAATTGGATGTAAAAAAAGGCGGAAACTTAATTGTAAGAGGCATTAAAATAGATTATGTTGACTTTACACTTTTGGCTGTCAGTGTTCCACTATTTTTTTAATTATTTAATTACTGCTTTTTTTAATTAGTAAAAATTATACTCGTGATGATAGAGGCGCAAGAGAATTAAAGAACACATTATTGTAATGTTTTATATTTGTAGCTTGAGTAATTAAAGCTCATGTCTGGTTTAACTATGAAATTTAATTATGTAGAACCAGCAGATTACAACGTATCTCAATGGATTGCTTTAATCATGGCACCTCAAACGTCACCATATAAAGGAACGGCATTGTTTCTTGAAATTTTGTAGTGATTTTAAGAAATAAAAGTGCCAAATGCTGCAGTGCTGGGTATGCGAAAACGTATTAAAAATACAGGCTCTAGTCAATATGCCTATAATTGACTAGAGCCAAAATACAATCTCAAAAGTTTTAAGAAACTTTTTAATTATTGCAAAATATCATTTGTTCATTTTAAATATTGTCGATAAATACATGATTAAAAAAATTGTAGTTGAATTAAACGCATCTGCAAAAAATTTTGTTTGCGCTGTATTGAAAAAGAAAATAAAGTTTATAATTAATGTCAAAAAACAATTTACAAACAATGTAATATCACAAATAGCAAAATCAGTGTTGTAAAATATATATGTTGTTACAATGTTCAATAAATTTGATACTTTTTTGGATTGTATTTAGGCAGTTAACAAATTGTCAAGGGAAAAAAGCACTCAACTAAAACATTTGAAGTTCGAATACCGTCAAAATATTTTATTTCGTTTGTTCTAAGAATCTCTTTTTTTAATGTACGAAGAAAAACATAACATTTATAAAGGAAAAGAAAATAGCATATAGAAAAGGTAAAAACTAAAAAAAACAGTTTGATAACAACTTTATTTGGATAAACAAGTATTACAGTGAATTTGTTATTTTTTTGGATTGTACTTTAATGGTTTACAAATATGCTCCCTTTCACCAAGTTGAACATGTTTACTACCATCAACATTTTCAAGGATTTTTGCTGTTACATGTGTTTTCATTTTGCTGCAGCCATTGCATCTATAACAACAGTTTTCAAATAAATAATATTGATAAACAAAATCTTTCTTTTGCGATGTAAAAATAATTAGTCTTTTATTTGTGCCACCATTTTTGTTTGGCTGAAGTTCAAATAATTCATTCGAAATAATTTTTGGTTGTTTTTCAGTGGGTTCATATTTTCTAGGCTGACAAATATGTTCATTTTGACAAAGCTTGATAGATTTACCGCCATCATTATTTTCTATTACCCTGGCAGAAATAGTTTTTCTTTGTAATCTGCATTTACTGCATCTGTAATAACCTGGTCCATCCATAACATATTGATACATGAAATCCTTCTTTTCTGAAGTAAAAATAAGCAAATGTTTATCTTTTTTGCCATCACATCCATCTTTAAAAATAAACAGATCATTTGTAATGATTTTAGATTTGGTAGGGATATATTTCTTTGGATCATATTTTCGTGGTTTACAAGCATGTTCACGTAAACCAAATTCAATAAATTTTTCACCATTTTGACGTTCACAAACTCTAGCAATGACGCTCGTATTCTTTGAAGCACAAAAAATACATCCAAAAGATTTGCCACTATTCCAAGAATATTCATAAACAAAATCTTTTTTATCAGAAGTAAAAACCACTAATCTTTTATCAGTTTCACCTTTGGAATTTGGATGAAGTTCAAACAATTCTTGTAGGATAATTTTTGGTTCAAATTTTTCTTTAATATATTTTCGTGGTTCACAAAAATGACTTTCTTTTGACACTTGAAGATACTCTTCACCATCTTCATTTTTGCAGAGCTTAACAGTAAGACTTTTTCGAAGCATGCTGCAGCCAAGGCAGTTAAAAAGAGTTCCTCTTTGATTCAAACTAAATTCATAACATTCATTACGAGCTGATGTGGTGAAAACAATAATCGCTGTAACCTTGTCATCAGTATTGACTGTAACAAATTCCGATTTCCTGATAATTGTTGCCGCATGACAAAAAGGTTCATATTTAACAGGTTCACATTTATGTTGATTTGGTCCCAATATTATATAGTTTTCTCGATTTTCATTAATTTCAACTTTTGCTGTAACATGACAAACATCAGTTTCACCTTTGGAATTTGGATGAAGTTCAAACAATCGGCCGCATAGTCGACTGGTCGGCCGCATAGTCGACTGGTCTAGGGCGCCCATGACTCACCCAAGAACTGTAAGCTCCCCGCTGGTTCGAGTCGCCTGCAAGGCCAGTTTAAAAATGATTATGCGCGTCCGTCCTCGGTCGGTCCCCGAGCTCAATTCCGTCTTCCACCTCATGGGTAGTGGTTAAGGCAGTGGCTAGTTATCCACATGAAACTTTTAACTTTTAAACAAGTTTTTTGCTGCAGTAATATCTCTTGTCCTTTGCACTTATGGTATTACAAAAATATTTATATCCAATACTTCGATCTTCTGAATGAAAAATAAACAATGTTCCATTTTCAACACCATTTGTATTTGGTCGAAATTCAAAATCTGGTAGCTTAACAATTCTGCTTTTATCAATTTCAGACTTCTTTTTCTTTTTTTCTTCAAAATTTATTTCTTCACGTTTAAGAATGACAAATTCTGGGGCCTTGATCGTTGACACTTTGATTGGTTTACATATATGCTTCTTATGGTCATGATTAAAATATTCTTTTCCATTTTCATCTTTTTGAATTTTAATACGTAAAGTTTTACTTTTAGTTTTACAAGCATTACATTCAAAATTTAGCATAGATTTAACGTAATTCAACCGGAAGCATAAACTTTTGTTTTCAGGATGATAAATAGCAACATTGATGGAATTTGGAAAACGTTTTTGTCGAAAGAAAAAGAAATCATAACATTTTTGATCATCTTTTTTTGCATACTTTTCTGGTTCATATTTTCTTGGTTCACATGCATGCTTGGAATCATTTAATCGAACATAATATTCACCATTTTCATTTTTACATAATTGAGCGAACACAGGTTTTCGATCATCATTCTTCTTTTTACTATTTCTTATAACTTGCCGGCAACCAAGGCAGTAATATCCGTTTTGACAACATTTTCTTTGTGAAAACATATAACATAAGCTTCGATCATTTGAATCAAAAATAAATAATTTATTTATTCCATTTTCATTATTTTCCATTAATTCAAAAGCAGGTGGATGTAAAATAATTTCAGCATTGTTGGATAGAGTAGAATATAAACGTGGCTTACAAATATGTTTTTTCGTTGATAAGATTACATAATCTTCGCCTTCTGCATTTTTTAGCAATTTTGCAGAAATTACAACTCTTTTGTTAAAGCATGACTGACAGTTAAACATGTTTCGCTGAGATGAATATACATAGCACAAATTTCGATCAGTTTTATCAAAAATTATTAATCTTTTCTTTTCTTCACCATTTTTTGTAGTTATTGTGCGAATTTCAAAATCAGGTGACACAACAAAGTCTTTAAAATGATAATATTTTTCTGGTTCAAATGAAATGTATTCACATTTATGGCTTCCATCTCTTAATTCAAGATATTCTTCTTCAGTATTTTTATTCATTAATTTGGCTACAGTTCTGCATTTCCGACAGAAAAATGAACGCATTACGTCATCAGTTCGAAATTCCCAACATTTATTTTTATCATTTTCATTAAATATTACAAGGATGGTTCCCGAAACTGCGTTACAGTTCTCCAATATTTCGTAATCAGGCTTCTTGAATACTTTCATCTCTTTATAATTTTCAGGAATATACGGTATTGGATTACAAACATGCTTCCTGTCAGCCATTTTAATGCATTCAGCACCATTTTCGTCTTTATCCAAGATTGCAACGATAAATTTTTTTCTTTTATCTTTACATCCAATGCAATAAAATTGATTTCTTCTATGATTCCATGTATATTCCAAACAATGGCTCTTTGAAAAATTTGTAAAAACTAGCAATCTTCGATGAAAATTAAATCCTGTTTGAACACTGACGATTTTGAAAAGTGATTGATCAACAATTTGTAAATCTTTCTTTGATAATTTTTGTTTCTTGACTCTAAAACAGCGGTAAAAGTAATGTAAATGAATTTAAGTTTTTTAAAATTTACTGCTTATCATTATTATCTTGAAAACGATTTGCTGTCGAATGTCTTCGTTTTCGAATATCATGTGTCCTAAAAAGTTTCTTTTTAAAAATAAAAACATTATTTAAAGCATACCTTTTATTGGCAGTATTTGAAGCTATAGCAGATCCATCAGATGTAGATATGTTTCTGTTTTTCCCAGTTACAGCACATTTTGAAAGATAAATAATATCAAAAATTTGTTTATCTTTTAACAATTTTATTAATTCTTCTCTTTCTTCATCATCATGTTTTTCAATCCAAAGTAAGAGAATTCTTTTCAATTCTGACGTTGTTTCATCGGTTATGGCCATTCTTTCACAGATTGGGGTTAAAAATCGTTGAAAAATCATTTCTTTTTTAAACTCATTTTGGACCTAAAAACTTAAAATTATTCATAACCAAAGTATATAACGGCATACTTTATCTTTGCAAATATAATCATAGACTTTTTTGCATCGTCTTTCTTCATCAAAAACTAATGCAAAATCGTTCAATTTATGTTCACCAAAAACAAATATAATATTCTAAAATTTAAAGCAATCTATAGACTATAGTCACTAAAAAATCAAAACCATACTTTATCCATTACAAAATCCCATTTAAACATAGCAGAAATTAATTTGAATTCTAAAAACGTTAGTCAGCAAAATGTGCAATTTACATACAGAAAAAAACAAACCTTCATTTTCAGGTTCAACGAGAAGCATCTTTGACAATTTATCAATTTGAAGCTTGCATTTTCCTTCATATTGTAGGTGACGATCTCTATCAAATGCCAACAATTCAATTGATCTGGGTTTCATCGCTAAAAATCTTAGCATAAAAACTTTTTTTAGACTGAATTCAACCAAGGAAGGAAAAAAACACAAGGGCTATTATTTTGACATAACTGTGGTGTATTTTTTTTCAAAGATGCATTTGAAAAATGGTATTTTTCCTCATTTTTTGCACCTTGTCACTGAATTCTCAGAGAGCATATTTGAAAGTGACACTTAAGAGAAAAAAAACCCGTCTGTTTATCAAACATTCTGTCTTGTTTTTAAAGCAACTTTTGGCGCCTATTTTGCAAAACCTACAGTTGAACGTCATCAATCATTTTAACTCAGATTGAGGACAATTCTATTTTTTTGGGTTTCTTTTTGGGATGATTGTAACCAAAAAAGATAAATCAAGATTTTATTAACTTGTAAGTAAACGCAATTTATTCATTTAAGAGAATGTGCGAACAAAGACAAATAAAAAGACAAAATTACATTTAACGGCTGTTTTCGCAGGCTTAGAAGCTAGCTTAGATGCATTTCTAACACATATAATGTAAAAATAACAACACTTTTTTATTAGAAACAAAACTTTATGTAAAAAGCATTTCTTCAACGAAAATAAAAACATAATGAAAAATATTGATAACTTCAAAACCACAATTTTCTCCCCACTGCAAAATAATTCTGTAAAACTTTTACAAACAACAAAAGTTTTGGACGAAAAATATCACACATCTTGTATTAAAGATATATTAGGCCGTTCACTGGCTGGCCATTTATTATAGGCATAATTCTTAATAACGTCCGTGAAATTTTTTACGTGGAGCATTGTTTGGCCCCAGAATTTGTTATCCTTAAATGTGAAGAAATAAACATAGAAGGAAAAAAGCTAAAGAAGCCGGAAATCGATGAAAGCAGAATTGTTAAGCTACCAGATTTTGAATTTCGACCAAATACAAATGGTGTTGAAAATGGAGCATTGTTTGTTTTTCATCCAGACGATCGAAATATGGGATATAAATATTTTCGTAACAGCATAAATTCATTTTTCGTTAATATTTGGTAAAAACTGAAGAACAATGCCACCTTTTGATGCTGCGTTTTTCTGAAAAAAGTGTGATATTACGAATATCGTTGCAAAAACTTTACTTTAACAAATTCAGCGAATCCATATGGTTCAAGATAGACATCTGAAGCAACACGAAATAATTCTATTTTATTAATAAATGATAATTGAGCTAGTATCTCTGATGTTTGTGAGCCATATATGACGCAATCAGTGCTAAAAAAAGTTTACTTTTAAACATCGCTTAAAATTTTATGTGAAAAAAGTCAAAAAAAAATACTTCAATTTCCTAATTTTTGGTGTATTTTTTAAAATTTCTTCAAGCATTATTCCGTTTCCATCAACATCAACAAATTTGCATTTCTTGAGATAAAGTTCAACAAGGTTTTTCGTGCAAATTAAAAATTTCATTTCTGCTGTAGTCAAATTCTGATGAGAAATTGTAATATATTTTGCATCACATCGATGAATTTTGGGAAGACATTTAGATAGTATTCCTGTATCAACGGTTTCTTTTACAGTAAGAACCGTTGAAACCCGAATATTTTGAAATTTTGGTGGAAATTCATGATAAATTTTTGCTGAATTTTCTTCGAATTCAATTAGAGGGCATGGATATTTTATTTCATTTGTTATTTCCAATTTGTAGCATACAGGAGTTCGTATTTGGATAAATAAATACTTGCATGACTTATGCAATTTTTGAAGGATTTGTGGTGCAGAGGTTTGCAAAATATAATTCATCAGAGGTGATTTAAAGGGTAAGTTTTGTAGGATAGCGTTTCTTTCAGTGAAGTAACATGTGATTGGTTGTTTATCTTTCAAAGGCACACCAAATCTAGCATACAAAACATTTTCATCAAAGACTTCAAAATCATATGGATTTTTCCACAAAATAAGACTTGGTCCAAATTTTTCAACTGCTTGCTTGTAGTCTTCAAAAGTATCTTCATCGCTAGGAAAGAATCGGCAATATAGTGAATACATTTGTAATAGCTTCTAAAAAAGAGGTAATAAGAAATTTCCAGATTAGAAGTCAACGGTTTCTTAGTTTGACGAATGGCAAGCAATTAAGAGTACATAGGCTCATTTGTTGGGGGTTGAAAGGTTTCTTGACTTCAGACATTGATCCTCTAATTTCAGATTTTTCTTAAAACAATTAAATGAACATACTTTAGCATTGTTTTCTCTTAAAAACATAAAATATAATTTCCATAGCACAATATTATGCACATTTTCACATATCATAAATTCCATGTTATTTTCAACAAATTCAACATCGCCACTTTTTACCATCGCACTCATCAATCTTCCAATATCATTTTTAGCTTCTTTGACTTCCTCATAAATTAGCTTTGCCTTTTCATGAACTTTAATAACATGAGATGGAATAAACTTGCCTGAAAAACGTAGTTTGCTATCTACAACATATCATATGTATTATCACTTACAAGTTTCCTTTTCAAAAATAACAAAATTTTTATCCAGCTTATCATTTGGATAACACAAGTCTTCAATTAAAACTTCGTTACCGTAATTAAAAGTTAGCAACTTCTTTCGCAAATTACCGAATTGCCGAAAATAAAATTTAAAATATAGATGTTGATATTGGGGAATAGTAAACCGATTTTGACAGGAATCACCTGCCACTTTATTATAATTTTCTCGATCATTTTCATACATGTTTGCTGCATCTTTTTTAAATGGAGTTTCATCCATATCAAGTAATGGTTTAGAAAGAATAGAAGTAATGCTAATTAATACTAAAATATGCTTTCTTTGTAGTTATGCTCTAAAATGTCTTTCATTCTTATTTAAGAAAACGAACGTCTAGCAATTCCTATAGCTGGTGACCATTCACTGCTAAGAACATCCATGCAAATATAGCCAGTGTTGCTTAAAAATACTGTTTATTTTGTAAAATATTAAACAGACGACATTACCTAACATTGGGATGAAAAAGGGGATTAACAAAATTAATTTTTGGTGGTCTAAATGGATAATTAGTTGGTAGAACAATATCAAGAAATAATGATGTTCCTTGAAATGGTGATCCTGGTGGGCCCATCATTAATGCTTTCCAGTGAAAAACATCATTATCATTTGGTTCAGCATAGCACAAAGGTGGTTGATCTTGAGAGATTTTTAGCCATTCACTTTTTAGTAATGTTACAGCCATTTTAATTTAAGTTGCTAAAAATTATGTTGTGGAAATATGAATCAATTTAGTCAATTCAAGCAACAAAAATGATCAATGGCAAGTTCAGTTTTTTGAAAAAATCGTTAAACTTTGGCAAAGAGCATTCTATTGAACCTCCAAATGCGTCGCATTAGGTTTGCATGCATTTGTTTATCGTTCTGTTCATGTCAGCAATGCATTTTGCGTTGGATTTTAAAAAATAAAAGTGCCATGCACAAAAACATGAGAAAAATGCAACAGGGTCAGTTATTCCTTTATTTATTCAATATAGTTTCAGTATGGTGTAAGGTTTGTGACATCTTAAGGGAGAAACGGTATATGTTATTGATGACGAAGCGGTTTGCTTATCTGTTTTAAAACTTTTATTGTGCAGTTTTCTGTGATTACCCAAACCTTTATTTTTGTATTTTATCGCTATAATGCTTACCATAATAATAAAATTGCTCTTTTTATTTGCTTTCATTTTATTGTGTAATATTCTGCAAAAATATACAAATGTGTGGGCGTGTTAAAAAGTATCATAATGAAATGGAACAGACAAATGCTAATTGATTTTTGCAGACAAAACAGAAAAATAATTTAATTTAATTTTGAAAGATTGCAAAAACTTTTCCTAGACAGTCATAAATGTGTTTTTAATCTAAAACTATGAAACCAATTAAAAAAAGTCTCAACAACATTTTCATATTTAAATGTTTAAGCTCCGATTGAAAGGTTATTATCTAATCAAAAAATGAATTTTGCTGTGTTCTGTCTTGTTTTTGCTTGTGCAGTTTTTGCAGCCAATGCAGTGAGTCACCTTTTCTTAACAGCAATTTTCATCCATTTTTACAATTTAAATTTCAAGATTTACCCATTACTTCGTCGATGCGATCAAAAAAATCTATGTGATGCACCAATGGGATGTTTCAAAGTATGTTACGGGCATCTTCCTTCTCCTTTTCCGGTATGCGAAAATATCTGTGTTGATAAAAAGATGAAATGTCAAACGAATTTGAATTGTCCAAATGGATATGATTGTGAAAACTTTGGGAGAGCCACAAAGTCCGGATTTTGTAGGCCTATTATGATTGGGAAATAAATTTGTTTCTTGTGATTAAGACAAAAAAAAATGTGAAAATAAATATTAAACTGATTGCATAGTATTTTAAGACGCAGTCTGTGACAAACACAAAAAGGGGCGGCACAGGAAAATTTATATGTTCTTCAATTGCTACTAATAAAAAAAAGTCCCGCTACTATGTATATCCTGGTCCCGGGACTTTTGGTTAAAACCGGCTGTGATGCCCGATATCGACCATAAAATATCGAAAATTGTGGGTTATGGTTTCTGGATGGCTATAACCCACATCTCTCATCCCTGACTTCAAAATCGTAATTCTCACTTTTTCTATCTCTCTGCAAAAATCTATTATCACTTTTTCAACATGTCAAGAAGTTTGTAGACATACTAAATGGAAAAATAATATTTTAATTGAATTTGAAGCTTTTTACGCCGTTCAAAATAAAAAAAAATTCTATTTAACACGTAAAAAAAGTGTCAAATGCTACGTTGCAAGTGTTAATGGGTTCTAGAAGAAAGCAATAAAAGGCGTCTGGCTTAAGAATATAAAAGCGATCAAATTTTCGTGAAAAACAGTCATATTTTAGGGTGAAAGTAGCATAAAATTTATCTCTTCTTTAACGTTCTTAACATTTTTTTAATTTTTTGGGCTAACCTTGTGAACACGGAACAATGAAAATTGTTCTTTTCTTTGCAATTTTTTGTCTCTGTGCAGTAGCTGTCGACGGTTTTAAAAAGTTTTGTGCTACCACTAATGACTGTCATTCAAGTGAGCTATGCTACAAGGGTGCATGTATAGTAAGTTGATTTAAATATAAATCTAAAATCAAATATATAATTCATTGTTAAAACAGAATCCTGATGCTATTGAAAATAGAAAAAACAGTCGAATAATATTCTGCACAAGTCAAGATGAATGTCCAGCTGGTACCATATGTGATTTTCACATGTGCGTTCGAGACAGACATGGAGAAAAATGAAAAATAAAAGCACGCAATGATCTTTTGCTTAAGTTCATTTTATTTTAAAAATCCTTTTTGTTTCCTCGGTATATGTAAGCCATAACTTAAAGAAGCTTAAAAATATGCAAAAAATAAAATGTTTTTCTTTGTTTGTATATCTTTTTTCTTGTAAGTTTCATGAAATAAAAACGCATTCATAATTTCTTTTGCCACAAACATAATGAGACAAAACTTAATATCAATGTAACAAAATGTTTTTATATGTTGCAACATAGAATTTACTCCCAGTCGATAAAAAATAAAACAAACTTGTGAATGTTTCTTGAAAAAATAATTTTGTGCATTTCATCACTTTTATGATTTTTTAAGGTTGGGAGTAAATTGCTGATGCTTTTAAATGATAGATACAGATGTTAGTTAGCAATATTTACAACCTAGAATTTACTCCCAGCCGATAAAATTATTTTGTGCATTTCATCACTTATTCATATTTTTTTAAGCTCCGATTGAAAGATTATTATCTAATCAAAAATTGAATTCTGCTGTTTTCTGTCTTATTTTTGCCTCTGCATGTTTTGCTGCTTGCAGTAAATCACTTTTTCTTAGCTGTTATTTTCATCCATTGTTTACAATTTTAATTTTGTACTCTTCGATGTGATCATAAGAATCTATGTGCTACACCAATGGGATGTTTCAAAGTATATGAAGGGCGTCTTCCTTCTCCATTTTCACAACGCCAGAATATCTGTTTTGATAGAAAAATGAAATATCTAACGAATTTCAATTATCCAAATGGATGTGATTCAGGTGGAGCCACAAAGTCCGGATTTTGTAGACCCATTTTAATTGGAAAATAAATTTGTATCTTCCGATTATGACAAAAATATGTGAAAATAAAAATTTAACTGATTACATTGCATTTTATTCTTACACTTCAACCTTTGTGTGTAATAACACTTGAAAGACAGCGTGTCATTCAAGGTTATGAAAACTGGTTTTGGGTCGGAGTAACATCTCAAAGAGTTTTTCCTTTCATTTTTTCAGTTAAACCTTTATTTAGATCAAATGAAGGACATACTTTTTGTTTTGTTATTGTTAATTTTGGTAAATGAGATAAAAAGTAAGTTCAATTTAATTTATCACATTGCAGCCACAAAACTACCAAAAAAAATTACTTGTAATTAGTTTATTATTAATGATAAATGTTAATTAAATTTTTAATGGTGCATGATGAAAAATTTTTATTAAGAATGATAATTCTTTTTAGGTTGTGGATTTTGGCATAACAAAAACATTGATGGAGCTGATATCAGCTCAAAAAATGGTGGATTAGATGAGTGCTGTGGCTATTGTAAAGCTCAAGAAGGATGTGTTGCGTTTTCATGGAAGGATATAGATGGAGGTGGAACATGTTTCCTTAAATCAGCAGCAGGACCATTAGTTAAAGAACTAGGAACAACTTTTGGTATGCTTCCACAATAATAATAATGTTTTGTAATTGAACACAAAAATAAATCGTGATGTAAGTAAATAAAAATTTGGTATTCAGATACATTATGTTGTTTTTACTTACTAGCATTACATATAAAAAACAACTTGATTTGATCATATAAAAATTTATTTCGGCGTTTTACATGTTTACAATGTATTATTTTCCAAGTTTAATTTTTGTTCAACATCAATTAAATAACCGAAGTAACCACGTTCAGGTTCTATGTGTTGCAGGATAACCATAGTGTTTGTAAATTCAAAAGTTTCCCCAACAGATGTTATACTAAATTGTTTAATTAATATGATTTATTGTATTTTTAAAAGTATTTACCTTTTTTTATTTATTGTAAGTGTAGCGGATTTGGAAATATTTAATTCTCGGACTTTGAAGAATGCAGTAAAATTTTTGTTTACTTTAAGGTGTTCGTTAAGCAGCGATTCCGGTTCAGGTAAATAGTGCTCATACGCTCTTGAAATCCACATTGTTTTGAATGGTATTGATTCTACATTCTTATATCCCATGTCTAAAATTATACTAGCGTTTTCTGGTATTACTATTTTTAGAGGATAGAATTGTCCAATATCTCTCCATAAGTTCGCATCATATTTACTAAAACTATTACTATTAATATAATAGAAAATTTGTTGTACTTGAATTGGAATAACATTCGGTTGGAAACTGGTGTATAAAATTTTACAGGTTCGTCAATTACTGAAGTCCATAGGTGATTAATGGAAGAAGGAAATGATTCATATAAAAGCATTTCACAATTTCCGGTAGATTTAGCCATCATCGTGATAAGTTTCTGCTTTCCTGCTCTCATTATATTGTTAGTAAAAACACAGTTTTTTGCATGGCCTGAAATAAAAAAAAGGTTTTGAAAACATAATTAAATGCTGTCTTTAAAATGGCTTACTCTTTACAGCCCGAAAAATAACATAAATATCATCGCGATATAACTTGATTTTTTTATAAATTGTTAGTGTTTTGTTCGGACTTTTTATGTTAAGAAAATCCCACCTAAATAAAAGTGTGATACAAATAGTTATCGCAACAATTCATATTCGTTATCTTCATAATTTTTCCAAATTGTTGTCATATTTTCATCTGTGTAAATAATGAATTCTTGGTAATAAATATCGGTAAAGTGAAAAAACTGTAAGGTATCGTTGATCTAAAAAAAAATAAGATGAGCCTTACTGCTCTTTTATTTTTCTTGTGTAAAACAACAAATAACAAACAAACCGAATCAAGTTTTACTGTAACTGATGCCATCTGTGGAATTGAAGCTAAATTAATTATGTGTATGGAGTAGCTCTCATTTAATATTGTCGGTGGAAGTTTCGTAAATGCTTAAAAATAAGTTTTAAGCTATAAGAAAAAGCATAATAAAGATATCATTTCTTACGTTCTATATAAAAAACAACTTGATTTGATCATATAAAAATTATTAGAAGGTGCAGCTTCAGAAACTATGACGATTATTTTAAGATAACAGAGACAAGCCCGTATTTAAGGGGGGGCTGAGGGGGCTTCAGCCCCCCTGAAATGAGTTAGATTCTTTGATTTTTCGCCGCCGCTTTGTAGAAGGCGGCAAAAGATCAAAAGTCAGCCCCCCTCGAAATTCTTTAGCCCCCTCCGAAAACAAATCCTGGATACGGGCTTGAACAGAGATGATTACATTTAACAGAATGCAGTTTGATAGGTTTAATGAATGATAATAAACAAACTCCAGCTTTTTCTTTATTGTTTTTTCAAAATTTTTTGTCAACTATTTTTTTTAGTTTTTTTATAATGATTTTTTGTTTTGGGATTTTTCCAAAAAACGATTTAAAAGTTAATAAAAATTTCATAAAAAATTTTCCAAAAAATTGTGCATTGACAAAAGGGTAGAAATAGAATTTCATAGAAAACATTGAACTTTAAAAATTAAAAAAAGAGTTTTTCCAAAACCATCTGGTAAAGCAAAAGAGCGCCAATACTGCCAGAGATTGCGATTGAGCTTGCATAATTGTTTTGTTCCTCAGTTGCATGACACCATATATTACATGAAGTAAGAGATCCTCCAACCATTTTATTCACACTATTACAATGTTCTTTTGCTCGAATATTTCCACAAGCTTCATATGTAACATCCCGAGTGCAATTAATGAACTCTTGTGCTCCTCTAAAATTTACAAAAAAACTGCAGAAACAAAGATTGAAAATGTACTTGCATTCTCTTGGACTTGGGCCACATTTTTTGGTAATCTCTTCTGTAGCATCACTACATGAAATGTCTAGAAAAAGTTATATAGGGCTGGTTAATGTTTGCTAAAAAAAAGTAAAAAATTCTTGTACTAATTTATGTTGTGTTAAGAGAAGGCTTTCAACAAGATTTTTATGTTTTAAAGATAAAGCTGTTAGTAAATTTTATCCAAACTTACTTGTAAAGGGGCAAAGAATTTCGCATGATGCAACTGATCCACCAAATTGTAAATTAATTCTATCACAAAATTCATTAGCTTTGTATCTTCCACAATCTTTTTGCATTACATCTCTGGTACAAATGATGTAATCTTGTAAACTTCTAAAATTAATAAAAAATTTTGCAAGAGTGTTTTTTAAACTTAAAAATTTACTTGCAATCAATAACTGCAGCTTTACATTTATTGTTGACATCTTCTTGAGCATAGTCACATGATGTTGGTATTTCTATAAATAGTTATGGTATATGAAGTTGTCTAAAGTTTGTAAAGTTTTAAGTTATTTTAACGTGAAAATAGCAAGTTTTTACACAGACCCGAAACTGAGTTTTTCAAGTAAATGAAATAATACATATTTTAAAGACTTTTTGGACTTAATTGATGTGGTAACTTTACTATTTACCGTTATTTTGAATGTCTTACCTTTGAAATTTTCATCCCCAAAAATAACGAAACCAAAAGAAAGCAATAACAAGCTAATTAAAAATTCATGCATCTTTGATGAGGATGCAGCTCAAAGTATAGTCTGATTCTTTAATAAAGTAAAATTTAAAGATGAATAAGCACTGCTTACGTTGGTTGTTTTTAAGGAAAAACTCAAAAAAAGATGCACTTTTGAAAAATTCTGTTATCTTTCAATCGATACTGTTTTGTTCAATATATGATTAAAAACAATTTTAGTTACATTTTTATAGCTTCTTTTTTATCCTCCTGCAAAAAAGCAACTGTTTTAATTATGTTTGTTAATATAAATAAAGTTATTATTATTTAACTAAGTTACTAAACATTTGCAAACTGATATAATATATCCATGAGACTAACAGAGGTATAAAAATTATGAAACAACAACAATTTAACATAAATTGCAACTTCTTGCACAATATGATCGTTTTTGAGCTGTTGTATAAAAAGTATTACTACAAAAACCATTTCTAATCCATGCTGGACAATTTGTGCTTGAATCAACACATGTGCTTGCTATCAGATTAGATGAAGAACCAGGGCATCGCCCACATGTTCTTCCACATTTTTGTGTCATTGTCGAATAATAAACACTATTATTACAAAGTGCTCTATTTGTTGCACAATTTGTTGCAATATCTGGACACGTTGCTGCTGCTGATGGAGTTGTTGTTGTTGCAGTTGAATTTGTTGAAGCAGTACAGAAGTTGCATGTTCTTGGGCAGTTTTGTAGCATATATGGTCGGAATGTGATGTCATTGCATAAAGGCAAATTTTCACGACAACCAGCAATTTTGTCGTTGCAGTTGCTTCCTGATAAGCATGTGCCACAAGTACTGGGGCAATAAGTGTTCATGACATTTGTCCAATTTGAGTTTTTACAATATCTTATATTTGCTGTGCAGTTGATAGGTGAGGCTAAAATTTAGAGATAATTAACAAAGTGATTATATTTTGGAAGGCATTTTAAAAAATCGAAACTGAAATTTCAAGTAGCACAAAAGCTTACGCATGATGAAACAATGAAAGAAAAAACATTTTTTTCAAAAATATGAAACATGCTTACTCGGATCGTTGCTGCAACTAAATTCTGGTCTTGCACAACATGCTAAACAAGTGTTGGCACATCGTAAAGCTTCAACATATAAATCTGGATTTTCACATTTTGGATCTCTTTCATCGCCATAAACAAAAAGTATCCCACATGCAACAGGATCTTCATCCAAACAATTTGTAGCATTATCAGCAAAAAATTCATCATCTTCTGCACATGTATTTTGGTCAATTATTTGAGCATTTGAAATTGCAAAAGTTACAGCAAAGATTAAAATAAATGCAAAAAACGTAAAAGATCCGAATTTTCTCATTTTTTTATTACCTTTTTTAAAAGCGGATGAGAATTTTTTTGAAAATGTTTTATTGTTAATAATTATTGAGCTTTTATATTTTATGTTTATAAAAAACGAAACAACAGCAAAAATCCAGGAAATGCAAATTTGCAGCTAAATAAACAAGATCATTTCAAAAATCAATGTATTTCCGTGTCTTACATGTTTCAAGAATTGTTTGCTTAAAAGACAGCTGCAGAGAAAAATTCTATTTCTTTCGATTTTTGTTTCGCTTCTTGAAGACGTAATTGTTTAAGTACGTCACAATAAAGATAGTTACTTGTTTTATCAAAATAAAACAGCAGCATTACTTTTGTGATTGTTCAAATTTTGAACACTTTCAATGAATGTGCCAAGGAAAATCAGGAAATTGATTGCTTTTATCGTTTAAAAAAATAATTTAGTTTAAGTCATGAAAACGCTGGTAATAAAGAATGTTGGAACAGATTTCAAGACTAATGTGGATGATGTCAGTTATGTTTACAGAAAGTTATCTAAGAGTTTGCAATTCAAGATGACCTTCATTTTAATCAAAATGCATCATCTTAATTTCTGTAAAAGGGGATGCAGTTCTTGAATTTTAAATTGCTTGCAAATTAAAATAAAATGATGTTATAATTATTACAAATTCTATAACTTAAAAATAAATTGTTAAAAAAATGAGTAAAAGACTTTCTAAGATTGTTTTTTTCATGCTTTAACGTTTTGTCTTTAAAATGTGTTTTAATCTCAAAAGTAAGTCTTTGAAATGCCAACAGAAAAATGATTTCAATGACAATGAAAAATATTGCCAACTAAAGATTATAGTTTTAAAACACTGATAACTTTTTTTTCCACTTGCTTAACAATATTTTTTTCTTCAGGATTATAGGAAGAATTAAAACATTGTCGCAAAAACATGATTAAATTTCAAGTGTTGAAATGGAAGGTTTGGTAGAGGTGTAAAAAAGGGTGTGTTAAAGCCTTTCTTGATTGTCTTCACTGAAGACAATGTCATCGAATAGGAGATAATAGAATTCCACACCTTCAAGGGTGCACCCTTTTTTAGTGTAAAAGAGGAAATGATGATATAAATAGTGCTTTTTCTTAACTTTAAAACATAGTTGTCAAAAATTAAGAAGTTCTTTTTTGTACAACGTCAAAATGCGTGGATTTTTTATTAGCTTGTTGTTCTTTTCTTTTGCTGCTGCCATTTATGGAGAAACTGCATACAGTGCAGAATCCGTGAAGCAATTGTTTTTATCTGCCGTAAACAATAAAGTAACACCTTCAAGTAAGTTTTTAAGCCATTAAAGGCATGCAAGTGTTTAACGGCTTAAAATAATTTGGTGTACATTAATTTTTTATGAGCAATTGTTGCTCATTAAAGAAAGCGTGAACCTGAAAATAGTTCTGAAAACTTTTATACAAAAATTTTTAGATTCTGCATCATGCAGTGACGCTTCATCAGATTTCGAAAACAAATGTACTAAAAATTATAGTGCTGATTGCAAGTAAATTTTTATAATTTTAATACTCTGCAAGATTTTTTATTATAATTGCAAAAAACTTTCAGAGGATTACAAGATCTTCTTAATTGTGCATGGGATGTTGCATACAAAGATTGTGGAAATTCTAAAGCAAAAGATTTTTGTAACCAAATGAATGCAGCATATCCAGTACCTGCAGGTTGCACTGTTCATTGTTCTGCTAGTTCAATCTTTATCACTGGAAGTATTGGTGCACTTTTGCTTTACAAGATGCTTTTGGAAAAATTATTTTTTTAATTTTTAAAGTTTTTTGTTGTTTTTCAATCAATAATTATATGGTTAGATTGCTTTTCTCGCTATCAAATTTTATCACCATAACTATACTCTATTTTTGTTGCTCAATAAACAAAATTAAATGTTCCAAGATAGTCGTTTTTCCATCTTTTAAAAGCACTTTTTTAACAAAAGGGCGCACCCCTAGGAGTGAACTTTTGGTTGTAATATAAACAAAGGAGTTAGTCATCGATGGAACCATACAATAAAAATACCAAAATAAATCAGAAATATGTCATTAATATATTTTATGATTATCTTCAAACATAATATAAAGAAATAAGAAAGACTTTAAAAATAAAAGTTAAATCACCAAAAAACCATATGTGCTACAGAAGAAAGTACGAAAAATACCGGTAAGAAAAACACGTTATTGCACAAAGACATCATCAACACTACATTCTTCTCCGGTGTAAAATACTAATCTTGAATAAACTTCTTCAGCAATCTTTTCAGAACGTTTTCGAAGATCTGGTTCATCCATGCATGGAGAAACATCCAATAAATTTCGAAATTTTCTTACAGCCATAAAACTTCCAACAGGTTTTAAAGAAACACGAATATTTTTATCATCTAAAAAAACAAAAAACACTGTTTATAATTTTATAAAATAAATAAACAAAACTCACTCATTCTATCAGATTTTTTTCGTAAAACAAGATATTTGCAGCCACATTTTAAGGCAAGACGTTCAAATAAATCTTTGTAATTTGGGGAATTCTTTGGAATTTCAACAACATAAATATTTCCTTCTGTAACTTTTTGAATTGTTTGTCGATCTTCTGATGGACCAGGTAAACAATCAAATCGACGATTAACAGCAATTGGATAGAAAGTATTTTCAGCTGCACCATATAATGCAAGACACTGTGATGGTTCAAGGAATCTTTTGGTAACGGGATCAAGGGAAATCCTTTCAGAGAAACCAAAGCTTCGAGTCATAAAAAGTTTAATTAAATTCCAAAAATGTTTTCCAATTCCACTGAGTTGTTCTTCAAGATCAATGATTGGACTTGAATTATCAGGGATCTAAAAAGGGATTTTTAAGCATTTTACATTCTCATGGTGAGCATGCAGGTTTTCCGCCTTTCAATTTTGAACCTTAACTTAAAACATTTGCGCCTTGTAAACTTGCTCTTGCATTTTTACTATTTGCGCTTGTTTATGTTCCCAAAAATTAAATGGAAGACTTAAAAATGGAGCTGGAAACACGAAAAGAGCATATTTTGAAGAAGCGCAAATTTTTAACACACAAACTCAGAAGGCGCTAAACTGAATGATCAGCGCTTCATGTGTACACAAAAACTTACAACAAGCCATCCACCCGTTCCTTTCTTTAAATCACCCAATCCAAACATTATTACTGTGGCATCCATAATCTTTGGTTTAATTAAGCTTTTATTTTCCCTTTTATCCATTTCACTGGCACCAATTTGATGTCGTTCAGCCCATTTTCGACAAAAATAAAGTAATTTATCAAGACCTAAGATATTTGAATATAAAAAACAAAATTACTTTTCAATATTTTACCTTTAAAATGATGACACATTTTTGCAACAAAAAATGAAACATCCGTGATAGATTTTTGAGCAGCATATGATTTCTTAAGAGAAGCACAAAATTCACTGAATTCATCTTTGCATAAATTTGAGTTACAAGTATTACTGATATGTTCAGATAAATAATCCATTAAAGGAGAAAGCGAAAGTTTAAAATTTTCAGGTTTAAGAAGATGTTGTTGACGATTATATGATAGAATATCAGAGATCAACCAAGCAAAAGAAAGATATTTGCCATTTTCATATGCGACACGATAATATGCAGAAGCTTTTTTTCGCATTTGTTCAGATGGAAAAACACAAATTCGACGAAATGTTTCTCGAATACCATTATAATAGCTTCGTTCATCCAGCTGTGTATTTGCTTCGATGCCACCAAAATCATCAAAAAATGTGGTACGAAATTTTCCATACACAGCAGCAACTTGCTCTTCAATCATATGTTTTGTATTGAATAATGACATATTGTCATCATCTTTATCAGAAATACGTTTCTTTAATGCAGTAAAACAACCAGAGAATAGTTGACCTTCATTTAAAATACCATAATTTTCACAAATACTCTAAAATGTGATTTTGGAGTTAAAATAAATGAACAGTAATACATACTTCAATTAAAGTACAGTACTCCTTGTATGCAGCATGAGCAACACTTTCATATACAACATCACCAGGCATTAAAATAGATTTATCAAGTTTAACTTTTTCATCTGTTGATACAATCTCTTCAACACGAATAATTTCTTTGACATCCATAACACGATTATAAAGTTTTCCAAGGAGGCGATTAGATTTGTAAGATGCTTGATTAGCCTTGGCCATGAAGTTTGGAAAGCGTTCAACTTTTTCTGGTGGTAAGCCTAAAAAGTTATTTACAAATAATAGAAATGTAGTCAGTGTAATAAACAGACCATCTTGCCATCTATTTTTTGTTAACGGATCAGGAATTACTCCACTTTTAGCAAAATCAACAGCTTGATTATGCTTTTTGGCAATATTGTAACAATGCTAGAAATGTATTAATTAGCTCAAATATAATTTTAAAAATGCCCTACTTCACTATTTATTCCATAAAGATCAGAATTTGCTAAATGTGCATTTGCAATTGTACCAATAGCATCTTGTTCAATGTATTTTGTAAAGAATTCTACCATAAGCGGAGTCAAATTTTGTTTAACTTCTCTTTTATTAACAGGTGCAGCAGTGCTTGGTGGCGCAGTAAAGTCAAAAGCAGGCTCATTTCGATCCAAAAATAACTGTGGATCCCAAAAAATTGAATATTCATCACCATCTAAATCCGAGCCAGCCATTTCATCTGGATGTGGTCGCGGTCCGCTTTGTGGAAAAACCACAACATCTACAAGATGATATAAAGCTGGAAGATCAACAGCTAAAAATAGAGGTATTAGACGGATAAAAGCAAATGCAGCAATCACCTTCAAACATTCGAACATCACCAGCAACAACAGATGGATTTTTTGTAATCATAAGTGGACCAGTGTGAACAATTTTATCAGCATTTGGACTTGGATATTTCAAAGCAGCATTTGTCGTGTATTGAATAAAGACTTGTCCATACTGTAACAGTCCACTTTCATCAACCACACCAAACATCATACGACCTTGTGAAGCAGGAATACGAATTTGCATTTTATCAACCAGCCGATGTAAGCCAACAAGTGCAGCTGAACGAATCATTGAACGAAAGAATGGTTCTTCAGTAACATTAAAATCTCGAAGACGATCATAACAAACATACTTTGGAAATTCACTCAAAGTTAGAAAGGCTTGTGATTCATTAATTAAACTTCCAATAGCTGTTTCAAGATGTTGTTCCATTAGCTCAAAAATACGATTTTTCATTCGTTGATGTGATTCCGGGCTTTGCATTTCAGATACCTAAAAGTATTCTTATAACAGAAATGTTAAAGCAAAAAAATAAGCCTTACTTGGTCAAGAATATTAATCAATGGTTTATTTAATGACACCAAAATGGGAGCGCTAATTTTAACAATTTCTACATTCTTTTCTCCTAAAAGTATACGGTATATAAATACAACAGCAACCAATAAGCTTACTTGGTGCATAAAATTTTTTTTGACTTGTTCGAAAAATGATAGATTGACAATACCATGGTAATGGAACACCAGGTTGTGGAGGTGGAATACTCTTACAGCTTTGCATCAATGCTTTTGTTTCATCAATTAAAGTATTCAATGTAACAACACCTTTATATCCACGAAATCTAATTTGATAACAAGATGGAAGACAATCACCAAGCTTTAAATCTTTAACAATTTTACGACAATATTCTTCACTAATCTGAAAGCGGTTAATGAATAACAATAACAGATTATTCTTAATTGCAAGCTTACCATTCCAACTCCATCGCTAAAAGTATATGCTTTGCCATTACTATCTGCTCCACCAGTATAATCAAAAATTTCAGAATATGCTCCACGCTAAAATAGAAAAACTATTACAGTGTTCAATGAACATTAAATTCTTACCTCAATTTCAATACCAAGTTGTCGAGCTTGTGTAAAGCATTGTCCCATTCGACTCATCATCTACAAAATTTTAATCAAAGGAAGTAGGTAAATAAAATAAATAACAAACTTTTGGAATACTTTCAATTTTAAAAACGCCACATGAATTCCGAAATTCGGCTACTTCTTGTGCTGACCCAGCCAAAAACTGAAAATCTTTTTCTTCAAGAGGGATTACGATAAAGTGAAAAACTAACATAGCAACCATGATCCCGTAGTTGAGAATTTGATGAACATACGTAAGAGAAATTTGTAACTAAAAATACAGTATATATTAATATAAATTATATTAACTGTAATATTATATTTAAATTAAAACAATATATTATAAAATACAGCTATAAAAAGTAAACTTACATCCGACATTCAATGGATTTGATAAAGTATCAGTAACAGCTTTCTTAATTAAAACAGAAGGAAGAGCAGAAACTTTTTGATTATTATCATCACGGAAAATAATCCGTAACATTTTATCAGCACCTTGTTTCCTCAAAGATCTATTACCCATAATTAATTCAGGATTAAGAAATATTTTTCGAGTTGGTGTTACAACAATCTGAAGAAAAAACTTATATACTAAAATAGTGTACTGTAGAAAATATAAAACTTACCTTGCGAACTCTCATATATCCATCACGAGCTAATTCATCGGTAATTTCAGCGGATATTTGATGAACAGGTTCAGCATAAAGCTTCTGGAAAAAGCTGATAGGTTCCATACAATCATGTGATTTATCAATTTCAAGCAACATATTTTCCAATGTAGCAACAGTTTTTGCAACTTCTATAAATTCATTAAACTCTCTTAATCAATTTTGTAAATATATGAGACACTTACTTGCACCAGGATTTGTTCTAAGATCATCATGATAATTATCAATTACAGTATCCAGAAATTCATAAAATTTGCCAAATTCAGGTCGAAAAAAATAATCATAAACTTCACCACCTCTTGTAGTTAAAGCTTGTACAGCATAAACAAGTGGAAAATATCTTTTCTCTTTTAACATTTCATATTTTGATGGTAAATTATCACGATGTTTAAATGGATTAGGAATATAACTTTTAAAATTATCACACTTCTTTCGATGAAGATGCCGAAATTCAATTACACAGCTATTACTTTTTCGTAAACGATCTAAGCAATTAAGGAATGTGCGAGCCTGAAATATCTTTTGTTAAGGAATACGGTAGTTGTTACTTACATCACCAATGTAACAGCTATCTGCAACTAAGCATGATCCATGTTTGATTGAATTTTCATTATATAAAAGATTATTCCAAGTTAAAAATCGACGAGCTTGTTTAAATTTTGTCTTTGTTTCAGTTCCGCTTTTGCTGCTGACTTCACCAGCCATTTCATTAATATAAATACTTGCTGGATAATTAAGTTGAAATGTAAAAGTTGCTTCAATGTTATCTTTTTCATCTTTTGATAAATAAACCATTATTCGTCGAAGAGCATTATATGCAACTTTAATTTCAACAACACGCTTGCTGCTTGTACTATGATTAATGTCTGGAAAACAGATGCTAAAGCATTCACGATCATGATCAAAACAAATAACCATATTTGATCCAATACTTTCTTCTAAATCACGTTGTTCTCTCAAATATGATTCAAAAATTTCATGCCGATTTTGATCGTTGCTTGGAGCGGCATTAAAAAAGAATGTTGGAGCAAAAGCTTGTCGATTTACAATACTTCCAAGCAAAAATTTATCCATACAAAAAACATTTTGAAGACTAAAAAGATAAGTGTATTACAGTATCTCAAGCAGAATAAGACATACTCAAAATGTTGTGGATAAATATTTTTTGAGAGCAGAGACATTGTAACTGTTGCAGAATCGGGTAACAATCTTTGATGGTAAAAATCTTTTCGAATACGTTCAAAGATATTTGTTAATTCACAAATAGCTAAACATCTTAGCTTATATTTTTCATCTTTATCTATTCCTTGTCCTATAGAAGATGCACTAAGACGAAATGAAAATTGAACTTCAACATCCTTTTCTGCGCCATATGAATCCAATGCAACTGGTTGAATGTCAAGTTCAGTGACATTATCAAAATGTGTCTCTTTTATTAACTAAAATATATTTTACAGTAGCGTGATTCATGCTGGATGAATTAGAAAAACAAGATGCTTACTTTTAAAAATTTATTAATACATTCATTACTAAATTTATGAAATATAAGTCTACAAACGATAACAGACATTTTGTAATCAGTGAAATCTGTAAAGGGATTAGTAGTTAAAAAAAAGATAAGTATATACGGTTAAATGTGTTAAGTAAATATGAGAAAATCTTCTTGTGAATAATTTCAAATTCATTTTTTGTTGTAAAAATAGAAAAGACGTTGATAAACCTTTTGCCAAAATTTCGCATAATCTGTTATTTAAAAGTATCATGTATTTGCGGCTAAAATTGATAATAAACTCTTTTTCTTATTTTTGATATTCAGAAAAAACTTTTAGTAATGTACACTAGCTCTTTTTAGTAGATTACAAAAAAGGTGATACGGTACGAAAAAAAGTATTTGGATAGAGAGAATAAATAAGCGAGCGTTCGCTTGCATTTTACTTCTGTCCTTAGCCGTTCTTCGTAGCTTTAAACTATTCAGGTTACGGTAACATATTACTCTTGTTGTAAATTATCGAATTCTTTTCATTTCATTATTAAATTATTTAAAGAAATGAGTTAAAGATATCATGCAGTCTCTACAGTATATAATTTTTAGCTCCAAAACGAGCCCATGTAATTTATTTCATTTCAAAAAATACAATAAATAAAAAACATGATTTCCCAAACAAAAAAAAAATTTAGGAATAAATATCATCAGAAGCAAAATCAGGTGCTCTTGCACGAATTCCAGACATAGAAGCTGAAGGTCCTTTACAAGGCCATACACCAAAACCATTCCGTTGAAGAGATTGTTTCAGAGTAATTGCAGATTGAACATATAAATGTGATTCCATTTTAAGTTTTGTATATGGCATTGAAACATATTGAGGAAGATGGCTTTGCATTACTTGTTGAAATCGACTGAAAATTGAAAGGCGGCATAATCGAGATTGTTCATTTGCAACAGTTTTTCCAGTTGTAGAATTAATAATTTCAATTGTTTCATCAACATAATTCCAATTTGCTGAAAAAATTTTCGGTTCATTTGATTCAGGAAAAGCAATGTTTTTCTAAAAAAAGTAGGTTAGAAAATGTTGTTGTTTATTCATAGTTTAACTACGGTATAAATAAATAAAAAACAAACCTCAGAAGCTGAAACCAAAATTGGCTTATTTAAATAATATGGATAATGAAGTTGGCCATCAACTTTTGCACGACAATATAATGCTCTCGAAACATGTCTTGAATCATAATTATTTCCAATTGAAATTGAATTGAAATGTACAGGTTTAATAAATTTTGATAAAATTGCACCTTGAATTCCGCAAACATTCCATTTTAATATCTTTTCCGATGATGAAACTGAACAATCAATGGGTGGATATCCCATTGGATCTGAATGAATTCGAAGAGCATCTATAACTTATAAAGATAATATATATATTTAGAATATTATAAAAATAACTAACTTAATCCATCACTTTTGATAGAAATTTGTCCAAGACCATGTGGAATTGGATAATCCGCAACTGGAAAGACGAGATCAAATTTCCATGGAATTGGTTCAAGTCGAGATGCATCACCATTTGGGGAATGTGATAGATAAAGATGAAAAGAATATTCATGTTTAATATTTAGAATTCCTTCATCAAGCATAAAAATGGAATGTAAGCTTTCCAAATGTTTTTGTATTTCATCAAGTAAATATCTAAAAAATGAAATAATAAGTTTTTATATAATCTACCGTAACCACAATAGTACAGCGCTTCACATAACTGTACGACCTCTTAAATTATATGGACTTTTCATTATTTTTAAGTTTCATTTAAATCGTTTGAAACACTAGTAGTAAAAAGAGTTTATCAATTGACAACTCTTTGTATAAGATAATAAACTTACAATACAATTCCACGACGACATAAAACTTCTGCATAACAATCATTTATAACATTTCCTTCATTATTTGATACAGAATTATATCCATTTCCTGTTGCCCATGAAATTAGCGTAGCTTGATCATTGTTCGAATTAAGGAGAACACAACCGGCAAATTGCTCACTTGAACATGACATTTCAGGAATTGTTTCGAGTGCCTACAATTACAACAAGCATAAGCATATTTATACAGTAGCTCCGAAGATACTTACTTCTTGTACAGCATTATAAACCAAATTTTGTGTAACATCAAAAATAGATTCACCACCGAAACTTGAAGTATATTCTTGTGCTTTAAGATCATTAAATTCTGGAATCTCAAAATCTTCCATTTCCATTTTCATCGCAGGAGATGATTTATCTCCTTTCTTAGTATCAAATCTTCCTTCTCTTACAAAAAGATCTATTAATTTTGTTGCTGCAGAATCTTTTGCTTTTCGTTTTGATGCTTCTGGAAGTGCTGAAACAGCTTCAATTCCATCAACAATACATTTAGCTTTAAAGAAAAATCCATGTTGAATTATATCATATTTTGCTTGACGAATACGATTCTTTGCACAATATTCATTAAGAATCGATTGGGGAGATTTTCCAGATGAAAGAAAACAAATTGTTCGTCCATCAAGATCAAGATGTAAAGCTTCTAAGCGTGCATGTTTTGCTCCAGGAGAATCATCACCACCACCACCCAGTGCTTCAGAAAATTCAATCTTTCTTTTAAGTTTTCGTGGAATATTAAATTTATTTGTTCGAACAAGATAATCAATAACTGCAGCAGCACAATTTTGCTTTGCAAGATTTTTTGAACGTGAAAGTGCACCGATGATTAGTTTTTCGTCATAATTCGTTCCAGCAATGTATTTGTTGCTATAATGTATATGTTAACAGATAAATAGAGTACTGTAAAAAGGACGTCAGCAAAATAGAAGTAGACACTATTTTAATCTTTTGCCACTTTTACTCGGCAAAGCAATCAAAGGATAAATTTGTTATATCGCAGAAAATCTCCATCTAGGTGACTTTCAAGTACTGTAAAATATACATACCCCTCACGTACACATGGTGCTCGATAAACAATAATTTCAGGAGTTTTTTCTTTTGTTGATGCAAGATGTGCATTGAGTAATCCAGGTGGAGCTGTTTCAGCTTCTGATATAATCTTTTCTGTATCTGGAGAAAAAACAGGATCCGGTAAACGTTCATCTTCAAATCTTCTCCAAATTTCATTCCGAAGTGTTGTATAATCTGCTGGGCAATCAACAATGGGAGCTGGATTTGCTTCTTCATAACCCTAAAATACAAAATAAGTTGGATGGTAGCTATCATATTAAATTCCTTACTTCTTGTGTATCTTCATGTTCGAATCCAGCTTTTCCTTTAAGCTTTCGAGGAATATTATATTTATTTGTTCGAACAAGATAATCAATTACTGCAGCAGCACAATTTTGTTTTGCAAGATTCTTTGAATGTGAAAGTGCACCGATAATTAGTTTTTCGTCATAATTTGTACCAGCAATGTATTTGTTACTAAAAAATAGGAGATATAAAAGACTAATAGAATACGGTAATAAGCAAGTAAGCAAAATAGAAGTAGAAACTATTTCAGTCTTTTGCCTCGTTTAATCGGCATTCAAGGGATAAATCTGCTTAATCTCAAAAAAGCACGTCCTTGTACTGTACTGATACATACCCCTCACGAACACATGGAGCTTGATAAACAATAATATCAGGTGATTTTTCTTTTGTTAATGCTAAACGAATATTGAGTAAATTAAGTGCACATGTTTCAGCTTCTGATAAAATCTTTTCTGTATCTGGAGAAAAAACAGGATCAGGTATACGTTCATCTTCGAATCTCCTCCAAATTTCATCTCGAATTGTTGTATAATCTGCTGGGCAATCAACTATTGGCGCTGGATTTGCTTCTTCATAACCCTAAAATTGTATATAATATATTTTGCTTAGCAGAAATCACAATGTTACTTCTCGTGTATCTTCATGCTCAAAAAATCCAGCTTTTGATTTAAGCTTTCGAGGAATATTAAATTTATTTGTTCGAACAAGATAATCAATAACTGCAGCAGCACAATTCTGTTTTGCAAGATTTTTTGAACGTGAAATTGAACCGATAATTAGTTTTTCATCGTAATTTGTTCCAGCAATGTAGTTATTGCTAAAAAATAGGAGATAATACATTAATTGAATACGGTAATAAGAATGTCAGCAGAATAGAGGTAGAAACTACTGAAATTGTCTGTCTCTTTTATTCGGCGAAGCAATAAAAGGATAAACTTGCTTAATCTCAGAAAAGCACGTGATGCCCCTTGCTGATTTCTTTGTAATGTAAAAAACGCATACCCATCACGAACACATGGAGCATGATAAACAATAATTTCAGGCGTTGTTTCTTTTGTTGATGCTAGATGAGCATTGAGTAAACATGGCGGAGTTGTTTCAGCTTCTGATATGATCTTTTCTGTATCAGGTGAAAATACAGGATCCGGTAAGCGTTCATCTTCAAATTTTCTCCAAATTTCATCTCGAATTGTTGTAAAATCTGCTGGGCAATCAACTATTGGCGCCGGATTTGCTCCTTCATATCCCTAAAACACAAAATAAGTTACAAGGTAGTGAAAAAAAAAACAAATCCCTTACTTCTCGTGTATCTTCATGCTCAAATCCAGCTTTTCCTTTAAGCTTTCGAAGAATATTAAATTTATTTGTTCGAACAAGATAATCAATTATTGCAGCAGCACAATTTTGTTTTGCAAGATTTTTTGAACGGGAAATTGCTCCAATAATTAACTTTTCTTCATAATTTGTTCCAGCAATGTACTTGTTACTAAAATATATATGGTAAAAGCATTATAGTATACTGTAGCAAAACGAACCCATCACGAATACATGGAGCTTGATAAACAATAATATCTGGGAATTTTTCTTTTGTTAATGCTAAATGAGCATTGAGTAAATTAAGTGCACCACTTTCAGCTTCAGATAAAATTCTTTCGGCATCTGGACAAAAAACAGGATCTGGTAAACCCTCATATTCAAATCTTTTCCAAATTTCATCCCGAATTGTTGTATATTCTGGTGGACAATCAACCATTGGTGCTGGATTTGCTTCTTCAAAAGCCTAAAAGAGGAATGAAATGTAACTTGCTAGGTAACTATCAAACTAAAGCCTTACTTCTCGAGTATCTTCTTGCTCAACACCAGCCTTTGGGTGCTTCTTTTTATCTTCTTTATCCAAAATTGTAAGTTCACCTGCTTCAAAAAGATGATGGACAAGTTTCATTGCTCCTGATGTTTTAGCTTCTTTCTTTGATCTTTTAAGACATCCATAAATCTGTTGTTTATCGTATTCCATAACACATATATAGTTCCTATAAAAAAAGATTATATTTACTTCAAATGCGGAAAGACATAAGCTCATAATACGTGGTGATATTCTCTGAATAAACTATAAAATACAAAAATGCTTCAACATACTTCTGTGGTCCAGCAATTTCATAAATAAAGTAATTACAAATTGGTAAATTCTTTGCTTTAGCATATTCAGATATAATACTAGCAGGATGTTGCTTTAACTTTGCAATAAAAGCCATAACATCTGGCTTTGGTGCTTCAATGGTTGGAAGATTACCAATTTTTGATCGAGTATTTACATCTTCTTGTATAAATGCATATCGTTCTTGAAATTTAGCAGCAGGTAATTGTAATTGTCGATGTTCAGAATCATCTGAATTCTCTTGAATTATTGTTGTTTCGCTTTTATCTACATCCATGCTTGGGGTTATTTCTGAAAAAGGAGGAATTAAAAGAATTTAAGCTCCAGAAGAAGAATTCGAGAAAAAACAAGCAAAAAAATTTTTTAGAAGCGTCAAACAAGAGTTGGCAAAATGTTCTTTCTTGCCAGCAGCAAGCTAATTTTTTCAAAAAAATTTGTACAATTGAAAGAAACACTCCATGGCTGTTACTCCATTAAAAAAAAGCAAAGCATTAGTAACTACCGTCTCTACATTAGTTTAATGCATTACATTTTGCTAAAAAGTAGTTTTAAAGTGTCTGCATGTCCCCTTCGAGCACTGAATTGCTTTGTTAAAAAATGATGCTATCTTTCTTTAAGAATGTTACTGAAGATACAGCATTACATGTTTTTAAAATTAAAGACATTGTTCAAAAAAAGTGTATTGCTGATGTGTGCGTGTATCATAACTTATGATTCATAACCAATGAGAAAAGATAAAAATTCTTTTATTAATACAAACAGCACTTTTTATATTATTTTGAACATTTTGTATTTTTCAACACTTAATGATGTGGTACTGAATTATTGGATGGAACTGATAGCACTCGTGTTTTGTCTAATCCAAAAAATGAATGTCGAAGATCTTTTGTAAGTAATAAAATGCAAAATGGTGAAATCAAGGATTGAATATCTACAGCAATTTGATGAATAATCACAACAACTGTTGGTTCAGTATATGCAAAATAAAATGTTAACACCTTAATTTGTAATAAAATATTTTACTCAAAAAGTAAAATCGAACCTCGTTATTACGTATTTCAAGGTATCGCTGAAAAACAACGTAAGATCGAGCCAAACGTAGTAACAGGTTCGACAGTAGTGTGTATAAATAAAAAAGCTTACAGCATTTCCAAGAAACAAAGCATGTACAATAAAAAATGCAAATGAAATGGTTAAAAGCCGAAATTCTTGTTTATATTTATTTTTATTTGATATAATTAAGTGTCCTCTTCGAAGTAAAATAAATGTGACAGAATTAAATATCAATGTTAGGATGCTTGTAATTCCAACGCTTCCAATAACAAATGTAGCTTTTCGAAACTGAAAATAAATAAAGCGTTTTTAGTACAGTATGTTTCAAGAATTTCCCTGGTCGGGTTTTAACGACTTTTGACATGTTTTGCAAAAATGATATTATGATAATAGTAATATTTACAAAAACAAGCACCAACCTACCCATTCTATACCAGTTTTAAAAGTATCAATTATATAAAAAAATGTATTATGTTTAAGTGCAGAACCAACAATAAGAACCCATGAAAACCATATTCCTGGAATTATTAAAGACAACAAGATAATTCCAAAAAAGTTTTTTCCTTTCCAAATTGAATTATACTTCATTGGAAACAAAATTGCTGTTAACCGATTAAATGCTATCACCACTTGTAACCATGCTTGTGCTCCTGCGAACACTAGCATTGCATAAATGATAAGAGTTAACACAGCATTACTACTACCCAGTGGAAGAAAAAATGAAACTTGAGCTAAGACTGATCCCATCCGAGTAAAGACAGAAGAAAATATGATTTCAAGTAAATCAATGAAACCCGAAATTTTGATTATTTTAAAAAATGGCGTCTTAGTTTCTGGAGAATTTTTTGTAAATAAATGATACAAAAATGCAATATAAAAAAGACATCCTGGAATTAAATATATTAGGGAATATAAGGAATAAACTTCGACAAGTCCCATTTCTTGTGGTTCTTTTAGAAGGTAAAGGAAGTAAGGAAATTTTTGAAAAACAAAATAAACAATGTATTTAAAACAAACTTGAATGCTGTAATTTTTTATTCCAAAAATATATAAAAGGTGTTTGTTTTATTATTTTTGTTAAAGTATCATATTATTAGCTACAGATAATAAAGATTAATAGTAGCTATGACATCTGTACTTCGCCCACGTGACCAAAAGTCGTTTAAGTTCATCTAAAAGTGCCGAAATGTACTTTTTATTACCAAAAATTGCTAAACTTCTGAAAACCACGTTTTTTTAAAAAGCCGTCAGAAGCTACAAACTTTTGAAATCAAACAAAATTCTAGCACAAGTTATAATGGAGGTAAGACGTCAACAAGGTGACAATTAAAAACAAAAGTCTTCCGGAGATAATTTAAAAAGTGAAGTTTTACATTTTAATTGACATAATTGTGTTTGATAATGTGTTGAAAATATCGGATTGAGCCAATGGCAGAAATTTTAGTTTTCACTCATTTTTTAATTTTTTAAAAAATATGAGTATTGCAGATGTCTGCTTTGAAATTGTAAGCATTTGTAATTTGGTTTTTGGGATTATGAATTTGTTTTTGTTTTTTGTATGCGTAATAAAAAGAAAATATACAATTTCTATACCATCACATGGGTTGAAGTGAGTTTTTTCTTTATGGTAATACAGCGTAAAATTTTCTTTTAAGAACGAGTTCGAATCAAGGGTCCGAGGAATCCATTAAGTTAAAATTAAATTAAAAAATATCTTTTCGAAATCAAAATAATTTTGATGTTAAACAGCGAATTACGTTATTTTTTAGATCCTAATATCAAAATTTGATCTAAATGGCTATCCAAAAGTAACCGAAACAAAATGTCGAAAACAAAATAAATTTATTTACCATTGAATCATAGTTTTTAAAAATGAAACTTAAAAAAAATTAGTAAACTTAAAGAAAAAAAAAATTTTTTTAATCATTCATGAAACAACTTACAATACTATTTAAAATTTATAAATTTTAGGATATTTCTTTTAACGTCTTGCCTTCCACAAGCTCTCTTGCTCACCAGTCTGTCTATTGTGTTATCACTTTTTCATTTATTAACCAAAGATACTAGTAATTTTTGGTATAAATGTTGTCGAACGTTAATTACCTATGCTGCCCAACAAGTTCGATTTTCATTGATTACAGTACTTCTTGAACGTATATTATCAACGTTTTATCTAGAGAATTATCATTTATATTCATCAAATCCAATTGTATGGCAAATAATGCTGGTTTTTTCAAATTTTTTAAGTATTGCATATTGTTATCAAAATAGCTTGTGTAAGTTTTAAAAGTATTTTAAAAAAGTTTTTAGCTGCGGTTTTTTGCTTGCTGGAGTAAAGCGGCATAAAAACTGGTCGTCAAACTATATAATTGCAAATATTAATTTTCATTTAAAAATAACTTTTTCGACCTAGCAATTAGGCAAAAAATAATCGAGAGGGCATATAAAATGAAACTCAAGTTTTTCATGAAATCAAAATCTTGATTTCGTAAAAACAACAAAAGGTTTCTATGGGATTGCCTAAAATAAGTCCTCTACTTTAAAAATATGGGTACTCTTTAAAACTGTAATTTTTATCAATTCATTTTAAGGGGTATTTGGCAATGACTTATTTATATACGAAATGGTTGTACACGCTGTTACTGTAATGCATATAATTGCATTTATTGCTTGTAAATTTTTACATTCAAAAAATCGAACATTATATCAAATGCTTGTTTATAATGTTACTCTCAGGAAGCGATATCAGGTACATTCTTAAAATCAAAACGATGATTCGAATCATGATTCATAGCTTATGATCCAAAAAGTTTTCTAGATATTAGAAAACATTAAAGTTTTACATGCCCTGTGGCCTCCAATTCTAATTTATTCTGTTTGTGGATTTCTAGGACCTGTAACAATATCAATTTATATTCATTTAACAAGGCTTTTTGCTCCAACTGGTACTTCACATATGGTAAATTAAAACAAAGATTTTGATTTTAATGCAATGTAAAAGTTTTTAGTTTTATATTATTGCTTTTTTTCTTATTTTTATATGGATGCTAAAAAAGAATATAAGAACTAGCCGTTCTATTAAAGCATCGAGCACGAGCTTTATTATTGGCCCATTAGGTAGCAATCTACCAACAAATCAAACAACTGATGTGTATTTTAAGCAGCTACAAGGTCAATGGGATGAATATATTTAACCTTATTTAACATGTATGAAAACGCTAAAACATAATTTGATACAATCAAAATGTTCATTCCTTTTTTCTTTTATTTTTTTCCATTTTTTTAATAACATTAAATGGAAAAAAGTTTTAAAAAATCGTGAAATATTTAGAACGATTTTCTACGGTTTTTCACGATTCTTTACGAATTTTTTAAGCATTTTTTCCTTATTTTTTCTATTTTTCAATAAAAGGATTTATAGAAAACCAAATAACATGAAACTTTTAAGAATTAGACATGGGAATCAAATATATATCACTTTTGAACCCCTGTATATCTTTTGACCCCATCAATATTCCAAACCCCAAAAAATGACAAAAAAATGAAAAGCAAACTTAAAAGATTCATTGAAAACCGTGAAATATCGTGCTAAATTTTATACTGTTTTCTACGATTTTCCACGACTTTCCACGGCTTTACTCATTGTACAAGTCTCTTTTACAAAGTCTTTAATTATTATTATTTTTCTTAAATTTGTTTTTGAGCTGCCGGTCACTACTTTAATTCTAATTTTTTTAATAATTTTTTTTATAATCTACAACAAAAAATTGATTTTATAATAAAAAATATATTGTGTTTAAGCATTTGCTTACGATGTACATCACAATATGCATCGTGTTCAGCTTGAAAGAAATTCCCAGCTACTGGATTTCCAAGGTGATGAGCTTCAGCAAATTTTGCCGCACTCCATCTTAGTCGACCTTCAAGATGAACATTAGAAATATGGTTTTGAATTGTTTCAGATAGTTTTCGCGGTTGTTTATAAACCAAAAAAACATAACGATGAAGGCCAGTGTCTTTTGGTGGTCCAGATCCCGCATATTCTGTCAGGGTATGACCTGCAGCAATGTTATTTCCAGGGATATTGATGACAAGCCTAAAAATGGAAATTTTCACATTATTAAATTGGAAATCAGAGGTACTCAAAAAAGTACCTACCAATGCATACATTCTCTATATCTAGGCTTTTTCCGGGAAGGAGCGTCTGGGTCAGTCATAATGAGGGTATAAAAAGCATCATTATCAGCTTCCCATTCAACATGTTTCGGCATATCTTTTACTTGAGTTGGAGTAAGAGGAGCGCCAAGATCAACCTGAAATAAGACTAGAAAAAAATCGAAAACAAAAAAGTCTAACCTTTGCGTCATTTTCAAAAGTGACAGTTAAAATGTTTTCCGGCGCAACTGGAATTACGTCCGGTACAACTTCATGTTGAGAGAAAGCTTCAGAAACGGCAAACATGCTCATTAAGCTAGAATGAAAAAAGAAATTTAACAGTCAATATTTCTTTTTTTTAACGGTAAAATTATTTAGTCAGCTAGCAACTTTTTGAAAAGCAAAAACATCTGCTTTTTTTGTTTTTATAACCAAGACACTTTTAATTTTCAACTCCTCTTTTTCTTGTTGTTTACCACTCGGAACTTTCTGGTTTGTGTTCACTTTTTTCTCTTAGTACAAAAGAAGGTCAAAGCAAAAAAATTATGTCCAAAAATATAAATGCATGTTGATTTTGTGTCTTGTTTTTATGTAACTGTTAAATGCAGCTCTTTGTTATTAGATTTTAAGAATCATTTTATTAGTACACGTAAACTTGAAACATTACAATTTACACATTTTGTCCATGTATTCGTTTACGAAGTTCGTCACAATAAACATCGTATTCAGCTTGATAAAAATTCCCAGCTACTGGATTACCAAGGTGATGAGTTTCAGCAAATTTTGCTGCACTCCACATTGGTCGGCCCTCGAGGCAAGTATTCGAAATATGGTTTTGAATTGTTTCAGATAGCTTTCCTTGTTGTTTATAAACCAAGAAGACATAGCGATGAAGACCCGTGTCTTTTGGAGGTCCAGATCCAACATATTCTGTTAGAGTGTTGCCCGCATCAATGTTATTACCAGGAATGTTAATAACAATCCTAAAAATAAAACAAATATATAAAAATGACACTTCTAATAACAAATTTAAAAAATAACTTAAAATTACCTACCAATGCATACATTCTCGATATTGAGGATCATGGCGACTAGGCGCATCTGGATCAGTCATAATGAGAGTGTAAAAAGCATCTTTATCAGCTCTCCATTCAACGTGTGTTGGCAAATCTTTTACTTGAGTTGGGGTAAGAGGAGCGCCAAGATCAACCTAAAGAAAATTTAGAAAAAAAGCCAAAACATACAGCTATTATTGTTTTTTTAGCTTATTCTTTATTTTAATTAATAACAATTTGTATGTCTTAGAGTAAGTAAATGAAAAATGAAACTAAAAAAGAAACAAACCTTGGCATCATTTTCATAAACGACGGTTAAGACTTGCTCAGGTGCAATTGGAATTACGTCTGGCACAACTTCATGATGAGAAAATGCTTTAGAAACGGCAAACATGCTAAAAATTATTAAATTTAAAAAAAAGTAGTTTAGCAGACATTTGTTTTGTTTTTTAAAGATAAAATTATTTAGTCAGGTAGCAACCTTTTGAAGAGAAAAAACATATTTTTTGTTTTTATAGTCAACAAACAGACTCCTATAACTTTAACCCCTCTTCTTTTCTTTTTATTTTCATCTCAAAATTTTCTGTTTTGTGTCCAATTTTTATTTTGTAGCACCAAGAAAAACACAAAACTAAAAAGTTGTGTCCAAAATATGGATGGTTTTGTTCTCAGGGGTTTTGTGTCTTTTTTTTCTTGCAAAACCATTTTAAGTACACGTGAACTCTATTGTCACAATGCTTTCATATTATTTAAACGATAAAGAAAATTGTTGTTTTTTTTCTGTGGCATTAAAACAAAATGCACTTGTTAATTCAGGTGGATGTGATTTAATATATGAATTTCACATTAAAGGAAAATATTTTATTTTACTGTTACTTGAAGGCTGAAAGTTTGTGAAAATAATACTTTTTCATTTTTTGATAAAAACAATAACCTAAAGATTTAAAAAAACGCAAGAGCTGACATTAATATTATATTATTTCAGCATAAAATAAAAAAGTGTAAAAAACAATAAATTAATTTGCAAAATTTCTTTATTTAGCATTAAACAAATAAAGGCATGATGCCAAAAATGCTACAGATGATTCTAGTAATCAATCTTAGAAAACTTATGGAATTATATTTGCAACAAATATTTATGCACAAGTAATAACGCCATTAAGAATGACACGCTTTGCTGGTTCACAACATGAAGGAAAACCAAGTCCAAAAGCGCAAAGAGATGCAGCGCCACAAGCTGCTGTTGAAGTCATTGTATCAGCTCCACTTTAAATCAAGAAGGTAATTAATGAAGTAATGTTTGTATAAACAAAGCTTACGGACAAGTACCACCACGACAAATTCGTTTCATAACTTGTCGGCCACATTTTCCACAATTTGCTGAACAAGAAAGGGCAGTCCATTCTGTCCAACCTGATGGAGCGGTGGTTGTAGTTGTGGTTGGTCTTGTAGTGGTGGTGGTTGTTGTTGTTGTGGTTGTGGTGACACCACATGTTTCGATAACACCAGTTTGATCTAATAGGATTTTTTTAATCTTTACATGTAATTTTTAATATTACCCCATTTAGCAAATTCTGCAGCAGCATAGGTAGCTAGTGGGCCATTGTCATGTGTAACACCTGGTGAAATATAAAATCTCCAATTAAAAGTCAATCCCATTTGTGCAGCAGTTGCTTTTGAAGAATCAAAATAATTTTGAGCTCGAGCTGTTCGAGTAAGACCCTAAAAACAATAAAGTGGAATTGGCTGTTAAAAAAACTCTTACCTGTGCATCAGCTTCTGGAGACATTAAGAGTGCTGAATCTCGGGTAGTATCTGCACCACCAACAATCATTAAAGTGTTTCGACAGAAATGTTTTTCAAGTTTTGGCTCTACACCAGATCCAAAAAGTCCATAAGGATACCATTCCATATCAGTGGGGAAAGTATAAAAGCCAGCAGAAGCACAAACAACTGCCTTAATTTTCATGGAAGAAGTAAAAGTGGACATTCGATGAACATATTGACAACCAGCTGACATACCATAAAGGTAATATTTTGTGACACTAAAAATTATGAAGTTTAATAAAATCAGATATGAGGATTCTCCTCCATGTGGCGGCAAAACATCAAAGGATTTTTCTAATCTCGTCGGGGGCACGTGCTTCTAACGTTCCTCCCTGCCCCCATCTTTGAACAACTTACGTTGAACTCAATCTTCTTTTAGCTTCATCAAAGACAAGATCCAATGAATCAATTTCATAATCTTCTGTAGGGCCATCAAGACCTGCAAGTTGATAAGTTCCAAACCATTGTGTACCAAAATATGGTGCAAGGATAACAAATTTATATTGATTTGCTAATGAAACCCATGCATTTCGCATTCCGCTTCCATTATCACCAGCACCATGCATAACAATTACAATTGTTGAGTTTGCTGTGATACCTGTTGGAACATATGTTGAAACAGCGATCGGTTTATTGTTGACAGGAGAGACAACGTTAAATAGTGATGAGCCAATAGGAATTGTTAGGGAGAGAACGAAAGGGAGGGTGGAGATGAAAGTAAAAAGAACAAAGATGCTGCAGTTTTTCATGTTTTATTATTTTAAAACATGCCCATTATGAAAATAGAGTTTTTAAAAGCTGCTTTTATATCCATTTTTGAAGAGCAGCTAACATTTGTACTCTTAAATTTTGCAACAGTTTAATCAAAAATTAATAATCAAATGTACCAGCTGGATAAATAAACGTGGCTGTCAACTATCATTTTTTGTGTTTTAATTATGCACAGAAATTCTTGACAACATTTGAACAAACATGTTTTATACCAGAATGCTTCCGCTTTTTTCGAAAAATAGCAAAAGCAATGTTTTAACCTTTTATTTGTTGATTTATAAAATTTTAAACAATGCTTTTTGATTACAATAATGAGCAGTACGTGTAACATTGCTTCCAAATTACAAAGCCAAGGGAAGCTGACGTCAGATGTTTATTTTCTGTAAGAGATTATGTTTTTTTATTATCAATAAAGTTACATATGTCACAATATTAAAGATGAAGAAGGAAAAATAACAAAATTTTTATTTAATTTTACAGGCACGTCTAATACGTTGGATTTTTTGCCACAAAGCTACCGAAAACCCAAATTTGCCAAAACGTTGAGACATTTTAACTAACAAACTGATTTTGCTATCTAAATGCTGCAGTTTTTAGAACAAAACCCAACATCAACAAAAATTTTTTAAAATTTTCTTTCAGTAAATCTTGGTCACTTGAATACTTTGTCTAAATGGTTTTGGGCTAAGCAGACAGGAATCCCCTCAGAGTATGGGAATTTTCTTTAAGAACACATTTCCCAATCACTTTTTTAAATTTTGATTTTTCTAGTAACATTTTTTTATGAAGAAGTTCTTAAGCAACACTTAAAAAATAAAGGCTACTGCAGTGATGAATTGCTGGACTCTACCCTGGACTCCTAATAACTAACTATTCATTTATTATTGTGGTCAGTTCCCTCACAGTTTGACGACAAATTATTTCTTGTTCTTAAAACTTTGCTGAAAATTATGTTTCACAAAGAAACAGTACCATTTATTATTAATTTTGATAGAAAAACTTTTGTTACTGTTAACTATAAATTTGGATTTACACTTGTTCCAAAATCATTAAGCGCTGATGTTTATGAATTTCATTTTGAAGATATGCTAGGAAAATTTGAAATCCTCAAAATTGGAACAGATGGTAAGAACAAAAGTAAAATTTCATCGACTGGACACCGTCTAACTCCAAAAATTTTTTTAGATAAATTTTCTATTGAAATTCCATATAACAAAGAAAGCAACACATTCAAGTGCAGCAAAGGTTCATCATCTGGTCCTGTGAAACTTTATCTTCAAGCAAAAATAGAAATGAGAAATGTTCATTATGTTGAAGTAGACGTTCACATTGGTGTATTAGCAAAGGATATGGAACTGCTTGATATTTATGATTATTACACAAGAGCTTTTACTATTGAACATGCACAATTTAAGTATTACATTAAAAAGATTGCAGAAGATAAAATTGAGATTGAAATTGAAAATACATATGGTATTAGAATTAATGGTAAGTGGAAAATAAAGGGGGGAAATGAAGAAAAAAAACCCAACAAAATTTTTAAAAATTTTCTTTCATTTGCAAATTTTGATCACTTGAATAATTTTAATAATTGTTTCAGGCAAAACTGGGAATTACTTGTTCACGACAAATGGACGTGAAAATGTTAATTTACTGCTTCATATCATCTATGAAAAACGTCAGGTAACTCAAGACAGCGAAAAAATTGAAAGCCGTCCATCTTCTACATCTCCAGCTGCACGAATTCTACCAATTGAAATTATTGAGACCTTTGCTCCACGTTTAAAAGTCTCATATGCTTGAATGTCACTTGGCATTGATATTCCATCACATAAATACATTTTTGAATGTTATGTTTGATGATTTTGTTGAAATTTTTTTGTTTGAATAAATACACTTTGAACGCCTTAACACAAAAAACATTCAAGCTGCTTTATTGTAAAGCATAAAGCGATAAGTCTAAGGTTAATTATTGCTGCTGATTTATTTGTGATGTAAAAGAGAATGTTTAAATAGTTAAAAAAAATTTATCTTCTTTTTATAACACATGTCACCGTTTTTATTAACAAAATGTTCCAATAAACAAAATATTTAAAGGCTTTAAATCTCCCGGATCATTGGTTGTAATAAAGAATAAAAAGGGGTGTTCTGCTATAAATTCTTCAGTGCACCCACAACACATTGAATCATAAACAGACGTCCATGCACTTGCTTCTGTACCATATTCATCTGTTTTAATAACAGCTTTATGAATTATTTTTTTCAATTTTGAAGGCTGTTTAACCATTCCTTTTAGGTTACCAGTATTTTCGAAAGCATCTTTTATTCCAAGTTTTTGAAGGTTCTTTTTTAAATCAAATTCATTGGAGAGAACCATAGCTGGAATATGTACTACTGTGTAAGGATTGGGACTCCTAAAAAATTTATGCATATAAAATAAGTTAAGTAAGCCTCAACCAAAAACTGGTCATACTAAATTAGCACCTTTTTTCTTACCTTTTAGTCCACTGATTAAAATTTTCAGCATTCAAATTTTTCACAATCTTTTGCAGCCCATTTCTTTCATTCGGCAAAACAATATACATCCATGCTTCATTATTTTCATACGGTATTCCAAGTACACAGCATTCATCAGATTTAATATAGTTCCATTGACGGTCTTCCATAACGCGCCTATAAAGCATGTCGATTTCACGTTGAGTAGAATCTGATGAATAAAAAGTAGCCTTTTTTGGACTAAGAATATCTTTCCATTTTGCAGAAAAATGCATTGCATTTATAAGAAGTACAGCTAAATCTGGGGTAATATCAGATGGTTTTGTAATATTGTTAATTTGACCGCTTGTTTTTTGATTAATAATTTCATTGATTTTCTGTAAAACAACAGTAACTTTTTAAAGCCACAGATTTGCTTTTGGCAGTGACTGTGAGCGGTAAATAGCTTGCAGTCACAGCTAAATCAAGCCCGTAATTAATAGCTAAACAACTTACTGTGGAAGTTTCATTGGCTGTGTTAAAATCCATTTTTTCTATTTTTACATCAAAATTATTTTCAATTATTTCACAAAATTTTGGGAGCAATGCTAATTTATCAGCAACAAAAATTTGATTTGCAAGTGTTATCTTGATACCGCTGCTATCCTTTTTATTATTTTGTTGTTTCATGAACATGGAGTAAAAGTCAAGGATTTCTTGATCATTTTTACCTAAAACAATGAATATACTGACAAAAAAAGTTACCAAAATGTGACAGAAAATGTTAAAAAATTGAAGTATACTATATATTATCCAAAAACGTTTAAAATAATTTCATAGTTTTAAGCAAAGTCTTACCTTTACCAATAATTTCTTGAATTTGTTTAGCTGTTTCATCTTTTGCACCCGGGAAAATCATTGCAAGTCCAGTCAAAATAGATTTTGGAGAAAATATGATTGATCCTTTTGTCGAATCATCATGTAACAGGGAAAGAAGATTAAAAGAAAAATTTATTTCATTTTCTAATGACATTGTTAAAGCTAAATGACAACACGATTTTTGAAAAGCAATTTTAAAGAAAGATTTTTAAAATCAATACATTTAGTTTGATCGGAGAGAGAAAATAAAGATGAAAGTGCCAGCTGCAAATTTAATGAACAAAGAGCAATAAGATTTTTTTATCAAAGAGAAACCATGAGTGACATTTTAAAAACTTTTTTTAATGAAAAATCTTTATGTTCATACAATTATTTATTAAGCTTCCAGAATTGTAGTTTGCATTATATTGCCATGAAACGTTATTCAGCTTTTTTTGTTAATCGTTTTTCAATAATTTTTTCATCATTATAAGCAATATAAATAAAGATAAACACTAAAATATAGACAGTTACAATTGCAGTTATACCAGAATATAATGCATTCGTTGCTTCGTCATAGCCTGAAATTAGTATAGTTAGAACACCATGTTTAAAAAATATTAAATACAAACCAATAAAAACATATTTATAACAAAAATACATTGAAGAAAAAGGAATTGCAATCATTAAAATGCTAAAATATAGCAACAAAGTTAAAGCTTTGGAACGGGTTTCTGGAGTGTAAATTGCTGATAGTTCCTCATTTGTTAGTGGTTGTGATAGCAATGAATCGTCTGGTGGTGTTGACAAAGTATCCATATTATCTGCAATAATTTTGTTGTTTAAAGTAAAAATATGAAATAAAAATTTTTTTATAACTAATAGTACAATATTACCTGGTTTTTTATTTGTTGTTTTAATTTCCGGTGATAGAGCTTCGTCAACGATTTTTCTAGTGGAATTGGTCATAGTTTTTAATATTAATTTATTGCTTTTTTTTATTAGAACACTAGCGGTGCCCCACCCCTTCGGGGTGGTTCACCATAGCTTCATGAACAGTCTTGCATAAAACAACAAAAACAACTTTTTGTTGATTTATGCAAATTTCACGCTTTATTCTCTTTTTTGTGAATGAATAATAAAAAGTTACGGAAAACGTTACATTCTCCTTTTAGTTGGAGGACGAGAGAGACACTTTTTCAACAACAAAAAATGCTGTTGATGTTTTGCATTACAACACGGAAAGCCAATTTTGTGCTTTATTTCACTGGAAAAACTTGTTGAACTTACATTTGGTAACCATAATCCTGTAATTTTTTATTTTTATTTCAACATTTTGTTTTTGTAGGAAAACGAAACAGATTTGATGCATTTCGATAACTTTCTTCCACGTTCATGATATTTGCTTCTTTTCCTTCAATTCGATGTCCATTAATAGAATTGTTTTTACGTTTTTATTAATTGCATGATCGTGAAATTGATCTTACGTAACGCAACAATAAATTAATTGGATTACTCAATCCACCCCCACCATATATATTTGGTGGGGGTGGAGGAATAAACAAATTCGTTAAAGTCATTCGTCTGAAAAAGAATGAACACAAAATTTTTCTATCATTGTGTCAAACAAGGAACTTATATATTTTTTTATTTGCAAAAAATCATGAAAAAGTTCTTTTTTTCGTTCATTTTTATTACACTATTAGTCAATTTTCGTTACACATTTTAATCTGTCTTTTTTTGCAGTAATATTTTGAGAAATTAAATTTTTTTTGTACGATGAAATAAAAAAAACTCTGCCACAAAATATACAATTGTTAATTGGAAGGCAGAGAAGGAAGGTACTTTTTTGATCTTGACTTCTTTATAATTTTTTGTGATAATATTTTTTAGGGAAAATACGAGAAAAAAACAGGTTAATTAACTTTTTTGAAAGATAGACGAAGACAGGCGGTGCTTGCTTCTTACAAAATGCACAAACTTTTTTCTTTAATTAAACAATAAAAAAAGTTGGTAATAAAAGGAGGAAATAAAAGGGGTATTATTCTTATTGTTGCTTCAAACAACTTTGGTTTTAAAAAATTGTGTCCTGCAAGAATAAAAGTTTATTAAAAATGAAAGCTGTATTTGCTATTGTTTTGGTGATATGCTTACAATTAGATTTATTTTATTGTATTGAAAATAGAGGTAAGAATTTTTACGATTGCAGTATATTAGGTTATGCATTCTCCAACGGAGTCGCCTTTGATCTTCCGCCGCCAAAAGAAGATCAAAGGCGGCTTCCACCAAAACAAATTTTGTTCATCCAAAATCAATCCCGGATAATGATCTGTGAAAATTAGCTTTACTAAAACATTTTGTTAAATAAAAAATCTTTACATTTGTTTATGCCCCATTTTTTCAGATTCTCATGCACAAACAATAAAGCTAATAACTCGACTATGTCAATCAATGCCCGGGGAATCCGTTATTTGCAAGAGATATTCAGATCCAGTTGAAACAATTTTTGATAGTCAAGCAATTTATCATTATCGAAGTGAACGAGATGATAGTGAATCATTGTTCCCTAAACATTCAGAGAATGATCTAACGGATGTTTAAATTTGAATAGCATTGTTTTACAATATATATTTTTGAACCTTTAATAAGTAATAGCAGAATCTGCTTTATTTGTATTTGGACATTTTTGCAAATATTTTTTATACCGGTATTTTTGTTTAAATAATTGTTGTATTGTCTGTGACAATGTCTCAGAAAAATGAATAAATGATATTTGTTAAAAATCATTTTGACTTTAAAGACATCAAAGAATCAATGAAATCAAGATTAATGACAGTTAGTGACTAATTAAAAATTTGTTCAATGTGATAAAACTTTACTTTTTTTAACGAAAAATGAACAGTGTAATTTTTCCCAACGATAAAAAAAGAGGAAAAATTAATCAAAAACTAAAAGTCATTTTCCTTTACTTCCTTTTCTTGACAGTTGTTGATAAAAAAAATTGAACTGCGTTACAAAACTTTGCACATATAATTACATCTACATCAACCATAATGTTTCTGTATTTTGTAATCGTTTTTCAGAAACAAGATATGAAAACTGTTTACTACTCTGTACTGTTAATTTTTAATGTAATTAATTATATTTCGTAAGATGCGAGGGTGGATGATAAATTTACTGTGCACAATGTTTATCAATTTCTTAAATAAAGTCATAAGTCAATGTTTATATTATCTTTCAAGAAAACAACCGAATCAAATTTATGTTTTTGTTTTTTTTGTAACATTATTGCAAATTTGATCTAATTTTTGTTGCAGTCTTCGCCAAATAACACAGTTTTTTCTTGCAAAAATGTGAATGGTTTGTAAGAAAAACCTGAAACCCGAAAAAAGAGTGCGCTTGTTCCGGTGACGCGTTAGTGCACTAACAAATGAGTAAGTCAGTGATTGATAGATTTACATGGTATGGTTACCTAGACAAGAACAGATAAATGAAACAAAGGTTGTCTTATTATGAAAAATGGCCGAATAGCCATATGAAAAAGGAGGCTATCATATTATTAGCACAAGTGATGATTTTTAGAGGTGTCAAGCTACAGTGTATATAGGAGCTATAAACTACATGATATTTGGTCGTGTACTTAAAGCTCGACATTTTAAATGAAAAAATATTTCCTGTTTTTCTGATAGTTTAGTTTTTTCTCGATTTGTTAAAACAATGAATTTGCAGTAAAAAAAACTAAACTACATAGAAAATTTAAAACGCATCTGAATGTGTATATAGCCTACTCACATTATTTTACAGAATGCCCTTTTGTAACATCCGAAATAACAATTCTGTGAATTGAAAAATTTTCAATGAAGGCATAAAAAAATAAAAAACAAAAAAAATACATTTTGGCAGCAGCAACTTTAACATGCAATTATTCCCGTGTTCAATCACTGTCTAACCAAAACTATTAAGATCAAGACCAAAATGAAAACGGAATTTTCCACTTCTGTTTGAAGTGTAAAAAAGTTGTGTAATAAAACAAAAGTTGAAAAAGTGTTAAAAAAGAAAAAAATTTATAATCGATTTATTGCGTAAATTTCATCATTGATTCTTCTCTATTGTTTTACAAGTTTTTTGTTAATTAATTTCCACCACCGCAATCAACAATTTTTTTCTTCCCGTTGACACTTTTGCTTCCCTTGGGAAAAACCATTCAAGGTCCAAAACTGAAAGTTTTACAACTTTTCTTTGGGGAAAACAAAGACTATCTGTTTTAAAAACACATGACGGCGATTGTTTCATGCAAAAAAAAAAGAAGAAAGAAACAACAAAACAGGGGGAAAGAAAACAAAAAACTTGCGCAACAATTTAAAAAAGATAATCTCAAAATTGGGTTTTAGGCACTTTTTGAAAAATAAAGCATGATACTTTTTTTTGCAAGCAGAAAACACAAAATTTGAAAAAAAACATTGTCTTTGAAAAAAGAGAAATAGATCTTTGTTGCATTTTTGTAGGTTTTAAAACTTACAAAACTTGAAAAGCTTTGAAATAAAACAAGCAGTGTTTCACCCTCAAAAAGTTAATGAATTTTTAAAAAAAACTTCTGCTAACTTTTTTTTGGCATTTTTATCAGATTGTGTTTGTAAGTTTCATCATTTTTTTCAAAGTCATAATGTTACAAAAATGCTTTCAAAGCTAGCCATTTTTTATAGGGTTGCGTTTTGGAATTAGGGTTGTTGCAACGCTAGCCCCATAGTCGGAAACGATCATTTCTAAAGATAAAAGAGAAAATGCCGCTTTTTGCAGTCGACTCTTTTTTGGCTCCAACACAAGCGTCTGAGGCGACCAAAATGATTGGCACAACACTGCCGTGAACATTCATAGCTCATTCAAACTTTTGTGATAGCATTTTAGTGTACTTTTTGCTCTTAAATTAAAAATTTCATTTTTAATTATTTTTTAGCAGTTTTTTCCTTGAAAAAAGTGTGGTGCCGCATATAAGTATTTTGTTCTAATTTTACTTTCTGAAAATGAATTTAAATTAGCTATCATTTTTATCTGCTCTGTTTTTTACTCTATGCGCCACTTAATTACTATCCCTTCTTTAGCATGGAAACCCTATTTGATTGTTTTTTTGTGATTTCTCTTTTTTTATTCCTTTGTTGTCACTCACTCCACAATTATGAACTTTCAAAGAAAATTTTAGTTTCAATGATTCCTTCGATTCTTCTCAAGTGAGAATAAAGATGACACTTTTTTTTGAGTTCCTTAACCTGTTTTTTTCTGACTTCTCAAAAATTATTTATGGCCTCCTGTTGTTTATTTTTTTGAGTTCTATTTTTATTGTATCGGAGTATTTAACCTCAACAACAATCTTTTCTTATTTATATTTACTCCTTTTTGAGACTTGTGCATTTTATGATTATTTATGAGTGTTTTTTTTCTGATGCCATGAGAATTGAATTGTCATCATTCTGGAACTACTTTTAATGACCTTTTATGCAAAAAATTTTATGTTTAAATTTTGTGACTTTTCAAGGTTTTTAAAAATTTTTTGAGCTGTTTGAGTTTTTCACAAATTTAAAAAATGTTTATTCTATGCGTGTTGTTATGGTTATAAAATTTTGAATCGTTTTTTAGTTTATTTTAATTTTTAATAACCGCTTTGTGAATTAAAAAAAAGTTTTTTCTATGAGTATGATTGTTATGATTACGCGAAAACAAACATAAACAACAACCATATTTGACCTCTTTTGTTCTTTGTGACTTCTCCTTTTTCCCTTTCTCTCATGTGTTGATTAACCGCTTTTTATTCACCAAACGATGACATTGAACTAACTATCTCATTAACAAACTATCCCAATAACATACTTAAATTTAGCAAAATAACACCAGAAAAAAAAGGTAGAATGTATTGATCATTTGATGATATTTTTTTCAGACTGAAAAAAATGCGTTTAGTTGTAATTTTGCTGTCAAATATTTTATTGATTTTTTGTTTTCCACTTGAAGATGGTAAGCTTTTTAACTTTTGCTTAAAGAAAAAAGTGTTTAAATATGCAAATTGTTTCAGAAAATTTATGCAAAAGAAAACCATATTTAATATTTTGTCAAGAACAAAATGTTGGATTCTTCCAATCACGACAGCAAACTCCAGAAATTGATGAATCTCGAGCAGATTTAAAATCGGATCCTGATCAAGGGCCTCTTGAAAGACCTCGTGCAGCAAAGGAAAAAGAGATGGCAGTTGAAGATGGCAATGATGATGGTTGGCGTGGAACAACAAAAAAGCCAACCTCAAAACCAATTGATTTATCTCGACCAAATGCAGAAGATGTTGCGAGGGAAATGGGTGAACTACAACGTGATGATCCAACAACTTCAACAACAACTGAATCTAATGAAGTTTCGGATACGACTTCACCAAAAATACAACGTACTTAAGTTTGATTTTTTTTGTTTTCTTTCGTTTTCGTTGCACAACTTTTCTTGAGTTTTAATCTTTTTTTTCAATTTTCGTTATTGCCACTTTTCTTTTACTGTCTATTATTGCAAGAAATTACGGTAACCTTAGTTCAACTTTTTGAATGACAAAAATTATAAGAACATTATCTTATTTGTGACACTTTCACTTTTCATTTATCACATTCTTTCTCTTTCTTTCAGCTCCTTTTCTTTCCCGACACAAGCGTGCTTTCTTTTCACCACAGCCACCACAACCTCCTGCACCAGTATTACCATTAGAAAGTGCCGCACCTCGCACAATAACTAATAATCGTAAACGACAACGTGATTGGGTATATTTAGATGATACAGATGATCTTGATTATATTGAATATCGGAAACGTCGTGCACGACTTCTTCGAAAGCTTAATGATCTTGATTCTGATCAACTTCATTATCACAGGTTTCTCTTTCTATTACACCCTTTAAGCTGTTTTAAAATTTTACCTTAACATAATTAGCTGTCCTTGTCCTTGCCACTTTCAAGCAATAATTATTAACAACTAATATTTCTATTTTCAGGTCATCATCGCATTATCCCCGTGACTCGTACACAAGCTACGGATCGGCTTACGACAGCTATTATCGAAGCAATTACTACCCCTCTTACTACCCGTCTTACGGCTATCCTTCAAGCGACTACTATTCAAATCCCGGCTATATGGGCGGATATGGCTATCGGCAGCCGTTCACCTTTGGCATTGGGTCGGGCCTCAATATTGGACTCCCGTATGGATATGGTGTCGGAGTCGGCTCCGGTTTGGGCGTCACCGTTGGATAATGCTAATAATGGATTCCAATGGAATCGACAACAAATTTTGTATTATCCCCCACCATATCCTTTTAAACGTTTAAGAAGAAAAATTACTGTTTAAAAAAATTTGTATATATATTTTTTTAGTTTTCTTTTGTCGTCATTAACATATCCGTTTTTGTATAAATTTTTTTAATAATGGCTTTATTTTATTAAAAATTAATAAAAATTTCGTTTGTTTTTTAATACAGTAGAATAAAACTTTAGCAAGCAAACCTTTGTAGATTAAAATTTTTTTAGTGGATGCAATAAACATGGGAATTTTTTCTGATGAAACAAAGGGGCCATAAATAAGAAAAAGAACTAACAAACTTGTCATTTTTTACAGAGTTTGTCCAACATATTGATTATCAATTGTAGTGGATGGCAGAAAAACAAAATGACAAATTTTTTGAGGGCATACTTCCAATGTTTTTCTGTAACAAGAATATGACCTTAGTTGTGCCAAACACATTTATCCAATTATTTCTTCTTGCCATTCTTCGATAATTTTTGATTTTTATTACTTTCTCCAATCATGAAATCTCCACAAAAAAATAATGTAAGTTTATCATTTAAAATTATCCATAAATTTTATAAACCCATTTTCAGCAATATCACAACATCAAACAATTGAATAACGAAAATCAAACTGCAATTTCAGCTGAAGCACTAGAATGCAAAGTTTGTTATGATTTATTTGACAAAATTCCTGGCTTACTTAAATGTGGTCATTCATTCCAGTGTACTCCCGCTCCCTAATTTCCCGCTCCCGCTCGCTCCCGCTCCTAACGTAGCATCTCGCTCCTCGCTCCCGCTCGCTTTTGCCGTTTTTTAATCCGCTCCCGCTCGCTCCCGCTCCTTTCACTTACTCCCGCTCGCTCCCGCTCCCGCTCCGGCTCCCATGTTTAACAGCTTTTCAAAAAATTTTTTATTTAATTAAACGAAATTGCAATAAGTCTTGCTAAGTTAAGTTCTTGTTGTTGAAGAACAGCTTCAGAAAGTTTTGTAGATTCAAAAAAATTTTTCTTGGGTTTTGATGACCTTGCTGGATTTGGAGTTTTGATCACATCCATTTTTTCACATAAGAATAAAATTGATTATTTTTTGAGAAAATATTGCAAAAAAACTCTGAACTTGGAAAGAGCCGCTCTTTCGAAGTCGCTCCCGCTCGCTCCCAGCTCTTTCGAAGTCGCTCCCGCTCGCTCCCGCTCCCTTAATAAGAGAGCGGGAGCGGGAGCGAGGAGCGGGGCGGGAGCGGGAGTACACTGATTCATTCTGCTATAAATGCGTCAATTTAATTCGTTTACAAGCAAGTTGCAACGAAACTGATGTAAGCAAATTTCTATAAACTATTGCATCTCATTGTAGATAAAAATATTTTTAGTCTTTTCAATGTCCATTATGTACGAAATTGATGTCATTGTCTGATGAAACCCTACCAAATTATGCTTTTGATGACGTTATCCGGTATGCTACTTTGGTCACCCAAAATAATTTAATGCCAGAAAAGAAAGTAAGTTGCTTACATAAAAGTTTGAAAATATAAAAACTTATAAATTTTTGTCATGGATGCACGTTTTATTTAACAAACTGGATAATTTCTTCAATCCTACACCAAAACATGCAACATGGAAAATTGGTTTTACACAACCTATCTCCGAATATCCTCAATTTCGTGAAGCATTGGAAAAGAATAAAGTTGCACTTGAAAGTGTTATGCTACGTAATGATCGTTGCAAATTGCTTGGAACAATTAAGGTTTGTGCTTTTAAGATTTTATTAGTACAGTCGAACCTCGTTATAATGCGCCTCGTTATAATGCGAACCTCTCTATACTGCGGTTTTTGTGCGGTCCCGGCAAATGTCTTAAGGAAATGACCTAATACAGACCTCGTTATAATGCACCTTGTTATAGTGCAAACCTGCTTATACTGCGGTTTTTCTGTGGTCCCTTCAAAAATTTATAAGGAAAATCGACCTTGTTATACTGCATACTCAATTTTTTTTCCAAAATCGGTTTTTGTTATTCTAAGATCAATGAACTTCGACTTCATTTCTTTCATTTTTTTAAAACATTCCAATAGTTTTATGGATTTTTCTATCAAAAATAGCGGAAGAAAGCTGTTCAAGCAAAAATAGTCAATTTTTATCATAATTGTGGTTTTTTATATGCTATAAATTGATTTAAATAAAAATTTTTCAAAAAATAGTCAAAAAAATTGAACCTCGTTATACTGCGGACCTGTCTATAGTGCGGTTTTTGTGCGGTCCCTTGGACCGCACTATAACGAGGTTCGACTGTATTGTTAAATTTTTAAGGTTGCAAATATTTCCTTTGCAAAATATGTTTTTGTTCGATGGACTTCAGATGGATGGAAAAGCTATCATGATTGTCAAGGAACTTATCAATCATCATCTTCTAAAACATATGATACATTTGCATTTGAGATTTATATTCCGAAAAATGTAGGAAATGTAAGCTATTTTTGTTATGAAAACTAAAAAATTGTTATTTATTTAGGTAACAAGAATTGAATTTTGTATTTGCTATGTTGCTTGCGGTGTAGGATATTGGGATTCAAATAATAGAGAAAATTATTCATTAATTTGCGAAACTCAACCTAAAGCTGTAAGTTGTAACCTCTTTTATCTCATAAAAAATGTGTCAATAATATAAAACATTTTTAACGTTTTTTGAGTCATAACTAGACGTTTTTATAATAATATAAGTACATTTTAATTTGGGATTTTCATTTTCAGATTTCTCAAATGAAGAAAGACATTCAAGAAAGAGAGACCGTAATTTTTGCACTAAATTTTTGTATATTGGTTTTGATTTTAATGTGCTTTATTATTGTTGCAAGCGCAGGACTTGAAAACAACAATAAAATTTTGTAAATTTTTCATGTTATTTCTGTTTTTTTCACTGATTTTATAAAATTTGTTTGCTACTAGTATTTACAGTATTTGTTTGTGATACATTTTTAAATTAAACTGAATTACCCAAATGTGCAAAAAGTGAGTTTGTAAGTATTTTAAAAACAACATTTTTACATAACATTGAAAATCATTATTTATTGGATATAAAAATTTGCGTGTTATTGCTGCCTTGAAAAACACAATATAAGCCATTTATCACCCTGAAACAAACAATAAGGGCAAAGTGCTCATTTTTGAAGTAAACATTTCACAAAAGTGTTTAAACTTGAATAGTTATTTCCTGTCAATCTTATCAGTGTTCAGGAAGTATCATAGTGATTTTCTTACGATTAAAAACGTTTTAAATACTGATTTGCGAAAAAAATCAGACAGACAGGGATGGCTAAGCAGAAGAAAATCTTTGAAGCTTCACTTTTTTATAATTATAAAAGACTAAAAACATACGGGCTTTTTTTTTATAGGCTTTTGTCTTGATGAATCTAAGAACCTTTGAATCGGAAAAAGAATTAATAAACTTAATATGTTTGGCAAATTCTGACCAATATATTGATTATTAATTGTAATGGCAGTAAACCAAAAATGCAAGTTTTTTAAGGGTGCACTTCAAACATTTTTTATTGATGAGAAAATGACCTTATTTGTTACAAATGCACACCTAATCGTTTTATTTACTGCCATTTTTTCATAGTTTTTTGGTCCCCAATTTATTTTTTTCTGCCATGAAATTTCAGCAAAATAATAAAGTAAGTTTACCATCTTGTTTGTCCACAGATTTAACATCACATTGTTTTCAGCAATATCACAACATGAGACAATTGAATAACGAAAATTTAATCGCAATTTCGGCTGAAGCATTAGAATGTAAAATTTGTTATGATCTGTTTGACCAAATTCCTGGCTTGCTTAAATGTGGACATTCATTTTGCTATAAATGTATCAATTTAATTCGTGCACAAGCAAGCTGCAAGCAAATTCATGTAAATGAATTTTTATTAGATTATGTAAAATTATTGTGAGTCAGTATCTTTATTTTTAGGAATTTCAATGTCCATTATGTATCAAATCGTTGTCATTATCTGATGATACAATACCAAACTACGCTTTTGATGAAGTTCTTCAATATGCTACTTTAGCAACGCAAAACAATGGAATGCCACAAACAAAGGTGAGTCGTTTACATAAAATTTTATAAATATAAATGGTTTTATCATGGATTCACATTTTATTTAATTTGTTAAAATGGCTAAAAAAAACTTTGTATAATTTGTTTTATGACTATCCTTTTTTAGGATCAAAGCAAACTATTGAAAACATTGGAAGTCCAAAAGCAACTTTATGCCCAAGCATGTAAAACTCTGGAAAGCGTTCAAAAAGAAAAGATGCGCACAGAGCACAACGAAGTTTCTCAATTAATGAAAGACATTCAAAACAAAGAAGTAATAATATTTTTCTTATGTCTGTTACTCATAATTTTGTTTGCAGTATGCGTTTTTATTGCAACAAAATGTGGACAAATTCCAAAAAGTAGTTTTTAAATCTGTGATTTTATTGTTTATTTTGTATTGATAAAAAATAGTCGTAAAAATAACTGTGTACACAAACGGTTACAGCATGGATATGCATTGAAAACTATTTTTTTTTGCATTTGAAAATTATTTTTTAACTCCCAATCATCTTTTGGAGGGGTATATGAAAAGCGTAACAAACAGATTTATTCAAAATAACGTAATCTTTTTTTGTTGATAATGATTTGTGCAAAGAGAAAACATAGATAACGTGAAATCTGTTCCGCTTTTGTCGAGCTTAACGGTATTTTTATAGGCATGTCGAGAAGCAGCGACTTTAATGCGAAAAAACATTTGATGTATTGTTTTCAAAGTAAATTTTAAGTTAAAAACGAACAAAATAAACGCAAAAAAACATTGATGTTGAATCAGACATTTTTTTTTCAGTTAAATCTAAAAAATGGTTTATTGTTTTGCAAATGTAACGCATAAAACTGCATTCATTTTCATTACAATATCTCCATCCATAAAATGTTTCGTAGCTCAAATTTGCAATTACTGAATTTTTTTATAAAAAAAAATAATTTTTAACACTGGATTAATTTTTGGTAAGATTTTGGTGACGGGGAATCTATCCAAATATAATAAGTCAAGATTTTTTTTCAGTTTTTCTCATATATACCTAACAAATCAATAAAACAACCATTTTCCAATATTTTTGTCTTTACTAGCCAAATAAACCAAACAAATTTTTTTGCCAAAAATGTGACCCTTGCGACTATTATAGTTGCACTTATTGTTTAAAAAAACTGTTTTTAATTTTCAGTTTGTCTGAAAGTTATGATTTATTTTAATCAAATTAAAAGCCATATCTTCATTTTACTCAAGAAACTGCTTTTATTTTATTAAATAAAAATGGATCAAAAGGTTCATTTTACTGAAAATGTTACGCTATACCCAACAGCGACGGATGTCAAATTTGGTGAACATCGTCATCTTGGATTTACTATTGCCATATTTTTTCAAAAAGATGGTAAAACTACATATGAACTCCGAAATATTAAAGGTGATTTTGAAATCGCAAAGATTGTATCAAGTAAGTTTTTTTATTCTTTTATTATTTTTGTTAATAATAAATGTTTATTTTTTAGCTGCACATGCCAAGAATATTCCAATCGTTAACAATAAATTCAGCATCTCAGATATTGATGGTCGATATTTAACATTTTATATTACTGCAAATATTGAAATTTCTCTCAAGAATGAACCAATATGTATCAAATCTAAACCAACAACTCCAGTTATGCCAGAGCCTACAAGTCCACCAGTTGAAGAATGTCGCCCAAAATATGCAGATACTCTTGATCTTTCCTTGATTGCAGCAGATGGAACAAAAATTCCAACTCATCGAAATATTTTTGTTAAAGCATCAACCCGTTGGCCAATTTCATTCAAGTGTGAAAAAGATGTAATTGTTTTCAATGATTTCAATGCTAGCACAATTAGAGCTGTTGTTTACTTTTTATATGGTACAAAAGTTGCTATCAATGGCAATGAAATGGAAGTCTATAAATTTGCTGATAAATACGGTTTTCTGAAATTAGCTGTAAGTTTTTCTTTGAGCTTGTTAAATGTTTAAGAGATCAATCATTTTTGTAAAAATTTAATCTTTTAGGAAGAATGCTGTTCTCGATTTGAAAAGCTTGTTGATTCATCAAATGTTCATGATTATATTCAAATTGCATACAAATACGATATTGAAAGCTTCAAAGAAAAATGCTTAAAAATTTGGATTGAAAATGGGAAGAAATTTAGCTATGCAGAAACCAGCTGCCTTCCACAAAATATTCTTGCTGATATTTCATTTTGGTATCAACAAAGATATTATTTTTAATTAATTATTTTATTTTTTGTTTTTATTGTATATTTGTCTGCATATTTTAAAAATTTTTTTTGTGTTATTTTTTTTATCATATTTTTTGTCAAAGTCAAATAAATATTTATTTTTGAACTGCTATCAAAGTTTTTATGACATAAGAATCAGCAAATTTAAATAATTGTCGACAAGCATTTTTATTAAGATCCCTTTCGATGAAAACTGTAAGCATTGCCAGTCCCTTTTATGTCAAATTTCACACATTTGTTAATCATTGATTTTTAACAAAACCAGTTTTTTGCATCTGGGAATCTTCTCTGGAGATAATGGAGACCATATTTTTTGGACAAAGGCAGATGTGGCAAAATTTTGATTGCGAGATGGATTGGTTAGTGATTGAGTGAATAACAGATTAAACCCTTCAGCATAATGTTTTTAGAACTTCTACTTGAACGGTCCCTTACGGCAGTACAGAATTGGCTTTCTAGTTATACTTCAACTAATTTAAACCATTTTTTATTGAAAAATTTATGAAATATTTTATCCCAGAAATTTGACATTTTTGTTTTGCTTTGACTAAATAGTCTTGTACCCTAAAAATAGAAAGGTTCTTTTTTTTATAATAAAATAAAAAAATGGCACCGCCGCCAAATCGTCATATCATTATACTGTTTTCTATATTTGTGTTATGCATGACTGCGGGTTTAGTAATATGGATATTTTTTCCAAAAAAGAAGAAACGTGTTTCAATTTCAACAAAAGAAAAAACAATTGTCAAATTAGCAGACAACGTTGAAATTGTTATTGAAAATGTCAATCATCAAATTACTCCTGGATATTATTATTTCGAAATAAAAGATGTTACCGGTGGATCTGCACGTTGGTTTAGAATTGCAGAGATTACTGAAAATCGTGGTAAGTTGAAAACTGAAGCTTACTTTTGCTAAAATGAAAATATTGTTTTAAGGCGGTAATGAGACATTTGTACCCTCTACAATATATAAAAACAACACATTTCGTATATCGTCATTTAGTACTCTTGACTTGAACATTTATTATTCAATTTTAAATACTGATGGTAAAATCACTACCAATAAGACGAAACCAATTACGACTAAACTTTTTAATGCTAAAGAATCTTAAAAGAAAAAGGTAGAAAATTTTATTAAAGAAGCATCAATCTCATTGGATGAAAAAACAACTGTCAATTTTGGAGATAATTTTTTTTGTGTTACTTTTTTATCGTCTTTGTCAAAATAAAATAAATATTTATTTTTGAAAGTATATAAAAATTATTAAGCCTAATATAATTTATTATCTGAAACTTTTAACTGAATGACGCTTCATACGTTGATTGTTGTTATTTTCGGCATAGCATTTTGAGTTCTAAACTGTGAGACTGGAGTTGTTATTTTGTTGAAGTAAAAAGATGCAAATTCCTTTCGAGCTGTTTTACTGTAAAAAAATATTGAATCGCATTAACAATGAATTTTAGTTTTCGTTTTCAAAAGATTAACCTCAAAATCAAAAATGATAAACTTCCGGATAAAGCAAGGAGATCGAAAATAATTGGAGTCATTATTGCAAAAATAGCGTTAATGCTTTCATTTGAGGGTAGCACGTACAAGGATGCTCGCAAAAATTGAACAATAAATATTATAATTGACATATCTAAAAAATGTTTTAATAATATGGAATGTGTATCAAGTAAAAAATTAATAAGAAATCACATTTTTACAAAAACAGATATATGCTTCCTACATCTAAGAAAATTTTGCCGTACCACTTAAAATTTTATTTCTGGATAGCCTGCATTGAGAAAAAGCTGTGATGCATTCATCATTTTTGCATCACTGACAGTGACGAAAAAACCCTCACTGGTGACCAATTCATCACTGATAGTGATGAATTCGTCATAGCTTCATCACCGATGAGGTTTTTTTTGTCACTGATTTTTTCTCAATGTTTAAAAAACATACATAATAAATTTTGTTCTTTCAAGTTATTATTAGACGATTTTCCTTTGTTAAAATAAAATTTAATAAATGACAAAACATTTAATATTCCAGCGATAATTGTCGTGCTTAATAACACCAACGCAGATAAAGCCTTAATTACTTGTGGAATATTTGAATTTGCATAAAGTGTAACAATGCTTCCATTTGAGAAAGAAACGTATTTTATTGATTCATGAATTCTCCAAGAAATTGTCAAAAATGCTATCAACAAAGTCAATACAGTATACCATTGTTTTCGCCATAAGTTTTGATGTTGAAATGGAAAAAACATTGCCGTAAATCGATTAAATGCCATTATAAAACGGCCAAAAAATTGAATAGTAACAAAAAACTGTAATGAAAGAGACAACAGTGATGCGAACCATGGGTTTGACAAATAGAATACAGTAAAATATGGAATTAATGAAATTTTGAGTCCAATTGTTAGCTAAAAAAGTTTATGATCAGTAAGAATCGGAGAAAGAAAATAAAGCCTTATTGAAATTGCTTAAGTCAGTATTTCTTGAAAAACATTTTTGGATTCAAAAAATAGAGAGAAAAAGTTAATCTATTTTCTTTAAATTATCATACTGCAAAAAACTCACAATCAAAAAATTAATAAAATCAGCAATCAAAACAATTCGCAAAATATTATAAAATGAACCTTTAAAGCTTTTCTTCCGTCTTACAATTACCAATAGCAACACTGATAAATGAAAAGTGTAAATAAAAATTTCTGCCACCAAAAATATTATAAAATATGTGTCGACGGCCATATTGTTAACTTTTATGGCTTTAAAATGTATTCGAAAATTCCTTTTAAAGCAGAAAGAATTTTTTAAATTAGTTAATTAAGACTTTATATTATTCTTAGAATTAGTTAAAGACGCCACTTAAAACATTCTTGAGTCTACGTTAATTTATGCTTAAACAAGAAGTAAAATTAAAGCTTGCATTATTTAATAAACTGTGCTACAATTATTGCGCCAATTAAAAGGTGATTTTTTTTGTTTTCAATAATTAAATGTTCTTTGTAACTTCAGTTAAATTAGTTGAGCGTTAGGAATTTTTATAAGAATACAATCATTCTAATTAAGAAGTTAATTAATTACTTTTTATTAACTTGTTGTAATTCTAAATCTTTATAATTCAATTAAATTTAAATTACACAGTTTGCAGTTTTTCTTTCCAATCGTGATGCCTTTAAAAAGGATAGCAGATGGTTATTTTAATAAGCTTTAAAAAATGAAATGCATCTGTTAATATATGTATTATTAAAACAAAAAAGGAAACGTTGAAATAGACATTTATTGAAGCTTACATAACATATATCAAAAAGATTTAAAAACGAAAACATCTCATGCAAGCAGGTGTTTTATAAAACTCAACACATTTTTTAGGATTCGCTATTTTTCATGGGTTTCGAATATTAATTTTGCTAAAAACATATTGAGTTGTAAAATAGCTAGAATATCGAATTACCCCAATTGGATAAACAACTAGCGATGGAAGTAAGAATATTGGTTTCATAAGGGTAAAAGATATTTCAAATGTTAAAGACCAAAATAAATGATTTAAAATTAGCCATTTAAATGATTTTAAAGTTGTAGATTTGGTTAAAATTATATATAGTTGTAATGGAGTAATAAGCAAAGATAAAAGTAATATAAAATTTGTATAATAAAAATAAAAATCAACAAATGGTTGTGATGGCGGAGAAAATTTCGTGCAATCCATGCTGGAACAGCGTAAATAAAAAAATATAGTTTAATAAAATTTGGAATAGTGCTTCTTCAAAAAAGCAAATCCCAAAAAACTGCAGATGTTAAGTTCTGTAAAACATCTGCTTGCGTGTGATACGTTATTTTTTTCAAATCTATTTGATATATGTAATAGAAGTTTGTATAGGCTATGCCGCAACCAGCTGCCTTCCACAGAATATTCTTGCAGATATTTCAGCCAAATGTTCTTGATTGCTTTGAAAAAATAGGGTCATAAATAAAGCAATTCATGTCTGATTGACAAAAAAAGAGCGGCAACAAATGTTGTCCGTTTTAATAGTGTAACGTTTATGAACAAAATCAAAAAACATAAAGAAACAAAATGTTACTAGCAAAAACAGTTAGCAAAATAATAATCAAGAAATTAAATATTTATGAGGTTTATATTTTCAAGGTTGACAGATATGTTTTGTGGAACCACATTCAACAAATTTCTTGCCATTTCTATCTTCTATTACTTTTGCAACAACATTTGTTTTCTTTAAGCAGCACCCAAGACATTTAAAAGAATAATTGTATGTCCGACAATATTCATAAACCAAATCCTTCTTTTCTGAAGTAAAAATAATCAACCTTTTATCAGCAACGCCTCTGTTGTTTGAATATAATTGGAATAAGTCACAAGAAATAGTTTTTGTTTCGTATTTTTCTTTCATATATTTTTGAGGCTCACAAACATGTTTAGTTTTTGACATTTTCAAATATTCATGATCATTCTCATTTTTGCAATGCTTTAATGCAGTATATTTACGAAGCGTCTTACAGCCAAGACATACGTAGGTATTTTTTTTATTTGTTGAAGTGAATTCATAGCATTCGTCACGTTCTGGCGTTGTAAAAACAATAATTTTAGTTATTTTTTCATTAGTCTTTTGTGAAACAATAATAAACTGTGAAGCATTCAAAATATTATTTTCAGTTTCATTTGTAGATTCGACAAGCGTGCATCTATGATTGTACTTGCACAATACAACGCATTTTTCTCCATTTGCATCTAATTCAATATACGCACTAGCATGACAAACACGGGCTTTTTGGCATAAATATTTTCTTCCTTTTGAACAGTAATATTTATACCCCATAGTTCGGTCTTCAGAGTGATAGACAAATAAAGTAGCATCTTCAATACCCTTTTCATTTGGACGTAGTTTAAAATTTGGAAATTTAATAATTCTGTCAGTTTCAGGGATTTCTTTCTTTATAACTTCTAAATTTATTTCATCACGATTAAGAATAACATATTTTGGAGCACAAATTGTTGAAACTTTGATCGGTTGACAAACATGCTTCTTGTAATTATGAGCAAAAAATTCTTTTTCATTTTCATCTTTTTGAATTCTTATAATGTTAAATTTTCTTTTTTCTTCACACCCAAAACATCGAAAGAAAGATTCTGCTGTATTATAATCATGCTGGTAACATAAACGGTTATCTTCAGGGTGATAAATAGCTACAATGAAAGAATTCGGTTGGTTTAATAGTCGAAAGTAAAAATAATCATAGCTTTTTTGAATTTGAATTTTTGCATATTTTTCTGAATTTAAAGCCAATAACTTGCTTATTCTGTTTTCAGTATTTTCCTTTATTACACGATTTGGTAAATGTAATTCTTTTTTCTTCAGAACATCAGAATATGTCCGTAATTTGCAGACATGTTTGACTTTCGATAATATAACGTATTCTTCACCATCGCAGTTTTTTACTAATTTTGCAGAAACTCGCAATCCTTTGGCTTCACATCTAATACAGTAACAACAATTTTTCTTAAGGATACTATAACAATAGCATAAACTCCGATTTTTTTTATCAAAAATAATTAGTCTTTTCTTTTCATTACCATTCATTGTACATGTTTGAACTTCAAAATCCGGTGATAAAACAAAATCATTGAAATGATAATATTTTTTTGGCTGATATGAAACAAATTTACATTGATGATTACCATTTCTTAGTTCCAGGTATTCGTTATATTGATTTTCATTACATAATTTCGCAGCAGTATAACACTGACGGCATTTAAAATATTTCATTGAAGGACGTAATTCAAATTCCAAACATAAATTTTTATCATTTTCGTGAAATACAATAAGAAGTTTTCCAGACGCTGTGTTACAGTTATCCAAAATTTCATAATTAGGCTTTTCAAATATCTTTGGTAGAATATATTTTTCCGAAATATACTGTATTGGAGTACAAGCATGTTTTTTATCTTCCATTTTAATACATTCCATTTTATTTGCATCATTATCTAAGATTGCAACAATTGAGTTTCGTTTATCTCTACATCCAATGCAGCAAAACTGATTTCTTTTAAAGCTCCAAGAATATTCATAACAAAACGATTTTTCGGGTGTTGTAAAGACTAGTAATTTCCGTAGCATATGCTGTCCCGATTTGAAATAAACAGTTTTAAAAAGTGATTGATCAACAACTATTGAGAATTTTTCCGATAATATTGGCTTTTGGGATGGAACACTAAAAGACAAATGATGGATAACACCATATATAACATTTAATGAACTTACTGTAATTTAACAATATCGTTAGATTCCTTAACACTTTGCTCTTTAATATGTCGTCGCTTTCGAAAATTACATGGTCTAAAAACATGCGATTACTAAAACTGATATAAAATGAAAACAGAAGTATCAGCATTATATAGTAAATGTACCATTTGTAGAAGGAAAGTTTTCCAATTAAACAAGCAAAAAAAGTTTTGGCCAAGACTCGCGCAATAGATATTTGGGGAATTTTCTCACAAGATATTGGATGCCATAAAGGTAATTTGCTTTTTGAACAATGGGAAAGCTGTTATAAACTTTAGTGCGGGATGGAATGATAGATTTCACCCTGCATCATGGTGTCTTTACAATTTAAAAAAGGTTTTATAGGCATACTTCTGCTGACCTCATTTTTTGCTTTTTGAATTCTTTGGCCATTTTTTCCCAAACTTTCAGTCTTTCTATCCTGCTTGGCAATAATTTTTCAAAAAAGAATAAAAAGTTATTCAATTAGAGTATTCCTTAAAATCTTTGCTATAACTTTTTATAATAATGGAAGAAGTGGATCCTAACATTTTGCTTCTCTTTTTTGTTATTTCTTGTGTTGTGTTAATAGCAGTAATAGTAAGTGAACTGCGACGAAAGAAGATACGTGTTTCGCTTTCTTTGAATGAAAAAACGAGTGTAAAATCGGAAAAAAATTTTGAAATTATTATTGAAAACGTCAATCATCAAATTACTCATGGATATCATTATTTTCAAATCAAAGATGCTACCGGAGGTTCTGCAAGTTGGTTTACAATTACAGCGATTAGTGAAAATCAAGGTTGGTAAAATTCTAACTATAAATTGTATCTTCTAAAATAAAAGTCCTATTTTTAGATGGTATAGAAAGAATGGTACCACATACAATATATAATAACAATACATTTCGTGTATCAACAAATAGTACTCTTGATTTAAATATATATTATTCCATTTTAAATGCTAAAGATGAAATAATTAACCGCACAACAACCACTGAGATGTCACTAAATACCAGCGCTGTTTTTAACACTGAAGAATGTCAAAAGAAAAAAGAGAACCATTATATTAAAAATGCTTCAATTTCTTTGGATAAAAAAACGATGGTCAAATTTGAAGATAACTTTGAATTTAGTGTCGAAAAATTTGATGATGAAACGAATGATGGCTATTATTATTTTCAAATTAAAGATATTAAAGGAAATTTCAAAATTACAAAAATAACAGAAAATTATGGTAAGACTTCTTTAAAGACAAATGTTGTTAACATGTATTTTTTAGACGGAATTGAACGATTTGTCTTATATACAAAATTCAATCAAATATTTTATTTATCTATAATAAGCAGTTTTGATTTAAATTTTCATATTACAACCGATGTTCCAAGTGTGATAGAAACAGAAAATAATTATGCCAATGATGAAAGTAAACCTGGAAATGAATTATTTCAAGCAGCTGCATTGAATGAAGGTCATCCACTATCTGTTTCTCCTTCACAATCACCAACAAATGAGACTTCAATTTGGTATAAAATTGGTACAAATAATCGCTTTGCTGATGTTTTCTTTATCACTTCTGATGGGACAAGAATCTCTTCACATCGTTGTATCCTTGCTGAATTTTCACCTATTTTCGCTAAAATATTTGATGAAGTTATGGAAATTCCTGTCGAAATTAATGTCGAAGATATTGATGCTGATACTATTAAAGCTGGATTAAATTTTTTATATGGCAAAAAGAGTGCAGTCAACGGAAAAGAAATGGAAGTGTTCAAATTTGCTGTAAAATACGAAATTCCAATATTAATTGTAAGTTGCCTTTTACATATTTTACCATGAAAGATCTAAAATGGCTTAAAACGATTTAAAAACTTTTTATTCTCGTTTTTTGAGTATGTTAGAATAAAAATATTTACCGTTATTTTAGGAAAAATGCTGTGCTCGATACGAAAAACTTGTTGATTCATCAAATGTTCATGAATACATTCAAATTGCATTCAAATACGATATCGAAAGCTTTAAAGAAAAATGCTTAAATGTTTGGATTGAAAATGGAAAGAAATTTAGCTATGCTGAAACAAGCAGTCTTCCACAGAATATTCTCGCTGATATTTTATATTGGTATCAACAAAATTTATAATGTTATTTTTTTGTTTTTGTTTTATTTTTGTCTACGTATATTTTTTTTAAATTTTTTTATATTACTTTTTTTCTCACATATGTGCCAAATAAATACTTTTTTTTAATAATTTCATTTATTTTATATTTACTTTGATTGAGGAATCTTCTATTAAGATACCAGATGCCGCATAAAAATGCAATAAACCTTATTGCAAGAGTGACTGATAACTGGTTGAGTGAATGACAAATTGAACCCTTCAGCATAATTCTTTTCCTACTTTTACTAGAGCATTTCTGTCTAGTTTTCTGGGGGTACACTTTCACTTATCAAGGACTATTGGTTATTACATAATTTTTTAACCATAAACTTAGCCTTTCTGTATTACAATTTGTATTAGCAAGAAGAAGAAAGTTCTTTTATTTCATTATTTTTATTATTTTTCCTACCTTTTTTTTCATTTCCACAAAGAATGGAAGACAATTTCGCTGTATTTCTTATATTAGTTGTATTCCTTGTTGCGTTAGTAGCAACTGCTATAGTATTATTAATAATAAATCTGCGACAAAAGAAAATACGTGTTTCACTTTCATTATATGATACAACGAATGTCAAATTTGGAGAAAATTTTGAAATTAGTATTGAAAGCGTCAATTATAAAATTCTTTATGGATATCATTTTTTCCAAATTAAAGATGTTAACAATGAATCTGCACGGGGGTTTACAATTACAAAGATTACAGAAGGTTGTTGTAAGTTAAAATAAAAAAATTATTTTTTTAAAAGAGACATTTATTTTTAGGTGGTATTGAAACCTTTGTACCATATACTAAATATGATAAAACATTTCGTATACCATCAGATAGTAGTCTTAATTTAAATATATATTATTCCATAAATTGTACATATTCTGAAAATGAAACTGCGACAAGCTGTGCCGCCAAAAAGATGAAATCACTGAAATCTGTTTTTCTTAATAAGAAATGTCAAAAGAAAAAAGCCGAAAAATTTATTGAAAAAGTTTCAATTTCACCAGCCGAAAAAACGATCGTCAAATTTGGAGATAATCTTGAATTTAGCGTTGAAAAAGTAGATTGTGAAAAGAAAGATGGTTATTATTATTTCCAAATCAAAGATACCAAAGGCAGTTTTAAATTTACAAAAATTACAGAAAATTATGGTAAGATTTTTGTTTTTTTTAACTTCTCAAAATGGGTTTTTGTTTTAAGGTAGTTTTGAGACATTTGTTCCATATACAAAGCACAATCAAACATTTCACTTATCAAGAATTAGCACTTTTGATTTAACCTTTCACATTACGATTGATCTTCCATGCGCAAAATATGATAACGAAAGAGTATCAATTGAAATTCCTTTAATCAATGTGAGCTGTCCAATATCTGCAATTCCTTCGCCACCAAGTGATTCTCCAATTTGGTATAAAATCGGTACAAATGATCGCTTTGCTGATGTTTTCTTTATCACTTTTGATGGAACAAAAATTCCCTCACATCGAAATATTCTTGCTGAATTTTCACCTATTTTCGCTAAAATATTTAAAGAAAAGTTAGAAACTCCAGTGGAGATTAATGTTGAAGATATTGAAGCTGATACTGTTAAATCTGGATTAAATTTTTTGTATGGTAAAAATGATGCAATCAATGGCAAAGAAATGGCTGTATTCAAATTCGCTGATAAATATGATATACGTAAATTAATTGAAGCTTGTTGTGTTCGCTTGGAAACACTGGTTGATCCCTCAAATGTCTGCGAATATGTTCAAATTGCATATGAACATAATGTTCAAAGCTTCAAAGAAAATTGTTTAAAAATTTTGGTTGAGAACCGAAAAGAAATTGGTGCTTCAAAAATTGCAAGCCTTTCTCAAAATATTCTTTCTGATGCTTTATCTTTTTAATTACAAATTTTTATCTTTTTTTATTCGTCTCTTGTGTTGCTTTAAACTGTGATGTTTGACTTTTATTTTGTAAAAAAATCGATTTTCTGTTTTTTAAGCGTCATTTTGCAACTTGAATAAATGTCATTACGAAGAGTGACAGAAAATCAGAGATAAAGAAAGGATGACTTATTATCAACTCATCCGTTTACTGTTCATTTTACAGATATACATCCTATGAAAGAATCTGTTTTTGCAGCTAAATGCTTTGAAATAAAGGGTCATGGGATAAAGCAATCCACCGCGATGCCTGACTCGCAAAAAAAAGAGCGGAAAAAATTGATGTTTCTTTTTAACAAGAGATTTTTCATTTGAAAACAGAGGTGGTAACTTTTTGTGAGTGCCATATACAAATGTTCTTAGAGAAAGATAGAAAACATAATTTTTTAGGAAAAATAAAAAACTAAAGCAAAACGAAAAGAAATGTTTCTCTCTCAAGATATTAGAATGCCATAAAGGTAATTCGCTTTTTTGAACAATTGGAAAAATGACATAAACCTTAGTGCGAGATTCAATGAATGACAGATTAGGCCCTGTAGTACGAGGATTTTACAACTGCTGCTCTAGTAATCCCGTCAAGTAATAAAAAAAGATTTTCTAAGTGTACTTCCATCTTCCAAGATTATTGGTTATTGAATAATTTTCTTAACTATCCAAAGACCCAAACTTGGCATTTTTTGAAAAATAACATTTTTTTTGCCAGCCAAAAGAAGAAGAAGATTTTCTGATTTCAATATCTTTGTTACTTTTGGTATTTCAATGATAGAAAAAACGCCTGATATTATTTTGTGCTGCCTGTTTTTTATCACCGTATTAATATTTGTATTAAAGCAAATTCTAAAAAAGCAAATAAAAGTTTCAATTTCAATAAATGAAAAAACTGTCGTCAAATTTGGTCAAAATTTTGAATTTACTGTTGAAAAAGTTGATAATGGAATATATGATAGCTATCACCATTTTATAATTACAGATATCAAAGGTGCTTTTGAAATTACAAAAATTACAGAAAATTTTCGTAAGTTTTAATCTGAGATCCATTAATTTGTTAGAGAAAAGCTTTATTTTTAGGTCGTTTTGAAATACCTGTTTCATTTACAAAAAATACCAACACCTTTAGATTACCATATACCAGCATGTTGAGTCTAACTTTTTATTGGTCTCATATTCATTTGAACGCTGGAAATGAAAGTAACCAAAATTTTGCCAACACTGAGAATGCAGCAGAAAAACAAAATGAATCGCTTAAAGCTGCACTTCTCAATAACAAATGTCAAAAGAAGGAAGCTAAAAATTTTGTTGAAAAAGCTTCAATTTCACCGAATGAAAAGACAATCGTCAAATTTGGTGATAATTTTGAATTTAATGTTGAAAAAATTGATGGGGTAATGGGTTCCATTTATCATAGTTTTCAAATTAAAAATACAAAAGGTGATTTCAAAGTTATTAGAATCACAGAAAATTATGGTAAGTTAAAATTATTAAATTTATCTAATTAAACTAAAATTTTTTAGATATGGTTGAAATGTTTGTTCCCTATATCAAATACAACCAAACATTTCGTTTATCAGTAATTAGCACTTTTGATTTAACTTTTCATATTACTGCAAATGTTTCAAGTGTGAAAGAAGAAACTGAAAGTGAATCTATGCAAGTAGTTGCATTGAATGAAAGTCGTCCACCATCAGTCACTACTTCACCTTCAACAACAAATGAATCTTCAGTTTTGTATAAAATTGGTACAAATGATCGCTACGCCGATGTTTTCTTTGTCACTTCTGAAGGCACAAGAATTCCGTCACATCGTTGTATTCTTGCTGAATTTTCTCCAATCTTTGCAAAAATATTTGATGAAGTTTCAGAAACTCCAGTTATGATCCAAGTTGAAGATATTGAAGCTGATACTGTTAAAGCTGGATTACAATCTTTGTATGGTAAAAATGATGCAATCGATGTCATAGAACCGGAAGTTTTCAAATTTGCTGTCAAATATGGCATTCAAAAATTAATTGTAAGTTCATTTTGTTTTTTATGAATAACAAATTATGATATATTTTTTTACACTTTTCAGGAACAATGCCGTGCTCGCATGATGGAATTTGTTGATCCAGTAAATGTCTGCGAATATATTCAAATTGCGTATGAGAATAATTTTGAAGCCTTGAAACAAAAATGTTTAAAGATTTTGATCGAAAACCGAAAAGAAATTGTTGCTTCTAAAATTGCAAGCCTTCCCCAAAATATTCTTACTGAAGCTTTTTGTTTTTAATTGCAATCTGTTTTTCTCATTTTTCGTTTTTTAACGTTTTGTATTGCTTATGTTTTTGATTTTCGATTTTGTTATAACATAAAGTATACTGACAGCTTTATTTATTGAAAACAAATCACAAAACACAAATTTCAAAGAAACAAATGAATAAAATTGGTCTTTCTGTATTACGTTTTGACCTCATTTATCATATCCAAATAAATATCTTTTATTCGAATTTATAAAGGTGATAGTAAATACAATAAATACAATGAGTAAATATGATAGCTTCTTTTTGTGAATTAGTTTTTTAACGTTGGTGTTATTTTTTGTATGAAGAAGAGTTCATGGAAATACAATTATGATTGAAATTGACAGCGAAAATTTTTGTGTTGATTTTTTTTATAAATTTATCCGTAAGCGTTAACACTTTTTGTTAAATTTCATGTTTGAATGTTATTGAGATTTTCTTGTTTCATTTTATCAAGAACTTGATTTTTTATAAAATAAGAAAATGAAGTTATTTATTGCTTTTTAAAAACACATGGGTATGGGAATCTTCTCTTAAGACATTGGATGCCATAAAAGTAATTCGTTTTTTTTGAACAAAGAGAAAGGAGACATAAATGCGTGATGGATTTATAATTGAGTGAATGAATGACAGATTGGCACCTACAGCATAAGTTGTTTTCTGTCTTTACTTGAGCATTCCTGTATGGTTATAAAAAAGGTTTTATGATCATACTTCTGCTAACCTCATTTGTTTTTTGTTGAATAATTCTTTGACCATTTCTCAAAACTTTGCTTTTTTAGAAAAATATAAGAATTTTGGACTAACAAGAAAAAAAAGAAGGTTGTTAAATTTCTGTATTTTTGTTACTTTTTTTGTTATAATGGGGAAAAAACCAAACGATCCTCTTGTTGCGTGTATCATTATTACTCCTTTGATATTGATGATTGGATTTATGGCAATCAAAAAATACATTCAACAAAAAAAGAGAGTAAAAGTTTCAATTTCATTGAATGAAAAAACAACTGTCAAATTTGGAGATAATTTTGAATTCAGTGTTGAAAAACTCGATCAAAAAATGAGTTATTATTATCACTATTTTCAAATAAAAGATGTTAAAGGTAATTTCAAAATAACAAAAATTACAGAAAATGATGGTTAGTTTTAATTTGAATTTTATTAATTTGCTAAAATAAAACTTAATTTTTAGATGACTTTGAAAAGCGTGTTCCATATATGAAATATAATAACACATTTCATTTATCAGAAACTAGCACCCTCGACTTAAATTTTTATTGGTCTCATATAAAAGCTGATAAAACTTCTAAGCCCGTTATCCCGGTCAAAGAATGTCAAAAGAAAAAAGCTGAAGATTTTGTTAAAAAAGTTTCAGTTTCTCCGGATGATAAAACGATGGTCAAATTCGGAGAAGACTTTCAATTTAGTATTGAAAAAACTGATCAGAAAGAGAATAGTATTTATAATTATTTTCAAATTAAAGATATTAAAGGCACTTTCAAAATTACGAAAATTACAGAAAATTATGGTACGTTTTTTATTTATAAAATATAATTAGTTAAAATTTATTTCCAATTTCAGGTAGTCTTGAGATGTTTGTTGCATATATAAAACACAATCAAACAATTCGACTACCACTTATGATTTAACTTTTCATATTACAACTGATGTTACAGAAAACGAAGATGCGTCACTGCAAACTGCTTTAACCAATGATCAACTACCTGTCATTGCTACACCATCAACAACAAATGAATCTTCAGTTTGGTATAGAATTGGTACAAATGATCGCTTTGCTGATGTTTTCTTTGTCACTTCTGATGGCACAAAAATTCCATCACATCGTTGTATTCTTGCTGAATTTTCACCTATTTTTGCAAAAATATTTACGGAAATGTTGGAAACTCCAGTGGAGATTAATGTTGAAGATATTGAAGCTGATACTGTTAAAGCTGGATTACAATCTTTGTATGGTAAAAATGATGCAATCAATGGCAAAGAAATGAATGTATTCAAATTTGCTGCTAAATATGATATACATCAGTTAATTGAAGCTTGTTGTACCCGCTTGGAAAAATGTGTTGATCCATCAAATGTCTGCGAATATATTCAAATTGCATATGAAAATAATGTTGGAAGTTTGAAAGAAAAATGTTTAAAGATTTTGTGTGAAAACCGAAAAGAAGTTAGTGCTTTGAACCTTGCACGCCTTCCGCATAACATTCTTGTTGATGCATTATCTTTTTAATTACAGTTGTTTTTGTCTTTGTTCTTTTGTTGCTTTTTTATCGTAAGTTTTATAAACTGTTTCTAAACTGACTGCCTTAAAACAAAAATGCAAAATCTTTTATCTTCTTTTAAACAGTGATGAAAAATGCGGCCGGAATTTCCGGCCGGCCGCGGCCGCGGGCCGAAAATCGTCGGCCCGGCCGGCCTCGCGGCCTAAAATTTTTGGCCGGCCGCGGCCGCGGCCGGCCGCGGCCGGCCGCATTAAAACACTAAAAATTTTTAAAACGTGTATTTTAACGTATAAAAATTTTTTAAAGCGATTTTGTATCTTTGAGGTGTTGTAAAGTGCATAATCAACCTTAATTTTGCAAAATAGGTTACATTTATTGAAAAAACTTTTGTTGATATACTAACGTTTGGGGGAAAATTTTCTGATTTTCGACAAAAAATGGGGAAATGAAGCTTCTAATGAAATACTTAATGTTCATATAATTCAAAAACTTCAAGAAGAACACGTAAAGTTCTTCGTTTTTCGTAAATTTTGAGGAAAATAGCTTAAAAATTTTTGGCAAAAAAATTGAGCGGCCGGCCCGCGGCCTGAAGCTTCGGCCCGGCCGGCCGCGCGGCCTGAAAATGTTGGCCGGCCGGCCGGCCGCATTTTTCATCCCTGCTTTTAAAATTAAAAAAATATGCTTAAAGTTTTTCATCGCTTTTTATTGAAAACAAGCAAAAGACAAACATAAAATTACCGGAAATTGATATCGAATACATTTATTCCTTTGATTTCAAAACCAGAAAACATACAATGCTTGATGATAACAATTTTCTTAAAGCAAAGTTATTATGCTTTCTGTCTTAAATTTAAAGAGAAGCACCCTTTGACCTTTAAATACTTGCTATCACCATATTACTGCTTGCAAAAAATTTCTTTAATCTTTTTCAATTTCCATCTGTTTCTGTATTATATTATTTTGAAGCATGTGGTGATAAAAAAACGATTTTAAATTTTTGAAGGAGGAGGCAGAAAAGCGATTAAAAAGATGCTTATGTAACATTATTTAAGAGAATTTTGGAATAGAATTTTTTTCATAAGATTGAAGGAATTGTGTCTTTTAAAATATGTATTCCTTTTTGATTGGGGTATTACTTTTGGCTTCTTTTTGTCGTGGTGATGTAATTCCTGAACAAGTTCATATTTCACTTGGACAAGATGCTGATTCAATGGTCGTCACATGGATAACATTTAAGCCAAGTAAGTGTAAACACCTTAACAGAAAGAGGTCCCAACGGTACACTGTAGCATTCTTGCTACCACAATATACCTTGCATAACCACTTAGGTACCGTCCAGATCTGACGTCAGCAGTTTTGAGGAAGGGAAGGGTCAGCCAAAATCTGATTTTCACCTTTATTCTATAAGGAATAAGTGCAGATTTAGGGGATGTGGGGGGGGGGGGGGTCAAAATTTTGAAAAAAGTGAAGCTCCCTTATGTCGTGTGAGAATACAATCCGTTTCATCTTTTTTAGCTGGTTCACCAATTGTTCTCTATGGTCCTACTACGTCGATGGATTACAGGAAAGTTGGCCATACTAATGCTTTCACATCAAATGGTGTTACCCGCTATGTTCATGATGGAACTCTTCCAAATCTATCACCAAATACAGTCTATTGTAAGTTTACATAAACGCCTGTTGCATTAATCAAACATCGAATAAAATAATTTCAGATTACAAAGTCGGCACTGCTGATGGCTGGAGTCAACAATTTCAATTCAAAACTTTTCCATCTGGGAATGATTTTAAAGTTCGAGTTTGTATTTTTGGAGATCTCGGATATCATCATGGTAATTCAACCAAAGATTTAATGAAAGCAGCAGAAAATGAATGGTTTGATATGATTATTCATGTTGGTGATATTGCCTATGATTTGCATGGAACTGATGATGATGGTAAAAATATTGGAGATAAATATATGAAAGAACTAGAACCAATCTTTTCAAAATATCCATATATGGTTATTGCAGGAAATCATGAAAATGATGGAAAAAATTTTAGCCATTTTCATAATCGTTTTCGAATGCCTGGAGAAGTTAGTGGGCATCATAATAATCAATATTATAGGTAAGTGATAAATGACATCAAAAAATTTGTGTGAAATCACAAATATTCGTGTTTCGCAAAAGTCATAATAAGGTATTCAAATTTTATAGTTTCAATGTTGGTCCAGTACATTTCTTTGGAATCAGCACTGAATATTATGGCTACATGGATGACCTTGGAACTGCACCAGTTTTAGCTCAATATAACTGGCTTACCAATGACCTTCAAGTAAACCACTTTTTAAATACTATTACCTCATGTTTATACAAGCTATTATAGGAAGCAAATAAAAACCGCAAAAGCCGTCCTTGGATTATTGGATATCAACATCGACCATTCTACTGCTCCAATACTCATTGTCCAATGGATGATTTTCCGCTGATTCGAATCGGTGATAAGCATGTTCCTGGTCTTGAATCAGTTTACATCAAAAATCAGATCGATCTACAATTTTCGGGACACATGCATTCATATGAAAGATTTTACCCTATTGCAGATCTTACTCCATTTGATAATGGCCGAAATCCATATCATAATGCTCAAGCTCCTGTATATATCACTACAGGATCTGCTGGATGTCATACACCAAAAACTCCATTTGGTTCACCACATCCTGGCAGTGCTTATAGGTAACTTTGGTGATGTAAATTTGCATAAATATAAAATTGCTTAATATAGATCAGATGATTATGGTTATACAATTATGACGATCTACAATCACACAGATATTCATTTATATCAATGGTCCGTTGATCAACATAAAAATATTGATGATATTTGGATTACAAAATATTAAAAAGGATTTATAAAATTAATTTCTTTTTTACTTTTGTTTGTAATTGAAAATTTATAGTTTACCGAAAATAAAAGACGTTTAACACAATTAACCCATTATCATATTCACGCCATTCACAAATAAAAACAAAATAAAATTTCTATGATCTTGAAAAATCAAAATAGTTTTTAAAAAGGTAAAAAGGGAATTTGCAACCCTAATATTGGTTAAAAATAGCCCTAATATTTGGTACGGTTTTGCAAGTTGATGACCCATTGTACTTGCTTATTGATTTACCTTTCTTAAATTTAGAGAAGAAAGGTATCGCTTTTGCATTTATATTTAAATGACTTTATCAAGAGGGCTGCATTTAAAAAAACTTGATATATTTGTAACTGTTCCATATTTCTTTTTCTTCTTCATCCGCGTTGTTTGGATTTAAAAAAACTTCTAGTTGTGCAAATAATTTTATTAATATTTCAGATGAAACCCAAATCTATTAAATTACTTGATTTCGACAAAGATCATAATCTTCAATATCAAGGAAAATGCAAGCTTCGAATTGATAAATTATCTTCCATGCTTATCGTTGAACCTGAAAATGAAGGTATATCTTTGTTTTTATTTTTTAACTTTAACTTATTAATTTCTTTATAGAATGTAAAATGATCTCTGCAATGTTCAAATGGAATTTTGTTATGGATAAGGTATTTTTGTTTTTTCACTGGTTAATTAGAACCAAGTTTTTAGAATATCTTATTTGTTTTTGGTGAACATGAATTATCTGATTTTGCTTTGGTTTTTGATGAAGAAAAACGATGCAAAAAAGTTTATGATTTTATTTTTAAAGATAAGGTTAGAATTAACGCATTTAACAAAGATAATATGTATTATACTTTTAGACTCAAAGTGATACTGGAAGAGAAATGCTTATTAATAGATTTTTACTTCCAATTTGTAATCGACTAAGTCAAAATGATGAGTGTGCTTTAATGTTGAAAAAAATACTGTTACAATGGATTGCTAAACATGAAGATAAAGAACAAAAGAAAGAATATATTCAACTACTGAAAGATAATAATGTTTATGATTTTGTTTTTTCTTCAAATACTATTGCTGAAGCTTCATCACCAAATATTTCTATCGTGCAGATTGATACAGATAGTTATAAGTAAGGATTTCTTTAACAAATTTTTAGCAATTATTTATTGTTATGTACGACACTTTAGATCATCAATTCAAGGAAAACGAAGACATTCTCAACTTGAGAGTACTCATAAATCTCGTGATAATAGTGATATGCCGTAAGTTTTAACTCATCAATATAGTTTCTTAGTATTGTAAATGTGTCTATTTTAATATTATTAAGTGAAAATGAGATACATTTTCATATTATAATAGACACATTTACAGTAACAAGAAACGTGTAGCATATTTCATTTGAAAAAAATCTTAGTGGGTGTACTGTATCATTTTCTAAAGCGGTATTTTTTAAGGATTCAATTCAAGAAACAAAAATCATTAAAAACTCTTCCACAAATTGTTAATGAAAAATTGTTTAAAATTGTTCATGTTCAACACTATAATCGCTCCTGGCGAAAATTATTGATTTTTACGAATTCAGATATGAAACGCTGTTATGAATATTCATGGAGTGATAAAAAAAAGTTATATTTCTGTAACGGATGCAGATATGGAAGAAAAAATGTTACTGCAGTTTTGGAAGATGAAAATGGATTAAAAAGTGTAAAGCCCGGTGGTGAAAATCATATATGTAATCCATTACCGTATAATTCTAATTATTATGTTGAAACGAAAATTTTCAAGAAACCTGATTATCAAATCTTAGAAAACTGCAATACTGTTTCTGGGAAGATCTTGATTGTATTTAATGAAAGTGATAAAAGTAAATGCTGGGAATTTCGAACTGCTGAATTACAAGATTTATTCCGTTGCCTTGTATGTAAAACCACCACTGCAAAATTAAAGAATACAAATACTGAATATGAATGCATTGAAATTAAAAATGGTAATCATCGATGTCGAACTATTTCATATAGCCGTGAAAATTATTATGAGTTCAATGAATTTGTTTTATCACCGGATTATGAAGTTCAAACTGTATTACTCAATGGAGAAGAAAGAAAAAGATTAATTATTTTTGATAAAAATAATCGTAATTTATGCCATGTTTATTCCCTTGATAAGAATAATAATTGTTCGTGCATGGGGTGTAAAAAAATTAAAAAATCTTATGTTCCTGCAAAACTGGTAAAGAATACTGATGGTGAAGAATATGTTTTGTTGCAAACAAAAAAACATGTCTGTGAATTACGGCGATATTCTGATGTATTAAAGAAAGAAGAAACTATTATACGATCATCAGATTTTGTATTTATGGAAAATACTGATAATGGAATACCTAAATTATTTATTTTTGATTCAAATGATCGAAATCAATGCTTTGTATTTACCTTTGATAAGCAAAGCGAAAACAAGTATACATGCCAAGGATGTGCTGCTACACGTTCCAGTAAAAAAAAGTACAAAGAAAAACAGTGATTTTTTTGCAACATGCAGACGGCCGTTGGGGGCGGAGCTTAAGTAATTAGCTAGCAACTTTTTTATATTACTGCTTAAATACAAATGATGAAGCACATATTATTTTCCTATATCTTAGCTATAATTTTGTGCAAAATTATAACATTTTATAAACTTAGGTCAAAGTTGCGAGCTATCGAAGTTAAGCTGCCAAAAGTTCATCATTTTTTCAATAGCTAGCAACTTCTTTAAAAAACCATTTAAACACATTCTGTAACGTGGAATATGTTTCTTGATGCCGTGTTTATTATATTTTGCAAAATCTTGTCATAATATCCACTAGAACTCGAGTTCTGACATCAGGCTCCGCCCCCGAACGGCCGTTGGCATTTCGTTCTTCATAGCGCTTGATATCACTGTGCATTTAAAGAAAGACGAAAATGGAGAAGAATATTTTATTCATGTTTATGAGAAGCATGTTTGTCAACCAATCAAAGTTTCATCAATTTGTGCTCCAGAATTTATAATGCTTGAAAGAAATGAAATAACTTTTAAAGAAAAAGAAAAAAAGAAGCCTGAAATTGATGAAAGCAAAATAGTGAAATCTCCATTTTTTGAAATTCGTCCAAACAAAAGAGGTATTCCCGATGCTTCATTAATTATTTTACCATCTGAAAATAGAAAACTTACCTTTGAATATGTCTATAATAAAGGAAGCAAATCTTATTCATGTTGTGAACGTCGTGTTTGTCATGCTAGTGCAAAGCTTCATATTGACGAAAATGGTGAAAAATATATTCTTCTGGGAAAGGCTGTACATAAATGTATGCCTGCTGGTTTAATGAAATTGTTATAACCATGTTTTTTCATTGATGTTTTTTTTTATTGATGTTGTTGCTTATCAATAAAGCTATTGCAGAATGTCCAAAAGACTATCAATAAATATTTTCTTGCGTATTTAGTGTTGAGATTAAAAAAAAAATAAATTCAATTTCTAAAACCAAAAGGAAATTTAATTTTAAGTTTTTATAAAGTTCTTTTTAATGTTTTTTGAAATTTTAACACTTTTCTTAAAAATGTGATAATCTTTTGTTCGACGCACCTAAAAAGCTTATTGCTTCATTTTCGAATTGAAACTGAAAACTTTTGTGTTTGTGCCAAAAGAATCTACTTAATCTGACAAAAATAGCGAACCCTAAAGAAAAAAAACTTAAAGTTGACTCTATTGTTCTATTTTTAATGGCACCAACAAAGACGTTGCTTTGAATATTCAACTTCATTTTGATTTAAATTTTTTAAGAGCTAATGTATCATTTTCACATAATCAATGAGAACCGATAATATTGAAATATTATCGGTTCTCTGATCAGCTAAATATTTTCTTCCCATTTTATTGCTTTCAAGCATTAAATTAAATAATAAATTTTTTCAAGTAACTTTAAGATTTTTTGAGAAGCAAAAATACTGTAGCTTGGCAAAATGACGACACAATGTCTCCTTCTTTGACATAGAGTTTTTTTAAAGAACTTTTTTTTAAATTTTTTTCATCTTCCATGATTTTTTAAAGCAGCGGGATTATTTGCGGATTAAAAGTTTCAGTTATTACAAATAAATTTTAGTATTCAATCTGCTACTTTTTGTAAATGCGTGTTTTTACTTTGACATAGTGCTAAACTCTTTTGTATACAAATATGTAATTTCTTTTTAGATGAGACGTAAATCAATACAACTGTTTTCTTCTGATAGTAATCGCAGTCTACAATATCAAGGGAAATGCAAGCTACAAGTTAATCGATTATCTTCAATGCTTATTGTAGAACCTGAACATGAAGGTTTGTTTTTCTTTAATCTGGTCCTGTAGTTATTGTTACATTTTAGAATATAAAATCAAATCTGCTTCGTTCAAATGTGGTTTTTTCATGAATGAGGTACGTTATTGTCTCTCTAGCTTACTATTGTTATTGTCGATTGATTATAGAATGTTTTGTTCGTTATTGCTGAACAAGAAATGTATGATTTTGCTTTGATTTTTGATGAAGAAGAACGATGCAAAAAGGTTTATGATTTGATTATGGGAGATAAGGTTAGGATTAGCTTCTTTACGTGAAATTATATTATATGCTTTTAGAATCCAAGTGATTTCAGAGAAGAGATGCTTCTGAATCGATTCTTGCTTCCATTTTGTAACACATTTACTCAACCCGATGATGCAACAATAAAGCTAAAAACAATCGTATCACAACTGATAGCTAAACAGGAAGATGAAAAAGAAAAGAATACAACAACGATGAATAATGCCTCTAATCTTTCTTGTACATCAGATTCTGCTGCTTTGTCTTTAAATGTTCCTTTTGATGAATCAGACGCACTCAGTGCTGCAAGGTAAGATATTTACAGAATAAAGAAGGAAAAACTTTGCTTCACATCCCATGCTTATCGATGTAAGCAAACCTTACCTATTTACCTTTTACTATTGTACTTCCAACTGATATAAAAACTTTAAACAATTATTTTGATCAAAAAGTAGTTGTTGTTAAAAATCTTTGGTGGCCTTTTTTGTTTGCTTAAATTTAACGGGAAAACGGATGACGCTCATTTACTGCGCTTTGTTAATTTTATTTGTAAGTGTTTTTTTAGATCATATGTTCATGGAAAGCGACGACATTCTCAACTTGACAGTGCTCATAGTTCTTGTGATAATCGTGATATACCGTAAGTTATTATACGTTGAATTTTAAGCATTTACCAGTTTTATTTTAGCCAACAACCAAGAACTTATCAACATATCGTTCATCGCAAACAGTATCAACTTCGTCATATTAAATTTGGAATGTACATCCGTCAAAGATTATTTATTTTTACAAATTCTGCAAAAACTCGTTGCTGTCATTATTCATGGTCCCAAAATAGAAAGCTGTATTACTGTATTGGATGTGAAGCTCTTGGAAAAGATGTAACTGCAATTTGTGATAAAGATGAAAATGGATTTGAATGTGTTAAAATGGAAAATAAAAATCATATTTGCTCGCAATTACTGTTTACTCCTGTAATATTTACGCAAATTTTAAAGAAGCCTGATTATGAAATTGTGGAAAATTCTGACACTGTTGCTGGAATGGTACTTATTATTTTTGCTGAAGGTGATAAAAGCCGATGTTGGGAATTTCAAGCAGATAATTCAAAGGCTTCATTCTTTTGCTGCAAATGCAATACTTCTGCAAAGCTTGTGAACAAGAATACCAGAAATGAATATGTTAAGCTGAGCAATGCAATCCATGCATGTGAATATATTCCATATGAACCAAACAAGTATTATCAATTCGACGATCTTTATCACTCAACAGAATTTGAAATTCAAGTATATAAAAAGAATGGCAAAGAAAAGAAGAGATTGATTATTTTTGATAAAACTGATCGAAGTTTATGCCGTGTTTATTATCCTCATAATAATAATAATGCATTTCGGTGTTATGCTTGTCGTGCCAAAGGTTTTCAAGTTACTGCAAAATTATTACAAAATTCTAATGGAGAAGAATATGCTATGTTATCAAAAACAAAACACATTTGTAAATTAAGACTGTATTCTGAAATATCCAAAAAAGAAATTATTTTGCGACAACCTGATTTTGAATTAATGGATAATACAGAAAATGGAGTGAAGAAGATATTTATTTTTGATTCAACTGATCGGAGCTTATGCTATACTTTCTCTTTTGATAAACGCAGTCGTCAAGGATATTACTGTCGTGGTTGTAAAAATAAGCAAAATAGGCATAAGCATGTCAAAAAAGTTACTGCTGCCTTATACCAAGATGAAAATGGTGAATATTATGTTCGAATGAAGGATTCAAAGCATGCATGTGAACCGAGAAAATATGAGCCAAATAAATATGCCAAAAAACACGAATTACAAAATTGTTATGATTTTTTATTCTTTCGTCGTCACATTTTTCTAAATTCAATAAATGTTGCTATTTATCATCCGGAAGACCAATCTTTATGTTATCGATTGAATTACAACAAGACATATGGTTTTTTTCAATGCAACGTGTGTCATACGAAAAGAAGTTCCGTTGTTATAAGAATTGAAAAAGATGAAAATGGAATAGAGTATTTTATTCATGACTACAAGAAGCATGTTTGTCAACCGACTGACGTTTCATCAATTTGTGCTCCAAATTTTGTTATTCTCAAACGTGAAGAAATTAATTTTGAAAAGCCAGAAAAGAAAATACCAAAAAAGAAGCTTGAAAATGATGAAAGCAAAATTATTGGAGGTTAGCTCTATTAGTTTGTTAGATTTCTTTATTTTTGTTAAAGTTGTTATTTATTAATAAATTTTATTACAGTTGAAATCATTTTGATGAATGATAATCTTTAAGTACTTTTGCTGTCATAAGCCGGGTGACATTGGCAGTTAATCAATGTTGTTGTTGTTAGAACCGAAAAGAGACAATATCAAGACGGGATTGATACAAAATGATGAAAAATGTTTTTTTTACTTTAAAGGTGAACAAAAATCGTGTAACCTGTACTGTGCAGATAAAATGTTAAGTTTTGATTTGTATTTACCTCCCGAACTCGGCGCTGCAATCAGGTGACAATAAGGAATTGTCTATTATCCTGTCCAAGACAGACTGCCTTCTCAATACCATATGCAAACATAACATAATGCTTCATCACCACCATCATTGCTCACTTTGTTACCAATATACTAAGGTATCCATCTCCCTTTTTACAAGTAACATTCTATTACGATAAATGCTCACCTGTTATTTTAATGAAACATTTTGTAATAGTTTCTTTGCTAGGAACAACAAAAACGTCAATAATCACTTTTATTGGTAAGTAACGTTAATAATATTTTTTGTTAACAATGTTACTTTTGCCTGGGGCATGGTTTACACTAAAATTCTTATGGCAAATTTAGTGTTGACATTAAAATATCATCGATTCTCTTGTCTGCTAGTTTTTTTCATTTTGGTTTCATTTTTCCAGCAGATCTTCAAAAAGTAAAAATACTTTGGCTTGTAAAAATAGCAACAAAGTATCTGCCACTTTGACGAAGAGCTTTTATAAAGAACTTCAAATCTGTGGCGACTCATCAGTTACAAGTTGTCACAAAGAATAAAGCAGGGGAAAGAATGAAAGTAGTGAAATTAGCATTATACAACGTGCTCATCTCGTTTGGGTTTAAATACCTCTATCATTATCTCTTTCTTATTGCATTCATATCATCATTTTTATTGCGTTGTGTTCTATGTTCTATTTGTGGTAAGAAATATTATTTTTTTATATTTTCTCAGCTCAAGTCTCTCGTGGTTATTTATCATACAGAGGACTGGTGTGGCAGCTAATTCATCACAACAGAAACTTCTTTTTTAATTTTTTTATCTTCCTTGATTTTCCACAATCCACATTGTTCTTTTGGAACTAAAAGTTTCAGTTATTTCATTTAACTTGTAATTCTACTCCTTTTTATAAACCTTTAACAATGTGTTGAATTTCTTTGTGGATAAATCTATCATTTCTTTTTTAGATGAGACTTAAATCAATACAACTGTTTGCTTCGGATGGGAATCACAATCTTCAATATCAAGGAAAATGCAAGCTACAAATTGATCGAATTTCTTCCATGCTTATCGTTGAACCTGAGAGTGAAGGTGAACTTTTACATTTATTTGCTACTGTATTTAATATTATTTTTAGAGCATAAAATCAAATCTGCCAAGTTCGAATGTGGTTTTGTCATGAATACAGTATGTTTTTATCCCTTTTACTGACAGTTGATACTAATGGTTATAGAATGTATTATTCGTTATTGCTGAACAAGAATTGAATGATTTTGTTTTGATTTTTGATGAAGAAGAACGATGTAAAAAGGTTTATGATTTGATTATGGGAGATAAGGTTAGGATTAGCAGTTTTACTCGCTATAATATTATATACTTTTAGGCCCCAATTCATATTGATAAAGATGTGCTTCTAAATCGATTTCTTGTTCCACTTTGCAACAGATTTACTCAAACCGATGATTCTACTATTAAGCTAAAGAATGTTGTATCACACTTGGTTGCTAAACAAGAAGATGAAAAAGAAAAGAATACAACTTTGATGAATAATGCCTCTAATCTTTCTTGTACATCAGATTCTGCTGCTTTATCTTTAAATGTTCCTTTTGATGAAGGTGATAACGATAGGTAAGCTATTTAAACAATTTTAAAAACTGTCTATTCAACTTTGCTAGGAAATTAGTAAGGTTGATGTGGCTGGGTCGGTTTTTCACCGTTCCGCCGGTAAAAAGCCGCGTAGAGTTTCTTAGTTATCACTGCTTTTTTGCCCAAAACAACATAAATAAAGGATTGATAAACATCTTTGACGGCTTTCATTTTTGTTGATATTCTGTTGAAAAAGCAAGCAATGCGCAAGGTTTTTTTTTATTCTTGTTTGTATGATTTTTTTAGATCGTCAATTCCCAGAAAGCGACGACATTCTCAGCTTGATGGTGTTCATAACGCTTGTGATAATCTTGATATACCGTAAGCTTCTTTAGTATTAACCATAATGGAGCTATATCATTATTATCATAGGAAACAAAATGCACCAAGAATTTATTCACAAATTGTAAGTCATGAACAGTATCAACTTTGCCACGTTGTATTAGGAATGTACATTCGTCAAAGACTTTATATTTTTACAAATTCTGCAAAGAGCCAATGCTATGAACATTCATGGTCTCATGAAAGGAAGCTATATTACTGTAATGGATGTGAAGCTCAGGGAAAAGATGTTACTGCAGTCTTTGATAATGATGAAAATGGATTATTATTTATTAAGATGGAAGACAAGAATCATATTTGCACTCCTTTACCGTATACTGCTACAAATTATACAAAAATTTTAAAGAAGCCGGACTATGAAATTGTGGAAAATTCTAACACTGGAGTGACGCTTATTATTTTTGCTGAAAATGATAAAAGCCGATGTTGGGAGTTTCAAGCTGGTAATACAAAATCTATATTTTCTTGCTGCAAATGCAGTGTTTCTGCAACACTGGTGAACAAGAATAGTAAGAATGAATATGTTGAACTTAAGAATGCAAGCCATAAATGTGAATATATTCCATATGAACCAGAGAAGTATTATCAATTCAGCGATTATGATTTATATACTGATTTTGTTGTGCAAACATATATCAGGAATGGGCAAGAAAAGAAGAAGTTTATTACTTTTGATAAAGCTGATCGAAATCTATGTCATATTTATCATTTTCATAATGGCTGTTTTGTATGCTATTCTTGTAGTGCTAAAGGTATTCATGTTTCTGCAAAAATGGTACAAACTTTAAATGGTGAAGAACGTGTTATGGTACCAAAAAACAAACATATCTGCAAATTACGAATGTATTCTGAACTGCCGAAGAAAGAAATTATTTTGCGTCCACCTGATTTCGAAGTAATGGAAAATACAAAAAATGGAATAAAAAAGCTGTTTGTTTTTGATTCAAATGATCGAAATTTATGCTATGTTTTCGGTCGTCATGGTAAAAATACGTATTATTGCCGAGGTTGCTGTGCCGCTCGAATTCGTAAGAAAAATGAAGGAATTTGTGTTAAAGAAGTTAGAGCTATGTTGTGCAAAGACGAAATTGGTGAATACTTTGTTAGAATAAAAGATTTAAAACATGCATGTGAACCAAGAAAATATGAACCAGAAAAATATGCAGTTAAAGAACTTCAAAGATGTCGTGATTATTTTTTCTTTCGTCGTCAAATTTTTCCAAATTCAATCAATGTTGCTATTTATCATCCTGAAGACAAAACTTTATGCTATCAACTCAATTACAACAAAACACAATTTTATTTTCTGTGCGCGTCATGTAATTATAAAAAAAATCATGGAGTTGTTGCAAGAATTAAGAAGGATGAAAATGGAAAAGAATATGTGAATCATGATCTCAAGAAGCATGTCTGTCAACCAATCAAAGTTTCGTCAATTTGTGCTCCAAAGTTTGTTATTCTTAAACGTGAAGAAATTAATTTTGATGAAAGAAAGAAAAAGAAGCTTGAAACTGATGAAAACAAAGTTATAAAATCTGAGAATTTTCAATTATGTCCAAATCAAAAAGGGGTTCCAGATGCATCATTACTTATTTTTCATTCGGAAGATCGAAATATGGGTTTTAAATATAATCGCAGAAATGATAGAAACTATTATACTTGCTGGAAAAAACCTCAGTGTTATGCTACTGCAAAACTTGAAATTCAAGAAAATGGAGAAATGTATGTTGTTTTGGGAAAAACTGAACATAAATGTGAACTTGACTGTTTTATGCAAGCTAAATTACGTTAGATTTGTTAGTTTAATTTTTTATGTCAAAATTATTTTGTGTTATTAATAAACTTAAATATAACTTTTTTTTTCAAGCAGCACAAAGACTTTTTAAAAATAGAAATACTGTAGTTTGGCAAAATGGCGACACAATGCCTCCTTCTTTAAAATAGAATTTTTTAAAGAACTTTTTTTCATCTTCTTTGATTTTTTAATGTGTTATTTGCGACTTAATAGTTTTAGTTATTACAATTAAAGTTAAGTATTCAATCTACTGTTTTTTGTAAATGCGTGTTATTACTTTTACAATGAATAGAACTCTTTTGCATAACTTTGATTTATTTTTAGATGAAAAAGCGTAAATCAATACAACTGTTTGCTTTGAATAGAAATCACAATCTACGATATGAAGGAATATGTAAACTTACAATTGACACACTATCTTCAGTGCTTATTGTTGAACCTGAACATGAAGGTTTGTTCTTGTTTACGTATATTGTTGTTAAATATTATTTTTTAGAGCATAAAATCAAATCTGCCAAGTTCGAATGTGGTTTTGTCATGAATAAGGTACGTTATTGTCTCTCTAGATTACTGTCACTGCAACCATTTGATTATAGAATGTTTTATTCGTCATTGCCGAACGAGAAATGGATAATTTTGTTTTAATTTTTGATGAAGAAGAACGATGTAAAAAGGTTTATGATTTGATTTTGGGAGATAAGGTTAGGATTAGCTGCTTTACGAGATCTAATATCACATATGTTTTTAGGCTCAAAGCTATGTCAATAAGGAGATGCTCATTAACCGATTTTTGGTTCCACTTTCTAACAATTTTACCCTAAACGGTGGTGCATTATTAAAGCTAAAAGAAGTTGTGTTGCAGTTGATTGCTAAAGAAGAAGATGAAAAAGAAAAGAATGGGCATACAGCAACGTCAAACAATGTTTCTGATCTTCTTTATGCTTCCGATTCTGCTGCTTTAACCTCGAATATTGCTGTCGTTGAATTTGATAATAATGATATGGAAAGGTGAGCTCTTTAAAGTGTTTTTAAAATGAATTTTGCTTTACAGCTGATGCGTTTGCGCATTTTTCAATAGACCTGAAGGGTTTGATGATTTTATGCAATACGTTTTTTACCATTGTGCGTTTTTCTTGTTCAAAGTTTATGGAAAATATTGATAACCAACTTTAAAGAAATATTGCAGACGATCTCTGAACTCCTTCGTTTTTGCTTAAGTTCCGTGGAAAATTAACGACACCCATCGACTGTGCTTTATTATGTATTTCTTCTTAATAATTATTTTTTAGATCATATATTCATCGAAAGCGGCGACATTCTCAACTTGATGGTATTTTTAATACTCGTGATAATGGAGATATACCGTAAGCTTATAATATTCCCTTTGTTTTTTTCTGTAACTTTTTTTTCTAGTAAACAAAATGCACCAAGAACTTTTACGGAAGTCGTTGAACGAGAACGATATCAACTTCGCTATGTTAAATCAGGAAAATACATTCGTCGAAGATTATTCATTTTTACAAATGCTGCAAAGAATCAATGCTATCAATACCCTTGGTCTCCAGAAAGAAAGCTTTTTTACTGTAATGGATGTAATAGTGCTGGGCATGAAACGACTGCGATCTTTGATAAAACTGAAAATGGAATTGAGTGTATTAAATTAGAAAATCAAAAGCATTCTTGTTCTCCAGTACCGTATAATTTTGAAAATTGTGCGAGTGTTTTAACGAAGCCTGACTATGAAATTGTCAGGGATTTAAATGCTGCTTCTGGAATGATACTTGTTATTTTTGCTCAAAATGATAGAAGCCGCTGTTGGGAATTTCAAGAAGATAGTAAATCAAACAAAATTTTCTCTTGCTGCAAATGTAACTTTTCTGCAAAGCTGGTGAACAAGAATACTAAAAATGAATATGTTGAATTAAAAGATGAAAGCCATCCATGTGAATATATCCCATATGAACCAACCAAGTATTATCATTTCAACGATCTCTATCAATCAACAGAATTTGAAATTCAAACATATACAAAGAATGGCAAAGAGATGAAGAGATTTATTGTTTTCGATAAAACTGATCGTACTCTATGTCATTATTATTCATTACATCATAATCTGTTTGTGTGCTATCCTTGTGCTGACAAAGGTCGTCATATTTCTGCAAAATTATTACAAACTCCAAATGGTGAAGAATATGTTGTGGTACCAAAAAAGAAACATGTTTGCAAATTACGACCTTATGTTGAATTATTGAAGAAAGATGAAATTATTTTGCGTCCACCTGATTTTGAATATATGGAAAATACAGAAAATGGAACACCTAAATTATTTATTTTTGATTCAACTGATCGAAGCTTGTGCTATACATTTTCTTTTGCTGATCGCAGCCTTCAGAGATATTATTGTCGTGGTTGTGCGGATAACAAAGAACATAAAGGTGGCAGACTGTTTTCTGTGTATTTGTGCAAAGACGGCAATGATGGATATTACGTTCGATTTGATAGTCATTCAAAGCATATATGTCAACCAAGAAAATATGAACCAGAAAAATATGCAAAAAAAGAGATTCAAAAATGCTATGATTATTTTTTCTTTCGTCGGCAAATTAATCCAAATTCTATCAATCTTGCTATTCATCATCCTGAAGACAAATCTTTGTGTTTTCCACTGAATTTCTACAAATCAACATTTCGTTTTGTATGCACTTCGTGTAAAAGTAAAGGAATTCATGCATTTTTTGCAAGAATTTTGAAAGATGAAGATGGAAAAGAATATTTCAGTCATGATTATAAGAAGCATGTTTGTCAACCGGTCAAAGTTTCATCAATTTGTGGTCCTGAATTTGTTGTTCTCAATCGTGATGAAATAAATTTGGAAGAAGAAGAAAAAAAGAAGCCTGAAATTGATGATAGCAAAATTATTACATCAGAATATTTTGAATTATGTCCAAATCAAAAAGGTGTTCCAAATGCATCATTACTTATTTATTATTCCGATGATCAAAGTATTGGCTATAGATATACCTACAGGGCTTATAAAAACTATTACACTTGCTATAAATGTCATATTTGTTGTGCTAGTGCAAAGCTTCGGATTCAAGAAAGTGGAGAAATTTATGTCATTTTGGGGAAGGTTGAACATAAATGTGAACCTGTCAATTTTATGAAAACTTAATAAGGTTAGATTTGCTTATGTGACAATTTTTTATTTTGTTATAATTGTTATGTTTTAATAAATTTGATTAAAGATAATATTGATTTGGTTAACGGTGGGTACAGTAACCGTCTGTCTTCCATACTTCTTCTTTAAACGCATTTAGTCATTGTTCCAGACGCAATTATTTCTTCCATTTCGTGATTGTTGTCGTTAATGTGATTTTGCACTCTAAAAAAATTGACTACCGTAATTCCATTCAAGCTCTCTTGCAATGCCGCCGGCCACGGCTAGCCGACTGATTGTTGCCATTTCTTTCATTGACATTCTTTTGTTGACACTGTTTATCATCAACAAAAAATTACTGTAGAATTTTGAACTAATTGAAGGTAACTTATCTTCAATACCTACAAGATGTAAGCTGATCCCAAAATGTCTTTTAGGTTTAAAGATTTTGTACAAGAAAGAAACAGGCGATAAAAAATGTTACTGCACGCACTACGTTCAAAATAGAACACTTTTGACTTTCCTTTTTTGCAAGTTGCATGCAACTTTTTGAAAAAAGTAATTTTTTTACCAGATTTCTCTATTAATTGACGAAGTCATATGACCTCAAATCACAATTATTTTTTAATAACATAAAAATATTGACTCTTGGCTACCCATGCATACCACGTTTATGTATTTTAAGAATAATATATAATATATCCAAGTATTCTAAAAGTACATGTTTTACAACTTAATTATGGCTGCAAAATTGTTAAACAATGTTGAATCTTCGATTTTATTTCTTTATAAGCATGGTAATAGGGTCTAAAAAATTGGGGAAAAGTATGAAAAAAATTCATACACTAATTTTCTCAGAATCTGTAAAAAACGATTTTCACCTTGTACTACATCTACAACATCATGGATGTTTGATATATTCTTCAAATATTGTTCAAAACAGCTACCAACCACCTTTTTATGATCAACTATATCGGTTACAAACAGCAGCAACAACAATTAACTCCATATATTTGATATAACAACGCGACAGCTCATCAATACCTCAAGCACCGGAATATGTACAAAAATGGACAAGTATTATCAAACCATGATATCTGAAAGGCTGTAATTGAAAAATAATGGTATTCCAACATGGATGTAAGTACTACTAACATTATATAAACTAACTTTAATGTTTTAGGTTCTTTTCTGATTATCTTCCATATGGCATATATACTGTAGTTTTTGAAGAATGGTTGTGGCTGCTCGTATATGATATTTTTGTGACTAATATTGCTTATAATGATGTTCTTATGCCTTACATCATCATTCTCAAGCACGTTAATATAATTTTCTATTTTTACAAGGTTTACATTAAGAAGTACTTCGACAAAATCTTCCACAAAACAGATATGCACATCTGCTTGAAAAAAGCAAGTTTTTTTGTACAAGTGATGGACCTCAATCTTAAAGATTGAAGAAGAGCTTCAAAAATAAATAAATTAACAATTATCAGTCACCAAAAGGTCATTCGTAAGCCACCACAATGATTCAACATAAACTACAGTATATATGCCATATGGAAGATAATCAGAAAAGAACCTAAAACATTAAAGTTAGTTTATATAATGTTAGTAGTACTTACATCCATGTTAGAATACCATTATTATTCTATTACAGCCTTTCAAATATCACTGTTTGATTATATTTGTCCATTTTTGTCTATATTCCGGTGCAGGAGATATTGACGAGTTTGGTCGTTGTTGTAGCAGTTATATGGAGTTAATTGTTGTTGTTGCTGTTTGTAACCGACTTAGATGATCATAACATGTTGGTTGGTAACTATTTTAAACATTATTTGACGAATATATTAAAGATCCATGGTGTCGTAGATGTAGTACAAGGTGAAAATCGTTTTTTACAGATTCTGAGAAAATTAGTGTATGAATTTTTTTCATACTTTTCCCCAATTTTTTAGACCCTATTACCATGCTTATAAAGAAATAAAATCGAAGATTCAACATTGTTTAACAATTTTGCAGCCATAATTAAGTTGTAAAACATGTACTTTTAGAATACTTGGATATATTATATATTATTCTTAAAATACATAAACGTGGTATGCATGGGTAGCCAAGAGTCAATATTTTTATGTTATTAAAAAATAATTGTGATTTGAGGTCATATGACTTCGTCAATTAATAGAGAAATCTGGTAAAAAAATTACTTTTTTCACAAAGTTGCATGCAACTTGCAAAAAAGGAAAGTCAAAAGTGTTCTATTTTGAACGTAGTGTGCACGCTTTAGCACACGGTAATTGATAATTAATACTTTTTACTAAAAAAGTTTTTAGAGTTAAAGTTCTTCGAAAAGTAAAAACCCTATGGATTGGCAAAATGACGACGCGATGTCAACCACTTTTTCTAAATTTCTTTTTTTATGTTTTTTTCCATCGTTCTTGAATTTCCACAATCCGCTGTGTTCTTTGCAAACTGAAAGCTTTATTTATTGCATTTAAGATTTTAATCTGCTCTTTATTGTAAATGCGTGCTATTCGTTTTACAATGTGCTAAATTCTTCTATGTTTAACGGTTTGATTTTTTTAGATGAAAAAGCGTAAATATATACAATTGTTTGCTTCTGGTGGGAATCGTAGTCTACAATATGAAGGGAAATGTAAACTTAACATCGATAGAATTTCTTCCGTGCTTATTGTTGAACCTGAAGATGAAGGTATGAGTTTTATGTTTGCCTACTACTGCTGTTTTTGAATATTAATTTTTAGAATACAAAATTAAATCTGCTATGTTCAAATGTGGTTTTTTCATGAATAAAGTATGTTTTTGTCTCACTAGATGTTATTATCATTTGCTTGTAGAATGTTTTATTCGTCATTGCCGAACGAGAAATGGATGATTTTGTTATGATTTTTGATGAAGAACAACGATGCAAAAAGGTTTATGATTTGATTACGGGAGAAAAGGTTAGGATTATCTGTTTTACTTGATATAAAATTATATTTTTAGGCTCAAAGCGATGTAAAAGAAGAGGTGCTTCTTAATCGATTTTTGCTTCCACTTTGTAACAGATTTACGCAAGATGATGATGCAACTGTAAAGCTAAAAAATGTTGTGTCGCAATTGCTTGCTAAAGAAGAAGATCGAAATCAAACGAAAGAATATACAACACCATTGAATAATGCTTCTGATCTTTCCAGCTTTTCGAATTCTTCTGCTTCGACCTCAAACATTGCTTTCGTTGATGCTGATGACAATGATATTGAAAGGTGAGCTCTTTGAAAAATGTTTACCCGAGATTTGTTTCACATGTGTTAGAGCTGAATTTTTACAATTGTATTTTTAATTGATATTATGTTTATGGCAAATATCGACATTCTGCAAAAAAATAAAGATTGCTAAGATCTTTGAAAGCTTTCCTTTTTGCTAAACCTAAGACGTCCCTCCGTGACGCCGGAGTTGAGGCCGCATATTTTGCGTATTTACTCGTCTTGCTATGGGATACTTTGTGACAAAATGTATTATTATTCTTATTTGTAAGTTTTTTTTTCAGATCATATATTCATGGAAGGCGACGACATTTTCAACTTGATGATTTTCATAATTCTCATGATAATGGAAGTATACCGTAAGCTTTTTTTATTTTCAATTTGCTGTAGTTGTATTTTTTTATAGTAAACAAAATGAGCAAAGAATTTATTCACAAATCATTAGTCGAGAACAATATCAACTTCGTCATATTAAATTTGGAATGTACATTCGTCGTAGATTATTTATTTTTACAAATTCTGCAAAATCACATTGCTATCATTATTCATGGTCCAAACTAAGAAAGCTATATTACTGTATTGGATGTATATCTGAAACAAAAGATGTTACTGCAATCTTTGGTAAAGATGAAAATGGATTATTCTGTATTAAGATGGAAGATAAAAATCATATCTGTATTCCAGTACCGTGTAATCCAGAGAATAATACTGAAATGAAAATAATAAAGAAACCTAATTATGTAATTGCCGAAAATTGTAACAATGGTTTTGGAACTGTGCTTATTATTTTTGATCAAAATGACAATAGTCGATGTTGGGAATTTCAACTAGATAACAGGGGACCTTTATTCTTCTGCTGCAAATGTAATGCTGCTGCAAAACTTGTGAATAAGAATACCCAAAATGAATACATTGAATTAAGAAATGCAAGCCATGAATGTGAATATATTCCATATGAACCAGAGAAGTATTATCATTTCGATGATCTTTATCAGTCAACAGATTTTGAAGTTCAAACATACACCAGTAAAGGACAAGAAAAGAAAAGATTGATTATTTTCGATAAAACTGATCGAAATTTGTGTCATGCTTATTCTTCTCAAAGATATCAATTTATTTGTTGTGCTTGTCGTCTCAAAGGTGTTCAAGTTACTGCAAAATTATTCCAGACTCCAAATGGTGAAGAATATGCTATGCTATTAAAAAAGAAGCACGTCTGCAAATTAAGGGTGTATTCTGAATTGCCAAAAAAGGAAACTATTTTGCGAAAATCTGATTTTGAATTAATGGATAACACTAATAATGGAGTAAAGAAATTATTTATTTTTGATTCAAATGATCGAAATTTATGTTATATTTTTTCTTTTGATAAACGAAGTCGGCAGAGATATATTTGTCAAGGTTGTTATAACAAGGTGATAAAGAATAAAGGCGGTAAAATATTTGCTGTGCATTTATGCAAAGATGAAAATGGTGAATATTTTGTTCGATTAAGTTTTGATTCAATGCATGTATGTCAACCAAGAAAGTATGAACCAGAAAAGTATGCAAAAAAAGAAAATCAAAAATGTTATGATTTCTTTTTCTTTCAACAAAAACGATTTCCAATTTCTGTGAATGTTGCTATTTATCATCCCGAAGACAAAACTTTATGCTATCATTTCATTTTCGACAAATCAAGATCTCGGTATAGATGCAATGGATGTAAAAATAAAGAAAAGTATGCATTTTATTTAAGAATCAAAAAGGATGAAAATGGGGAAGAAATTTTCAATCATGATTACAAGAAGCATGTCTGTGAACCAATCAATGTTTCATCAATTTGTGCTCCAAAGTTTGCTATGCTTGAAAGAAACGAAGTTAATTTCAAAAAAAGAGCGAAAAAGATGCCTCTAATTGATGAAAGCAAAATGGTTAAATCTTTTAATTTTGAATTATGTCCAAATCAAAGAGGTGTTCCAAATGCATCATTGCTCATTTATAATGCTGATAATCGAAATATTGGCTATAAATATACCTACAGAAATGATAAAAAATGTTATACTTGCTATAAACGTCTGATTTGTTATGCTTCTGCAAAACTTCACATTCAAGAAAATGGAGAAATGTATGTTGTTTTGGGAAAAACTGAACATAAATGTGAACCTCTTAATTTTATAAATACTTGAATGGCCAGCTCTGTTTGTTTGATTTTAAATGTTTAAGTTATTATGTGTTAATAAATTTAATGATAATTTCAATTTTCTTGATGAATGATAATCCTTATTTTTAAGACATGTTTAATTGATGAAAGTTATGAACCTCAAAACTTTTTAAGCCATGAGGAACAAAAAAGGATGTATACTTTTTCAGCTGTAAAAATCAATCAATGTTTTATTTATTGTAGATTAAAAATTAGACTCAGCTCAACACTAAGTTTTTTTTGTAGATTTCGTTTTCCATTAATTAAACTTGCGAAGAATGTCTTTGCTGATATTTAGAATATCTTTTAGATAAATCAACAGGGTGTACAATCTGCTATTGTAACATTTCCTATAATAAAAAACTTTTATGATTTTATACTACACATAAAGCATACTGTATTAGTTAAATTTAAAACAAAAATATAGAGTAGTTAGTAGGATAATATAAAAATTTTGTAACTTTAAATAAGATTTCAATGGTACATAAAAAAGATCATCTTATACAGAGAAAAAATAAACTAACGCTTCAGTTGAATTCGATTTTTTAAGCTATTTTGGATCATTTTTGGATATATTCATGTTAGTCGGACACAAAAAGAGTACGTGCAAAAACGTAAATCAGCAATTTTTTTAGAGAAGAATGAGTCATACCATGAAAAAGAATTACCGGAGCTTCAAATTCACGATTGTCATTTTCAATGATTTGATCGACAACGCTTTGAAGGCGAGCACAATATTCTTGAGAAATTGGAAATCGAAAAAATAATGAACATATTGTTTTTTTATTTTCCTATAAATGAAACACAAATAAAAAAGTTGATAAAATTTTATAGTCAAAAAAACTAACCTTTATAAAACCAAAAAATGTTTCAATATCAAAAGCTTCAGGAATATGTGCCAGACGAAAATAAGTAAGATTTGTGAAATGAGGAATTCCAAGCAATTTTTTACTAGTTGTTGATGTAACAATTTTTGAAGCATGACTATTATTTTTAAGTTCGCTGAAAAAAGATATAGTTTTATAATGAAAATAAAGGATGGATTAATGTCAAGATTCAAAAAAATGTTTTTTTTGCTTCTTTGACAAAAAGTGTTTTTTATTGAATATCAAACCGCCATTTAGTAAGATCGTTGCTTACAATAGCTTTTTATGAAAGATAATCTCATCAATAAAGACCTTCTGGTGAAAGTACGAACTCAGAAAAGCAAAAAGAAGCAATTTTTTCTCAAAATATTTATAGCCCTTTTGCGCGAATTCTTGTGTACACGTGTAAAAAGCAGCTTACTATTCAAATTTTTTAAGATCAGGAAGAGCTTCAATAATCATCTCTAAGCTAGAAATTGAACCATCTTCATCCATGACAGTTGTGACACCTTTAAAACTAACTTCTGTACATTTTGATGCAATAAATTTAAGATTTTGAAGTGAAATATTTTGATTATCAAACTTCAAAGTATTTGCATCACTTTGATAGATCTTCAGCATAATAGATGAAGGAATAATATCTTGGTGGGAATAATTCATGACATCAAATTTATCAGTAATCCATAATGTGCTTGCAATATTTTTTAAATTTCTTTTTCTTCCACCAAATCCAACATTCCATTTGTTATCACGAAATCGAATAAACATTTCATCAATAATAAGAACATAATGTTTGATAAAAAAATATTTACAAGTCTTAATAATTTTTAAATAACATTTTGGGGATGATGGATTTTTAGTAATATAATACATTACTGAATCTGGTAAGGCAAATTCTTGACGACGTACTGTAGCAAGAAAAGTATCACGATTTGCCACAGTTGAAATATCATAATTCAAAGAAGCTGGTAACTGTTTGTCATAACGCCAAGAAACCAATAAACGATTGAACATCACATCTAATAAAAAGATTAAATAAATCGTAATGTTTAATACTAATAAAACAATGAACAACCACAATTCTATCATGCTATAAAAATGAGTGATATAAATAAGTCAAAAAACAGTGTACAAAAAATGAACGCGAAAACATTTTTTTTATCACGACTGAAAAACATTTCCGTCTAGAACAAGAACGAAATTATGTTAAAAAAATATGCATCAAACAAAAAAAGAAATGTAAAACAAAAACAAGAAAAAAGGGCACAAAAATATACCCGCAAATAAACTTGAAAAAAAAGGTACTAAAATAAATCATCTGTAAATGTTGAATTTTTTGCATAACTGTAATTAAGTAAAGAGAAGCAAAAAAAATGGAATAAGCTTAATCTCACAAAGTGATAAACTTATAAATTTTTTAAAAAGAATGATTTTGTATCCCAAATTTTTAAAAATTTGTAAATAAGTTAGAGTTAATTTTACTTTAAGTTATTCAAATATCTAACCAACTTATTCAAAGCGAAAGGAGGAAAGTTGGCATATGAAATATGTACTAATTTTTCTGCTACCATCAGTGTGCTCCCGCTTCTGCTTCTCGTAATGGAAGCGGAGCGGAAGCGATTGAAAATGGAAGCGCTTCTTTGTCCATGATAAAATTATAAAAATCTTGCAATTTTTGATTATCCTCAAAATTTCATTCTCATAAAAAGGCTTAGAAATGAATATCCATGGTTGTCTTTCTACCTTTTCTCTAAAATTACCTAATAAAATTTAATTTTTGATTTTTATAATAACAAATTTCTTTGAAAAATAACAAGAAGCGGAGCGGAAGCGGTTAAAAATGGAAGCGCTGCCGGAAGCGCTTCGGAAGCGGAAGCGATTCATTTGAAGAAGCGGGAGCGGAGCGGTAGCAATAAAAGTGGGAGCGGGAGTACACTGGCTACCATCAAATTCATTCATAAAAAATATGATTAAAAGATTATCAAGTGATAAAGATTTTGTTGCACAAAAGTTTTCAAGCCATACAGACATTTAAAGGATATATGCTACGTCAGCTGTAAAAATCAATCAAAGAAAACAATATATTCACAATCATTGTACAAGAAAACTTAAACGAACCCAAAATTGATTTTAAATTTTTTGAAAAAAATTAATGTTAAAATGAATCAAATTCCAAAATTTTGTCAAAATTAATCAAATTTAAACCAAAAAGATTTTTTTTGGAAAAGTGTGCTTTCGATTACAACTGGATCATACTTAACATGGATTTCATAAATTTTTTGATGTAATGTCTTGCTTTAATAACTTCAAAAAACAGCAACAACTAAAATAAAAACGGCAACGAGAGGCCGTTGCCGGGCAATCCATCGTTAAACATCTTTCAAGAAACAAAAGTGGGCAAAACAAACCCATATTTGAAAAAATAATGCTCTTTTTCTTCATTGTTTAACTGTTTTTTCATCTTTTTTTTGGTTGTTTTTCCATTCTTCAAGCATTAGATTCCTTTTATTCCTTCTGTTATTAAAAATTTTAATATGTTTTTTAATTCGACTGCCACTTTTCTCTTTTGTAAAAAATCAAACGATTTTCGTGCTTTTGTTTGACCTGAAAGTTTTTTTACAATGTTATTCATTATTTTTGCTTCTTTTGTTTCAACTTTGAAAAAATTAACCTAGCGCATCAAAGAAATAGTAATTAAATGATTTTAATTTTGCATAATAGTATCTCTTTAGTGGACCAATCTATGGACAAAATATGGGCTAGGAATTCAATTGTCAAGTTTGGACCTCTACTGCGAAGTAATTATTATTTTTTATGACTTGCTGATAATTCATCTGTGTCACTGATTCAGTGATGGTGATGAATTTTTATGCGTCTCTTTTTCAAGCATTGTTTTTTTGGGTTTTTGAATAAAAATGTTTTTTTTTAAATTTCAACACAGTTTTTAAGCTTATCATAATTTATTGATTATATCAAGTTTTCTTACATACTAAATAAAATACATTTATAATATTAAAAATTTATCTTGCTATAATTTTACTAACACAATGCCGTAAAACATTTAACTCCTTGTAAGAGCTGTTTCAACAATTGCAGTTTTGAAAAGGAGTGGTCTACGAATTAATTTTTCATAAACTCCGAAAGTGTAGAAATTGAGGAAATCTTTTCGGAACAAATTTGAAATTACAATTAACAATGAAATGTTCAAGGACGTCAGCAGGGGGGTGTCCGAGGTGCACGTGCACCCCCCGAAATGGTTTTTTACTGAACAAAATCACCAAAAAATTGAGCTTTTTCCTGTTTTCTTAAAGTCGTGCACCCCCCGAAAAAAAATCCTGCTGACGTCCTTGGAAATGTCAATTAAATACGGTGCAAATGAAATTGGATCACGAATTGCTAAATGCAAATAATTCACAATATAATAATCGTCAGCATATTTGTTACTGCAATCACCAACAATTCTACACATGTGGAATCCAATTAATTCAAAGACACGATAAATTCCATAAAATATGAGGGATATAAGTGCTTGAAACATTAGTCGTTTTTCAATTTTTGCAATTTGAGACGAAAATGATGAAATTGTTTTTCGATGGAAAATTACGACCAGAACAATTGAAAAAGTAATTAGAATAAAACCGAACATTTGTGAAATTAGATATCCAATGTTTACACGGTTATTGCATGTATCGAATATTAATTGTCCGTTGTAAAAATAGAAATCCGGGCTGATACAATTTGGATCAGAAAATGTGTAAATCAATGGCAAAAATGAAGATAAAAGCATGCATAAGACAATCTTACTGAAATATTTTGTCCATATCTGAAATGTTAATTAACATTTTTTTTGCTGATTTGAGATGTTAATATGCTTTACGTATTTCGGGAAATAAAAATTATGCTAGTAATTGAAGGTAACAAGTATAGAAAGAAGTTAAAAAAATACTATTTGCGGCAACAAATGCCTAAAAAAGTATCCTTAGTTCTAAACATACTTATCGTATGCTACTTCGAACAGTTTTACCGTAAACTCTCTAACAGAAGCGCATCTCTAATAGAAGCACAGATGTGGGATCGCAGAGCTTGTTGAACAACCCGAGTCAGATATTGTTATCGGGATAGTGCAAGATATCATCTAGATGCAAAAAGTGAAGAAAAAAGTTAAATAGCTAAATTTTTAACAAAAATAAAAGCATTTTTCAAAATTAAAAATGCAGTAAAATGGGGGTTTGAAAAATAGAAGCACGCGCTTCTATTAGAGAGTTTACGGTAATTTGAATTAAATTAAGGAGAAGCCACCGCTAATTTTTTGCCAGTAATTATCCCGATACTAGGCCAGTATATGAGCAAATTGGGGGCATCTAACTCCAAACTCACTTTGGGGCACCTACGATGAAAATAGAAAATATGCAGATTTTCAATTCTAGCTATCTAAACCTCGACCTACTTTGTCATGTTTTAACGGAAACCAAAGTGCCGTAAATTTAAAACGAAAAAAAAAATGTAATTCGAACATTTATATACGCTGTCATGTGTGTCATAATGTCTTTAAACACAAACGAAAAAGTAGCACATGCATTTTTTTATAAAGCTGTCATTCAATTTATTATAGCTATCAAAAAGAAATTTATTCTTTGTAAATGCGCTTGTTCACAAGTTTTATTAAATTTTTAAAAAGCTTAATTTTGGCAGAATTTACTGAAAATAGCCAAAATGAAACATTTTTCATACTTCAAAAACTGAAAAACCCCTAAAGAAAGAAAATACAGGATCATTGTTGCCGTTTCATTCTTGTACTATAAAAACTTATTTGTATGATATTTAAACAAATTTTTACCAATAAACACGATACTGAAAAAAAAGTCAATCCCATTAAAGCGTCACTGAAAGTGATGAATTTATGCCCGGAGAGGTTTTTATCGTCAAGGCGTTTTGTCAATGAATGATCAGTATTTTTTCATGCTCAATTTTATGCTATAATATCTCTCCAGAGTATTTTCTCTGAAAGCTTTTTCACCGTTTCTTAATCATACATGCGAGGGAAAAAATGCTTCCACACTTTAACACTGAACTGTTGAAGTTGAGGAGCATATAAATGAATGACAGATAAACAAAATAGGAACCATAAAATCAAATCCATGCCAAATTTTCTTTAACAATAAGTCATAACTGTTTTTTAACATAATTGCATCTCGTTATGCAATTCAAAATATTTCATTGCTCTTATCGAATAATTTTTAGATGAAACGAAAATTCATTGAACTACTTGCTTATGATAGAAATCATCAACTTCAATATGAAGGAAAATGCAATCTTAGAATAGATAAAATTTCTTCCATGCTGTTTGTTGAACCTGTAAATCAAGGTATACTTTTTTTATTTTGACAAAAAACAATTATACAGTCGAACCTCGATTTTACGTAGTATTTCTGCGGTCCCAACAAAGCGAACTCAATGTAAATGGACCTCGATTTTACGTCGTTTTTTCGCAGTCCCTTGGAAGACGTAAAATCGAGGTTCGACTGTAAATATATTAACTTTTTAGAATATAAAATAAAATCAGCTACGTTTAAATGGAATTTTGTTATGGATAAAGTTTGTTTGATTTTTACCAAAATATGATACTATCATTTATTTTTAGAATATGTTATTCGTTTTTGCTGATCAAGAACTGAATGATTTTGCCTTAGTATTTAACAATAATATTCGATGCAAAAAAGTTTATGAGCTTATTTGTGATGATAATGTAAGTAGTCAGATAACCAGATAGCATGGATTAAAATCTATATTTTTAGGGCAAAAGTGCTTTAGTAAATGAAATGTTTTGTAACCGCTTTTTGACTCCCTTTTGCAAAATGATTGTCATAAACAAATATTCATACTCGAGGATAAAGAATATTATTAAAAAATGGATTGATAATCATGAAAGCGAAGAAAAAGAAGAATACACAAAAGTTTTGAAACAAAACAATGTTTATGAAATTATTTATTCTTTAAAGCATATGAAACAGACTAATGGCAAAGAACTTGGTCCTATCTCAAATAATGTGATAAGAGATTGCTATATACCTCAAAAGTAAGCTTTATAAAATGTGCTTTATAAGCCGGTTGTAGAAGACAAGCTTTGCTGGCTAAGTAGTCTATTTATAGACAAAGTCGTCAGAAAATAAACAATAAGTTTTAATTTCGGTTGACCTTCATTTTAACGGCTTGATCGCAAACCAAACTGGTCCGTCTTTTAGTGATAGCCTGCTTTAATCAATTCAAACTTTCAGAGAGTACAGGAAGCGACGTTTCCATCTTTCCAACAGTGATTTTTATAGTTTCAAAAAAAGTGGTGAATTAAAGTAAGCTTTAAACAAGACGAATGGTTAAGACTAATTACAGATTTAGGTGTTCAAGAAGAATGCAAAAATTACCGAAACATTATACAAAAATTATCTATGCTCCATTATTTATGTTCGTGAATGCCAAAATAAACGATCAATTGCGGGGACATTTATTAATTTTTACAAATGCTGATAAAACACATTGTTATGAATTTGTATGGGGTTGGGCAAGACAGCTATTTTATTGTAAAGCATGCAGAGCCAAAAGAAAAGATGTAACTGCAATCTCGGATAGAAGCAGTATTAAAATGGAAGATGTGAAACATGTTTGTGCTCCAATACCGTATGTTCCAGCAAATTATATCGAAATGAAAATTATCAAGAAACCGCATTATGAGATCTTGGAAAAGTGCAATACAGTTTCTGGAAGAATGCTTGTCATATTTGATGAAAATGACAAAAGTAAATGCTGGGAATTTCGGACAGCATCTGTAGAAAAAAAATTTTTTAATTGTCGTCAATGTGTAGCACTAGCTAAATTATGGAATGAAGCAACTGAAGATGAATATATCGAACTAAGAAATGTTAATCATACATGCATATCTATTCCATATGAACCCAAAAAATATTATCAGTTCAATGAATTTATTTTACAACCAGATTTTGAAGTTTTAACCGTAACTACAAGGAATAGCGAAGAAAGGAAAAAACTAATTATTTTTGATAAAAGTGATCGCAGTTTGTGCTATGTTTATTCTTTATATAAGAAAGATGCTTTTCGGTGTGGTCGCTGTATGTGCAAAGGAAAGCAAGTTACGGCAAAAATGTTGACGAATTCTGATGTGGAAAATTACGTCATATTATCAAAAATTAAGCATGTCTGTAAAATACGGTTCTATGACGAGTTTTCTAAAAAAGATGAACTTATTTTACGTCCACCTAATTTCAAATTAATGGAAAATACTGAAAATGGAGTTAAGAAAATATTCATTTTTGATTCAAATGATCGAAGTTTGTGTTACGTATATTCTGAAAAAAGAAAAGGCGGTTACAGATATATTTGTCTAGCTTGTGCTTATATAAAAACAAATAAAGATAAAAATATGAAAGAAGTTTCTCTTTATTTATACAAGGATAAAAGTGGTGAAAATTATGTTAAACTGGATAATAGATCTCATGCATGTAAACCGAAGAAATATGAACCAGAAAAGTATGCTAAAAAAGAAGTTCAAAAATGTTATGATTGTTTATTCTTTCGGCCAACTGCATTTCCAAATTCTGTGAATGTTGCCCTTTATCATCCTAAAGATCAGTCTTTATGTTATCGATTGAATTACAATAAGACATGTGGTTTTTTTCGATGCAACTTGTGCCATGAGAAAAGAAGATCTATTGTTACAAGAATTGAAAAAGATGAAGATGGAAAAGAATTTTTTATTCATGATTACAAGAAGCATGTTTGTCAGCCAATGAAAGTTTCGTCAATTTGTGGTCCTGAATTTGTTATTCTTCAAAGAAATAAAATACAATTGAAATACAATAAAATAAATATGCTTAAAATAAATGACAGCAAAATTGTTAAATTACCAAACTTTGAATTGCACCCAAATGAAGCAGGTGTTCCAGATGCTCAACTGTTTATCTTTCATTCTGAAGACCGAAAGCTTGGATATAGATATACTTACACAAATACCCATAAAATTTACAGATGTTGTTGCCGCCGTATTTGTACTGCAACTGCCAGGCTTCGAACTGAAGAAAATGATGAAAAATACATTATTTTGGGGAACGTCCAACATAAATGCAAGCCTATGAAATATGATGATTTTACATTTAAAGGAAAAATTATTAATGCTTCTGATATTATTACTTTCTCTCAAAATGATAATGAAAAAATAACAAAGATTATTGTTTTTACAACACCTGAACGTGATGAGTGCTATGAATTCAGTTTAATGAGAACAAAAAATACATTCAAATGCCTGGGTTGCAATAATATTAATAAAAGCGTTTTAGCAAAATTGTGCAAAGACGAAAATGATCAACAGTTTTTTCAAATGATGAAGGAGGCTCATTTTTGTACTCCACGGATGTATGATGAAAGAAAATATGTTAAAGCAAAAATTATTACCAAATAATAAAATTTTAAATTTAAAACCAGCTGAACAAAAAATTTATTTAAATGTGGAAAAAGTAATCATGATTCGCTGCAAATAAATAACAACATTTTTGTTTTTCATTTGTAATCGTTTTAAGTTTGTTTTAAACGCTTTATCTTGAATGATAAAAAAAGTTACTTTTAATAATATGCGTGTGATAACAAGTTTATTCTCTAAAGCTATAAAGTGTTGTTTTGTCCAATTTATCATCTATTTGTATCTATCAAAGACATTCGTAAAACGACATATTTTATTTGAGAAAATAAATAGTCCTTTAAAAATCTTTTCATAATATATTTTTTACAATACAGGTTTCATTCACAGAATTCAAACTCTTAAATATGACAAAATTATATAATTGTTAAGTTGTCAACACCATATTAAAAACATTTATTGTTGTTGCCCCTCTAAGATAAATCCAATACTGCTGTTTTCCCTAAAAATGTACGTGTATTACTGTAAAAGAATTTTAGTTGGTTTACCATGTTAAATTATCGTTCTGCTTCTGTTGATTATCATCAGGAAGATTGTAGGACAGCATTATTTATAACAAATCTTTTATGAATATTGTTAAAGGGGATCTAGAGTTAAATAATTTTCCTGCTCATTGTGAGGAGTTATTTATACTCACAAAGTCTTCATTGACCGTGGTTCGTCAGTCACGCCTTTTTTAACAACTGAAAAATTGCAACAATAATTAAAGCAACCACCATGGGATAGTTACTTAGCTGAAAAATAAAATATTTACATCTCTGTCAACCCTTTGATAATCTTTGGGAAAAATAGAGGTGCTGCAAAAAATAATTTAGCATCATCAAAGATGCTATTCATTGTTTTGTTCGCTATCACGTGTACCCCTTTTCACAGTGAGTGAAAACTGGCCGCTTTTCTATGTATGACAAGGTAGTGGTGAGGTATCAAATAAATTTTGATATACCTCAAAAAGAAAGGAGAATAATATTATTATGCTCAGCATTTTTATCATCAAACATAGGTGCATGTTATTGATTCAGTTATCACTTAAACACTCTTTTTTCTCTCAAAAGTATAAAACAAAGCAGTAGAGCTAAATTTGTTGAATAATGCGTAAATCACTCAATATAAGTGTTATTTTTTATTTTTAATTGTTTTTGTTGTTCTTTTGGAATGAATTTATCATTGTATGCTGCGTAATTAATTTTCATATTTTAGAATAACATTTAAGGCTTATCACGAATGCGAGAAATGGAAACGACAACAAAAACGTAAGTACACAAAATATTGATCAAAGAAATAACAAAATTAAAATTTCTAGGTACATTGACGTTTTTGAAGGTATTAGAGCATTTTTAACATCGAAAAACTATTTATTTCTTGAAGATTATAACATTGATATTAATTACGCAAATCTGGTTGTTGACACTGAAATTCGTCCGATAGATCAAAAACATGTCCAACATTTAGTTGAAGAAATGCGAAAGGAACCAAATAATATCAACAATCTGCTTAATAGAACTCCAATTATAGGATATTGTCCTGATTATCAACCCTATATGGGAGCATTCTTTCAAGGTGCTTTTATTGCAGATGGAAATCACCGACTTGAAGCTGCGCGTTTATTCAATAGAGAACAAACTGAGCATCCAATTTTTTTATTTCCACTTTCTTTTTATATATTGTCCAATGTTCCACTTGAACATAAATTAATATTAACTTCGATGGCTGAAGAAAAAGCATATCAAAATAAAAAGCCATTAGATAGATATGAAATTGTAGGTTTTAGTTTACGTTTTTATGCTTTACTTTTGATATTTCCTTCAGATGAAACATACACGTTTTTTGTTACTAAAGTGTCCATCTGCATTAGGTGTAGAACCTGTCCCGAAATACCCAACAACAAAGGAACAAAAGCAGTACGGAGAGAAAGTTGTTGAAGTAGTCACAAAATTTTTTCATGTTCAACATTCGTCTTTGGTATTAAGAAACATTTGGAAAGCTGCAAGAATATCTGACGAAGACTTCAATAAAATGTACAAAAATTTTCCAAACCTTCCGTCAGGCTTAGATGTGCATGATTTCGATGTCATTTTCAATAAATATCCTTTGTGTCCAATGCAAATTACATCATTGGTTTCAAGTGGCTGTAAGCAACAACATTGGCATTACTTATGGCCGAATAAACATACTTGCCAGCCGTTATCATTAAAAGAATTGAAACGTCGCATACGCACACGTAAACCTGAAGTTATACCTTCCCTCAAGCATTACAGTTCTTATAACCTTGAATGGAATGATATCGACCATTTCAAGTTTATTGTCGGTGAAAAATACTATGCAGAAAGAGGATACGGAGGGAACGAATCTTTAGAACTGCGATTACAAAATTATTTATCAACTAAAAAACGAAATCTGCGAAGATTTACAGGATTTGAAGAAAAACTTAATTATCTACGACGACATTTTCAAGAATGGTATGAACTATTAAAATAATTTTGAACGCTTTTATGTCAGACATTAAGAAAGAGATCACACTAATTTTATTCCCTTAATTTTTACAATGCATTTAGGGAACAACGCTCACGAATCAAGAAAAAAACTATGAAAAAATCTAAAAAGTCGAATGATCCCAATATTAACAATGGCACAACAGAAACAAATAATCAACAACAATCTGAAGAAGTTATTTCTCAAACAGTTGTCGACAATTTTATTACTCAACTGGTTCAAAGCAAAAGAGAATCACTTGCCGCGTTTGCTGTACATTATTTTCTTCGACCACAAAATCCAGAACAACCATTACCAGAATTTTATTTTAAATATTTAAAAAATGATAAATTCGATTTTACAAAGTTCCCCAGTGATGATGGACTATTAAGTGATGCCGAAACAATGAATTTAGATAATTTCGGTCATCACACATTATTTAAAGAAGCAGAAGAAAACAAAAAAGTCGCAGCAGTAAAACGAAAAAGGAAAACTGCGACTCCAGTGACGCTTCAAAGACAGCAAAAAATGTTATAGTTTAATCTTCATAATTTTTTAGTTAGATATTGAAATTACAGTATTAAAACTTTTCACTTGTTTTTGGCGGTATACTTCTTATTTGTTGTTGTTCTCAAGCTTATTTTTAAAAAATAATTTATTTTGTTGTTCTGTAGTTATTTCTTATATATTTTTACAGTACATTTTATTTATAAATTTTTATTAATATATAAAAAAGTAAATATTAATATTTTTATTGTCAATGTTGTATTACAAGATAATAAAGATTTTTGTTGTTAATTGCGGATAATTGTTTTCATTCACAGTTTTTATTTATAACTTTTGTTAAGCAAGCTTTTTTCAAAAATAAGTACCAGTGATAAGACTCATGTTGATTGCTTACTATCATAAAAGTACATAAAAATGAGCATTGTATTATTATAACTGCGATATATTAAACGTGAAACAAATTGTTTACAATATGTTTATTAGCGCTTTTGTAATCATATAAGAAATCATCTTAAAATTAAATATTTTATCAAACAAACTTCATTCCCAAGAGTCAAATATTGTAACTTAACTATAATTTATTCAAAAGATATTTTTAAAAAGAAACAAATGAGTGAGTAAGGTAATAATCCTGATACGACAAAATATAAAAAATATATATTAGCGCTGAGCGTCCAATATAAATTGAATACTGCTATTTTCCCTAAAAATAGTACTTGTATTATTTTAATAAAAAACAAACAGGTTTACCATGTTGAATCGTTGTTCTGATTTTGTTGATTATCATCGGGAAGATTAAGGTCGGTCATCTTTTTGTTACAAGTTTTTTAATAATGCAGAAATGGTATTTTGGTTAAAAATCAAAGGATTTTTATACTGCCGCTGTAGAAGGAACATCGTCATACATATCTTAAGCTGAGTGCTATTTCACCTTCAAAAAAGTATCCGTTTTTAGCTTGAATTTTTCAAAGATACTAAAAAAAGAAAATACAGAACCATTGTTGCCGTTTTCTTGGTCGCCGATTACTCTTTCTGACATCTTTTTCTCTTTTTTTAGCTTTAGAATCTTGGCGGCAGTTTCAAGGTGTGAAAAAAATTGCGGACGTGTTTGTTTATCAGCTCGGAAACAACTCAATGACGTAGGTGTCAATGATAATTGTGACAAAACAATTTTAGCATGCACAAAGTTTTTGATAAGAAAATTGTGCTTTCCAAAAAATGATTTAAAAATGAATAAGGATATGAAATTAGCGGATATTAGAAAATTTTAAAATTCTGATAATCACATGTTTCCATTTATAGCACCTATGTGATATCATCAAATTTTATTAACTTTTTCATTGCGTACAATTCTTTGGACTTTTTTACACCTTTGAAAGTTAAAAACAGTGTTTCTGAAACCGCCGATTTTTTTATTTATATACCTACGATGATGCTGATTTTGATAACAAATTGCCATAAGTAAGAGAATAATACATAGTAAAAGACATATAGCTTTAATTAAGGACATTCCTCGAAAAATATACATTGCAAGATTTGCAGACATATAAATAACTGCTATTCCGCTAATACCATCAAAAACTACTAACTAAAAATTTAACAAATTAGTCAAAGTCGACCATTCTGACACAATTATTTTTTGCAGAAATAAAAGTTAAAAATGATCCTGGCTGTTTTCCATTTCTTTTATGTTTTAAATTCTCTTTGATAAATTTGTTTAATTTTATAAGAAGAAAAACTGATAAAAATTATGATGACTGTTTATGCAAAGGTCATAAAATTATTTAAAAAAACGTTTAAAAAAGAAGATATTAAAACCTTAAAAAGTGTTATAAAAGATGGTTGAGTGAGACTCATTTTTTTCTTTTTTTGAATTACTTTAAGTTATTAAAAAAATTGTTTAAAGCAAAAAAGGACGTTTGTTCGGTTTTTGATTCTCTCTGAGCGTAGACAATTTTTTGCATTAATCATTTGGATGGGTTTAGTCTTTTTTTGGAGTTTTTGAAGACGAAAGTTTTAAGGATATTCTTACGAATTAAAGAACAAACTTTTGGGTCATAAGTTCCTTTTGAAACGTTTGTTTGTTTATTTTTTCACCGAGGGCCTATTGTTTCATCACTAACTAACTATAGTCAGTAAGATTCTTTCACTTCATTTGTGTTAAAAGAAACAACATGTGAACCTATACCAAATTTATTAATTGTTAGAATTCACATTTTCAACCTTATTTTTGTAATTGCCAGGGCAAACTTGGGTTGGTAAAAATATTAAAAAACATTTTTTGTATTCTCACAATTTTTTTATTTGTGGTTGGTCAATAGACGATCATTTAACAGTAAAATGTTCACATTTTGTGTCATTTGCATAACTGTCATTTGCATAATTACTTAAACTTTATTTTAGCATTATTACGTTTTACAACTCTAATCCAACAAATTAATATTATAAAAAAAGAGAAAAAAAATTAAAGTTCTCATGTTTTTTTAATCAATTGTGAAAAAAGCTTATGTCGCCTTCAATTATATTTTTTCATGAATAAAAAGTTTTGTCTGCTTTCGTAATTTTTTATTAATTAATTGTCTACAAGAATATTTTTTTCTTTGTTATTTGAGTCTGTGCTTGCTCAACTACGATAACAACTTTTCTATGTTACAATTAAGTTTCATAATAACTTTTGTAAAAAATGTCAGAATTTGTGGCAATATTGATTACCGGTTATTCTGCAAGTTTGTAATCTTAATCTAAAAATCAATATGCAAATTTTTAGATAGCTATTTTTGGAATCGTATCTTTTATAATTTCGCTATGGATTATTTATAAGTACAAAATTTTGCATAATGCTTTTGGTTTAATTAGTGCTGCTCAAAGTATTGTTGAAGGGAGTATTTTATTGGATAATGCCTTTATTGTTTATACTATTATTGCTATGTATGTTTCATTTTTTACAGTGTGAAAGCGTTCAGTAATTGTCATTAAAAAATTTGAATCAAGGGCCAATTGGTGAAACGTTTCTTGATGCCAATTATTGCCTGTTCATCATTCTTTGTATATTCAAATAAATTTTTAGAAATCCAGAAGCGGCTGAAAGTTTTACAATAATTTTCGCTGGATTAATAAGCATATTTTGCAATGGGGCAGTTGCATATTTACAATTGTTAAAAGCCATTAATCGGTCGATTGCAATCATTTTCCCAACCAAATATCAAAGTGTATTTTCTACCAAAAAAACAACATATTATTTATTTTTTATTTTCATATTCTCTTTAATGTATGACATGGCGTATATCATTGATTCATGCTATTTAATTATAAATCCAGAGCAATTTACTTGGAATTATAGTGCTAAAGGATGTACAGAAAAATTTGCATACAATTATTTTACATGGTGCAGAGGTGGTGTTTTAGGAGTGACACTTTTCTTTGATGGGATTACGTTCTGTTATTTGAGAATGTTTCGTAAACGGCTATTACGTATGTCACAAATTTTAACTTAAATTTTTGCAAAATACAAAATTATTATAGAACATTCCAACAAAAAAATGATGAATGCAGAAATACGATTTTTCTTTCAGGTTACTCTGAAATTTTTTTTTTGTAAAATCAGTAAAAAAATCTTTTAGACTTTTTTGACCTCTATTTTTTATGGAATTATGTTGCTATCTCCAAGATTTTTACGTCCATATGCAACGACACCATTTTTATTTTTTCTAACTACATATGCAACTATTTTACTTTTTCATTCAACAAATGAGTTTGTATTAATCTTTATAAAATTTAATTTTTTAAATTTTTTTAGATTCTTTTTTATTATTTTCACATTATTTATTAATAAAAATATGAAAACGTCGGTACATACTCCGATAAAAGTTTCACCTCTAGCTCAACCATGAAACTGCCAAACCATTTATTTACACGCAAAAATTTAAAAACATTTTTTTGTTTCTACTTCCTTTTTTGGTGGTTTTAGTTATCCATGAACATAAAATTTTTATCTGTAATTCACAGGGCACAAACACAAGATTTTTGAAATAATAATGTAGAGCTAAAGTTAAATCAAATATCCAAAAAATGCTCTCTTTTCCAAAATAATTCAGTTTTTTAGCTTCTGAAAATCTATTGGTTTTTCATGATGAAGCAAAAAAATGCATGCATTCAAGGAGGCAAATAAACAAAGTTTTTCTACATTTAACTCAACCAACGGGGAATAAAATAAAATAAGCAAGTAAAATATCAAAGTATGTGAAAAATGACTGACCCATTTAAAGCATAAAACAGCAATGAAACAAAAAAGCATTTTTTACATGTTTATTGTTAAGCTTCTCACATTGCTTTGTCATGTACTGCGCTTTAAAAAGATAACGCAGTAGAGTCTGACATTTAGATTGTCATATAATTGCACGGAGGGATGAAACAAACATTGATCAAAGAGTCAATAAAAATTTTTTTGCTATTGTTGAAAGGAAGTTTGTTAGTTATCAATTATTCCTTTAGTTTTTCTGTAAAGCATAATGGTTTTTTTTTCTTTTTAACTTCTGCATAATTCAAATATTTTTCTCTCTTGTATCAATAATTTTTTTTTCTTTTCCAGAAAATCGTATGAATTGAAGAAGAAATTTATTTATTGAAAACTTTTAGACTCAAGAAATTTGTTTTTGTTTTGTTTTGTTTATTTAATTTATCAAATCTCTATGTTGCAACATATCCTCAATTTGTTGCAAAACCAAATTCAGAAATGTAAGTACATACAACTTGTAAACAAAGATCTAATCTTTATAAAATAGGTTAACTGATGTATTCGAACGTATAAGAGTTTTTTTAAGACGTGAAGGTTATATATTTCAAGAAAACATAGATGTTGACATAAACTTGGCAAATCTGGTTATTGATACAGAAATACGTCCCATTGATCAATTGCATGTTGATTTTTTGATTCGCCAAATGAAAGAAGAACCATGTAGTATAAACAATATATTAAATCAAACTCCCATTATTGGATTTCATTTGGATAGATTTCGTACTCCAAATGAAATTCTGGGAATTATTGATGAAGAAGTCCGCATTATTGACGGAAATCACAGACTTGTTGCTTCACGCTTATTTAATGCAGCACAAACTGGAAATCCCATCTTTCTATTTCCTATTTCTTTTTATATAGCATCCAAGGTTCCATTAGAACATAAACTAATTTTAATGTCCCTGGCAGAAGAAAAGGCATATGAAAATAAAAAGCCATTCGATAAATGGGAAATTGTAAGCCATATTTTAAGTTTCAATGTTTCCATTAATGTACTTTTTTAAACGAAGAATGTAGACATAAAGTTATATTTTAAGGGCAAAATTTTATTGCAATACTTTTTCAGATGAAATATACTCGTTTATTATTGCTAAAATGTCCGTCTGCATTGGGATTAAAGTTTGGCGGAAACATGAATTCATATGAGCAAAAAGAATATGGAAAGAAGGTTGTCGAAGCGGTCACAAAATTTTTTCATATTTGCCATCCATCATTGGTATTAAGAAATGTCTGGAAAACTACGAGAATATCAGACAAAGATTTTGAGAAAATGCTGAAAGCGTTTCCTAAGCTTCCATCTGGATTTAATGTTCACGATTTCGACATTCTTTTTAACAAATACCCTTTGAGCCCGACGCGCATTACAGTATTAATAACAACAATGTCGTCAGAAACAAGTTGGTGTCACAATCATAATCATCATCAAATGCGAATAACTCATTCTTGTGCTTCATGTTTATGCCATCTCCGAAATAATTTACGTAATGTAAAACCTGAATACTTACCCTCACTTAAACATTACGGTGCATATAATCCTAATTGGAGTGACGATGATCATCTTGAATTTATTGTTGGTGAAGATTATTTTGCTACAAATGGAGATACTAAAACACTTAAGGTTCTTGAAAAATATCTTGCTGCAAAAAGACGATATCTAGCGCCCCATGAGGGGTGTGAAAACAAAATTGGATATTTACAGAGAAATTTTCAGACATGGTAAGGTTTATAGAAATTTATACTTTGATTAAGTATCAAAAAGAAAACAAATATGCGTTTAATCAAACCACATAATAATATTGTTTAATAAATTCATTTTAGGTATGAACAAGTGCAATCCAAGAAAAAATCATCAAAAAATATAAACAAGCCAAATGAGCTGAATATCAATCGCGGCACAGAGGAAATAAATAATCAACAATCGGAAGAAACTGTACCAAAGACTGTTGTTGACAATTTTATAAATAAACTAATTCAAAGCAATAGGGAAGCATTTGCTGCTTTTGTTGTTCATTATTTTGTTCGACCCCAAAATCAAGAACAACCATTACCAGAATTTTACCTAAAATATTTAAAAAATGATAAAATGGATTTTACAAAACTTCCAAAAGATGATGGATTAATAGGAAGTGAGGAAACAGTGAATTTATATAATTTTGGTCATCACACATTATTAAAAGAAGCAGAAGAAAATAACAAAATCGCAGCTGCAAAACGAAAAAGAAAAACTGCTACTCAGAATGACGCTTCAAAGAAAGCAAAAAGAATAGAAATGTCAGGGCACCTATTGTAATTTTTAGAGTTATATTTTTTCATTTTTGTTATTAAGTTGTAGTAACCCAATCGCTATTTGTGTTTTAATAATAGCAACAAATGCAAAGCGATAATGAGACATATAGAAAAGAAGATAGTTGTCATGATACATTTCTGTAGCCCTTGCTTCAAAGTTTCTTTAAAACATTAAAAAAAGCGAAAATTTGTTCAAAATAGGTTAAAAATGGTCAAAGTCGAGAATTTTAAAATGACGGCTACAGAAAACTGTTAAAGATTGAGCTATAAAACTTTGTGTAGTTATTAACCATGGATAGGACACTACAAAATGGTAGATTCAGTTCTTTCTAAAACTAATTCTGCACTGCTGCACCGACACCTGAAATAGTGTAAAATAGACGCCAATGAATATTTTTTCTTTTTTTTAAAGATTAAAAGCTCTCAAAATGGACTGAATGGCGCAGGCACTAAAATTTTCGTAAGTAATAAAACTAAAAATACAAAAAGTAACCTTATTAAATCGTGATTCCCTTGTTGTGGATCATCTGCATTTTCAGGAAGTTCCATTGTTTAAATTTTGCAAAAATTAATAAATAACAATTTTTCTTTACAAGGTAGAACTTTAAGGCTTTTTATACCGCATTTTTCAACAGCTCGCAGAAAACTATGGACCCACGGGCTCATTTGGTGTCCTGTAGAGACGGATTTTGAGAGTAAGCGGTCAAATGTTGTTAAAATCACTTCCAAATGACTTAGTAGTGACCTGCTATTAAGTTTAGACATGTGCAAAAAAAATCGAAATTTTCGATTTTTTTGACAGGGGGGACCAAGACGAATTTTCATCGTGTGCTACTCAAAAAAATTATATTTGTCTAAATCGTCCAAAATTGGGTTTTTGTTGCTTGGATATGATTTGAAATACTATTTTGAAGCTATTAAAGCGTTGACAAAGGTTACTTAAGTTCCTAAATAGCTATTAAATGCATTTTTCTGATGTTGGGGGTATTGAAGCACACGATAATTGAAAAATGAATAGAACTCGGGAACCAATGAACCTAAAAATATCCTTCTGGTATTAATATATTCCTCTAGTGATAACAAAACATTTCCGTTAAGCCTTTTTTGATTTTAGCTTCTACTTTCAATTTTTCAGCTATTTGAAAAAATTGACGTTTTTGTACCTCAACATCCTAAAACCTATAGAACTCGGGAACTGGTGGTACTGTAAAAGTTCCAATGCTTTTATTTCACTCATAACAACATAATAAAAGATTTCCGTTAAGCTTTTTTTAAAAATAAAGCTTCATCTTCGATTTTCGTGGGTTCAAAAATTAATTTTTACAAAATACCGTAAAAAATGAGCAAAAGTTTTGCGCCAGGAACTTTTTAAATAGGGTACCCAGAGGTGTTTTGGTGGTTTTAACTTATCAATTACATCATAGGCAATAAAATGGCCAAGCTCATTTTTTCATTTTCTAGCTTATACGTCCAGGCAGCCCAAAAAATCAAATTTTGCACCCATTTTTAGGGCAAAATTGGCAAAAGTTTTGCGCCAGGAACTATTTAAGGAGGGTACCCAGGGGTGTTTTGGTGGTTTTAACTTATCAAGGACATCCTAAGGAATAAATTGGCCAAGCTCATTTTTTGATTTTTCACCTGTTACGAGAATGGCAAAAAGTGCCAAAAAACGCCATCTTTCGCGATTTTCGTTATAAAAACCCCAGATATGATTTTTCTGTGTTGTTTTAGTGTGTTTTATCATACGCTTTGAAAGGTAATGGTCTATTCTATCTTAAGATAAAAAAGAGGGAACCATAAAAACAACAGTGTTAAAAGAGATAACACAAAAAATAGTGTGCACTATCCCGCTAAAAAGGACAACATAAGAAATCAACAAACGTTTGTTTTGGGGTTTTTACGCATGAGTTTTTCTAGTACTCATTTTTTATTTAAACCTTCTTTTATAGCCTTCTAACATTTGCAATTCATTTAATCGAATCATTAGTGTAAACTTACTGTTTCCACTTTAGACAAAAATTATTTTTCGTTTCCGTTTTTTTAAATTTGCAAATACCAAGTTTCAGAACCAAAAATTATTTCAAGTGATTATTTTGTATTTCATGATGGGAAGAATGGTGAAAAAGATAAATATTTGATCATTTTTGCAACAAAAGTAAAAGATTTTGTTTATCAATATTATTTATTAAAATCTGGCTTATACAAATCTTCCAAATGCAGCCCAAAACGAACTGTGTCTGCAAAAATGATTGAAAAACGATGATGGTACTAAATCTATTAAACTGGGTTCAAATGAACATGTTTGTCAACCAAGAAAAAATGATCCCAAAAATTATCAAATTCGCTGACTTAACAACAGTATGTGGCTCTTTTTTTCCGTTGTTTTTATTTAAAACGCATTTTTTCTCAAAATCAAGCAAATACCGTAACCCTGTTCAACACGATTTTTTCAAAATAATCGTATGGACTTGAAACTTTGCAAATATAATCTTAATACTCAAAAAACAACTTTGGAGGGGTTTTTGGGTATCTGACATTTCTAAAAAGCGCGTGGCATAAGATTGAAAATAGCAAAAAACCAAAAATAAGTCAATTTTTAGCAGTTTTTTTGAGATAATTTCAAATACTGATTAGTCCTCCGGTTAATCGTTATTAGAAACATTGTATCCTACAAGTACACACATAATTATCTCAAAAAAGTAGATGTAACCCACCGCCATTGTACAATTGAACAGGGCTCCTCGATTTTGAGAAAAAATGCGTTTTAAACACTTTATGTTTGATTATAATGCAATTGTTAAGAATATTTTTTTCACAGTGTTGCCAGGATTTTTATACAAAACCATTTTTGTTGTATAAATTAGAATGTCAATAATGCAATCATTGTGATGTTTAGTTTTTGCTTTTTATTATTTTTGTAATGAAAGAGAAGAATATGAAATCTATTTTAATAATTTGCTTTATTTTAGTCAAAACCCGTTTAAACAAAAAGAGATCATACAATAATAAATAAAAAACGTAATTAAAATACAATATTATATACAAACACTATTACCATTTTTTACATTAACAACGTTTTTCGAATTTATACAAATCTTTCAACAGAATCTTTTAAAGGTGAATCTTTGAGTTGTTTATTGATGCTTGAAATTGCAACGAATCTTGCGCCATTTCCTGGAAGTCTTAAACTACCCTGAGAATCTTGTGACATAAGGGATGTTCTTGGAGATGAAAAAGTATGTGCACGACCATTTCGGATGGAAGGAATGAAAGAATTTGTTGCATATTTTTCTTCATTGTTTAAAGCGCCGGTTGAACCACCAATGCTATTACTGTATTTATTTTCTGCACGATTATGCTGATATGAATTAAAAGATTCATCAAAGGAATTGCAGGTTGATCGATAAGAATTGATAGAATAAAAGAATCGAATAGATTGTGAAATTTGTCGTCGCAAAGATTGATGCAAATTTGATGGTGGGGATTGATGGGACATTGTTGAACGCTTTCGACGTTCTGTTGTTTCACGGATGATTGTTCGAAGGTCACGATTTAGAACAGCATAAAAGATCCAATTCAAGGCTGAATTAAGATAAGCAAGCCATCCAACAAGGAATACAATCCATTGAAAAATATTTTGTAAATCTGAGATAATTCGAAGCTTTGTTGTAAGTAGTACAGACATTGAGCCCATTGTTGCAGGCAACAAATAAATTAAGCAATATGGAAACCAACATAGAAAATGAAAGGTTGCAATTCGAAGAATTACATTTGTGGTATCTTTCATGTATTTTGGTTGTTGAACTAGTGGCTGCTTTAAGCGAGGATTTGTACAAACTAAAATTACTCGATTAAAATAACTATATATGCAAATTTTCATTAATTTTAACTTACTTCGACTTTTTCGTTGCCAAAACTTTTTTCGTAAATGTCGTGCAATTTGGCCATAATTAAAGCAGAGAACAATTAGTTGGATGATAAAAGTTAGTGAAATTGCCCATTTTGATGCTATCACTGAGATAGCTTCTGGATCAATTAAGGTACAATCTTTTTTATCTTTTGTTACAGTAAGATTTGTTGCATATACAATTATGGCAGAGAGTACTGCAGTAATAATGCCAATGGCAACAAGTGGCGTAAAACGAATAAATCTTTTACGAATCTAAAAAAAGTTGAATAAGATATGGTAATTTTCATTTTGAGACAATTTTTTTTCTTAATAAGAGAGAAAAAACTTACAGTATTTTTAAAAGGTTTTGCAATAGTTAAATATCTTTCAAATGAAATACACGTCAAACATGTTAAAGATGCAAGTTTAACAAGTTGGTCAACGATGTATACAGCTTGACAGCTTAATCCTTCTGAAATATGCATATTTATTTATTTTATTTTAAAGGTTATATTTTAAATCTGGTTGTAGCAAAATAAAAGACGGGGAGATTAATTTTGGTGCGTTCTTTGGAAGCTTTTTTTAACGGAAGGATTTTTTTGCAAATGATTTTACTATTTTGTTATTACGTAAGAAATCTATGCAGATTTATATGCATATGTATAAAAAAGAGATGAAAGAAAAGGGATTCCTACGCATAAACGGAAATCCATATTGCTATAGAAAAAAAATTCAAAAAAAGTATGGATTTGAAGTAGCAGCTGCAGAAACAGTGACAAGAAATTCTTGCCTGAGGTACGTATGTCAGCTTATAATAGTTAATAAAAAACTTACGAATAGGAACATCAGGTAAAATTACATGAATAAATTTAATAAATAGCGCAGAAATAACTAATAAATCAACAACAGCTAGTAAACCAATATAGCTTCGTAGTCGATCTGATGGTGATAGGCCCATTGTTGATCGAGGCTTTCTCGTTCGTATCACTGATATTGCAACCCATGTATTACCAAATACTCCAATAATTATTGTAAATGCATATACAAATGCAACACCCCATGTTTGTACAAACATCTTCTTTGTTTTTTATTTATCTGTTATTGGTGATGGCAAAAAACAAGTTGTACAAAACTTTTTCTTCTCTTGCTCGTCGATGGTAATGACGAATTTTAATAAAATAAAAAATATTCTGAAAAAGAAGTATATAAGTTAAGGGTAAAGATTAAAACAATTTATGAAGAGCAATAAAAGCGAAACATAAAAAACATTCGCGAAAATTTTCTGAATGTAAGGACATGGAAGGCTGGCACGAGTGAAACATTGGGAAGAGAGATATCTAAGATTAATAAAAGTGCAGACATTTTTTTTAATAATGCTCTTGGTAATGGGCATGTTTTTGAAACAGAAAAGATGGAATTTGGTTTTTTGTAAGCTATCATTAAATCTTTAAGCTGGTAATAATAACCAACATCGACAAAGTCAAAGAACAATATCTGTGGGAGTTGTGAAGTTATGGAGTTATAAGGGCAATATTTGGGTTTCTGGGAAAAGGTTTGTACTTTTGAAGTTTATTCATAGCATGAAAATATTTTCTGGCAACATAAATATGACAAAAATCTAGCTAAATAAGGAAGTTCCCATCATGACAAAAAAAATTTACTCAGCTATAAACAAATTTTTTTAGGATTTCTCAAATCTCAAAATGTTTATGTCTCTCTATTCTTTTTAGTCATTTAATTTTAATTTAAATAAATTTTCTCCTCCCTCTCTCAATCTTGAAACTACACACTCTGAACATTCAAGAAAAATAATAATAATAAAAACTAAAAACGTGAAAATTTTAATAACGCGCGCTCGAATAACAAAAGATTATCACCTCCTTCTGAGGGTTCTTAAACGACAAAAAATGAAGAAAAATGAAGAAGCCAAAAAATACTTTTTATTATGAACTTCTTTAAATTCATTTTCCTTCTTTTTTGTCTTTTCTTTTCTCTCCGGAAGTCATAAACTTCAAAAAAACATGAAAATAAAATATGTAAAGGGAGGGCAATAAAAAGGTGAGAAAATCCATAAAAAAAGAAGATACAAAAAAACAAAAGAAAAAGAAAAATATAATTCCGAAAAAAGTATCGTCACTTTATTTTTGTGTGTGTCAAATGAGTAAGAATTGTTCTGAACATAGCAAATGAATGTTGAAAAAGAAGGTTTAATTCATTAACTTTTTATATGAAAAGGGGCTGTTTTTTAAAGATTAGGTACATAACGAGAAAAAAATATTAAAGACGCTATTCAGACAGAATTAAAAAACATGAAATATTTGAAGTGATCAGAAAATAATTAGCATGTTTTTGGACAAGAAAGCTGCTTATACCCTATAAAATGATGTCTGGCGATGAATAAATTAAAAGTGTTTGTTAGTTGAAAGATCAGAAATGTGTTAGTGATTACTAAAAGAGATTTAATAAATCCATTTTGGCAAAATAATTAACTTCGGACTTTTAGAATAAAAAGTGATCAGTGAATTTGCATGACTTCAAAAAACATTAAAATACAATTTTTAACCCTCTCATTGTTTTGATGACTGATATTTATAAATTATACAATTGATATTAACAGAAGTTAAGTTGATGCCAAAACAATTGTTTAACTATAAACAAAATTTATTTAGCGCTCAACCACTTTTCTACCCCACCTTAAATCTACAATAAAATAAAATACATCGTCTCGGCTTATTGCTTCTTATATATATTCTTAAACATAAAAGAAGGACGTCAAAAAAGTGTTTGACTCAACTTTAGCCATCAAAAAGCTACTGGAAGACGACGATAGTCAGCTTAAAAGAATAAATGCAGCAGCGAATTAACAAAATCCGAGACAACGTCAAAAACATGTAAAAGAAAAAAGTGTTAAAAGATAAAAGTGTTCAGGAATAACTTTTTTTTATCGTTTAATCCGTCCCAAAGCATCCAAAAGAAAGTCTTGGAGAATTTTTTGTGGATCAAAAAAGCGTCAAAAACAGATTAATGAAAAATAAGAATGTATGATAAAATCTTTAGCCTTCAAACATTTGTAGAATGAATAAAATGGCAACATTAGCAATTGGAGAGAAAAAAAATAAAATAGTTTGCTAAATTTGGGAATAAGAGATAAAGACATTTTAGAGGACATATAGCTTAACTACTGCTAATCTTTTTTGGATTTGAGCTAAAAATGACTCGGATTTGGATACATAAGACTTGGAGACAGAGATTTGGGAGCTACGATATTTTGGGAAGGCACAGTTTAAAGGTTTCTTTTTTCTGATGAAGTCTAGAAACCACTGACAGCCAAGATTGACACATATGTTCTAGAAATCAGTCTTTCAAGTGCTGCGTGAATTTTTGTTAAAGAAGTACAAAAACGGTTAAATACAAAATTATAAAAAAAGTGAGTAATTTCATAGTAATCCATTCAGCACACAAATTTTGGATACAAAAATAAAACACAAATTTATCAATGAAAAAAAGAGTATTTCATGCTCCCGACAAAAAACTCAAAAACAAAAAAAGCTGTGTAAAAATGCAAAAAAAACAAACACAAAAAATGGAAGCACAAAACTTGAACCAAAAAAAGCTGTGTTCCCCCGCAGCCGAAAGAAAGCAAGCCACATGATTATGAGCTAAAAAAATATGGATCATCACAGTGAAGTGAAACTTATTAGCATCTGTTTAAAATACATTTTAAAATTCACACTCATTTTTGTGCAAAAAAAGAACTAACTCGCTTTAGAGACTCTGTTTTTTGTTGACTCACAAAAAAATACAGGCAGCAGCAAAAAAGGGAGGTTAAAAATTTTTTTTATGATTAAGTTTTATCAATGAATTTTTGCAGTCAAAAAGAGAGAGGTTACGCAATAGGGAAAAAAATACAAACATTGTTTTTGTTTGTTACCTCTTAATACTGGCTGCTGCTACTTGTTTTTAATCTTAAAAATGTTTATGATGTCTGTTTTTTTATTTTATTTTGATTGACTTAAAAGGTTAAAGCAAAAGAAAAATAAGCTTATCAGCGGTTTTAAGCTGGTAAATGAGGAAGAAGCAGGCCCTTGAAAAGTAGGGTTCTTACTTAAAAAAAACAAACAAAAAAGCATGTGAGAAGAAAGCTTTTTGAATGTTTTTGAATGGAAAAGTGTAGGCTTTGAAAGAAGGAAAAGTAGCAATTACAAGTTGATGGGTTTTTAATGAATAGTTTGGAAAAAAAAATTGAAGAATAAAGAAAACTGTGAGAGTAAAAAAACTACAAAATTGAGATTGATAATTTTGACTTAAAAGTACAAAGCGAAATTTTAAAGAAAATGTTTGCACTTTTACTCTTGTTGCGGCAGCAGACGAAACCTAAAAAGTGAAACCGAAAAGATTTTTAAGGATTCATGGTCACATTTTTTGTTGTATGCAGACTTTCACAAAGTGGAGCATTTTATATTTAAAGAAAGACACTACAAATTTTTTAGCACTTTCAATGCATAAATTTTTTATTATAAAAAATTAATTATATCATTTTTTACGCTAACATGCTATGCATAGACATATATAGTTAAGCCAAAACTACGTCTGTAGAGAGATAAGCTATCTCCGACGTTCCAGAAGAATATAATTATAACATTCTTTTTCCATTAATAAAAAATTTTCTACCTACCATAATCTTAATTTTACGTCAAAAAAACTCTACTATATTAGCCACAAATTTAGCCAAATCTACCCATGTATACTTGAAGCAAAATAAATAACTAAAATGCAAGCTAATAAATGGCTTTGATACTACTTTAACATTCTTCTTTTTATTCTTAATTTTTTTTTCAGATACATATTACTTAATCCGAGAAGAAAGTATTTCTTTTAACACTTTTTTTGTGAATGAAGCACTTTTTGTGTCGCTGCGGCATCGAAGCGAAAAATTGTATAAAACAAAAAGCTATGAAAAGGATTACGGTAATATAAAAAACTAATACTGCTGTTGCTGCAGAAAAAACAAAAATGTAAACATAAACCATTTTTTATATTACAAAGTGATTAAAAGAGAAATATTATTTAAATGTCAAATTTATGATAAAAAGCAAAACACAAACAGAAAGGAAACAGTAGAAAAAAAAGAGATTTTCTTCCAAAAATCTTTGCTTCTCATAATAAATGAATGACAAATTTGTTGTTGTTGCTTAGAGAGAGGAGAAAATATGCAATAACTTTTTTCTCCTTTAAAATTGCAAAGAAAAAAAAAACATATTGTGAGAAAAAAAGCAAAATGTGACTGGTCCTTTCGTCTTCTTGAAGAAGCATCAGAAGCAAAAACAAAAAAATAAATACCATTCATGGAAAAAAACAAAAACAGCTGAAAATGTTTTTTGAGGAGTCAGTCAAAAATCCGGAAATTAATGGCCCCCTAAAATGGCACAGAAAACGTGCTAAAAGCTTTATTAGAAACATTGAAAGCTTTGAATCATAGGAAACAAAACAGGAAAAAAAAGAAAGCAAAATACAAAAAAAAACAACTACGACATTTAAATACTCCAAAAAAGACATCATAAAAAACATGGTAGCAAAAATGTTCATTTTTTCGAACTTTGACCACTTGAACCTTTTTTTGAATACCAAAAACGTCAGAAATAACTTTTTGAGAGACTAAAAAAGTCATTTTTTCAATTTAGTTATGCCATTTTATTGCCTTGCATGCCAAAAAAGGGGAGCTCATAAAAAACCTAAACTTATGAACCTTTTACCAGGCAGACACCGAATGCCAAAAAAGAAAACATGACGTTTTTTGTCCAATGGTCTCTTTTTTAAAAACCTTGAGAATTGTTAATCATCCAAAACAAAAAAATGTTTCATTTTTGAAACTCTTTCGAACTCTTTTTCTTTGCTGCTGCTGCCATTGAAAAATATTTTTCATACTAAACACAATGTTTTGCATTTTGCAAAAAAGGTATACCTTATATATATGGTAACAGGTTTGATAATCTCCATTTGCAAAATTAACTTCCGATTCATAACTTTAAGATTTTATTTTAATAAATTTTATAAAGCTACATGTTCAAAAATAAATACTCTCAAAAATGTGACACTACATGAAAGAAGATTTTGCAGTTGCAAAAGACTTCAAATCACATTTTAATAACCTTCATTTACAAAATTACATGTAACATCCGTACCACCTATTTCACATTTAATTTTAATAAAATTTTTAAAAATGAAGCTACATCGAGATTGTTCAGAAACACAATATCACCAAAATACACTGATAAGTACCGTAAGACACTGCATAGAAGAATATTCTGCCACTGCAGAAAATTTTCATTCACAGTTTAATACTCTCCATCGGCAAGATTAACTTTCTCACCACATGTTACACATTAAAATTTGATTAAATTCTACAAAGAAAATGAAACTACACAGAAGCACAAAAACAAAAATGTTCAAATAAACACTGCTAACAAAATACATTAATAAATTTTTTGTAACACATTAATTCTTATATAGCTCCATTTTTGACTTTTTAAACAACAAAAATCAGCTTAAAATCATTTTATCTAAATTTAACCAATTTTTTAATTAGCGCGACAGCTGATTTCATACAATTTGGATACTCACCGAAATTGTATCAAAAAGTGCACCAAAAATGGTATCATGAATTATTTTTTCATTGTTCGTTGTTCTATCAAGTAACAAAGCTTACAGAGGTAATCGGATTCAATGTTACCCAAAAAAATGGTTTTTGAAAAATTTAGATGTTTTAAGTAGTTCATTCAGAGTAAAGTTTATAGGATTATTAAATACTACTTTTATCACTGTTGCAAATCTGTTACAGTTATAAAAATTGTAAGGTTAAAAAATTACTTTCTATTTTAAATTTATTTTGAATGATCAATGATTGAAGCGGTCAAAGAAAAAATGCATTTTCAATATTAGAAACATATGTGGGAGTAAGGAAATTCGGGAAATTTTGTTTACATGAAACGATTAAACTTATCCAGGAAAATGGTTTCTGAGAATGGAAATTATGTTTTTAGAAAAAATAATAATCACCTATAACATTTTCATTAACAAACATTTTCCGCAATTTCACGACGTTTATTAAAAATTTTGGATACTGGAACAAAGCTCAAAGTTTAAAAAAAGAGATAAAACAAAAAAAACGTAATAAGTCTAAAATTCAGTCATGCCTTTTTATAGGAAATTCATAAAGGGGATTCATAATGGCTTCACCAATAATCAAACTCTAAAAAGTCAGTCACATTTTGAAGGAATGCTTTATATTTCTTTTTTGTGCCATAGTGTATCAGGTCTTTTCTGCTTGAATTAAAAAGGGTTTAAATCTTTGATTAAGAGTTGCAATTAAAATAACAATTTTTAATATGCTACATTACACTAAATCGGGGAAGACATCAAAGAGTAATAAAGAGAGTTTGTAAACAAGAGGGGTTTAGAAAAGGATATATGAAAGCTCAAATAGGATTTTAAATATCCAAGAATAAATGAAACGGGGGATAGAAAAAATTTATGAGTTCTATCGTGAACAGTGGTTCTATATATCTACTTTCCAGGGATTTCATATATCTACCTAACATATGAACGGATATACCAAATCCACTTGACATAAACCAAAACTCAAAAACTGATGTTTTCAATTTGACTTTTTAAACTAAATATTTTTAAACACAAAAATCAAATAATTTAGAAGATTAATGAAAATCTCTTAAATTAAAAAAGAAGTTAGCACAAACAAACATTTATTTTTTCAAGAGGTTGAAAGCGGTATATTATTTATTTTATAATTGATATTATGGGATAAGTGGCAGCGCAGCTTCTCAAAAGGATGTCCTTCAAACAAGAAACGCAAGACAGAAGAAGAAGATTAATTTCTTTCATTTTCAATGAAAATTAAAAAAAATTTGAAAAGTCATAAACATTTTTAAAATTAAACAAACAACAAGATAATCGCTCGCTTTCTCCCTTCCTTATACACCTTCACTTTGTTTACTATCATTTGACTTAAATGTTACAGGATTAAGACATTATTATTATTGGATGTATAAAATCCTTAAAAAGCTAATTAACATTTAAAATCAAAGATATTAATTTTTATGTATTTAAAAAACAATGTGATTTTAAAGGGATGAAAAGGATTTTGTTTCTGAGAATAAAGAAGATGTTTACGATGTGACGTTTTAATGGATGTTTAAAATGTTAAGAAAAATGGAAATCAGAGTAGAAAGAAAATAAGAAAAAAATGTGATTTTTAATTAAACTACATCGAAGAAAAATAGAATAAAGGTTAAAAGATGAAATGTACACGTTTATTAATAATTGTTAGATTTAAATTTAATTTGCGATGACCTTGTAAAAACTAAATTTTTTAATAATTTGTTTGTTTGGAAAAAAATTACTCATTGGATTACGGTAGTGGCAAGAAAGCACTACGAAATGGAAAACTTAAAATGAAAAAACCAAAATCACAGTTTTTACATGTTTTCCAAATCAAAATCAACGTTTTTTCGTTTGAATGGTCTCACAATAAAACAATTGAATAAAATTTTCTACGCAAGTTGCAAATTACCATCATAGACCTCCCCAATTATCTGCAGCTACCATTAGCTAATGAAAAAAATAGCAGACAATGTCCTTTTAAAAAAATGTCTCGCTACATTCTATCATTAAAAAAGCATACAATCTTATAAAAGCCTACAATTTTCATTCACTGATGAAACAATTTGTTCTTTCATTGAAAATGAACCTATTATTGTAGGACAAAAGCTACAAGCATACAAAACTGAAACAATAATTTTCACAGTCATACAAAATTACACCATTTCAATGGTCTACTTTAAAAAAAAAGTTTTTAATAAAAGTTGTAATTTTGAGTCAAATTAAATGGAAGGGGGTAAATAAAAAAGTGAACTTGGTAATTTTGAAATTTATGACCTGAATCGCTGCGACAACAAAAAATGACAACAAAAAAACTGTTCACTTGAAGAAAAAATCTTTATTTCTTGCAACTGTATCGGTTTAACAGATATTCTTCCGACACGCTTTATCTTCGTCCTATGAAAATCTGGATGACGTTGGAATGACTAATAGATATCTCTGTTAATAACATTGTGATATTAATAACATTGTGATAAAAACGATTAAATTAAAATTTAAAGGATACTGTAATATTTTCTCAGAGGTTTAATCCAGTGTTACGGGTGACTCAGATTAGTAAAGCATCAAAACACAAGCTAGCTGAAGAAGATAAATGCCTAATTCTATCTATTCTTTAATTACAAAAGCTTTAATAAACGTAATAAAAGTATTTTTTATTTAACAGAGGAAAGAGATTTATGACCAAAAATGTCAAATAGTTTTATATTTTTAATTTTGCTCTTTCATCTCTCACAAGACCATCAAAAATAAAAAATGAGTAACAAAATTGAACAAAAAATATATGAGTAGCTCTTTTAAACTTTTATGAACTCAAAAAAGGTTGATAAAACTCCAAAAAATAACTTTTTTAACAAAATTCTTGGTAATTAATTTGTAAGATGCTTAAAAACACTAAAATTGTATAAAAAAAAACAAATATTTTTATGATAATTAATTAATTCATGCTATAAAAACTTGCCCTTTAAAACAATCAAAACAAAAACAACAAAGAAAGAATGTAGCGTAAAAAAAGTTGTTCTCTCACCTTGTTGTATATTTATTTCAATGACCATGTTTATTTTTTTACAACTGCTAAACTAAAAACTTCCCAAATAGAGCACATGAATAAATTCTTTTTGCATAAATTAAAAAAAATTTTTTTGCAAAAGTTTAATAATATTAGTTAAAAATAAAAACGTTGTTATTTATGAACATAACATTTTACTAGAAAAATATGAGGTTACGAATTTTTCAAAATTTAAATAACTTTTTTTGTTGTAAAAAATGTGTGTTTTATACTCAAATGAGATGTGACTACAAAAAATATTTCTTAGAAAAATGAAAGATTCGTAATGTTTTTTAAATTTTAGAATGCTACTTTTGCTAATAGCTTGAACGCAATCTGTAACCGTTACACAGATATCAAGATAAAAACAATGGCTTAAAACTATAATTGAAGTGTTTTAGAACTAAGATGCTTAAAGATCCGTAACCACTACATCTCCCTACATGATGATCTTTGCAACGTTTAAAATTAAATATCTACTACATGACTCAAAATAAGAAACGAAAAAACAAAATAGAAAGACCCTTTCTACAGCATGCCATCGGTGGTCTTTGTGCCAAAAACGCATTTTGCAGGATAAATAGAAAAGAGTTTTAAACAAAAGAAAAAAATAGGGCATCTTTATAAGAAGAAAACAACATCACCTTTATCCTTAGAAGAGCATCTTATTTAAGTGTTTATCAAAGATGAAACAGCAATGACCCAATGTCTCAAAAAAAAGTAAACGTTTAAAGATCTTCTTCACCATAGACCTATATGTAAACGAGATAGATGTTATTAAAGTATTTTTAAAAAAGGAATGGCACAAAAAACATGGATTAAGCAATAATAAAACGCCATATAAAAAGTATTACATCTAGAGCATTGGTAAATTTAGATGCAAAAGATTCAATAACACTGGTCTTGTTGTTTTTGGTCTATATTGTCTATAGGGAAAAAAACTGCAGCAAATAAAAAGTTCAAAGATTTGCTAAAAGCTGCATAGCCGCAAAATTAGCAAAGTAAAAACAAGTGGTAGCATTTTTGCAGCCTTTGGGGAAATTTAATTATAAAAATATGAATGAAAATGTTAGTAAGGTGTAGTGGAAAAAAATACAATTTTTAATAAAGTTGTAGAATATTAAAAATATTAGTATTTTTAGTCAATAATGAACAGCAGACAGAGGTTACAGTGGAATTTTAAAGTGCCGTGAAAAAGCTTCAAAGTCAATTGAGGCTATAATACAAGATTAAATGAAACGGCTTTAACACTATTAAGCGTTTTTTTAGATTGAAACATTTTTTAAGCTTAATTTGTGAATTTGCATATATTTTACAAGACAAGAAAAAGCTTGAAAAGCTATCCATTTTTCCGAATCTGATTTCCTTAACAACTCAAAAGCTGCTATTTATAAGCCTCAAAATGAATCTGCCATAGATATCATTTCCGGCACAAAAAAAAACTAAAAGGTTTTGCATGCTTATTCACATCATCACCCTATTATCTGCATCCACCCTCTTCATAAGAATTAAAGCTGTTAAAAATGGGAATTAAAATGTCAAATCGCCTAATGAAAAAAAAACTTGAATGAAAAGCGTAAAAATGATAACGTCATCTATGATATTATTTTTATGATAATAAAAATGGACAAATAACTTTTAACGCCTTTGCTAGTTTTTTCTCTCTTTTGATAACCGCCATCAAAAAAAGAGACATTAAACAAAAATGTGAAAACACACGCATAAACATATAATAAAGAGAGAGATCAGCAAAATAAGGTCAAATCGCGATAAAGAAAAAGTTGACGAAAAATGTTTCAAACCAAGTTTAAAATCGCATTAATGAAATCCCCCTTTTTTATCCATCATTTTTTCTTCTTTGATCTGATTTTAAAGTTTATGACGAAAAAAAAGTGTAAAAAAGCAAATAAAAAAGATGTTTATAAAAACATAAAAAAATGATAACATCTTTTAAACAAAACATTTTTTCAGGTAGATATGCGATTAGAAGTTTCCAGATAAAGCTTTTTAGCAAAAAATGTTTTTGGACGGAAATGAAGTTTTAAAAAACGTAAAAGAAGTTGTAGCAAATTTCATTAAAAAATATTAACGTCAGAGAAAAGGTAAAAATAGAATTATGTTAGTAAGCGAAAATATAAATGTAAAGAGGGAGTTAAAGAGTCATTAAAAGCTATAAAAAAGTTTTGCAAGAAAAACTTTACAAGAAAATAATTGAACGCGTAGTTTAGAAAAAGTAATTCACTTGGGGTCATTATAACCCACAAAGAACGTCAAAGAAAGTTGCTTTTTATAGAATGTTATACGGTAACTCAAAATAAACGATTACAGTGCTTTTGAAAGCAAAACTAATTTTACTTTAAAATGTTATCGATTTACAGGTTTTAAGTTTAAGTCAATATTAATTTAAATCCGCGTGAGATCTTTCTCACACCTTCTTCTCGATAAGTGTGCTTGAACTAAACGTCTCAGATGATTTGAAATAAACACTTGCGCACGAGATTTCATTAATCAATTAAAAAAAACAGATCGTCCATTGAAACAAAATCTTTAAAATTGAAAAAAAAATTAAAGAAAATATAAGTGCCAGACACTTGAGGATTCTCCTTTTTCTTATCGGTGTTTTTGGCTTGCATTGTTTTTTGCATATATTTTTTTGACTGCATGCAAAAAATATTATTTTTCTTCCATAAAAATGACGATTTCAAAATTTTGGCTCATGCCTTTTCAACAACAGTTAAAAATAGTAACAGTATCTCTTACAAAATATTGGAAAATAGATAATTTTTAGTGAAATGTAAACAAAATGCTTTCATAAAGATACGTTAGCAACTTTACAATTTACAAAAGGTAAAAGTACATTATTCCAACTTAACTTAAATTACATTTAACTCAACGAAGATGTAAAGGAGCAATGTACACTTCAATCCTTATAATCTAAGAAATGAATATGTGAAGCTATAGAATAAGCAACTTATTCAAAAATTTCGGCAAAAATCAAAATTATTAACCATTGCAATCAAACACCATACAACAGACATCTTTTTTACTTATCAGCAGTAATAAAAAAAAATAAAACCAATATCATAAAAAAAACAGACTTTGTATTTTCAATAATAAAAAAAACTGAGGAGTGAAAGATTGCAGAAAAACAAAAACGGAAGAGGAAATGGCTCCGATTATTACATTGCAGCCAAAGAAAGCAATTGAAGCTAATTATTATCATTTGCAAGGAAGAAGAGAAGAGGAATGTGAGAGGCATAAAAACCACATGAAAAATATGTGTTTCACACAAAAATTATATACAATAAAAGAGAGGGAAATGATCCGCGTCATAAGTTTTTATTGTATGTGTGAAAGCTATTTCATGATTTGAACTTTGCTGGAAATGAAGATGGTATGAATTTCGATGATATTAGACTGATTTTTTGAACCTTAAAATATGGAGTATTAAAGTTTGATTGGTTAATATTACTACAAATGTTCCTTGGGGGACGGTGATGGAATACTACAACTTGTTTTATATACGGTAGTTGAAGTCATTTATAGTAGCAAAATATTATTTGTGTAATTCCCTAACACATTTAAAAAACGTTTTTATGCAAGCTTAAACCACAGAGGTTTTTTATAAAACTAAACTTGGTCATTCCCATAGGGAAAAACCGATGCGTTATTTTAAACTATCATATTTTAACACGTTCTAGTTTTACATCATATCCCCTCAAGGTTTAGTATTTTACAAAAGTAAAACTATTTTAATAAAAAATTAAAAAATATCTTTCTAAAAGTGAAATGAAATAAGGAACTACTATAATTAGTTTTTGAAAATAGCGACAAAAAAAGGTAAGTGTTTATCTCCGTTAATGACTCAAGTGTAAGCTACAGTACTTCCGGTACTTTGTACTTTTACTTCCTTGTAATATTTACTTGGTAAAAACATACATGCAAAAAAGTTCTTACCACAGAAAAAAAGTATATTAATAAAAAGTCTTAAAAAAGACATGCTCAAAATGAAGTATCATACAAAGCCTCCACATACTTTTTATCTTGCAATTCCTAAAATTAATTTAACTTTGCAAAATTCAAAGAAACCTTTTTTTGCGTGTCTTTTTTTACATATTTTTTGATAAAAAAAAGAAAGAATAAAACAATGTTAAAAAGCATACAAATCCAATGAATGAAATGCAAAGCTATGATGGATTTTGATAAATTTTAATATAAAAGGATGACCCAAAAAACGATGCTAAAAAAGATATTACATTTTTGAAAGACTTTGATAAATGTGAGCTTCAAAAGACCAAGGTTAAGTTGAAACAAAAAAGAGATACAGATATGTATAGGCTTTGCAGGATTAAATGCAGCTTTTGAGATGGCGCAGTGTTGCACGATTTGTTTGTTCTAATAATAGCATACAATTTATCTATTTGATACTTGATAGCCAAAAATAGAAAAAGCAAATCTTACAGTATGCATTCTATTTATAAAAGGTCTACAAGGTAAACTAAACTAGACAGATTGTGTCTACTTGGTATAAAACTCTAATATAAAAATGTAAATGTGAATAGCTTTTTTCAGCTAAGTTATTTTTAAATCCAAAAAAAGTTTTAAAAAGGTTGAGATCGGAACATAATTTCGTGACCTAAGATAGAGGATACTATTTATGTGTTTAAATTCAGAACATACAACTACTGATATAAATAATTAACGAAATCATTTTAGAAGTTTTTATGATTGAAACCTTTTTACTACAACACAAGCAGCTGAAAATTTTAGAAATGAATTGGAACGAGAAGTTCTTAATAGTACATGTAAGGCGAATTTATTTAGTAGTAAAATGAACTATTAAAATATCGTTTTAAAGATGGCCCGCATTAACTTCACTATAAACGTTACATAAGCTGTAACTGTGATCAGTAATTTTTACCTACCAAATTTTGGCAATTTTCGTTAGAGCTATATTTTCTAAAGCAAGGTAAAGATTGAAGAAGCAAAGAGAAAAATCCAGTAAAATGAATTTTTTGGCAAATGAAAAAATTCCGTCAAACAAAATAATATGCAGTAATTGCAAATTTGATTGTAAAGGCAATTAAAGCAAAGCTTAAGTCCATCAAGAATGCAGACAAATTGTGTCTACTACTTTATAAGTACATTTCTAAAATTTGCTTACATCCTATTTATGGAAGATTAAAAAATTTAATATAGCAAAAAGAAAAGCTTATTGCTTTAAATTTTTTATCCTTGACTTTCTTCATTTTTTTTATTGCATTTCTTTCAATTTTTAGAAGAGATAATATTAAAAAATAATAAAACAAAAAGCATAACAGACAAAAGCAGATTCAAAAATTGGCCATCTTTTTTTTATGCCTAATTTGTTTTTATTTGATTGATTTTTTTAATCCTAAAAAATACTACTGTGTGACGTCAAAAAGTTGGTTACAAAATTTTTTAACCTCATTCCAAAGATTGCAAAATTTGGAAATACTTTAATTTGTAAAAAATGGAACAAAAGTGATTTTTAATGGAATTTGATTGTGACGAAAAAGGCAGAGGGAAAAAAATGAACAAAACACAGTTATAGAAAATGCAAAAAAGAGAATGATTGAATTTGAGGGAGTTCGTCACAGACTAAAATATATACAATTTTAACTATCTATTCTGCTGTTTTTGCGCAAATTTTAAACACAATAGTTTTTTGAAAGTAGTCATCTGGTACAATGTTTTGTTTAAAAAACAAGAGTTTTAAAATCTAAAACACATTTCTCATATCCACTACATCGAAAACTATTATGAAAGCATCCCTACTTGATGGACAACAACAACATTAAATCCACAAAAGAAAGCACCAAAAAACGCAAAAACCAAAATGGCACCTTAAAATTTCAAAACAGAAAAAAACAGAATACCAATTTCGGGAAGAAAAAAGACATTGAAAACAAAAAAAATATGCATAAGATTTCAAGGACATATTCCTCCAAGTGAAAAAAAAAGAAAAAAGAAAATTGTGGTGCGGAGATGAATTGCAATTAACCACCGTTTCAAATGGGATATTTCTGGGTAGAAAAAAAAGAAAATGGGAAAACCACAAGCGACAGATCGGCAATTTTCTTACAAGAAAAAAAGTTTGATTGAAAAAAAGATGAATGATTTGTGGGGATTGGGTAATTTGCTGCATGCAATGAAAACTGCATGTAGGGTAATTTGCTGCAAATGCAGAGTATTTTGCTGCATGTAAGGTAAAAAGCTGCATGCATGGTAATTTGCTGCATGCACGTTCATTTTAACGGGTTTAAAATTCATTGAACCCTCTGTTACAAAAATTTAATTTTTTACCCTTAATTAAGGGTTTTAGAATTTCCGGATTCTGAAGCCTTTAATACTTCAAGAATCCAATGATTCTGTTTTTCCAAAATTTATTTTTTTTTGTTTTTGACAAATTCCCGAAGAACAAAAAATAAAGTTTTTAAAAAAATTTTTAAAAAAGTTTCTGCTGTTGCTTTTCTTTTCTTTTGGCATAATGCCGCATGATAAATTCTAGTGGATGACAGACAACGAAAGAAACGCACTTTCTCAACGCAAAAATTCGACAAAGAACAAGTGAAAAAGAAACGAATTTTTGCACAGAGAAAGTGCATGTCTTTCGTTGTCTGTCTTCATTTTGTAATTCGTCATGCGACATTCTGCCAAAAGAAGTGAAAAGTAACAGCAGAAACTCTTTAAAAAACTTTTTTAAAAACTTTATTTTTTGTTCTTCGACAATTGTCAAAAACAGAAAAATAAATTTTGGATAAGCAGAATCTTTGGATTCTTGAAGTATTAAAGACTTCAGAATCTGAAGATTCTGATACCCTTTTTTAGGGTGAAAAAATGATTTTTTGTATCAGAGGGTTCAATGAATTTTAAACCTGTTAAAACGAGCGTGCATGCAGCAAATTACCATGCATTGCAGCTAAATACCTTGCATGCAGCTGTTTATCTTGCATGCAGCAAATTACCCTGCATGCAGTTTTCATTGCATTGCAGCAAATTACCTAATCCCTGATTTGTGGAAATTTTTTTGAACAAAGGTATGCATTTCAAGAAACCATTAATTTTTTAAAAAATAATAATTGGTTTTTAAAAATTGGAATAACCTCGAAAAAAAATAGTTTTCAAACTGTAAACTTTTTTTAAAGATTTTGTACATGAGAAAATGGCGGTAACTACCGTGATGCAGTTTAGGATGGCAATTCAACAACTTTTTTAATCAGTTTTAATTCCTTAAATTTTTTCATCGAATTAAAAGCAAAACAAAAGTCATCATCAAACAGGACACAACAAAATCAGTGAACATAATTCTAGCAATGCTAGCTTATTGAATGTATTATGACACTTTACTTTGCTTTGATGCTCATTAATCACCGCCTAAAATTATCAGCAGTTTTGTTTCATTTCAGTGATAACAAATTTTAATTGTACTCTTTTTCATTGAGGTTAAAAATTTCTACGTCAACTATAGTTCAGTAGTTTGGTGTTGATCTTTGTTTGTCAGAAGCTAGAAAAAATTGTTCACAGATTTATGACTCAAATTTGTATGAATTTTGAGGTCCCCCATTTTCGTAACAAAACATTTGCCTTCGTTCATGAGTGCGTGTCTCCTTCCTCTTTAACAATTTCAATGAACAAAGCTTTTGTCTTAATCTCTTTATTTATTGTAGTGCAATTAAGCTTCTTTATTCTAAAAACAAAAAAGGAACTATAGCCAACAATAATTTAATACAGACATTTTACTACCCGGAACACTATATACCTTTTCACGTCAATAGTAGTTTCAGCTTAAACCCTTAATTAATTAAAAGCTTAATTAAATTTTATCCCATTGATTTCGTAATTCTTTAAAATAATTTTCTTGTGAGACATGTGTGGGCAGCGCAGCTCCAAGAGGACTTATAACCAAATGATTTTCTTTTATAACACTCACGGTTGGATAAACATTATTTTTACGTCTACTGTAAAGCTTGCAATAAAATGCCATAATAATTGGTGTACAGTTATATGTCTAAAACATGATACTTAAATATTTAGAATTATCTCCTAGAAAAAAACATACAATATGAAACAGTCCAATAGGACCCATATTGTTTGTTATAACTGTGAAGATAAGAGTTGATGCAGGGCCAATTGGTGAGATAATAGAGAATGCCAAAACTGCCGGCCACAAACTTGATAGAATTTTAATGTTTTCAACTATCTAAAAAAAATTAAGATCCAATTAAGATCAAAATATGGAATCGATAGTTATAATATTATTGATTTTGTAATCTAGGTAGTTTTGTACTTACTTGATGTCTTTGCTGGAGCGTACATTGATATTGCAGCCTTTTATACATCAACTGATTTTTATCATATAAAAACTTGCAACTGACAAGCGTTAAAGCATGCATAATAAAAGCAATCCAAATAATATTTTCATATCCTCCGTTTAGATAGGTAGCCGGAAGTATTTCGAAGAAAGCTAAAAAAATAAATTTACGTAAACACAAACTCAAAAAGTTTAAAAAAAAAAATAAATTTACTTAAAAATGATGTCAGTGTACAGATCATTTGGCCGAAAATGGACAAAATAATAAATATTCCAAAAAATTTGAAAGCTGTTGAAAATTTTGCATATTCTTCTAAATAAATTGTTGCAACCATTCGTTCCATGATTATTATAAAATAAGAAAATCGCAGTTGCTGACATGATACAATTTGCATCAATCGAAAGACATGATACACCATCGGTTTTGAATTATTGGTTAATATTGCAATGGTAGAAAGTACAACGCTGTTTGCAGCTAATAAAATTGCAGTTAGAAAGCAAAAATATAACATAAACATTCTAAAAGAAGATATTTTAAGGTTCAGAAAAAATACATAGACTCGATAGAAGGTTAATACTGGAAGAAGTCTTACCGCTGATTTCTAGGCCATGAAGCAAAAAGATAAATATGATATTTGTACATATAAATACCTGCTATCAGGGATAATATTCCACTGATTCCGTTAAGTAAATGCATATAAAGATTGAAATCCCATACTATAGAAACCATGCCCTTTTACTTGTGGAACAAAAAAATTCAACGTGTTTATGAGCTTATAACTTTTCTTCTATTTCTTAAAACCAAATTATTATGCTTTTTCTAATTAATGAAAATCCAATAATTAATTTGACAACACGTTTAATTCTTTTATAGCTTTTAATTTACACCTCAATAAAAAAGGCATTTTGTAAGTTCGAGAGCAAGCAATTAATTTACTTTATTTTTTGTTTACTGTTTATTTCTTTTTAAAAAAAACTTTTAAAGCAAAGACATGAATGAATAAAAAAGGATTTATTGCTTTACATCCATTGATTACGTAATTCTTTGAAGTAATTTTCTTGTGAAACATGTGTGGGAAGGACAGCTCCAAGTGGACTTATAACCAAATGATTTTCTTTTATTATACTGTCAGTTGGGCCAACTCCGCATTTTTGTTGACTCTTGAACTTGCAGTAAAATGCCATAATTATAGGTACAAAATTATAAGTCTAAAATAGTGTGTTTTAAAAAATTGAAAAATACAGTAATTTGCATACGATATGAAACAGCCCAATTGGAGCAACATTGTGTGTGATAAGAGTAAAAATCAGAGTTGAAGCCGGGCCAAGCGGAGATACAATAGAGAACATTAAAACTGCTGGCCATAACATTGATAACATTTTGATGTTTTCAACAATCTAAAATGACAATGTGTTAAAACGACAGAGGGTGAATTTGTGCTTACCTGATGCCGTTGTTGCAGAGAGCATTGATACGCCAAGCGTTGATACATTTGTTGATTTTTGTCGTATAAAAATTTACAGCTTATTAATGTTATGGCATGTGTAATAAAAGATATCCAAATGATATTGTCATATCCATTATTGAGAAACGTAAGCGGGAGTATTTCCACAAAAGCTAAAGACAAAGTTAGAATGAAAAGCGAAATGCAAAAAACAAAGCTTACTCAAAACCGATGTTAAAGTACAGATAATTTGACCAAAAATAGACAAAACAATAAACATTCCAAAAAATCTAAAAGGTGTTGAACATTTCGCATACTGTTCCAAATAGATGGTGGCAACCATTCGTTCCATGATTATAATAAAATATGAAAAACGTAGCTGTTGACATGAAATCTGCATCATCAGTCGAAAAATGTGGTAAATAAAGGGCTTAGAGTTATTCGTTGATAAAGCTATTGTCGAAACGATGGCACAATTTGCTGCGAAAAACATTCCAGTCAAGTAACAAAAATACAGCATAAAAATTCTAAAAAACTATGGTTTATGCTAATTTCTTATTTTTTAAAGTTAGCAGCAACTTTCATCATAAATAAAAGCCTTCAATTCCAAAAGATTACTAACCTTTGATTTCTCGGCCATGAATCAAATATCGAAATATGATATTTATACATGTAAAATCCAGCAATCAAAGCCAATACCCCGCTAATCCCATTAAATAACTGCATGTATAAGTTTAAGTCCCATATTAAAGCAGCCATGTCCTTTTAACTAAAAAACGAAGAAAACTCTTGAACTTCAAGAGAAATTTCTTTAGGTTTATAATGATTTACTAGAATCGTATAAACCCGTTTTTAATTAATTCATGTAAAATAATTAATTAAAAAGTAAATTAATATTTTGATGATGACTAATAGCAGAAGTAATGAATGAAGATGATACTGTTGTGTTAAAATTCTTAGGTAATTCTTTTATTATTTTTTCTAATGATAAAATACAAATTAAATTGTGGGCGAAAAAAACAAAAATACTATTTTTCTAATTTATGTCCATTGATTTTTTAGTGCTTTGAAGTAATTCTCTTGTGTAACATAAGTGGGAAGAGTTCTTCCAAGTGGACTTAAAACTGTGTGTATTGGTTTTTGGATGCTGATCCGGGAACGATGTACTTGATTCTTTTGATATTCTTCAAAAATGTAATAGCAAGCCAAAATTATAACTGTGCCATTGTATGTCTGTAAATGGTGGACATTAAATTAAAGTACTGAGTTTTTGCATTTACCGTATAAAAGAGTCCAATGGGTAAGCTTGCTCTTGTAATAAAACCAAAAATCAAAGTCATAACTGGGCCAATTGGAGCTATCATAGAAAATGTCATAATCATTGGCCATAAAGTTTTTAAAGCTTTTATGTTTTCTACAATCTACAATTTGTTTTTTTAATCTATGCAGTGTAGCAGTATATGAGAATTACCTGATGTCGCTGTTGTAGTGTGCAGTGATAAGCTAAACGCTTGTACATTTGTTGATTTTTGTCGTACAAAACCTTGCAGCAGATAAGTGTTACAACATGCATTGCGAAAGATGTCCACACAATGGCTTCATAGCCGATAGATGAAGTTTCATAAAATATCCCTGCAAAAAAATTTGAATTATAATTGTTTCTTATTCACCTCTTAAAAGACGTACAAAAAAATGCTGGCACAGTAATTGGAAGCTGCGCTAAAATTGATAAAACAACGAAAAATGTTAAAAGTTTCCAAATTGGATATTTTGAATATTTTTTCAAAAACAGTGTAGCAATAACCCTTTCTAAAATTATTAAACAATATGAGAGTCGAAGTTGTTGTGACAAAATTATAATAGAGATTCGTAAAATCCCAAAAATCAGTGGCTGTGGGGCTATTGAATCTGTTGTAACTCCTAAAAGTAAAGATTATTAAAATGAAAAGTGCCTGCCAAGGCCATAAACAGAAATGACTTTTTGACAGTTTCTGGAGGGGGCAAGCCTTTGATCTTTTGTCGCTTTTGGCACGTGCCGGTAATAGATCAAAGGAAAATCTCGATTTCGAAGGGAGGAATTGCCCCTTTGCCCACCCCTAAATACGGTCTTGCTGTTTGCCAATAAAACTATAAACTTACGTGCACCAGTGAATAATGCATAGATTGAAATCAAAATACTGATTATTGAAACTAATGTTCCAATGGGACAACAAAAATATAATATAAGAATTCTGAAAAATAAATTTACAGTTTTCTACAACTACCAAAGAAGAATTTCAAACCTCAAAGTTTTCGGCAAATATAGAAATGGATGATATTTCAT